>WOXC01009879.1:0-600000 GCA_011680675.1 Gymnobelideus leadbeateri | reverse complement strand
CTTGTGGCTTTGTTAAGCTTTGTCTCCCCAGGAACAGATATTGGTTGAGAACTTGCCTTGGGTCAAGATGAAGAAAAGACCTCTTCTTGGGTATTAAATGTTGTGATGATATCTTACCCTTGTTGTAGCTCAGGGGTAGATGGCCTTTGTGCTCTCCACTGCCCCTTTTGAGAAGGTGCTTGGTGTTAACTGATGATAATTGTAATTCATTTGTGATCCAGGGGTAGGAAACTTTTGACTTTTTTGTGCTCTGTGACTGACCAAATGAATGTACTTTGTTTATGATTGGAAACTTATCTCCATTTGAGAAGAGAGACTTTGTGATTGACTAAATGAATGTACTGCCCAGGGGTGGAGTAGTACTTGGAAATTATTGAATTATTCTTGGTGAATGCTGTATTTTGATTTTCCCTGTTTCTGTGAATGTTTTGTCTTAATTTGTCCCTGAATAAAATAGTTACTATGTTGGTATTCCGAACCTCAGAAGTTGTCTCTGCTTGGCATTACAGTAGCTGTGTGAGTATAGAGAAGGGTTGGATGTGAGAGATGTGGTAAAAGTAGAAATGGCAAAATTAAGAACTATAACTACTAAGTGATGTCTTCTTCAGAAATAGGGTAAGTTTACAAGAGTGAAAAGTTTTTGGGGAAAGATGGTGAATTTAGCTTTGGACATGTTGAGTATATCATGTCTGTGGGACATATAGTTTGAAATGTCCAGTAAACAACTGATAATGCAGGACTGAAGCTCAAGGGGGAGATAGTCTGGATATATATTTGGGGGTCATCTGTATAGAGATAATAGTTAAATCCATGGGAACCGTTGAGGTTACTAAGAGATGGTAAAGGGAGAAGAGGTTTTCCAATAAATCCGTCCAGTCCAATAAACGTTAAGTGCCTATGGCATGTGAAGCACTGTGCTAAACATTGGGAATGCGGTTAATAAAAAGAAACATGATCCCTGCCCTCAACAAGTTTACAGGCTAATGGGGAAGACAACACACTAAAGGAGAGAGGAAAAGGGGACTGAAGGGAGAAGGGCAAATGAGATGGGACACCAGGGGGTACCCAGTGCATGAGCATCTTGTTCTTGAACTTGAAACCAGGCAGGGCAGCAGATTCAAAGTGGAGTGATCTGAGAGCCCAGTATCTGTCCTCTATAAAGAGGTATTGGGAGGAGTTGCTAGAGGAGACTGAAGGAGTTGGGGTCAGTCAGGGCTTGAGTTAGCAACATGGTGGTGAGTTTAGAAGTGATGAAGTCATTCTGAGAGGGGCATCTTGTTCCTTAGGGTTGAAACCAGGTAGGGCAGCAGATGCAAAGTGGAGAGCTTCAGTGCTCAGTCTTGAGAACTAGCAGTTAGTTAGAAGAATCATGTCATGATGTGGATGATCAGCCAGCAAAGGAGACTGAGGAGTGGTTAAATAGGCAAACTAGGAAGCACCCAGATAGAAATCCTCACTTTCATATTGAACTCCTCACTCTCTCTCATCCCGTATATCTCATCAGTTGCTAAATCTTGTTACCTCTACCACATCTCTCATCTGTTTTCTTCTCACTACTCAGACAAGCCACATTAGTTCAGGCCCTTAGTTATTTCTTGCCTAGAATATTGTAATAGCTTCTTAACTGGGCTTTCTGCTTCAAGTCTGTCCCCTGGTCCAATTCATTCTTTTCAATGCTGCCAAAGTGATTTTCCTTAAGTGTAGATCTGGCTATGTCCTAACTCGGTATACTCCAAGGACTCCTATTAAATATAAACTCCTCTTTTTGGCTTCTAAAGGCCTTCATAACTGGGCCCCAACTTACCTTTCCAGCCTAATTTTATACTATCATCCCACTCTGCTGTTCTCCCAAAATGGCCCTCTTGCTGTTCCTGAAATATAGCACTCCCATCTCTTATCTCCAGACCTTTATACTGGCCATCTTACATGTCTAGAATACTTTCTCTGATCAAGCACCTCTCCTACAAAAAGTCTTTCTTATTCTTCCTAGCTGCTAGTGTAATCTCTTCTAAACTATCTTTTGTTTATTTTATATTTACTTATGTTTATACATGTTTATCTCTGGTTTTTTTTTTACTTTTTTTTTTGGAGTGGGGAAGGCAGGGCAATTGGGGTTAAGTGACTCGGGGGCGCCCAAGGTCACATGGCTAGTATTAAGTGTCTGAGGCTGGATTTGGAAAAAAAAAAATTTCAGGTCCTTCTGACTCCAGGGCCAGTGCTCTATTCACTCCGCTACCTAGCCGCCCATGTTTATCTCCTCTAATATAAGCTATTATTTTTGTCTTTTTATCATAAGCTCTTAGCACAATGCCTGGCATATAATAGGTTTTTCCCTTCCCATGAATATCTATTTTCTCTCTACCTCTCCCTCTCTCCCCCCCACCCCCAATCTCTCTCTCTCTCTCTCTCTCTCTCTCTCTCTGTCTCTGTCTGTCTGTCTCTCTCTCTCTGTCTCTCTCTCTCTCTGTTTCTTTCTCTCTTCCCCCTTGAGGGAGTAAGAAAAACGAACCCATTATAAACATGTCTTACCAGGCAAAACAATTCTAGCATTGACTATGTACAAGAAAAGTTTTTATATACACACATGCATGCATATCTATATGTATATATCTATATCTATATCCACACATATATATGTGTGTATAGATGTGTATATACATGTATGTGTATATATGTCTCAAACTGTACTCTGAATCTATCACCTCTTTATCAGAAAGTGAGTAGAATAGCATGTTTCTTCTTGAATCCTCTGGAATTGTGTTGAACATAGTTCCTAAATTTTTCGTAGTTATATGTCTTCACAATATTGTTGTCATTATATTGGTTTTTCTGCTGGTTCTGCTTATTTCACTTGCCGTCAGTTCATACAAGTCTTCCTGTGTTTCTCTGAAATCATCCTTGTCATTTTATATATATGATTTTTTCTCATACATAAAGACAATTGTTAGCATTCATTTTAAAAAATTTTGTGTTACAAATTCTTTCTCTCTCCTTCCCCTACCTGAGATGATAGGCAATTTGATATAAGTTATAACATGTACAATCATGCAAAACATTCTTATAAATTTGACTCAGTCCTCTTTATTTGAGAAATGAAACCTTTATCTGAGATACTTCATGTAAAAATTGTTTCCTAGCTTTTTGGTTTCCTTCTAATCTTGGTTGCATTGGTTTTATTTGTGTAAAACCTTTTTAATTTAACATAATCAAAATTATCCATTTTACATCTAGTAATGCTGTTTATTTCTTCTTTGTTATAAATTCTTCCCTTCTCCATAGATCTGACAGGTAAACTTTGCTTTGCTTTCCTAATTTGCTTATGGTATCCCCTTATATTTTTAAATTATGTACACATTTTAACCTTATCTTGGTATACCTGTGAGATGTTGGCCTATACCTAGTTTCTGCCATACTGTTTTCTAGTTTTCCCAGCATTTTTTGTCAGATAGTGAGTTCTTGTCCCCAAAATTTGGGCCTTTCAGTTTATCAAACACTAGATTTCTTTGATCATTTGCTACTATATTTTGTGTACCTACTCTGTTCCACTGATTTGCCATTTCTATTTCTTAGCCAGTATCACATTGTTTTTATGATTGTCGCTTTATAATACAGTTTGAGATCTAGTATGGGTAGGTTACCTTCCTTCCCTTTTTTTTTTCATTAATTCTCTTGATACTCTTGACTTTTTGTTTTAACAGATGAATTTTGTTGAATTTTTTTTCTAGTTCTGCTATAAGATCTTTTTGTTGTTGTTGTTTTTGATTTTTTTGCTTTTTGGAGGGCAATTGGGGTTAAGTGACTTGCCCAAGGTCACATGGCTAGTTTTGTGTTAAGTGTCTGAGGCCAGATTTGAACTCAGGTCCTCCTGACTCTTGGGCCTGTGCACTATTCACTGCACCACCCAGCCACCCCTTAAAATCATTTTTTGGTAGTTTGGTTGATATGACACTGAATACGTATATTGACTTGGTCTTTCCATGAGAAATTGATAGGTCTGCAATTATTTAGAGTTGTCTTTATTTGAATAAAGGGTGCTTTGTTATTATGTTCATATGGTTACTCTGTATAATCTTGGCAGTTGGACTACCAAATATTTTGTGTTGTCTGTAGTTATTTTAAATATATTTTATCTTTCTGTCTCTTCTTGCTGGATTTTATTGGTAATATGCAGAAATATTTATGATTGTGGGTTTATTTTAAATCCTATGAGTTTCTGAAGTTAATTGTTTCATTTAGTTTTTTTAGTTGATTCTCTAGGGTTCTCTAAATAAACTATTATCTGCAAACCTATCATCTTCATTTCCTCTTTGCTTATGCTTCAATTTCTTTTTCTTATCTTCCTGCTATAGCTATCATGTTTATATATAGTATACTTTATTGAATCAAAATGATGAAAATGGAAATCCTTGCTTTTTTAGTCGCTAATCTTAATGGAAAGGCTTCTAGTGTATCTGTATTGCATATAATTCTGGTACTTGGTTTTAGATAGATACTTCTAAAAATATTAAGGGAAGATCTGCTTATTCCTATGCTTTCTTATGTTTGTAACAGGAATGGGTATTATATCCTGTCAAAAGCTTTTTATGCATTGGTTGATCATATAATTTTTGTTGTTATTAATATGGTCATTTATGTTTATAGTTTCCTAATATTGGACCAGTCTTGTGTTCCTGGTATAAATGTAGTCTGTTCATAGCATATAACCTTTGTGATATATTGCTATAGTCTCCTTGTTTATACTTTATTTAAAATTTTTGCATTGAAATTCACTAGGGATATTTAGTCAGTACATGTAGTAAGATCTTAATAAATGTTTGTTGATTAATTGGTTGGCCTTATATCAATACTTGAAATGGCAGGCTTCACTTAAAGAATAATAATAATAGCAGTGATGACAAGAACAGTGACACCAGCTCACATTTATTTAGGACTTGAAGGTTTGTGATAGTACTTTGAGTGCATTATTTTATTTGATTAAGTGGTATAAACTAGAATTATCTCCAAAATGAGTCATTAGATTGGGGCACACATTATTTTTATATGTTCTTCTGACCTATGATAGTCTTATAAAAAATGGAGAAGTGGGTATTTGGGGCACCTAAGAAAGTGACTCAGCCAAAATATTAGAAATTTGTCTTTGAGACAATGTCTTAAAACTATCTTTCGATTGGTATTACAAATGCATTTTGAAATTAAGTAAATATTTTTTCTTTTTCCTTTTCAGCATTTCTAAAACATTTTAGTGACATTTAGATAATTTGTATTTTTTCCTCCTTCTTCCCTTTTTTTTTTTTTTTTTTTTAAATTAGGCTGCCATTTGCAGATGCAGTCAGCCTCTCTCAGGTTTCAGTGCCAGGTGTCTGGAGGATGAACAGATGTTGGAAGCTATCAGTAATACCAACCCAAGTAATGAGTATATGTATGTCATGGACACAAGACCTAAAGTATGTATAATAGTGTGGAGTAGTATTTATCTTTTAAATAAAAGTATTCGTACCTGCTAAACTATGAGTTGTGAAAAGGATATGCCTTTTTATCTTTAGATCTTAATTTAAAGCTAAAATTTTTGGTGACAACGAAGTCGTTATAAAGAATTTTAATCTTCCTAGAATGTGAATTGCTACTTTTGGCTTTGTTGCTAATTATGATCCCATATTTAGCATTTGAGTGGATACTAGCTACAAAACGACAGGACTACAAAGTTATTACATATAGGGGGCATTTGCCTTCTCTTATTTTTAAAGATAATTTTTTTTTCTGAAATGGGAAAAATATAGAAGCAGTCCAAAGTGGGGAAATATTCAAACCACTTCCTTTATTGCATATATCTCTGATGTGGAGATCCATGATAAACCTAAAAAGAAGCCTTATCAAATTCAAAATTGGCTATAACCTTCACAGTTCTATAAGTTTCAGGTGATAAGATTAAAATATAAATAATTGGGGGGAGGGGATAAAATATAAATAGACCAGTCTTGAGATAGCTTTTTGTGGAGTTGAGATAAGAAACCCACTACAGTATAATGCTTAAGGAATTTCATTTAGATAATATGCTAATTGTAGTCTTTATAATAGTTTGTAAGGTTTATTATAGTGAGCAAAGATAATTTGTTTTCTTTTGGGGGGGAATTCTCTGTGAAATAAAATTGCCATTAGGCATTCTTGATTAAATTTCTAGGAGTTTTCAATACTTTCAACTCTTTCTTAAATATCTCACTAGAGAGTATGAATTTAGAGTTGCTAAACTATGACATATATTGAAAGAAAATAGGGTCTCCAAACTTATGAAAACTATTTTTGTTTGTTTAAAAAATTGTTATATATATCTTACATTTACTGTATTACATACTACATTAATTACATATATCCATCATAAAATTAGAATATGCTTTAGATGGAGCTTACCCCATAAGGTTTTATGATTCAGGTCTTAGCTTACATGGAGGGTTACACTAAACTTGTTTGCATGACAAAATAAAAATTTTGGAAAATTCAGCAAAAGTGTTAATTTAGTGCACTATCTGATTGCTTGATTGATTTAACTGCTAATTCTTATAAAATGGCACAGTAGCCACATGTCAGAACCTAAAAAATTTTAAAGCAACTGTTTATTTGATTTTTAAAGTTGTCATAGAGTAGGGCATGTTACTCTTTGTAACTTTTGTAACTTTTTATTTGCTTGAGATTCAGAACATATTCCCATTAAGCTTTTTTTTTTTTTTTTTTGACAAGTGGTGAGACATCTTTTTTCTTTTACCTCAAATATAAGAAAAGTCAGGCAATATACTTCCTTTGGAACTCTAAAAAGAGGGTAAAAAGAGGCAGTAACCATATCCTCTTTCAAATTATATTTCTGCTCTGACCCTTTTCTCTTCATAGGGACTAAAATTATATATATCACAGTATATTAAATAGTATTGCAGGATATCAGTCCAGAGTAGCACCATAGGATTAAAACAATTTCCTGGCAATTCAGAGTGAACATCTTGGGTATATTTTGGTGTATGTGTATGTAACCTGTGAACTTCTGAAAGCTTGGTTATCTCTACTGTTCTTTGTGTGTTTCATGGAAATTTTGTATGAGGAGTTATTATTTGGTTTGTTAGGTTCCAGCAACTCTATTTTGCATGTTTATATACTTAATTGATGTAGCAATTTAATAATTGTGATTGATAATTAAAAGTTGTCTGATATGTAAAAATTATGTGTTATAAAGATGCCTGATCTCTTTAGCAATATAAGCAATGATTCACTCTGTTCACAATACCAGAAATATTTATCTAATTTTTCTTAATTGTAGGGCATTTTGAATGATATAGATTGGCTCACATATGGACACTTACACAATAATAATTAAGTTATATTTCACCATGAAAAAAATTCGCTTATTTGATAGGTTCAATTTCCATGTAAAATGGATTTTATTAATGACGTACATTTGTAATTTCAGCATATTGCCATACAGGAGTACAAAGCACATTTTGGAAGATGAGGCTATTTAAATGTCTTCCTTTTTGGTAGTGCTAATTGGAGAAATTCCCTAACTAATGAAATAGTGGACTTTAATTAGAGAGAAATAAGTGTGTGTAAAAGATGTAGGAAAATAGAGAGTTATTTTAGGAAGCACTGAGACAGAGGAATAACAGTATTCTATAATAAATTCTGATTTGACTGACTTATTAAATTTTGATACATAGACTCAGCATCTGAATAACTTTTTTCTTGGTTATAATAAGCAAAATTAAAATCAGTTCACATACGGTGCTGAACATTGAACTAATTTTAACTTTCCAATTAGATCATTATACCTAATACATTACTTTTAATTTTTATTATAGCATCGCATGCAGAGCTGGTGGGCTTCAAAAAAGGACATTGGCAGAATTGTAGTGAGGATTTCTTCAAAAATCTGGAGAGATGAGAAAATAAGAGAAAGCGATGAGAAAGCGCGAGTGAGCGATCTAGAGCCCACGACTTTTTATTCTTAGGCAGCTTTTGAAAGGAATGATAGTTGTTTTAGACATAATTTACCTCATCCTACAGTCAAAAATGAAAAAGAATTGGTGAAAAGGAGATGAGTTGAACTTACTGGCTTAATATTATGAAGTTATCAAAGGGAAGAAAATGCATAAACTTATAAAACTTCTGATTTGTGAAAATCATTTTTTAAAAAATAGTGTTGGTGACATTTCCAGTAAGAAAGTCTTTAGTTTTATATTTTTGACTTAGTTTAATGGGTGGAGTCATTGGTTAGAACTAGTTCTCATTTAGTTAGTAGATATAACAATTGTTTATAATATAAAACATTTAGAAAAGCAGTTTTGAGGATGATTTGTTCTTTATGAATGTAAATATCTTTATCAGATCTCCCTTCTTTGTGTACTTGTTTTTAGAGAGAAAGTACACTTTCTTTTGGATGTTTTACTAGTCAGGCTTGAAGTTAGGTAATGATAATTTTGGAAGCATATTTTGTATATGATTCTATTTTTTAAAAATAGCTATCACATGCAGTAAATCAGTGAATGAGTAACTCTGCCATACATAACAATAGTGATTGTCAGCCTATGGGCCAGATCAAATAATTGATTAAGCTAACTTCTTTTTTGGCCCATTAAACTGCATCTTAAAAATATTTATAAGTAAATTTAATAATATTTTTTTCTGTTTTATCATGGAATATCCAAAAGGCTTGGAAGAATTAAAATATATTTATACCTTAATGTTTAGGTATAGCAGTTTAATTACTGTGACTCTGATAAGTGAAAATTGTTCTATATATAAAAATTACAAATTATATGTGAAACTATTTGCAGATCCTATACTTGATTGTAAGCCGCCATGGCAGGGGGGAGGGAGCAGGAGAAAATTTGAAATTCAAATTGTGGAACTGAATCCTGTAAACTAAAAGTAAACAAATTAATAAAGACCAAAAAAATTTTTTTTAAATTACACATTATAAAAATTTGACTGGTATATTAAGCAGTGGGGCAGCTCAAATCTGAACTCTCCAGTTCTCAGTCATGGGATGTTTACTCTTTGTTTATTTAACATATGGGATTTTTATCTGGGATTTCCTGTTAAAAAGATTTATATTTTTCTAGCATTATTTTTCTTCATTAAGAAAAAAACTAACATTTTCATTTGTTTAAAATAGTTATTTGTTTTTTTACTTGATTGACTTTTATTAATTAAATTTAGCAAATAGAATAGTTTAAGTATCTGCTAGCTAAAAATGGCATGCTTACATCTTTTTATGAAAATTTGTAATAAAAAATTTTGAAAAGAAAGCAAATTACTTTTAAAAAATAAACTTTGGTTCAAAAATTTTTTGTTTTCTTTTGTATTTTAGCTGAATGCTATGGCTAACAGAGCAGCTGGAAAAGGTTATGAAAATGAAGACAACTATTCCCACATTAGGTTCCAGTTTGTTGGAATTGAAAATATTCATGTAATGAGATCTAGTTTGCAGAAATTATTAGAAGGTATGATTTATAACTACTCTATAATAATGTTCTTTTACAGCTTTTTTTACAGAGTTATGCTAAAAATAATCAGTACAACATAGTAAAAACCTGTGATTGTAGTTTATTCCTTTTTAATATTTGGCTACTTTTATAGATATTTATATATTGGTAGGAAAATCAAATCAGACATGTTTCAGTTAATGGAATGTTAGAAACTTAAAAAAAAATTAAAAGTAGTTTCCTTACCTATATCTTGAAGGATTAGACCAAATGATTTCTAGGTCCCTTTTAGCTTCATGTCCTGTGATTCAGTGATCCTGCTTGTTTTTAAAACTAAAAAAAAAAAGAATGGCAATATTTTTTTCCATAGAAAATTATATCTATTTATTATATGATATGGTTTGGTATTGTAGTTGTGCCTCTATAATTTTGCGTTTTCCAACTCTGAAAATAAATGCAGTAGTTTTACTCTCTCACCAGGCTTGAATCAGAGAAGTAGAAATTCTATCATTTTCCTAATAAAAATGCCTTTCATCTTTTCCAGTCAATGGGACAAAAGGTCTTTCTGTGAGTGATTTCTTTTCGGGTTTGGAGAGCTCTGGATGGCTTCGCCACATCAAAGCTGTTCTGGATGCTGCTGTCTTCTTAGCCAAAGTAACTTTTTATTTTTGTAATTAAAGCAAGGAGAACTGTTACCTTACTTTGTGTTTTTGTGGGCAAAAAATAAGGTGCTTTGAAATCTACCTGATTTCCTTTTATAATCTAATTACCATTTAGTTTGCTTGTTCTAAACACTTCTAACTATAGATAGTCTAGTTGCCTTCTAACTTTATTAAGACTGAGATATTATTCTAAAAGAATGATACTGATTTTTAAACATAAATGTCAGAATTTGTATGTCCAAATGAATGTTGTCCTTAAGAAAGTATGTACCTTGTAAAGTTATTTACTTAGTCCAGTGATGGCCTTCAGAATTAATGGTACTTAAAAAAAATATCCTTGAAGGTATCAGATCTTTGTGTTCTGGGGGTGAATTTCTCTTTTAGAAATAGCTGAAAGTGACCAGAACAAAGTTTTCTCAGTAAGATGGTTTATGAGACTAGCTAATATAAATGTTCAGTGACCTGAAATACTGGCATAGTAAAGAAAAGATTCACTGGGCTAAAGTGCATGCCTCACATGGTATGTAGACTTAATCAGAAAATAAAGAATGTCACCATAGTTCTATTAAATGAATAAATAAATCTGTTTATTAAGGACCTACTATTGTCAAGCACTGTAGTAGTCTCTGACCCTTTTAATTTATTTATGTAAATCTAGTAACTAGGTGACCCTCTGTGCAGTCATCATGGATATCCTCCTTAACTGCTTTTTGTATTCCATGTAAAAAAAAATAACCTTCCAGTCTTCTTGTTGATTTGTGTGTGAAAGTATCCTTTGAATATAACAAGTTTAACACTTAATTGTTTGTTTTTTCCTTGTCACGCAGAATTTGATGTTATTCTCTCAGAGTAAATTCATTGTTTTTGTACTGGCCTGAAAGAGCTACTTGGATAAGACGGAGTTGCCCGTTGTAAAATTATGCCCTGCACAGTGTCTCTGAGCTTCTGTGTTGGCTTTTCCTCTCTTTTCATAATCACACTTGAACACCAGCCTCGTTGCTTTTGGATTACTTTTCATGTATATAAGATGATTTAGGATTCTGAGAGTTACAGCTATGTTTTTTTAAAATAAAAGTTTTACTAATTCATTAGTATTTGGACATAGTTATTGCAATGGGTATGAAAGGCAGACAGACATACCATTACAGGCTATAGAAAAACTATGACTATTTACCTTCCCCTTCCTACTTGAGATTTTGATAATGAATATAGAATGGTCTGTTTAGCATTGTCAGCTCCTAGGAAGAAAAGGCTTTATAAATATTATTGCCAATGTTTAGGTATATGTGCTGCCTACTTTATGGACAATGTTCTTTACCATTCTTGAAATGGCAAAAAATTGAGAACCTGGAAGGGACCTTAGAAGTGATCAGGTCTAACCCTGTAATTTTATATAGGAAAAACTGAGACCTGTCAAAGTTTAAACCTAGCATCACACAGGGAGACAGAATTTGAACCCAAGTCTTCTTACCTCCAAGTTCAATGCCTTATCACCATACTACTTCTCAAAAAGTAGGAAGCCACTCTACAACACCAGTTAGGACTTTTCCTATACAAAAAGGGAAAGTCAGAAATTCATCTTTGAAGAGTTACCATACCACATCACCTCATTATGAGCACTAGTTAGGAAGATTGCTGCACCCCACATCTCCATCTCTAGGTTACTGTAGGGAGTATCCTCTAATGAATCTCTTTTTGGACACAAATTTTGATCATAGGCTTCCTTCTTTTCCTCTCTGTAGTACAAATGCTAGTTTAACATATAATCTTTCTGCTGGCCCTAATCATAACTTCCTTTAGATTTCCATGTCCCTTCTACAATTGGCTGGCTCATCCTGGAACTTCCCCTAGTGCCTGGGGCCTCGTCACCCTAGAACATCCCACTTACCATGAAATATTCTTAGCAAAGTCCACTGTCATTCAGCCTAAACTGTTCTTTGTATAGTTCCCCAAAATCTCTTAAATAACAGAATCGGTTGCTTTTTTAAAATCATTTATACTCCTTGACTTCTCTGTGGCATATATTGGCCACTTTTTTCCTTTTCTGCATGATCTCTTATGCCTGGGTTTTTGTAACGCTGGGCCCTCTTATCTTCTGTCTCTACATTTTTTGATAACCTCATCATCCCCCAAGTGATGAATCCGAGATCTCTATATATTCAGACCTATTCTCTTTCTGAGCTCTAGTCCTGCATTACCTTTTGAAAATTCTGAACTGGATGTCCCATAGACGTCTCAAGCAAAATGTAATTCATTATTTTTCATCTTAATCCCACTCTTCTTCCAAACTTTCCTGTTTTTGTTGATGGTATTGTCCTGCTAGTTACTCAGGTTCCTTATCTCAGTGCCAGCCTTGATTCTTTATTTTTAGTCACCCCTTTTTTCCAGTCACATTTCTATCTCTGCAATATTGCTTATATCTTAAACTTGACTCATGTAGCCACCACTCTGGTTCAGGTCTTCATCACCTCTTCTTTGGACTGTTTTAATAGCCTTCTAATTGGCCTCCCTGCCTCCATTTCTCCCCATTCCAATCCATCTTCCATACAGCTGTGAATGATTTTCCTTAAGTAGAGATTATGACGTGGGCAGCTAGGTGCAAAGAGCGCTGGACTTGGAATCAAGAAGACTCATCTTCCCAAGTTTAAATCTGGCCTTAGATGTTTATTAGCTGTGTGACCCTGGGCAAGTCACTTAACCCTGTTTACCTCAATTTCCTCATCTGTAAAATAAACTGGAGAAGGAAATGGCAAACGACTCCAGTATCTTTGTTAAGAAAACCCTAAATGGGGTCAAGAAGAATGAGACATGACTAAAACAACTGGACAACAAACGAGATAAGACCATATTGTTCCCTACTTTAGTAAAGCCCATTAGCTTCCTAATATCCCTAGGATCAAATAAAAACTCCTTTTTGGCATTTAAAACCCATCATTGTTTGAAGTACCTTTCCAGCCTTAATGTCCATTACTCCCTTTCATGCATGTTATTGCCCAACCTTCCTGCTAGGCTTTCTTATGTTTCCTCATAACATAGTATTCCATCTCCCATCTCCATGCTTTTGCTATGGCCGTGTGTGTACCTGGAATGCACTCATCTCCAACTCTTAGAATCTCTAACTTCCTTCAAGGAATAATAGCTCAAGCACCACCTTCCATATGAATCCTTTCACTTCCTTGCACCTTCCCCTGCCACTTTATATATGTACACAGTGTCTTCCTTGGCTAGATTATATAAGCTCCTTGAGGTGTCAGGCACTATTTCATTTTTGTCTTTGTATCTCTAACATTTGGTATATTTCATGCCACATAATAAGCAGTTTAATCCATATTTCTTGATTGATCCATTAGCCCTTCTGAATATTTTGGTCTTTTGGGGATATAGTCATAAATAAAAAATGGGAAGATACTTGTTTTCAGAATTAACTTTAAATTTTTAGAAGCTGGGGTCATGTCTGTTACTTGAATCCTGAATTTTGCTAGTTATCTTTTTCAGGACTTTTTTTTTCTAGCGTAGTTTTTAATAAACCCCATCTTTAGAGAGAAATCCACTTATTCTGTTTTTAGAAAATACAGTTTTTTTTAGAAATACAGGTTATATTTATAGTGTGTTACCTAGAGATTGCCTTTTCTTAGGATTTATCTTTTCCCAGCAAGTGACATTTTCTAAATGAATTCAACATAAACATTGTGACAAATATTCCCTTTTCAATTGACCCTGTTATATGAGATTATGTAGATTTATAATAAATTAGAATGGCTTACTGATTCAACTAAAATGCTTTCTCCTCATGTATGCATATATGGTTTCTATTTTCAGGCAATAGTGGTTGAAAGTGCAAGTGTGCTGGTCCATTGCTCTGATGGTTGGGACAGGACTTCTCAAGTTTGTTCCCTTGGTGCTCTCTTATTGGATTCCTATTACAGAACAATCAAAGGATTCATGGTGAGGATTTATTTGACATTCAGGTTGAAGGTTTTTCATTGTAAATATAATCTATACAAAATGCTGTTTTGTGACTTTGTAAAATTAATCAAAGTGTACTGGAATTTTCTCTTTGAATCTTTTGAAAGTACTGTATTTTGAAAATTATTTTTCTCATACCAGACTGAGTTAGAATTGCTTACAAAAGATTACACATTGCCATCTTTTAACAAATAAGAATTACCAAACCTGACGATAACTCACATGAATTAAGGAAACTTTTTTGTCTAGTGATCTTCTATACTTTGCTTCATGTCAGGAAGGTGAGATAAGATTATAATAGTCCTGCTGTGCTTTGTCCTGGTCAGATCACACTAGAAGTATTGTGTTCCATTTTGGGCTCCACATTTTACTATTTACATTGACAAGCTAGAAGACATTTGTAGGACAATAGTCAAGATAGTTAAGGGCCTTGAGATCATGCCATATGAAAATTGGTTGAAGAATTGGGGATATGTATCCTGGAGATTTTTGTCCAGGATAAGGGGATGAGATTAAAAACTATATTCAGGTATTTGAAGGACTGTCATATGGAAGAGGCGTTGGACTTTGTGGTTGGTCTAGAAAACTGTACTAGAGCAAATTTTAGGAGCTGCAAAGAGGTGGATTTGGGGTCACTTTAAAGGTAAACTTCTTAATTATTAGAGCTATCCAATAATGGGTTGCCTTAGGAGGTAGAGAGTTCCTTCTTTCTTGAGGAGTTCATTGGGAGCCTAGATGACCAACTGTTGGGTATGATATAAGGTAATTCTTGTTCAAATATAAATGGGTTGGATATCTTCTGGAGTCTTTCACATCTCTGAGATTTTGTGCTTCTGTAGATAGGATTATGATTTTGAATTATTTAAATATGAACTGTTATTATTATGTGACATTGAAAGGTTTCTCGCTAAAAAATACATAGTCAGGGCAGCTAGGTGGCGCAGTGAGTAGAGCATCAGCGCCTGAGTCAGGAGGACCTGAGTTTAAATCTGGCCTCAGACACTTAACACTTACTAGCTGTGTGACCTTAGGCAAGTCACTTAACCCCAACTGCCCTGCCTTCCCCCTCCAAAAAGCAAAAAATAAAAAATAAATTCATAGTGAACCTACCAACATCATTTGTACTTGAGAATTCCAGAAGCCAGAGTTTCTTACCATGATGATTTTGTGCCTGGTTAACCTGGAATTTCTACTATTTAGAAAGTTGTGTAGTAGAGAACTTGGTTTTGAGTCTTGGCTATGCTACTTGCCTCCTTTGTAATGGCTCTTAATGTCTCAGCCTCACAATTTGCAGTAGTTATATTTTTCAAAATTTGCCAGTCTGTCTTGTACAAATAATTGTAGAATTATAGAATCTGAGAGTTGGAGAGTTAGATTACTGTATTGCTGAGAATAGCTAAGTCATCATACAGTATTGCTGTTACTGTCTTCTCCTGATTCTGTTCAGTTCACTTTGCATGAGGTCAAATAAATCTTTCCACGTTTTTCTGAAAGCATTCTGCTTGTCATTTCTTATAGCATAATCATATACTATAACTTAATTCAGCCATTCCTCCATTGATAAGCATCTCTCATTTCCATTTCTTTGCCACCACAGACACTCCTACCACCCTCCCCCCCCCCTCTTTTAAAAAAATCTCTTTGCAACAGATCTAGTAGTGGTATTGCTGGGTCAAAGAGTATGTGCATTTTTTTTTCCTTTTTGGAGGGGGGAAGGCAGGGCAGTTGGGGTTAAATGACTTGCCCGGGTCACATCACACAGCTAGTAAATGTTAAGTGTCTGAGGCCAGATTTAAACTCAGGTCTTCCTGACTCCAGGGCCAGTGCTCTACTCACTGCGCCTCCTAGCCACCCCAAGTATGTACATTTTTATAGCTTTTTGGACACAGTTCCAAATTGTTCTAAAGGGTGGTTGAATCGGTTCACAACTGCACCAATAGTGCATTAATGTCTCATTTTTCCCACATCCCCTCCAACATTTGTCATTCTCCTTTTCTGTCCTCTTAAGACAATCTAAATAAGTATAAGGTAGTACCTCAGAATTGTTTCAATTTGCTTTCTTCCAATCAGTAGTGATTTAGAGCACCTTCTCATATGGCTGTAGATAGCTTTGATTTCTTTGTCTGAAACTGCCTGTTCATATCCTTTGACCATAGCACTTTAAATTCTTGAAAATAGTCTCCATATTCCCCAAGTCTTTTTTTTCAAACTAGGCTAAACACCTCACATTCCATCAACTGATCCTCATATGGCATAGGTTCAAGACTGTTCACTGTCATGGTTGCCCTTTTTGGGTATTACTCAGCTTATTGATATCTTTCTTAAAGTGTGGAGCCCAGATCTGAGCACAGAAGTCCAGATGTGGTCTCCTGAGGGAAGAATAGGATGACAGTATCAACTGTATTATTTTAAGCCTTGCCACTCTTAATGTAGCCAAGATCTCACTAGCTTCTTTGACTGATAAATCACACTACTAACATCCTGAGTTTTCAGTCCGCTAAAATCCCCAGATATTTTTCAGAACAATTACTATCTAACCATTTCTCTTCCATCTATTGAGAAGTAGATTTTTTTTGTACCCAAGGGTAAAAGCCTATTGAATTCAGCCCAGTGCTTGCCTTTTGAGATCCTTTTGGATCCTGACTCTATCGATAATCTATCATACTCCATCTCCTCTTCCACCCTCCAGACTTTGCATTATCCACAAATTGGAAGAGCGTGCCATCTATACATTTATCCAGGTCACTGATAAAAATGGTGAACAACCTAGGGCCAAGTTCAGATACCTAAGGTACTCCTTAAAGACCCACCATGTTGACGTTGAACCATTACCATCTGTTCTTTGAACCCTGCCATACAAACAGTTCTGAATCTGATTGTATATTATATAATTATTATCTCTCCATCTTCTCCATAAATATGCTATAGTTTATCAAAAGTTTTGCTAAAATCTATGTACACTGTATCCACACCATTATCTTCATCTTTCAGTTCAGTAATATTATCCAAAAAAGAGATGTGCTGAGTCTGGCACAGTTTATTATTGCTAAAGCCATGTTTTTTGTTAATTATCCACTTTCCTTTTTAGATGTTCACCAACCATGTCTTTAATAATCTGTTCCAGAATTTTCCCATGTGATTAAAAAGGTTAGAAAGACATAGTTTCTGGGTAATTTTATCATTTTATTAATAAGGCCAGCATATTTTCAATAAAAGGATGGTCATTTAGTTGTCTATTATAGACCAAAGACAGCCATGGTGGCGAGGCTCACAGTTTATATATCGTTAAGGTGTTAAATGAGGAGCTGAGAGTGACCCTTGGACAGAGAAGTTTTCTTCACTCAGACCACCTGCTGTCTTGAGTTATCTAGACAAAAGGATCTGCTTCTACCCACGCAGTGGGCTTCCCCACCCTAGATTAAATTCCATGCAAGGTTGGGTGGGGTCTGACCAAGATTAGAGAGTCAGTGCCATCTCATTATCAGTAGTTCTTCAAGAAAACTGAATTTAAAGTCAGAATTTTGAAAGAAGGCTGGTGAGCTTTATGTCTTCCCAAGATATTAGTAATTAATAATCATTTCTCTCACCCAGGAAATCAAAAGTCAAGCTCACTGGTTTATAATATATAGGTTCTATTCTCTTACATTTTTTGAAAATTGGGACAATATGTGCATTTTTCCAGTCTTGTAGTATTGCTCCCGTTTTTCATGGTCTTCCAGATATATATAACAATAGTTCATCAGTGACATTGCCCAATTTTTGCAGAACCAGAGGATGTAGTGGACCTCAGACCTTACTGAGGGAAGATGGTTGTCTTTTTACTGTTCTTATTCCTTATATCCTTTAAAATGTTTTCAAACTCACCTGCTCAATGAACCCTCTGATAAAAACCACTTGTGGCTCTGGAGGAGAAAGTGAGGCTCGTGACCTCGCCCAGCCCTCGCTCACTCAAATCAAAGTCAACTGCAGGGCACGTCATCATTTTCCTGATCTGTCATGGTCCTCCTCAAAAACGAAGCACAAGCACAACAACAATTCATAATAGTTGTAAAAACCCACTTTGATACAACTTTGTATAAACCTGGACTTGTGTTTCTTTGTGTTCATTTTTTAACCTGAAAAATACCTTGAGGAGAGACTGCAACTTATTTTTATTTTGTAAAGCCTTTTTAGGTCTATAGTCAACACAATAGTAACTCAGTTAGTTAGTTGATAGTGACATCTGGATTCATTTTTAAATTGTACTTCAGTTTAAATGTTAAAATTAATTCTTACTATTATTTCCTAGGCTGCCTTTGTTGTGTTAATAATAGCTGCCTTATCATTAAAGATTAACCGGAAACAGCTGTCCTTTTCAATACTTTTTAAAAATGTGTTAGATGAAGCTAACAAGATCTGTAAAATATATAATATGGGAAAAGATAATGTCACAGGAAAATACTAGAAGTTGATGTTTTTATAGTTATTAAGGAAAGATGCTTAATGCTATATTTAGGATAATTGTATTTTGATCATTCAGAGTACATTGAAAGGCAGTTTTTTGAAATGACTTGGTAATTTATTTTTCTTCTAGGTTTTGATAGAGAAGGACTGGATCTCCTTTGGACATAAGTTTTCAGATAGGTACAGAATAGTTGTAAAATGTGTATAATCGACAACCTTGATCTTTTACAGTATTGTACAGTTTATTTGAACTGAATTGTGTCTAATGGCAGAGAGCATTAATATCTTGAAGTATCGGTACTGTTATAAATTATATTATTATTTACATGAAAGCTAACATTTTTGCTACCAGAATAAATTGCTCTCAGCTCTCTAGATGTATTTATCTTAATGGCTAGTTGGATGATATGTAAATAAAAGTAACTTGATTATTGAATACAAGTTTCAGTGTTCAGTATTTGAATGCGGCAGACAATTTGGTCTGTTATGGTTGAAATGTATTTGTAAGGCTGGCTATTAAATGTAAATACCTTATTATAAGTAAATTAATTCCAGTTCTCATATGTCATTATAACAAAAAATGTTTGGACTTTTTTCTTGTATGTAGTTTATCCAAACATAATTGATGAATTTCTTTCACATATATTTTAAAAACTTTTTGTTTTGGGGGACATATATAGGTGTGGCCATTTGGATGGTGACCCAAAGGAAGTTTCGCCAGTGTTTACTCAGTTTTTGGAATGTGTGTGGCATTTGACAGAACAATTTCCACAAGCTTTTGAATACAATGAAGCATTTCTTCTTCAGATCCATGAGCATGTCCATTCATGCCAGTTTGGAAACTTCCTTGGGAATTGTCAAAAAGAAAGAGAAGATCTCAAGTAAGATTATGTATTTTGAATAGGTTTTTAAAAAAATTCTAACAATCTGAGGACTAATATAGCTATAAAGTCCCTGTGAGGTTAGTGGAAAGAGCCCTGGATTGGATTTGTAAAGATCTGGTTTCAAGTCCTTTCTCTGAGTGACCAAGGACAAGTCACTTAACTTTTTAACTGCCTGAGGGCATCTTCCTTATACAGATGAGTAACTGATCTTCATGAGTCAATAGGGTTTTCTTCCTGGGAGTTCTCTGCATTGATGAAATCACTGGACTAGATTGGGGGCGGGGGGAAGAAAATTTAATACATTGAACTATTGGTTATTTTAAAGTATAAGGAAATAAGCACATTTCTCATAATTCCAAATAAATAATTTTGTGAAATGAAAATAAAATTAGAAATGTATGAAGATGTTTAGCCATTATGGTAGTCACAGATTGTTTCAGGATCATTCTGTGTAGAAATATGTCATCTTAGATCTGACAGTTTTCAAGTTTGAGTCCTACATATTTTCAATTGAAAACAGGCACAGAGACCTTCATACTCTTACTTAGTGATAAAGTTTAAACTAGAAACTTGTTTTTTTATAACCTAGAGGAGTTCTTTCTCACTACTCTATGTTAATGTGCCACCTTGTGGGAACTTGTTTCTTCTCCAGTATAAATCCCTTGTTCTTAAACAATATTTTAGGTATAGTGACTTAACTAATGAAGTTGGTAGAACCTGGAAGTTACACAAAGAGGTCTTATGTAGGACCTTGAAAATCATAAAAATTTTAGCCTCCATGTAAGCAGTAAGGAATGATTAGAAGTTCTTGAGTGGGGAAGTGCTTAGTCTGGTGGCAGTATCCTAGCATCTCATCTCATATAAAATGCTTTGACTAGTTGTTTATTAAATGAATGGTGGAGGAAAGGAAAGACAAGTTGCCAGTAGCTAGTAGGGAATCTCCTACAGTAAATCTAGGTGTGGAATAACAAACGTCTATACTTAAGTTTGTGGCAGTGGGAATGGAGATTAAGCCAAAGTTAAATATTTAAATAGAAACTGAAATATTTAAAAGAAACAATTTATATTACTTGATGACAGATTGGACAGTGGAGCTCCAGAGGATAGAATCCAAGTTCTGGGATTTCTAATCTACCATGTTAGTTAAATTTTAGTCCCAGTCAGGGTTTAAGAGGGTTCTCGTTTTCACTCTGTACTTAAGTCATATTCATGTAGGGTTTACTTTGTATATGTAATGAGCATAGAAGAAGAGTAAAAGGCATGAATCACAGTGTTGAACTAAAATGAGAGTTTGAATGGTATATCTTATATTTACATTTGAGAACTTGCTCATTCTGATTATATTAAGGTTGAAAGAGAAGACTTACTCCTTGTGGCCCTTTCTTTTGGATGACCAAGAAAAATACTTAAATCCTTTCTACAGTCCCAATTCTCAGAAATTTACAGTACTGGAGCCTAATACAGTGCCTTTCAACTTTAAGTAAGTAGACATACCTAAGCATCTACGTATTCTTCTCCTATGAAGACGATTCATTAAAATAATTATGTTTTCTTTCCTTTGAGGTTTTGGAGAAATATGTATCATCAGTTTGATCAAACAATGCATCCTAGGCAGTCTGTATTTAAGCTGATTATGAACATGAATGATCAAAATAAACAACTAGAAAAAGAAGTTAAAGAGCTAGAATCTGTGAGTATACTAAAATACATAATATTAGTTTGAATTATTAAGTAAGTTCAGTTCTTTATTCTTGTAATCAATCATTACAATAAGTCTTTTAAGTCAGTAACATTACTACAAACCAACCTCCATTTCCTTTCTTTAAAAGAAAGTAGTTTGTGTCATTTATATAGTTATTTTATCTTTTGTGCCTTCTGTTATCCAAAAGGACAAAGTAGATTATTAAAAATCAGAAAAAACTAAATAGGACTTTTGGAGAAAATCTGGTTGACCTACCACTCACTAAGGAGGACTTTTCTCAGACAGTATATCTAGGAGACCATCTTACATAGATTAGTTTGTATACCAGGCTTAAAAATTTTCCCCAGAGGATGATGCCACAGTGGTACTTAATGATTACCAGGGTGAGGGCATCAAAAGATAGCAAGAGGGAAGATGTCAGTATTATAGAGGGTGAGTCTAGAGAATAATTCAAGCCATTGAAAAGTACAGTTTATCTTCTAAGGAATATTTTTTTCTTTTCATTCCATTCTAAGGAAAGTTCATAGAATCATAGAATTTTAATTGGAAGGGATCCCCCTGGCCAACTATTCTAGTCTCTCTGAATATATATATATATCTTAAAGAACTCATCCCCTCATACTGGCTCTATTTAAAGACCTCTAATGAAGAGGAATCCCCTATTTCCAAAGGCAGCTCATTCCAATTTTGACTGGTTCTAAGTATTACAGGAACTCTTTCATGAGAACAAGCCAAAATTTGCCTCCAACAGCTTCCATCCATTTTTCCTTGTTTGACTTTGTGGTGCCAAACAGAAAAAATCCAATCCCTCATCCACATGACAGCAGATACTTGGAAGTAACTACTATGTCACCTATCAGTTTTATCCAGGCTGAACATCCCTAGTTCCTTCACCTTTTCCTATATGACACTGATTCTAGGCTCTTTACTATTCTGATTTCTCTCCTCTGGACATTCTTCAGCTTATCAATTTCCTTCTTAAACTGTGTCACCTAGCACTTACTATATAGTAATCACAGTTTGGTCTGCCCATGGCAGAATTCAGAGGGACTATCACTTCCTTATTTCTGGAAACTAGGCTTTTCTTAATGCAGTGCTGAAGCATATTAGCTTTTTTGGGCGGGGGGGGGGGAGAGGCGCTGCCACATACTGTTGAATCATTGAAGTTGGGCGTTAAAATCCTAAGGATGTCTTTCAGACAGACTACTGTCTAACATTGCCCATCCTGTCACTTATGAAGGTGATTTTTTTAAACTCCCAAACAAGAAGTTATGTCTATTCCTATTGAATTTAAAGGATTCAGCCCAGTGCTCTAGCCTGTCATGATCTTTTTGGATCCTGACTCTCTCATAGAATGTGTTAATTTTCCCTTACAGTTTAATATCATCTGAAAATTTGATAAATATGTCATCTCTTTAAGTTGTAGATAAAAATGTTGTGCAGCACATGTTGAGCTCTGATCCTTTGTGGACTCAACTAGAGACTTCCTCCCCAAGTGACATTGAACCATTAATGGCCACCTTTTGAGTCCAGACATTCAAACAAGTCTAAATTTATCTCATTATATTATCATCTAGCTCATTTTTCTCCATGTTTTTTACAAGAATATTCTTTGTCAAGTGATTTGCTGTCAGTTTTGTCAGGAATCAGTCAAGTTTATTGGCTGCAAGTTTGAAGATTTTTAAGTCCATCATATGAACATAGTAAACAGTAGTAGGAAAGATCATAATTGACTCCTTATATACATTAAGGATAATTTAGGTAAGCATATTTATGAAGATTCTCATCTCTGTCTTATGTTCAACTTCCTTCAAAGTACAGATTGGGTGTCAGCTCCTACTTTAGGCTTTTTTTTCCTCATCCTTATTCTCTTGCCCTTAAACTATTTTGTTTGGACTTACTCAGTATATATGTTGTGTCACCCCAATAGAACATCAGCTCTTTTGTTTTTGTCTTTGTATTTCTAATGCCTGGAACTTAATACATGTTTATCAAGTTAAATCCCATAAGACTTGTGGATTTGGGATGAACATACTATATTTTACACCATCAGATATTTGTTGGAATAAGTGTTAGAAATGACTTTTTATATCGTAGTTCAGAACTAGACTGACTTAAATTAGAGCACAACTAGCTTTTATGTTTTCTTTTATTCTTTTTTACATAAGAAGCATCATTCAGTGAGCAGGTGTTTATTAAGCCCTTACTGTGCCAACTGCTGAGGATACAAATACAGAGAATAAAACAATCTCTATTCTTAAGAAGCTTGTATTCTAACAAGGGAGACAAGGATATGTATAAGTATACATATATACATAAAAATAGACTAAATAGTTGAGGGCAGTAGCAGTTGAAGAAATCAGGAAAAATTTCATAGAGAATATTTTATTGTTTAATAAGTATCTTAATTTCTTTGTTATAAACTTTTTTCCATGAAAAATCAGGTATGAGAAATATAAGAAACTGCAATGTAAATAGGTAGAGAGGCACATTTTTCTGGGTAATTGATACATATTTGCATCATATATGAGGATAAAATTAAGTTATTTCCTTCATTTCCTGCCCAGCTGAATTGATTTAAAAAAAAAACAACAACTTTAAAATGGTAACTTAATGAAAACCTGTTTAAGCAGCTGGCATTTATAACCACATTACATTATTTGAATTTTTTTATTAATGTTAACAAAGATTTTCAGTTTAATAATACATAAGCCTAAAAGGCGATTAGTAACAGTAATTTTTAAAATTTGGATTTGTTTTAGAAAATTAAACACCAGAAAGACAGGCAACCTGATACAGTTCTCACCAAGGAATCTTTGCACTCTATCCATCCTGACTCTTCAGCCCTCAAACCTTCCCTGTGTTTTAAGAAGGAGCAGACCCTGTTACCTATGAATGATGCTATCCGAACTATAGAGGGCAGCAACACCGCAGACAATCGTTATAGTGACTATGAGGAAGAGTTTTCCAAAACTGAACCTGCAGTTGTCACTTTGGAGTATGGAGTAGCAAGGATGACCTGTTAATTATCACAGTGAAATGTACTTCTTTTTGGATGGACTGAAATACGAGAGATGGATGATTGTAAGGATGGTCTGTGCTGCATGACCAAAAGCTAATTTATCTAATGTTAGGTGTTAGAGTAGAACAGCATGCAAATAACTCTCTTGAGGGGAATAAATGAGTATGATTTCATTTTTAGGAAGGGATGACATTTGCAATAAAGAGAAATGAACGGTATTGGGGGATAGTAATAAAAATGCAGTTTGCACTTGTAACCTTGAAAATTGATGTTAGTTTATGATGTGTATGTTCATTATATCTAGATGATCCCATGTTCTTCTGAACATGAAAATAACCTTAATTTTAATTGAGGAAAAAAATCAACAAAATGATCTTTTATTCACTCTGCAATTGAAGTGATACATATATTTGTCCACAAAAATAGATTCCTACAGAATTTGTCAACTGTTAATGTTTAATGCTGAAGTGCCATGTTAAATATTCTGAACTGGGCCTTAATACAAGTTTTTAACTTTGCCTTCCCTATTAATTTTTATAGCTAAAACACACACACACACATACACATTACCTTTTTGGGGAAGTGGAGGAGGGGGCAAGAGGAGCCTTGTTTTGTTCTTATGAACTTTCTTGTGAATATAGAATATTGTAAGAAGTTCATGGTCCGAGCAGTTTAAGAATTACAAATGTGTTAAATCTAAAATTAGTAAAAATGGAAAATTCTTCCATTTTTCTTATTTTATATATTACCACTTTAGAGCATTTACATGTTATAATATAGATTATTGGTTTCATGTGCATGTGCCAGGATATTTAAGACTGTTGGCTTGTATATATCAGTTATTGCATTTCTATAATTAACAGCTTGCTATGGTGAATTTTCTTCCTTTGGTAACAGTGTGTGAGGTATAAAGAACGATACAGTGAGAACAATGCCGTATAATACATTTTCTTTTTTTAAAGAAATGATGAAAAGCACATTATAGATTTTCATTGAAGAAAGGCCTTATCCCTCAATGTTTTGCTATTCTTAGTTTGTCTAGCTTCAAGTTAAAACAGAAACTTTTAATAATAAAACAGGAGGTATAAGCAGCTTAGGTTTTTGCTTAAAAGCATGATTTTCAAAAAGTAATTCACTTGCATATAGGCTATTTTTCCTTCTTTTTAACAAGAAGAGGTAAAATAGGAAGAAACTTACATAAGAGCAGATTTTGAAAGGTTTCTTTGGTAAGTTTTATAAGAGCTCATAGCTAAAATAAAATTCTGCTTTATTCTCCCCTATTCCTAGCCTTTACATGCTTCATATAATTATCACTGTATGTTTCCTAAGTAGAAGGGAAAAGCAGTTTTCAAAACTGTACTACTAACAAATGGTGGATGCCTTATTTTGAGTAGTAGTATAAGCACAAAATTAGGATCTGGTTATGGTTCTCACAGTGTTTACCTTGTCATGATGTGGAAAAAATAGTTTGAATTGTCATCTGTCCACTATTTTGGATTTATTTCACCCCTCCAAGGAAGCACGATCACATACAATTGTCAATCTCAACTAATTAAGATGCTCAAAATTGGAGTAACACGGGTGGCACAATTTAAGATTGAGGGGTATTGGGAAAGCTGTATAGGAAACCTCATGCTTTCTCCCACTCCTGTATCTGTTTGATGAGTTTTGACCTTTCAGAAGCAACTACATTTTTCAAAAGGAAAAAAGCCTTATTTTGTAGGAGAGTTTATTATGTAATCCCTAAATGTTTTTCCAGAGCACATTACATAATAAGAGGAGTACTCATTTATAAACACTAGCAAAAAGTAATAATGCATGTTCAGTTTGTCTGTTAGCAGTCTCCTCTCCCTTCCAACTATAAGCATCAGGACAAGGGAACATAGTCATTTTTGTATCCATTAACAAAGGGAAACTTTGGTGCCTTGTTACTTGCTGATTTGGGTATTGAAATCTTTAATGGAAAACTTCTTGTATTCATTTTGCTGATTTATTATTTTAATCTTTAAACTGAGGTAGTATACACATAAAAGTCACTTAGCATTCACAGTATCCTACAAAGTATATGTTGGTAAAAATGAGATTGTGTATGTCTTGTAAAGTTATCTTTACATTCCATGTGTATGGAAATTATAACATGTATATTATTTCATATATATTATGTAGAGTTAATTAAATGTATAGGTTCTTTTTGAAATCTTTTCTTTTTTAATAAAGGTGCCAGTCTTCACAATTCCCTTTTTCCCATGTATGTTAACATAGAAACAAAAAGCCAATTAAAGAATCAGGAAGAGTTGGTTCTCTGTTCAAATTCTCTTCACCTTTGTTGATTATAATGGTATATGTGTATTTTAATGCTATTAATTTTTTCATTTATTAGTATGTTAACAAAAAATCGTTTAAAAATATGCAAAGTAGGCATGCAGATTAATATTCCTTATTAGAGAGTAATATTGGATAAAGAAGGAAAATAGTTTGCAGTTGATACAGTTGCTAAAAACTGTTGTGCTGTTTTCGTGATGTTCCTGTCACTTTCTGATGCTGCAAACAGAATTTCATTATATTCTTTTTTTTTGATTTTGCTTTTTGGAGGGCAGTTGGGGTTAAGTAACTTGCCCAAGGTCACACAGCTAGGTTTTTGTTTGTGTGTGTTAAGTGTCTGAGGCCGGATCTGAACTCAGGTCCTTCTGACTCCAGGGCCGGCGCTCTACTCCACTGTGCCATCTAGCCGCCCCTCATTATATTCTTTATCCTGATGTTTGGGAAGATTAAGTTTGCATGAAACCAGGAATGTAGTTATTCTTATCAGGTGTGAGTCTGATAGTATGTATGAGAAGAAATTCAACTGTAGAGAAAAATATCTGTCATCTTTGTCTACAGAGATTTAAGGAGGGGTATCTTGGTAGAGGATGCAAAGTAGGGGAAGCTATCAGTAGCTTAGGAAATGACATGGGGACATGAAGAGTTCATTCTTAGTTGACAGGTTCTAAAAATAGACCATAAAGTTGATTTGTAGCCTAATCTTTCAGATAACTAGAGGACTTCCTTTTAGCCTACCAGTTAAATAATATACATGTAGCATAAAGCATGGCAGGTTCTTATCAATGGTAACAATCATCCAAATTCAGGTTTCCTGTTACTCATTCTGTTGTGAGCTGTTTAAATCGACCCTGGTTTTGTTTTTTTTTTTTTTAAGACAACTGGCTTTAATATACCCTGATTAGTGAAATAAATAGAATGGGGAGTCTGTGCATATAAAAATTACATTGCTAGTGATCTGCCTCAAGGAAGATGTCAATCTGTAATTTAAAATGTCAGCTGCATACTTGTGAAAGGTTACTTCTATCACTGTCTTCAGATTTGCCTTTTCTTTGGAAAAGAAAACTAGAAATCCTCAACCAGGCCTCTATACTGAAGCAGAGTCACTATGGTCAAGTTCAGAAATATTTCTAAGGAAGTAAATAATTATCCTTTGGTCAACTACTTTACATACTCTGGTATGTCTATGAGCTTGTTGACATAAGTACTCCCCCTGCTGGTACTGATTACATCTGTTCTTGCCTTCCATCCTGTTTGATTCTTACGCATCTTTTTCCATAAACATAAGTGATGGATACCATTGTGACTCATTTGACATCTTTCACTCTTGCTCATTTCTAGTTGTATGTGTTCTTACAAATTTTGTGATAGTGACATTCTGAAAACCATAAAAACATAGCAGAAGCAATTTTAAAGAAATTATTTTCTTTTACCTTTACACATGTTTGTACCTAAACCATCAAGATCAGATTTGTTATAAGAGACAGGATTTATTTCTTAGTGGAAAGAATTAACTTAAGGCTTGGATAACACTACTAAATCTCCGACACAGGCAAATTAGCCTTTTTTTTTTGCTTTTTGGAGTGGGGGAAGGCAGGGCAATTGGGGTTGACTTGCACAAGGTCACATGGCTAGTAAGTGTTAAGTGTCTGAGGTCAGATTTGAACTCTGGTCCTCCTGATTCCAGGGCCAGTGCTCTATTCACTGTGCCACTTAGCCGCCCTGTAACCTCTTTTCCCCAACCTCAGTTTCCCCAATAGGAGATAATTTTACAAGTGGAGTATGAGAATAAAATAATAGCTCTATTCTATGGTGGTAATATAAAAGTATAGCATTATTTGAGGTAATATAGGTTACTAACAGCTGTGGAGATGAGATCATTAAATTTCCCAGTTCAAACAGTTGGCCATTTCTTTTCCTGAATAAGGGGTTCATACTACTACAATTTTTATATCCCTTTTGCACCATATCTTAGTTTAAAAATTGTCCCTTATTTGAGGGCATCTCAAAGCATGGAACCTGGGGATTTTACAGTAATTGAATTATTGTAGGGAATCATGATCAGTAATGTTTAGGGCAGTTCTTTAGGAGAATAGACTTAAAGTAGTGGCTAAAGAAGGATAGAAAATAGATAATAGGTAGATATCTGCTATTCAGAATCTTGTGATGGGGAAGGGGAAAGATAGGAAAAAAACTAGGAGTCTAAGGCATGTTTGGTACCAGAACACTGAATTTTCCCTTGTCTTGTTTTCCCTTCTCCCTACTTTCCCAATTTTCTCTTAAACCCTCAGGGTCAGTGTGAGGTGACCGAAATGAAATTGCTAAAGTTTAAGCAGATTGTTATCTACCAAGGAGGGTGTTTCTGTTCAGCAGCATATTTCTAAACCTGCCTGAGATGACTGAATGGTTGTTATAATGGTTGGAATAACCCTTGGTAAATCAGGGCTGTGCATTATATACTGAAATGGTTTGTAATTTATATTCAAATAGACATTTAAAAATAAGCAGGAATGGTTATCTTGAATGATTTCATTATATATTATGGACAGTTAAGATAATTCAGCTGTAGCTTTTATATAAATATGCTTTTATGTAGCACTCTCCTCCCCCCCCAAGAATGTCCAAACACATTCATATTACCTTTGTGTTCCCTTATAAGATTTCTTCCAGAAGACAGAGAGGCATCTATTAAAGGAATTTGCGGGAAAAGTGGGATTTATTTTAGTGCTTCAAAATTTTTAATCTCACTTTGACACCATTTCTCAGACCAGTATATTTAAACCAAAGTGTTATGTATTTTCTCACCAGGTCTCTGTTTACATAAGTATATCCTGTCTACAAGCTTCTGTGTCTATAAAGTTAAATTCCCAAGTAGTTAGAGATTTCTGGATCAGTCTGTCAAAGCCAGGACTTTGGCTTTCTTAGAGAGGATCATGCTACCTTTGGTCAAGTCTTTTTTTCTATCATTCTATAATCTACCTCAGCTCCTTGCTTTCAAGTTAGCATGTAGGCCTCCATGTAGGTTTGCTGGTCTTCACATATATCTTGTTTCAGACACATCTCAGGACCAGACTATACTAAAGCCATTTTCATTTTGTTCACATTCGTTTGCTTCTCTTATTTCTCCATCTGTTCAAATACAATCATCTTTATGGGGCATGTTCATTTGAATCTCATTTGTAGTCACATTGCTTCATCTTGAAATTGGATCACCGTACTTTTCATTGAATCTACAATTTCACTGGGGTGGGTACTCCATCCAGATGAATACAGCTCCCCTGCCTTCTCATTGACTGTCTGCAGCTACTTTCATTATGTATTATATGTGGGTATATATATATATGTATATATACAAAGACAAGCCACTTTTGGCCAGCTAGCTGCCTATCTAACTATGTATTTGTTTGAATGTAAATTTTTCATTCATTTAGTTTTGTTTTTTTTTAAAAACTAGTTAGTCCCCTTTGCATTATTTTTCTTTCACTGCAGAAGCTTTATAGTGTGCTAGGACTTTATGCCATGATTATAATATTGACAAGTAATATTTGGAGAACTCTATCATCATTGGGAACAGAGATACCTCACTTGACATGATTACTTAGTAGATCTTTGAATTCAACTTGCATTTTATGTTCAAAGCCCTATGCTATGTTCTGGCGATACAGACAAAATTGTGGGGGGAGTCCCTGTTCCCAAGGAGTTTTCATTTTACTTGTCAGTGGGATATACATTAAAATAGATAAGTACAATGTAGTTTGAAGAAGGAAAGAGTACTAATAATTAAAGGTAACAGGAAAGGCTGTCTGTAGAAGGTGACAGGCACACGAGCTCAATTTTGAAGCTAGGGGTTCTAAAAAACAGAAGTGAGGAGAGTATGCATTCCGAGAATAAGGGAAAGTTAACAAGGGTAGGGAGACAGGTTGGAATGGCAGTTTGGGGGATCAACAAGTAGATTCATTTGACTGAAACACAGCATGTGAAGGGAAGTTATGTGAAGTAAGTTTGGAAAGGTAGACTGAACCTAGCCTGTGAAAGATAAAAGTGCCAAGCAAAGGAGTATTTTATCCTAGAGGCAATAGGGAGCCATTAAAACTTCTTGTACAGAGGAATGCTATGGATGGATCTGTGCTTTAAAAATTGCTTAGGCAACTGTGTGAAAATGTATTGACAAGGGGGAAGACAGGAATCAAGGAGTCCATTAGGGAGTTAATGCAATAATCCAGGCAAAAGAAATAATGAAGGATAGGGTAGTGGCTGTTTATCTAGAGGAGACAGGTATGGAAGATCTTGGTGGAATTGAAACTGATCAGACTTGGTAACTGATTGGATATAAGGAGGATGAGGGAGAAGGAAGAGCTAAGAACGAATCTGAGGATAGTTATGAGCCCCACCAAGCATTCTGGAGACTCCCCCTCCTCCAAACTTCACCTCAAAATTGGCCCCATGATATTGTTGCCCTATTGATTTATTTTGTATGACTGTACATATTTGTAATGGATTTTGTTTTCCTTGCCTTCTCAATGGGTGGAGGAGAGGCAAGGAGGAGGGAGAGAATTCAGAACTAAATAAAAAATTTGAATTAAGAAATTAGAAAATAGGGGCGGTTAGGTGGCACAATGAGTAAGAGCACTGGCCCAGGAGTCGGGAGGACCCAGGATCAGTTCCGGCCTCAGTTACTTAGCACCCACACATAAATAACTAGCTGTGTAACCTTGAGCAAGTTACTTAACCCCAATTGCTTAAAAAAATTAGAAAATAAAATGGCTCTGTAGTATGTAGAGGTAGTTTTATGGGAGACAAGTTCTCTGGCTGTCATCCCCTCCATTGTTGGGTGCCCCAGACATCAGGGTGTGATGTGGCTATGGGCCAGAAATATTGGTAAGTAGAGAATGTGATCCAGATTAAGAGAGGTGTTCTGGATTATAAAGTACCCCCATTGAACATGACATTGTCAACAACTAGGACAGCATGAAGATTTGGTACCAGTAAACTCCATGTGATTCCTGTAGAGCACACTGCTGTTCACAGAACCTCCTTCCCCAACCACAAAGCCAATAGAGAAAAAAATGACATCCTGTTTGCAACCTTCAATATATACTACCATCCAGACTGTGCTGTCCTTATATGCCTTTGGTTTTATAACTGATATTGTAATGGATTCTGATAATGGTGTGACCCACACTGTGCCCATCTATGAAAGTTATGCCCTTTCCCATTCCTCTGCATGGATCTTGCTGGCTCTGGCATGGGCTATGCAAAGAGCCTGACCAGTAAACTACAGCTTCACCACCACATCATAGAGGGAAATAGTTCATGACAGCAAGGAGAAGCCATATTAATGTTGCCCTAGACTTGGAGCAGGAGATGGCTACTGCTCTCTGAAAAGAAGCTGCAAAGTTTGTAAATAGAAAAATGACAGTTTTTCATAATTAATAGTCTAGAGGCAACTAGGTGGCACAGTGGATAGAGCACTGGCCCTGGAATTAGGACATAAGTTCAAATCCAGCCTCAAATGCTTGACACTTACTGTGTGATCCTGTGAGTCACTTAACCCTGATTGCCTCGCCAAAAAAAAAGAGTAGTCTAGCAAGAAATTTGGAAAATATTGCTATAGTTCTTTCAAGTTTCATGGGGTTCCTTATTCACTAATCTTGTCTTCACTTAACAGAGGAGAGTTGGGAAGTGAAAATATTTTTGAATAGTTCATCTGGAGATGGTCTGAAGGATGCTCTTAAGGCAAACCACTGGTGTGAAAAGTCTGGCAGTGATTATATTCTACTTGAGGAGAAAAATGAAAAACAAAACAAAACATCTCCTTAGTGCCTAGATTCTCCCCATCCATCATTAGGCTGTGTAACTCCCCTTCTCCCCCAACAAAATGATCTGAACACAGAACTGATACTTCAAGGATTTGTGATTTTGTCAGCATCTGAGATAGAGGATAGACTTACCAAGAGTCACACAGCTGGTAAGTACCAGAATCAGAATTTAAACCCAGCTCTGGTCATACAAGGCCAGCACTATATCTGCTACATCCTCCTACCTCTACTATTACTTTTAAATGTATGTTGAATGAATAGAAGCCATGAGGAAAATCACAGGAAATCGCACTAGGAGAGCAGCAAGGTAAAGAAACAAGTTTGCAAAAGGGAAAAAAAAATCTATGTATGCTTGGGAGGAGCAGAAAGCTCCTGGAGAGGGGAAAACTTGATTCGAGAGGTAATTAAAAAATTAATCAATAAACATTAAACACCTACTATATGCCAAGCACTGTGCTCAATGCTATGTGTATAAAAATTTTAAAAGATGTCACCCTCCAAGGGGCTTACAATCTAATGGAAATAAGATCTCTAAAGAAGCAAACGGGATCTTCATGAGGTCAGCCTTATGGTTACTCAACTTACTTCACCACAAACATCACAACATAATACTGTTTTACAAAAATTAGCATTTGACTACAACCTAGACCTTTGACTACTCCTGATCTTTCTGTGCTTTTATTGGTTATAGCGCTCCAAGTTCAGGAGAAAGTTTTTCCCAAAAAAGCCACAGCAAGGAAGTGCAAGGTTTCTTTGTACCTTGAGGATAGATCTAGAAGAGAGAGGCTTATTTGCTAACCTATAGATTTATTACTACTTTTATCATTTGGTCATTTAGTCATGTCTGACTCTTTGTGACCCCCTGGACCATAATACTCCTGGCCTTTCTGACCTTCAAGGCTTGTCTCTGATATCATATCTCTTAGCATTTTGGTACTGCCCATGGGGTTTTCTTGGTAGAGATATTGGAGTGATTTGCCATTTCCTTCTTAAGTGGATCACCTCTTGTCAGAACTCCACTATGACTTGTCCATCTTGGGTAACCCTGCATAGTATCACTCAGTTTCATTAACAAAATTATAGGATCTCAAAGAATTAAAGATGATTTTAGAAGAATGAATAGTCTAGAAGAAATAGCTGAACTATTGTCAGGTGAAATGAGTTAGATTTGTTCTAGTTAGTCCCAGAGGGCAGAACTAAGAGAGGAAGGGAGGGACCTTCTTTCCTTTAAGGCTCAGCTCAAGCATTACCTTTTACACAAAACCTTCCTTCCTTCCGGAGGAGGGAGGGCAGGGCGATTGGGGTTATGTGACTTGCCCAGGATTACACGGCTAGTAAGTGTTAGGTGTCTGAGGGATTTTAACTCGGGTTCATCTGACTCCAGGGCCAGTGTTATATTCACTGCGCCACCTAGCTGCCCCCACCAAACCTTTCTTGACCTCCTTATCTGGCCTCACCCCTCCCCCATTGCTAGTGACCTCTAAACTTCTTCATATTTATTTAATTTTATTGTGTATGTACCTATGTATGATTACAAAAGCAATGGATAAGTGCTTACCCTGTGCCAAGCACCATGCTAAATGTCACATAATGACAGGATCTTTGATTTCATTAATATAAGGAACTCCTGGGTAAGGAAAATCCCTCTAGCCCTGAAAGTCAGCACTTTTCTGTATAGACTTAAGCTGCCTAGAGAGCACAAGGTTAGTATATGTTTGTGACAGAATTTGAACCCAAGTCTTAAGGGCTTCAAAGCCATATCTCCATCATACCCTGCTGCTTCTTGCCTGGCAGAGAAGAAGCACTTAATACAGTAAATGCTTTTTCATCCATTCAAATAAGTATATACAGAATAAATGCTTATTGATTAATAAAAGAATATTGATTCTTAAAATTGGAGAAATATAATTACTAGTCCTATGAGGAAGGGTAAAGTAGATTTTAAATAATTTATAATTTCGTAGTTTTCTAGAGTTGCTATATAAATTTTTTTCAAGCTTTCCTTCTCCCCACTTTCCCTGAACACCACAAAAAAATCCACAGATTTAACTGAAGATAGGTCTAAATATTTTAGTGTTTTTTTAGATCTTGGAACTTATTCAAGTTTTTTTTTTTCTTTCTTTCAATTCCAATATTGATGTGATTTAATAAGAATCTGGGTTTATAATGGAGATTCCTGCAATACTGGGCTAAAAGCTTTTTGCCAATTTGACAAAGGTTCCATTTAGATAACATCTTTTACTCTTTAGCCAATTTTCTAGGCAGCCAGAGTTCTTTGCCTCTGTTCTAGGAGGCAGGCCAAGTGGATCTTTGCCAAGTGCTTTATAAAAGTGAAAGTAGACGGTATCAATAAATGTTTAATGCCCTCTCTCTTTGTTGCTACTAGAGGCCCAATATTCTTTACGAACAGATCTTCCTTGCATACTGTATGATGTGATGTGTCTCCATAACTTCTGTTGAACATTTTAACCCAGTTTCCAGCTCTACAGTGCCTTGGTTTCTGTTTCCTCTTAACCCATCTGTTTCATTTTAAGTCCTTCTGATTTAGTGTTCATTTTCTGGTTCCTAGGGCTTTGGGTTTGAACTAATGAAATTTACAACAGTGTTCCTTTCAGGATTTTTAAGTCCAAAGATTTGTTCCCTTCCCTCATCTTTAAAGGGAAAAAAGAAAAGAAAGAAACAAGAGATAATAAAAGGGAAGATTTATTTGACTTTTTAGTTTAAAAGCTACCTTTTTCTGTGAATAGGATGCTTCTTCTAAACATACTTATTCAAATCACTTTTAAAAGTAGATTTCTAAAGAAGAGCAAAATGAACAGAACATTGTACACAGCAATATTGTTTTAAGAACTTGAGCGACTAAGTCATTTTGACTATTATAAATACCCAAATTAACTACAAAGGACATATGAAGGAAAATTCTGTCTGCATCCAGAGAAAGAACTGACAAATGGAAGTATGCATAGAATGATTTTATAATACACATTTGTGTCTAATAGTAGCCATCTCTAGGGTGAGGGAGGGTAAAGGAAGAAAAAAAGGAAATTTACATGATAAATTTACCATATGTTTAAAAGGGAAACTAAGTTGTATGTGATAGATTTGCAGTTTCATGTGTACTCTTTTTTATAATTCTACTTTATTATGGAAATACTTGTTTTACTTCATAAAATAACATTTTTAAAAAGTAGATTTCTGTCTAAAATGGAACTTGTGAAAATGTCATAATCTCTGCATGTTCAGATGGATCTAAGACCTCATTGATGTGGGTACTCCCTTCAAAGATGCAGATTTGCAATCCCTCCATGTCTGACTATCCTGTGATACACCTATTGATCTTTAAAAGAATATAAGCCCCTAGAAGGCAAGGACTGTTTTTTACCTTTTCTTTGTATCCTCAGCACTTAGCATAGCACCTGGCATATCATAAATGCTTAATTTAAATGCTTGCTGGTGGATTAACTTGAATAACTTGGGAACAGACTTTTCTCACCTCTTTAAAAATCTTCCAAAGGAAATTGTCATTGACTTTTGAACCTAATTTTTAAAAATATAAAAATATAGGGCGGTGAGGTGGCACAGTGAATAGAACACCAGCCCTAGAGTCAGGAGGACCTGAATTCAAATTTGGCCTCTGACACTTAACACACACTAGCTGTGTGACCTTGGGCAAGTCACTTAACCCCAATTGCCCTGCCCTCCCCCCTCCAAAAAACAAAAAAATAAAAATATAGTACGTGTCTGTTAGTTTGTAAGAACAGTGAATGACGGCAGGAGTGATAGAAGTTTGCCAGATGAATTTCAAGAAAAACTTTATATTGCACTTTATTAACTGCAGCCAGCAATATACTTTTTCCATTTGGATCTCCAAGTCTTAGTGAGATCTCTTGCTTAGTTAGCTATGATAGTCAGTAACTCGAGTATTGAACTGAACTGCACTTAGAACCTGACCTTCAAATCATTGTATCACAAAGTGTTAAGTCAAGATAGTAAAAAAAAAAATAGTGAAGGATATGCAATTGCATTGATCTCACTAAAAATGTCATTATTCATAATATTCTAGTGAGAGCAAAATTTTTGTGTCATTAAGAAACATAATTTTTGAAATGTTTAATCCTTAAAAATTTTGTGTACATTTTATATGTATCATTATTAGTACAATACTTCACCTATATAATTTATAAATAAATATATACTTATTTGGTGTGCTAATTTTTTTTTTTACTGATAGGGCAAATGACCCCAAAAGTCCTATGTTACCCCTGACCATATATGTTGATTTTATTTGAGCAGTTGTATTGAGTTCTCTCTAGGATTTTTTTACACTTTCATCTTCAGCAACAGATGTTGGTTCATAAACTATGATTATTTTTATGGTGATATTTTTTTGCAAATGTGTATTAGGAGCATTGAAATATGGGAGGACCAAATGTCCAATGAAATGATGTTTCTTGTTGCCCTGGGAGGCATGAAAAAATCATTCTGCCTCTTTATTCATCTTTCTAGAAAAAGAGCCTGTGAACTATTCCTTCATTTAATTATGATTTCCTTTTGTCTTCTGGTTTCATTTGTAGAGAGACTGTCATAATGAATATGAGTCAGTTCCTATAAGTAATCTGTTTACTCCTTGATCACTGGACAAATATTTCACATTTTGAATGCCATCAGCTAAATTCATATTTTTAGATGGTCTAAAACCTGTAGATTCTGTTTATGAGAGGACAAGACAATAGGTTCATGTTAAACAAGAACAAAATTGGGGAAAAAAATTTTTGAAAGACTTAAGAACTCTAATCAATGCAGTGACCAATTGTGATTCCAGAGGACTCATGATGAAATGTATTGTAGACTTCTGACAAAGAAGTCAATGTACTCAGCGTGCAGAATGAGAAATATATTTTGTGGATATTGTCAAGGTGGAAATCTGTTTTGCTTGACTATGCATATTTGTTAGCATGGTGGGTAGAAAGAAGAGAAAATAGATTTTTGTTAATTAAAAAAATTAAAAGTAAACTATAAAATTCTTAACTACTTCTCACTTACTTTCTACTACTCTGTCTCTGTCACTACAGGAGCATAAAGGAGCCTTGGAAGGCCAAGGGTCATTTAAAATTTTTCTTTATTTCTCATTTTATTTCTTCCCAATTGTAATGGAAATGCAAATTTAAAGATCTTCCCTGCCCCTAGTACCTTTGTTGGGCTTAAGAGACTCTGAAAACCTTCCTTGATTTGAAAATATACTCTGCCTCCTAATAGGCTGAATGTGGTCACTTGGAGCCTGTGGCAGGAGGCTTGGTTTTCAGGAACGCCTACACCTTTATGTTGTGTGATTGGGCAGTGGGTCAAGAGGGTTGTTACGTTCTCTGACCCAGGAGAAGGCTATATAATCCTTGATGTGAGGCTTTGCTTTGGGGCTCACTTTGAGAAGTGTTGTGTGATTTGACCAGATGAGACTCTGGGCAGCCATTGAGAGCCCCCCAGATTTGAAAACCCAGATGTTGATGCTTCCCTCTCTGGTAACTATGATTTGGTATTGATGTAATGGTTGGGCAGTTTGGAAGCCTGTCTGCTTGATCTATTTCTCTGTTTTGAAACTACTGTCTGTATACTCTGTAAGTTCGGGGTGCTGACCTTTTTCCCCTGAACTAGGTAAATGATCTATGTTTGATTGATTAAAGTAAGCTTGTTAACCCATTTTGAGTTGCTTTCCTTTACAAAAGCAGATCTAAGAACCTGTGTTGGCAGCCACCCTGGAGATGTTGGGGTGCTTGCTGCTACACCAGTGGCCAAGGAATTTATCACTAAGTAACCAGTCTCCTCGATAATGTCTCTCCTTACTTAATTAGGTTGGTTTGCTAAGTAGAAATAGACTTTTGCCAGGAGTATAGACAAAGCTTTTTCCGCTTGGTAGAACCTGTCATTTCTACATCATGATAAGAATTCAAACAAGGCAGCTAAGTGGTACAGTGGATTGTGGCATAGTGGACTTGGAATCAGGAAGAACTGAATTCAAGTCTGGTCTGAGACATTTACTTAACTGTGTGACCCTGGGCAAGTCATTTAATTTATGTTTGACTAATTTTTCTCGTGTGTCAAATAATAACAGTACCTATCTCCCAGGGTGGTTGTAAGGATCAAATGAGAAAATACTTCTAAAGCCTTTTGCAGAATTTAATGAATTATATAAATGCTAGCTATTACTATTATTAGCTATTATTAAAGGACTTTGTGGAGGAATATCTGCATGGTCATGGAAATTAAGCTGTATTCCTCAAACTATGACTTGTGTCCTACTTTGATTAATCCATAAAGCTGTTAAAGCTAGGAAAGAATGATCTCTTCCCTATTTAATATTCCTAATCCATTGATCTGATTGCATCCCTCCTCTGCTCAAAAATCTTCAATGACTTCTTGTTGCCTTTGGAATAAAGTAAAAACTCTTAACTTTGCATTCAGTGTCTTTTGAAATCTGGCCCCAATCTAGATTTTCAATCTTTTCTCGCACAATTCTCCTTCCTGTCCCTGAAACTGGGTAATATGGCCTTCCCAGAATATTCCTTGTCTTGCCTGTGCTCTGTGCCTTTTCTCACATCATTCTTCTTGTTCACGCTGTCCTATTCTACAGCTCCCCAGGCTGAGACCTTTCCAGGCCCAGCCTAGAAGCCATCTTTAATTTTTGCAGTCACATATGATCCTTCTCTCCTTTGTCCTAGCCTCTAGTACCTCTCATATCTTTTGAAGCCCTATTTTGTCTGTAGATGCTTATTTGCCTGTACGTCTAATTCCCCTTTACTAGATCACAAGCTCTTTGATGGTAGAAGTTGTCTTTTTTCTAGTCTAACCCCAGTTCAAAAGGGCAGTGGTATGAGACTTTCTCCTCGCTGGTGAAGATCAATGCTCTGTGTGAGGAGTCCAACAATAGGGCAGAGCTGGGGAGAGTGGAAGAGAGGAGAGACCTGTTCTCTTCAGTCTTATGGGGCTATTGAGTCTCTGGGATCTTCTAGCTTCTAGCACTTATGACTTTTAGCTTCAAGAGAGAAGATGGACCATGCCAACCCCACTTCAGGTCAAGGAGAAGAGAAAAGTATGCTGGGAAGAGACCTACATGAGAAGAGCTGGCCACCTCCATCATCCCCATCCTTAGGTGACTCCATGAGATACTTGGGGGAATTTCCCCTTTGGGTGAGATGTGAGACTCTCTTGATTGAACTGAGTTACCTCACTCCCAATGGGAGAGAGCTCCTTTACTTTGTATTGTCTGGCATATATTCTCCTATGTGTACTTTCTCTGACTCTTGTTTTGCTATCGACTTGGATAAATGTTTGTTTCATTGGGGTTTATTTTGCTTTATTTGCTATATACGTGTTCATCATGGAACTGATATTTGGTGCTTAGGGTCCTCTTTGCCTGTTAAGAAACAGTAATCAGGAGTTTAGCTTGAACCTGAAAACTATGTCCCCCCTGCCCCTGCTCCAGACCAACAATAATTCATGAAGCAAATAAATTTAATTTTAGTCTGGTACCCCCTGTGCCTGAGGAGAGCAGAGTAACTAGCTACTCTGGAGGATCTTGGTGCCCTTGAAGAAGGATTGGGAGAAGGGACACTAGCTGTTTCTATTCTTACCTTCCTTTGAGCCACATAAATTGAAGCAGCCCTGCTGCATTCTGCAGTCTTGTTATACTAGCATGGTGCCTTGGACATAAGAAAGTGTTCAGTAAATTTGTTGAATTAGATTTGTTATTAAATTTACCTGTAGCAGCTAAGAATAATAACTAGCATTTGTATAACACTTACCATGTGTCAAGCACTGTGCTAGGAACTTTACAGATATTATTTCATTTGAACCTCACAATGTCTCTGAGAAGTGGGTGCTATTATTACCCCATTTTACAGTTGAAGAAACTGAGGCAAACAGAGAGTAATGACTTGCCCAGAGTCACACAGCTGATAAGTATCTGAGACCCAACCTATCAACTTGTTTTTCCTTTTCATTGATTATGGAGCTGGAGGCTGCCCCATAGGAGCTTCAATGCTGCCACGAAGAGCATTGTTTCCAAGTTATCTGCACTAGTGTAGTGTTTGTGAGAGTAGGAAAAGGTGCAACTTATAAATACCAATGAGGAAATGAGAATGAATGAAGTCAGTGTTGACCTGCCCTTTTGAAACCAGAATCCCAGAAGTAGTGTGGTATTATTGGAGTACTCTCAGATTTTCTACAAGTTCTTTCAGATGTTGAACAATTCTGCTATGTTAAAACTAATATACAAATCAAATAAAGGCCAAGTAATCATTATATCTCCTTTCTCAAACAGAAGGAGGAAAGAAAATGCCAACTCTTGTCTTTATTTAGTATTCTAGATTTACTTTGTGGATTGAAATGGAACTTGTCTGCCATGGGAGTAGTATGCTACAGAAGTTTCATGAGGGGAATCTCTAACAATATTTTTTATTATAAACATTCAGAATTGCAAAGCAAAAAATTTAAACACTATACTGGGGGTTGTAAAGCACTGATAAAACATGTGATTCATGTGGGAGAATTAAGGTTGTGTTAACAGGAAATGCACGTCTTCCCCTCCTGATATATTTACAGACTTGGCTTTTTTTTTTCAATTCATGAATAGGACAGGAATAGAATTAAAAGACAAGAATTGAAATCTCTTAGGAAAATAAAGGTCCCCAATAGAAAAAAACATGTAATAGTAGTGTTTAGGGAGATGAGGATGGGGAAGAGAGGAAGTTTTATACAGTGAAATTATAATTTGTGAACTAACCAGTACGTGTTTGCAGTAGCAAAGTTAAATTGGGATGTGCATCTGTGAGCTTGAGTTTTAAACATTTAATTTCAAGTACTGCTTCCCCCAGAAAAATAAATGCACACATATAGAAATATAATTCAGCTTCTGATACAAGGGATAAAAACATAGTATGAGAGCAGTTCAGTTCAATATTTCTTATGTGTCTACTGGGTTTAGAGCATTCTGCTAGGTACTAGTAGAGAGCTTAGGTAAGATCCAGTTTTTGCGCTTGAGGACGTAGAGTTTAGCTGGATACATAGATAGAGTAGGGGATACTTTACTTCAACCCAAAGCATTGACCCTGTGTCTGGTTTCGCCCTTCTGAAGGTATATGTGCCCACAAGGCTTTTTTTTTTTCTTTTTGGAGGGGGGAAGGTAGGACAATTGGGCTTAAGTGACTTGCCTGAGGTCACACAGCTAGTTTTATGTTAAGTGTCTGAGGACAGATTTGAACTCAGGTCCTCCTGACTCCAGGGCTGGTGCTCTATTCACTGTGCCACCTAGCTGCCCCCATAAGGCTTTTAAAAAAAAATTATTTTTAATTTATGGAATAAAGCAAGCATTTCCATAACATAGTACAATAAAAAAGATGATGGCACATGAAACAGCAAATCTATTGTGTACAACTTGCTATTCCTTTTAAATATATAATAGTTATGTAAATTTTTTTCCTTTTTTCTACTTCCCCCTTGCGATGGCTACCATTAGATACAAATAGGTATACACATGTAAAGTTATTCTATGCATACATCTATTTATCACTTCTTTCTCTGGATGCAGATAGCATCTTTCTTCATATGCCCTTTATTTTTAATTTGGATATTCATAATAGTCAAAATGACTTAGTCTCTCAAAGTCTTTCTTAAAACAATATTGCTCTTACTGTATCCGATGTTCTCTTGATTCTGCTCACTTTCCTTTCCATCATTTTGTGCAAGTCTTTCCATGCCTTTCTAAGCTGAGTGAGCTCATCATTTCTTACAACACAGTAGTATTCCATCACAACCATATACCACAACTTATTCAGGCATTCCCCAATTGATAGGGATCCCTGCAATTTCCAGTTCTTTGCCACCACAATGAGAGCTTCTATAAACACCCTGTTCACATGCAAAGATATAATTACTATTTGTGAATTTCTCTCCATCTTGGAAAGAGCCAAAGAGCCTTTGGGCGGAAGTGACCCAGAACACTATCCATTCATGCCTTAGTTGAAGGTATTTTGGAAGAACAGGCATAGAATATGGAATCTCTCTCTTTCTCCCTCTCCTCCTTTCCTCCTCTCGCCCTTTCCCCTTCTCTTTCTCCCCTCCTTTTCCCCTCTCCTCCTCCCCTCCTCTTCTCCTCTCTCCTTTGCACCACCTCTTCTCCCTCCCCCCCTTTCCTTCTCCCGACTCTCTTTCTCCTGTCTTGGCCTGTCCTTGAGTCTGAAAAAGATGCAAGGAGTTGCCAGCCATGCCAGGAAGCAGGGTTAGGCAGTGGGCAGGATCACAAGTCCCTGTTAGTGACAAAGTGAAGAAAAGTGGCAGGCAAAGAAATGCCTAGAATCCTGAGTCTTTCAATTTGTTCAGTTTTATTTTTTTTCAGTTATATCCAACTCTTTGTGACCCCATTTGGGGTTTTCTTGGCAGAGATACTGGAGTGCTTTGCCATTTCCTTCTCCAGCTCATTTTACAGATGAAACTGTGGTACACAGAGTTAAGTGACATCCCCATTGTCACTCAACTAGTAAGTAGCTGAAGCTGGATTTAAACTTGGGTCTTCCTGACTCCAGGCCCAGCATTTTATCCACTGTGCCATCCTCTTTTTCTGTTCTAATTTTTAAATATGGAACTGTCCTTTTTGGCATTCATTAATTTAGAATATAAATATAAAATTCCACAAAAAAGATATAACTATATATAGTTATATGCTCATAACCATAGAAAGAAAGAAAGAAGAAAAGGAAAAGGAAAAAAGAAAAACCAAATGTATGAAAAAAAAACAAACCAAATTATCATGAGAGCCAGTAGCCTATGGCTCCTTCTAGTTCCATACACTCCAGAACCAGATTCTGTGAAGTTTGGATTCAGTCAAAGGGCCACACTTGAGGACCTAGAGGGCCACATGTGGTCTCAAGGTTGCAGGTTCCACACTCCTGGGCTTGTTCAGCCCTCAGGGTCCGAGTCCAACTTGCCTGTGGTCCTCACAGGAAGGGGAGGAGCTAATGACCATATATAAGAAAAGGTCTTGGCTAGAGATAGCAGAACTGAGAAGAGGACTCTTGTGGTGGCAGAGTCAAGAGGGAGAAAACTTGTGGTATCCTGGCACTCTGTCTGCTCTGTCTGTGTTGATGTTTGTTTGTGATACTTTGTGCAGAAGCCCTGGGACCTTACTGGAAGTACTGAAAGAGAATTTTCTGGTTGTATGTTTGCAAAAGTCCTGGAGGAGGGTTTTGGAGGTCCTGGGACTTTACTGATGATTTGTGCTGACCTCTTGGACCGTATTTGTGGGTCTGTGTTGATTTTTTTTTTAAAGCAATTGGGGTTAAGTAACTTGCTCAAGGTTACATGGCTAGTCATTATTTATGTGTGGGTGCTCATTTTCTGAGGCTGGGTCTGATCTCGGGGTCATCCCAACTCCAAGGCCGGCGCTCTTACTCACTGCGCCACCTAGCCGCCCCTTTAGGGCAATTGGGGTTAAGTAACTTGCCCAAGGTCACACAGCTAGGTTTTTGTTTGTGTGGGTTAAGTGTCTGAGGCCGGATCCGAACTCAGGTCCTTCTGACTCCAGGGCCGGTGCTCTACTCACTGCGCCACCTAGCCGCCCCAGTCTGTGTTAATTTTTATGTTGATGATTTGTGTTGAGTTCTCAGACCTTGTTGGTGGGTCTGAGCTGATTTCACAGGCAGACAGTGAATTGATGATGGTGCTTGCAATGTGCATGAATATTATTGTGGCTCTGTTAAGCTTTGTCTTCCCAGAAACAGGAACTGTGAAGGACTTGAGGTGGACTGGACACTGTAAACTTCAGTATGGAATGGGAACTGGACAAAGAACTGGGAGCTGCCTGCCTTTGAACCCAGGTGACAGTTGGATCTTGGAGCCAGCTCCAGGAACCATGGAAGCTGAGAACCAGCCTTAAGTGAAGCTGAAAGAAGACTTTATTTGGATACTGTGTACTGACTGAGAAAATTATGATTTACTGTGACCTAGGGGTAGAGAACTTTGACTTTTGTGCTTTGTGATTGACTAAATGAATGTACTTTGTTTAAAACTATGTGACCACTTTGATGAAAACTATGTGGCCATTTTAGTGATAAGTTGTTGAGTTGTGACATGGTGAATACTGTATTTTTTTTTTTAATCAAGAGACAGCATGGTTTAATTTAGAGTGTGCTGATCCAGGAGTAAGGATATTTGGGTTTGATTTCCACATAAAATATCTACTGGCTTTAGATTCAAGTTATTTTTTTTTATATTTGAAACATTTAATTTTAAGACATTGAATTTCAGAACCATTCCCTTCCTCCCTTGTCATCCATTCCCTCGGGGAAGATAAGTAATTCAGTATATGTTGTACATGTCTAGCTATGCAAAACTTTACCAAAGTAGATATATTGTACAAGGCTGCTTATAATTCCCTCCCACCCATTCCACCCCCCACCTGGTCAATTCCCTACTTGATCCTGTCCCTCTTCTATAATGGGTACTTCCAACCTCCCCTCCCCCCAAGAATGTCCTCCCATCCATCATCCCCCCTCTCATCCCCCTTCCCCCTATTCTGCTGCAGGTTGAGATATCCCATTTAGTATGTATGTCATTCTCTCCCTGAACCAAATTCAACGAGAATGTGGTTTTGCCTTTTTGTCTTCCTATTCTTCCCCTCTCATGCAGCCACTTCCCCTTGCTTCTTCTACATGAGATTGTTTACCCTACCCTGTCTCTCCCCATCTCCTCTTGCCACTTTCCTCTCTCATCTCATAATTTCACCCCTTGAGTATCCTCCCTTCCCAACAAATTCAACCTATGCCTTCTATCCATATATAACTGTAACCATATACACACACATTCACATATGTATTCATATGGCCATACACCCTTCTTCCATTATTTTCATACTGAGAAAGGTTTCATCAGTCACAGTTATCGTTTTTCCATATAGGAATGTAAATAGCTCAACTTTGATAAGTTCCTTTTGATTTCTTTTCCCTGATTACCTTCTCAGGCATCTCTTGCTCCTTGCATCTGGATGTCAGATTTTCTATTCAACTCTGGTTTTTTCCTCAAGAATGCTTGAAAGTCCTCTATTCCACTGAATGACCATATTTTCCCCTGAAACAAAATACTCAGTTTTGCTGGGTAGGTGACCCTTGGGTTCATTCCCAGTTCTTTTGCCCTCTGGAATATCATATTCCATGCCCTTCGATCCCTCAGTGTAGAAGCTGCCAGGTCCTGGGCTATTCTGATTGTGTTTCCACAATATTGAAATTGTTTCTTCCTGGCTGCTTGTAGTATTTTCTCCTTGATCTGGGGATTCTGGAACCTGGCTATAATATTCCTGGGAGTTTTCTTTTTGGGATCTTTTTCAGGAGGTGATCGGTGGATTCTTTCAACCTCTATTTTGCCCTCTGGATCTAAAACATCAGGGCAATTTTCCTTGAGAATTTCTTGAAGGGTGATTTCTAGGTTCTTTCTTTGATCATGGCTTTCAGGTAGTCCAATAATTTTTAAATTGTCTCTCCTGGATCTATTTTCCAGGTCAGTGGTTTTTCCCATGATATATTTCACATTGCCTTCTATTCTTTCATTTGTTTGGATCTGCTTAACAGCATCTTGGTTTCTCATAAAGTCATTAGCTTCCATTTGCTCCAGTCTAACTCTGAAGGAATGAATCTCCTCAGTGAACTTTTGAGATTCTTTTTCCATCTGGCAAATTCGACTTTTTAAGGCATTCTTCTCCTCATTGCCCTTTTGGGCCTCCTTTGCCATTTGAGTTAGTCTTTTTTTTAAGGTGTTGTTTTCCTCAGTCAGACTGTTGACCCTCATTTCATACTTTTCCTGCATCCTTCTCATTTCTCTTTCCAATTTTTCCTCCACTTCTCTTATTTGATTTTTAAAGTCCTTCTTAAGGTCCTCTATGGCCTGTAATCCTCTCATATTTTCCTTTGGGGCTTTTGGAGCAGGATTTCTGACCTCACAGTCCTCCCCCTGTTCTATGCTTCAATCCTCTTTGGCCCCAAAATAGGAGTCTAAGGTTGCATTTTTCTGTTTAATTTGTTTCCTTTGCCTTGGCATGTTGCCACTTAATTACTTGACTTTTGGGCTTGTTGCCACAGTATGGCTGGGCCGCCAGACAGGTGAACTTTCATCCCGAATGTGTGGGGGGACAATTTTCCGTTTCTGGCAAGCTGGAAACCCACCCACCACCTCCACCCCAGATCACAATCCAGATCCAGGGAGGTTAAAGCAAGAGCAATTACCCCCCAAGACTGATCGCTGGATCTCCCTACAGTTCGCAGGCCAGGAGCTGGAGCTGCTTCTGAAAACTACAAAGTGGCGTGTCTCCTCAGCTGCTTCTAGCCCCCAGGGGAGGAAACTGATGCATTCCCCAAATACTGGTCCCAAAGTCCATAGGGCACTGACCTCTCACTTTGTCCTAGGCATGTCTATGTTGATAATTCTGGAATCACCACAGCTGCTGGTGTTCTGGGGTCCCTCCAGCTGGCTGCTGGCCTGGCTGCTCTGGGGCTAAAACTGCGACTCAGGAGGACCTGTGCTTGGCTCCCCGCACACTGCGCGCTGCGGGCTCCCAGTGCACTGCCCACTCCCAGAGTGCTGTGCTGGTCCTTCCTGCAGGGCTGCTGGGCTGTCCTCAGCAGAAGGTTAGCTTCTCTGTGTCGTTCTATGGGTGCTGGGGCTCCAGAAGTTTTTCAGAGTCCCCTTTTACATAGTTTGGAGGTAAACTCGTGAATACTGTATTTTGATTTTCTGTGATAAGTTGTAACATTCTGAATGCTGTACCTTGATTTTCTGTAAATGTTTTGCGCTTATCTATTATTGAATAGAGAGTTTGCTATGTAATCAGAACCTTGAAAGCTGTTCACAGCAGCAGTACTCAGGAAGCTGCTCCTATGTGGCTTTACACCATTGTAATAGTTTTCTCTTGCCTCTTTTATATGAGATAATTTACCCTATTCTATCTTTTCCTTCCTCCTTCTCCCAATATATTCCTCTCTCACCTCTTGATTTTATTTTTTAGATATCATCCCTTCATATTCAATTGATCCTGTGCCCTCTGTCTATGTATACATGTACAAACATATGCAAACACTCACATATATATTTATACATGCATACACCCTCATATACATACATACATACATATATAAATATATATACACACACACACACATATATGTTCCCTTCAACTATCCTTATTCTGAGAAAAGTCTCATGAGTTATAATTATTGTTTTTCCATGTAGGAATATAAATAATTCAGCTTTAAAAAGTTCCTTATGATTTCTTTTAACTGTTTACCTTCTCATGCTTCTCTTGCTTCTTATATTTGAAAATCAAATTTTCTGTTCAGCTCTGTTTTTTTCATCAAGAATGCTTGAGGGGGCGGCTAGGTGGCGCAGTGAATAGAGCGCCGGCCCTGGAATCAGAAGGACCTGAGTTCGGAGCCGGCCTCCGACACTTAATCCCGCATAAACAAAAACCTAGCCGTGTAACCTTGGGCAAGTTACTTAACCCCAATTGCCCTAAAGGGGTGGCTAGGTGGCGCAGTGAGTAAGAGCACCGGCCTCGGAGTTTGGATGACCCGATATCAGATCCGGCCTCAGAAAATGAGCACCCACGCATAAATCAAATGACTAGCCGTGTAACCTTGAGCAAGTTACTTAACCCCAATTGCTTAAAAAAAAAAATGCTTGAAAATTCTATATTTCATTAAATGACCATATTTTTCCCTAGAGCATTATATTCAGGTTTTCTGGGTAGATGATTCTTGGTTTTAAGCCTAACTCCTCTAGAATAGCATATTCCAAGTCCTTCCATCCCTTCATGTAGAAGCTGTTAGGTCTTGTGTTATCCTGATTGTGTTTCCACAGTATTCAAATTGTTTCTTCCTGACTGCTTTCAGTATTTTCTCCTTGACCTGGGAACTCTGGAATTTGGCTATGACATTACTAGGAGTTTTCTTTTTGTGATCTTTTTTAAGAGGTGATCAGTGAATTCTTTCACTTTCTATTTTGCCCTCTGGTTCTAGAATATCAGGGCAATTTTGCTTAAGAATTTCTTGAAGGATGATTTCTAGGTTCTTTTTTTGATCATGGCTTTCAGGTAATCCAGTAATTTTAAAATTATCTCTCCTGGATCTATTTTCCAGGTCAGTGGTTTTTTCCAATGAGGTATTTCACATTGCCTTCCATTTTTTCATTTGTTTGGATCTGTTTTATAGTGTTTTGATTTCTCATAAAGTCATTAGCTTCCAATTGCTCCAGTCTAATTTTGAAGGAGTTATTCTCTTCAGTGAGTTTTTGAAATTATTTTTCCAACTGGCAAATTTGGCTTCTTAAGGCATTCTTCTCCTCACTAGCTTTTTGAGCCTCTTTTGCCATTTGAGTTAGTCTATTTTTTAAGGTGTTATTTTCTTCAGTATTTTTTGGGTCTCCTTTAGCAGGCTGTTGACTTGCTTTTCATTATTTTCTTGCATCATTCTCATTTCTCTTCCCAATTTTTCCTCCACTTCTCTTACTTGATTTTCAAAATCCTTCTTGAGCTCTCCATGGCCTGTAACCAGTTCATATTTTTCCTGGAAGCTTTTGATGCAGGAGTTCTGACTGTGTTGTCTTCCTCCTGTTCCATGCTTTTATCCTTTTTGTCTCCAAAAAAGGATTCTATGGTTAGATAGTGCTTCCTCTGCTTGCTCATCTTGCCAGTCAATTGCTTGACTTTTGAGCTCTTTGCCACAGTAGAACTCTGCTTCCAGAATGGAGAGAGCTTTGTCCCTAATTGCTGGGGTTTTTGTAGGTGTTGGAGCTGTTAGGAGGGTGCCCTCTCTACAGCCTGCCAGGCTGGCTTCAGCGGAAGATTTGTTTCTCTCTGTCACTTTGTCGGTTCTGTAGCTCTAAAATTTGTTTTAGAGTAATTTTTTTAAAGGTATTGAAAGTGGCTGGAAGCACCTGGCTTCCTGGCTTAGACCTATCCTGGAGGGTGCTTCTACATTAGAAAGGCAGTGTAGGACAATCCAAGGAACATTGGGGCCAAAAGGCCCAATTTGAGTCTTGGTTCTACTGCTTCCTAGCTGTGTGTCTTTGGAATAATTAGGACCCCACTAAATGGGGTCCTATAAAATGGAAATAATGGTTTCCCCACCTACTTTAAAAGGTCATTGTTAGAAATAACACATCTTTAATGTATAAGCACCATAGAACCTGAAAGTAGTATTAATAGTCTTTTTTGGGGGGTAGGGGAGAAATGGGAAGAGGGAGTTGTTTGTCCTTTGTTCTCAGAAAGGACCAATAACATCAGAAAGATGATATCATGACTTGTAAGTGAATTTGATTTAAGTGAGGCTGGGCTATGCAAGGTTACCAGCCTCACTCTCTTCTCCAGAGCCATCTGGCAAGATATAGATCAGGACAATTAGAGATGACCCAGGATGCAGTGAGAGCCTTGGCCTTTTTAAGCTAAGGTCTTTCCCAGGTCTCCACTAATGACTAGACAGTAGTTTCTAGTCTTAGAGAGTTCTGTGGCTGACCAAGAGGTTTAGTTACTTTTAACCAGGGTAACACAAGTCAAGGAAACAAGTCAACAGGCATTTATTAAATGTTTACTATGTGCCAGGCACTGTACTAAGTGTTAAAATACAAATATGAACAAAAAAAGACAATAGGCCAAGGATGGATCAGCACCTGTATGTTTGTAGGGAACTCCTGGTTTGGAAATTCCCTCCTCTGATACAGGTCAGCAACTTACCTACTACTTATAGTCTTAGAGAATTAACTAAAGGCACTAAGAGGTTAAGTGTATTGTCCAAGTTCACACAACTAGTATGTGTCAGAAGCAAAACTTGAACCTTTTTCTTTCTCCAAGACCAGCCCTTCCTCTCAGGATACGTCCTCAAGGAGTTTACATTCTCATGGAGGTTGGCAACACATAAAAGGAAGCTGGGGAGGTCCCCACTCTAGATTGTGGGTATAAAGTCCTAAGAATGAAGGATGACTGATTAGGGCCCTTCCTCAAACTGGAGGTTCTGAGAGGAACTCAACAGATATGAGATGGGGCTGTGGGAACAAAGAGAGAAGGCAGTCGAGTCATGGTGGTGAAACCATATATCAGAGCTAGGACTTAAAGCCATGTTTTTCTTACTCCAAAGTTGTCCCTCTCTCCACTACATCAAACTTCCTTTCATTCATAGTCATAGCCATCAGTCAACAAGCATTTATTATGAGAATACTGTGTGCTGGGAAGTAGGCATGTGAATTCAATGAAGAAGCAATCCCTACTCTCAAAGAATTTATATTCTAAATGGGGGAGAAAAGGGTATACATACATGTATGTATATGTGTGTATATAACAGGGGTTTAGCATATGTATGTTTGTAACAGGGGATTAGCATATCACCCTCTATTAAAAATGAGAAAAATATGGTGTCACTCATTAGGAGATACTTGGGATCTGTTCATGAGAGACAAGAGAACTGGTACAGATGTGCACAAGGATGGACATTCTGCATTGGTCTACCAGCCTCTCTGGTTGGGAGCAGCCTCTTCCTTCCTTGACCTTTAAATCTAACTAGACCAAAATGCAGCCGCTTTCTTCCTGGCATTCAAGTCCAGGAGTAAAGCACTTATTCTCTTATAGGAGAGAACACCATACAGTAATGGATGGGAGAGCCTGAGAGCCACTTCCTCCCAGCTCCTTCAGTCATGTGATCCCAAGAAATGGGCTTGGGTTTTTGGTGTATTTCATTGATCCTTTTCAGTGCTGGGTGCAAGGAGGGAACTTGAACCATTGGAATCTTAGAGCCTAGGATTCCCTGAAAAGAAACCCTGAGAAGCTAGGGGTAAAGGGAGATTTCTACTTGAATTTGTTGGGACTAATACCATGCAGGAACTGAGTTAAATTGTAAGATGAATCCCTCTCTTTTCACATATTAAGGTGCTATAAGGACATAGATTATGGCCAGAGGTATTGGAGGAAGTGCTTCTATGTATACTCTTATTATATCTTTGAAATAATTTTTTTTGCTTTTTTTTTTTCGAGGGCAATTGGGTTTAAGCAACTTGCCCAAGGTCACATGGCTAGTAAGTGTTAAGTGCCTGAAGCTGGATTTGAACTCAGATCCTCCTGACTTCAGGGCTGGTGCTCTATTCCTTGTGCCACCTAGCCACCCCCAAATAATTTTTTCTTTATAAAATTTGATCTAATGTTAAGTGATCCACTAGGGTACTTGTTACTGTGCCTCTAAAATTGGGGGAGCACAATTGGTAGAAGTTCTAGTCAGTTGCAGAGATGAGAGACTCCCCAACTCTCTAAGGATACCAGAAAATCCTAGGGAAGGAATGAAATGTAACATCCCTAGCCCTTAGGGAGTGGAGACAGAGCAAACCTCTGTTATATATACTTATTTGCATACATATTTTAAGTATTCTCTTTATGTTTATTTTGTATATATATATGTATATAGGCATATATACATACATACACACACAAAAAATACAAATAAATATAGCTAGGTGGCACAGTGGATTAAGATACTGAACTTAGAGTCAGGAAAATCTGAGTTCAAATCCTGCCTTAGCTATGTGGCCCTGGGCAAGTCACTTAACCTAATTCAGTCTCAGTTTTTTTTATTTCTGTAAAATGTCATAATAACAGCACCTACTTCACAGGATTGTTGTGAGGACCAAATGGGATAACATATGTACAGATAACATTTGCAAACCTTAAGGCACTATATAAGTGCTAATTATTATTATAAAAAAAGTTAGTGTAGGGACGGCTAGGTGGCGCAGTGAGTAGAACGTCAGCCCTGGAATCAGAAGGACCTGAGTTCGGATCCGGCCTCAGACACTTAACACACACACAAACAAAAACCTAGCCATGTGACCTTGGGCAAGTTACTTAACCCCAATTGCCCTCCAAAAAGCAAAAAAATAAAAAAAATAAAAAATAAATAAAAGTTAGTGTATGCAGGAAAATGTTAGGAATTGAGGAGATTGGGGAAATCTTCATGCAGAAGATGGTGCTTGAGCTGCATGTTAAAGGAATGTAGTGATTCTAGAAGACAGTGGTGAGGACATAATGCATTCCAGGTTTGGAGATAGCCTACAGAAAGGCACAGAGTGTGTGTGAAGAACAGAGAGAAGGTCAGTTTGGATTCAGTCAGTGGGACTGAAGAGTTTGGGAAGGGGAGTACTAGACAGTGAGAGCAGAAAGATAAATCAGGGCCAAGTTGTAAAAGACTTTAAAAGCAAAACAGAGGAAGTAGGAAGCCCCTGGAGTTGATTGAGCAGGGGAATGAAGTGGACAGATTTGTACTTAAGACAAATCACTTTGGCAGCTGTGTGGAGAATGGAGTAAAGAAAGTGAAGCAAGGCAGGGAGACCAATTAGGAAGCTTCACAGTGGTCTAGGCTGGTGCTGATGGATGAGAGCCTGGATTAATGTGGTCACTGTGTGAGTTGGGAGGAAGGATTGGGTGAGAGAGACCTTATGGGCATAGAAATGGCAGGATTTGGCAGCAGATTGGATATGGAGGTAGAGAAGTACATGATAATGCTGGGAGACTGAAAGAATGATTATGTCTTTAACAGAAATAGGGAAGTTGGGAAGAAGGAAGGATCTTGGGGAGAGATAATAAGTTCTCATTTGAACATGTTGAGTTTGAAATGTTTCTGAGACGTTCAATTTGAAGTGTTCATTAAGCAATTGGCAATGGAGATTGAAGCTCAGGGGAGAGACTGAATCTGGATATATGGATATGGGGATCATTAGCAGAGAGAGAGGATAATAAAATAATAAGATGTTGATAAGACCATCATTTGTTTTTGGTTTCCCCAGACCCTGGTGGGAGGGCTCTAGTGCCTAGCAAATGCAGGACTATCCATGTAGAGGAAGGGTCTGGGAATCTGATGAGCGTGAGTTGGTTCCTTACTGCCAAGTTCAGGTGTCATTCTTTACATTATTCCCCTAATCATTCTTATAGTTGGAACTACTCTATAGCTATCACTGTAGTGGTCTCTGCCCTTGTGGTAGCTGGATGAAGCCTTAATATCAGGTGTACGCCTGCCAAGTCAGGAATGTGGCCTGTGTGACATCTGTGTAATCTTACTGTCAGTGGTCTTTATACAAACCATCCTCCATTGACCAACTGAGAACAAAAGAGATATTGTTGAGAAATATACACAATTGTATTGTTGGTGGGATTGCTTTCCACAAAAAACAAAACAAAACAAAACAAACGTATACTATTGTGATTAAAGAGAATAGATTCACAAAAATGATCTTATGCTTTAGTCCAAAGATCTCATTACCAAGACAACAGGCCAAAGATGGGTCAGCACTTTTATGTATGTAGGAAACTCGTGGTGTGGGACTTCTCTCCTCTGATACAGATCAGCATCTTGCCTACTACTTATAGCCTTAGAGAATTAGCTAAGACACTAAAAGGTTAAGTGTCTTAGCCACGTTCACACTACCACTATGTGTCAGAAGCAAAACTTGAACCTTTTTCTTTCTCTAAGACCAGCCCTTTATCTACTATACAATACTTTCTCTAAGGATATTAATAACAAAGGAAAAAGCCATATTTTATGGTCTAATAATACAAAACTATTCATAGGTGCATAATAGTAAAAAAAATTGCAATAGTAAAAAAATCCCCTTATCTTTCTTCCATGGAATAACTGAGTAAATTATGGTTTATTCATGCATTTTTTCTTTGTTTTATGGGCTGTTATGGTCAAAGAATTTATAACCAAGTGGCCAACTTAATAATTTCTCTGTATTGAGCTACATTAGTCCTCAAAAAGCATACAGAATTAATTCTTTTAACTATACCCAAAGCTTTTCCAAAATGGTAGAAATTACTAGACCATACTATGCTGTGCTGATGAGACATCCATAGGAAAGTATGGATAGAGTTCAATCTTCATCAATGGGGAGAATACCTACATTGGTGAGTTCATAGATCCATTGGATTCTATAGTCAGGTAATTACTATACAGTCAATTATAAAAATGATAAACATGAAGAACACAAAGAGAAAAACAAAACATATGAAGAGATATATGACCTGTCTCTTACTAAGGCAGGTGATCACTGAATAATCAGTCTTCACCAATGAGATTCTCTTGTGAATGGGCTTTGAGGAGTGAGTCATAAATATAAAATAATATTAACATAATAAGTGAAACATACACCACCTCAGAATTATAGGGTGGGAAGGAACCTCATATATTACCTAGTCTAGAGCTTCTTAACTTGGATTTCATTAATTTGGTTTTTTATTTTTAAATTTCTGATAAATATATTTCTTTTTTTTTAAACAAATGCTTTATTAACTTCTGTTTTACATCATTCATTTCCGCCAGATTTTGAGTTACAATCATTTTCCCCCCATTATTCCCCTACCCAACCTCCCAGAATAGCAGTCTCACAAGATATCGCTTCCTCCAATCTGCTCTCTCCCATACCTTCTCCCATACCCCCATTGACTTTTCCATTAGAGGAAGATGAATCTTTGTGTCCCAATGCCTGCACATCTTATCTCCCAATTACAAGCAAAAGAGTATTAATAACAGTATTTATATATATTTGAAACATTTAATGTTACGACCTCGAATTTCAGATCTATTTCCTTCCTCCCTTGTCACCCATTCCCTCTTGGGAGATAAGTAATTCAGTATATGTTGTACATGTCTAGCTATGCAAAACATTATCATAGTAGATATATTGTACAAGGCTGCTTATAATTCCCTCCCACTCCTCCCACCCCCCACCTGGTCCATTCCCTACATGATCCTGTCCCTCTTCTATAGTGGGTACTTCCAACTTCCCCTCCCCCCAAGGATGCCCTCCCATCCATCATCCCTCCTCTCATCCCCCTTCCCCCTATCCTGCTGCAGGTTGAGATATCCCATTTAGTATGTATGTCATTTTTTCCCTGAACCAAATTCAATGTGAATGTGGTTTTGCCTTTTTAGCCTTCCTTATTCTCCCCCTCTTTTGCAACCACTTCCCTTGCTTCTTCTGCATGGGATAGTTTACACTACCCTGTCTCTCCCCATCTCCTCTTGCCACTTTCCTCTCTCACCTCATAATTTCATCCCTTGAGTATTCTCCCTTCCCAACAAATTCAACCTATGTCCTCTATCCATATATAACTGTAACCATATACACACACATTCACATATGTATTCATATGACCACACCCCTTCTTCCATTATTTTCATAGTGAGAAAGATATCATCAGTCACAGATATTGCTTTTCCATATAGGAATGTAAATAGTTCAACTTTGATAAGTTCCTTTTGATTTCTTTTCTCTGATTACCTTCTCAGGCATCTCTTGCTTCTTGTGTCTGGATGTCAAATTTTCTATTCAATTCTGGTTTTTTCCTCAAGAATGCTTGAAAGTCCTCTATTCCACCGAATGACCATATTTTCCCCTGAAACAAAATACTCAGTTTTGCTGGGTAGGTGACCCTTGGGTTCATTCCCAGTTCTTTTGCCCTCTGGAATATCATATTCCATGCCCTTCGATCCCTCAGTGTAGAAGCTGCCAGGTCCTGGGCTATTTTGATTGTGTTTCCACAATATTGAAATTGTTCCTTCCTGGCTGCTTGTAGTATTTTCTCCTTGATCTGGGGATTCTGGAACCTGGCTATAATATTCCTGGGAGTTTTCTTTTGGGGATCTTTTTCAGGAGGTGATCGGTGGATTCTTTCAACCTCTATTTTGCCCTCTGAATCTAAAACATCAGGGCAATTTTCCTTGAGAATTTCTTGGAGGGTGATTTCTAGGTTCTTTCTTTGATCATGGCTTTCAGGTAGTCCAATAATTTTTAAATTGTCTCTCTTGGATCTATTTTCCAGGTCAGTGGTTTTTCCCATGAGATATTTCACATTGCCTTCTAATCTTGCATTTGTTTGGATCTGCTTAACAGCATCTTGATTTCTCATAAAGTCATTAGCTTCCATTTGCTCCAGTCTAACTCTGAAGGAATGAATCTCCTCAGTGAACTTTTGAGATTCTTTTTCTATCTGGCAAATTCGACTTTTTAAGGCATTCTTCTCCTCATTGCCCTTTAGGGCCTCCTTTGCCATTTGAGTTAGTCTATTTTTTAAGGTGTTGTTTTCCTCAGTCAGGCTGTTGACCCTCATTTCATACTTTTCCTGCATCCTTCTCATTTCTCTTTCCAATTTTTCCTCCACTTCTCTTATTTGATTTTTAAAGTCCTTCTTAAGGTCCTCTATGGCCTGCAACCCATTCATGTTTTCCCCTGGGGCTTTTGGAGCAGGACTTCTGACCTCACAGTCCTTTTCCCGCTCTATGCCCCCAAAATAGGAGTCTAGGGTTGCAGTTTTCTGTTTCCTTTGCCTTGGCATGTTGCCACTTAATTGCTTGACTTTTGGGCTTGTTGCCACACTATGGCTTTAAGGCCAGCTAGAGGAATTTTCGTCCCGAACGTGTGGGGGGCAACTTCCGTTTCTGGCAAGCTGTAAACCCACCCACAACTTCCACCCTAGATCACAATCCAGATCCAGGGAGGTTAAAGCAAGAGCGATTACCCCCCAAGACTGATCGCTGGATCTCCCCACGATTTGTAGGCTGGGAGCCAGACCTGCCTCTGAAAACTACAAAATGGCGTGTCTCCTCAGCGGCTTCTAGCCCCCAGGGGAGGGAGCTGACGCATTCCCCAAATACAGGCCCCAAAGTCCATAGGACACTAACCTCTTACTTTGTCCTAGGCATGTCTATGTTGATAATTCTGGAGTCGCCACAACTCCTGGTGTTCTGGGGTTCCTCCAGCCGGCTGCTGGCCCTGCCGCCCTGGAGCTAAAACCTCGGCTCACACGGACCTGGGCTCGGCTCGGCTCGGCTCCTGCACTCTGCGCGCTGCCGGCTCCCAGACCACTGCGCTGGTCCTTCCTGCAGGGCTGCTGGGCTGTCCTCAGTGGGAGGTTTGCTTCTCTGTGTCGTTCTGTGGGTGCTGGGGCTCCAGAAGTTGTTCACAGTCCTTTTTTACATAGTTTGTGGGGAATCTGGGGGCAGAGAGGCCTGGAGGAGCTGTTTCTACTCCACCATCTTGGCTCCGCCCCCGATAAATATATTTCAAATGAATTGTTTTCCTTTGTTACAATCTGGTGACACTTGTCTCATTTCTGTTATTTGCACAAAATATTCCATCTCCCCAATTCTGTGAATTTTCATATCCCTCATGCCTAGAATTCCCTCCCTCCTTATTTCTGCTTCCATTGGCTTCCTTCAAATCCCAGCTAAAACCCCACCTTTAGCAAAAAGCCTGTCCCAATCTTCCTTCTCTCTGATTATCTCCAATTTACCCTGTATGCATTTTGATTGACTATAGTTATTTGCATTGCTTTCCCCATCAGACATTAGCTCCTTGAGAGTATAGAAGTTTTTTCATCTTTCTCTGTATCTCTAGTACCAAATACTTAACAGGTACTTAATAAATGTTTGTTGACTTGACTTTGTAATCCTATGGATTTTATTTTACGTATTTAAAAGCTTCATTCTGAGAAGTCCTTAGGCTTCACTAGACTGCCAAAGGGATCTGTGATGCAACAAAAGATTCAGAACCCTTGAGGAAGTGGTTCATGACAATAGCCTTCAAGTCAGGGCAATCATGGCAAAAAGGTATTAGACTTGTTCTGCTTGACCCCATAAGACAGAATTAGAAATAATGGATGGAAGTTGCAAAGAAAATTATTTGGGACTGACTGCTATAAGGAAAATGCTCTTTATAATTGTCATTCACCCTTCATATTTGAAGAGGACCAATGATATCACCAGTGATGTCTTGACTTGCTAATGAATTGTATTTAAGTGAGGCAGGGTTGTGCAAAGTCATCATCAGCCTCTTTCTTCCAGAGTCATTGAAGTCCAATGACAGGACAAAAGTCAAGATGACTGGCAATAGCCTAGGATGCACCTTTGTCTTTGATGCCTGACCAAGCTTTAAGTGCTCCACAATGCCTACTTAAGTCACATAAAGAACAAATTGTTCTCATTTGCTGGGAGAAGTCTTCACCTGCTCGGGGTAAACAGATGGGTTTGAGGTCTGTCAGTTACCCTCAACCTGGTTTAGCCTGTCTGTGGAGAGCTTTTTTTTCTGGGTCTGCTGTGCATGCTACAGATTCTTGGAGTCACAGGTAAGAGTTGGGTGACAGATGGACACCAAAAGGCCTGAAAAAGGGCACCAGAGTAAGTTCAGCCTCACTGGAAACCTTCAAGGAAAAGTTGAATGACCACTTGTGAGAGGTTCTGTAGAAAGGATTTATGCACAGGTATGGATTGAACTAGATGACCCCTGAGATCTCTTCCAGAGGTCTGCTGAGACCCTTCAGATCTCAAGATCTGAGGTCCTGTGCGCGAGGAAGCAGTCTTGTCTGGAGCTGCATTCTAAGCAATAATGCCAGAGACAGGAACCCTATGGATCTTCTCCTGTGGAGTCCATGAAGGAGAACTGGGTCCCAAGGAAACAGAACAACCTCCACCACATGCTGGAAGGTTGGGAATCTGCAGGCAGAGGAAGATGAAGGCCATACAAAATGGTAGAAGGGAGCCAACTCCATCTACTGGAGAACTATGGGTGGAGCAATGATGTATAGGACAGCTGCTGATGCGGGAAGGGATACGCATTTATCTGCTATGTGTCAGGCACTGTACTAAGTGCTTTTTACAAATATCTCATTTGATCCTTACAGCAACCTTGGGAGATAAGTACTATAATTATCCCCATTCTACATTTAGGGAAACTGAGGCAATTGAAGATTAAATTATTTTCTCAGGCTTACACAGCTCATAAGTATTTGAGGCCAAATTTGAACTCTTCCTGATTCCAGGCCTATTGCTATATATCTTCTGCACCAACAAATGCAATTAGTAGTCCTAGTGTCCTCCTGAGTTCAAAATACCTCAAAAGAAAGACACATACTAAGGAATCAGTCACATAAGAGGCCATACCCACTACAAAATCCACCTAGGGCATAACTCTAAGTGACTAAATCCATACCTATCTCTGGGAGAGGGCTGTCTTAGGACTGGGTGTGTAGAATTGGGTTGGATAGAACTCCCATGAACTCTGTGTGAGCCCTTTTCATTTTCTTACGTTAAAAAAACTCCAGGGGTAGCTAGGTGGCGCAGTGAGTAGAGCGCCGGCCCTGGAGTCAGAAGGACCTGAGTTCGGATCCGGCCTCAGACACTTAACCCACACAAACAAAAACCTAGCCATGTGACCATGGGCAAGTTACTTAACCCCAATTGCCCTAAAAGGGGCGGCTAGGTGGCGCAGTGCGTAAGAGCGCCGGCTTCGGAGTTGGGATGACCCGAGATCAAATCCAGCCTCAGAAAATGAGCACCCACACATAAATAATGACTAGCCATGTAACCTTGAGCAAGTTACTTAACCCTAATTGCTTAAAAAAAAAACAACTCCAAACTATTAATTCTTTGAACTTTATAAACCATATACTTGCAAAAGATAGTCAGTGACAGTATAATAGAGTGTCTGATAATGAAAACTCCTCTTACCCTAGTGTCTTTCCTTAGAATGCCTCCGATTTTCCCCATCTCTCTTGTGTGTCTAGTTGTTTGTATGTGAACTTCCATTAGAATGTGAGCTCCTCTAGCTTAGAGACTGTTTTTGCCTTTCTTTGTATCCATGGGGCTCAGCAAGGCATATAATGGTATTTAGTAAATGCTTTTTACCTTGACTTCCCAGTTTTTTGGGTGAGGACAATAGGGCCAGAGAAGTATACGAAAAGGGTCCCTCTAAGTCTAGCCAGGACCTTTGTGTTCCATTAGAGCCTCTGAGACAAGGGTTATATTTTCTCTAGCCTAGGTCACTCTCTGTCTCTGTCTCTGTCTTTCTGTCTCTGTCTCTCTTTCTCCCTCAGTCTCTCTCCTCAGTCTCTCTGTCTCCATTTGTCTCTCTCTTTCTCTGCCTGTCTCTGTGTGTCTGTCTTTCCCATCTATTGCTCCTGGCTCTGTACTGTGGCATTCAGCACACAACTATCTTCCAAATAGTTGAAAGCAGCCACCACATTCACTCTGAATTTTCTCTTCTTTAGGCTCTACAACCCAGTTCTTTTAGTCTTCAATCTCTCCACCATCCTGGTTAGCCACCTCTAGACGTGTTCCAATTTGTCAATATTCTTCCTAAGGTATGACGCCCAGAACCAAGCACAACATCACAGATAGGATCTGAACAGGGCAGAGAGCAGAGGAGTGGCTATCATAGCTCTTGTTTGGGAGGCTGTGATGGAGCCTATGATTGCTTTAGAATTTTGCATGTCATGTCATGTCTTGACGTGTATAGAGCTCTTACTCCACTAAAACCCCCAGAACTCTTTTGCACAAGTTGCTCCTGCCCCCAGCCTTATATTTGGGAAGTTGATCTTTTGAACCCAAATGCAGAATATAACATTCATCACTATTAAATTTCATCTTATACAGTTGTCCCTTCTCCATCACAGTTTTGATATATTGCAGGTTAGCATAAGAAATTAAGTGGGAATTTTGGGGGAGTTTTGTGGAAGCCACAGATGATATATAACATAGAATCTGTGACCAAATACTTAACCCAAATTTTATAAGATACTGTTAAATACCCCATCAAAGAAAAAGAAAAAAGTCGGGCTTCTCTGGTATGAAGGGAGGGCCAAAAATTTTTACATGGATTTTCCAGATTGCAAGAGTACTATTCGCCAAGCCCCCACAATATGGAAGGGATAACTGTATACTGTTTGCTACCAAAGTCCTCCTCCACCAACCTCATAGTGTCATGGAGATGTCTTTAGCTTCTTGAAAGTTCTGACAGTGGAACCAGACTTCCACCTGGCAGGTATGTGGGAGAGGGTAACAAGAATTTATTAAGGTCCTACTATGTGCCAGGCACTGTGATAAAGACTTTATAAACATTATTTCATTTGATCCTCACAACAACTGTGGGCGGTAGGTGCTATGATCCCCATTTTACAGTTGAGGAGAGTGAGGCACTCAGAGATGAAGTGACTTACTTAAGTCTAAGGCCATATTTGAACTTGGGTTCAGGATCTGTATTCTAGCCCCTGTACCACCACCTACCTCTACTCACTACTAAGCTGGAAAGACTTTGTGGCTAGCCCCAGGGACTTACTCATGTACCTTTGCCTGAGGATCGGCCTAGCCAAGACTGAGAAGGTTTAACACCAGCCCAGCCCTGGGGAATGAATCACTCAATCACAGTAATTTTCAAAGATCATCCATTATATCAAGTCATAGAACTGTTTCAGTGGATGACACTGATAAAATCATGACTTGTTAAAGTTTTGAAGTGTTGTGGTAGAGTTGGCCCATTGTTTCATGCTCTTTTTGTCTTTTTAGATCCAATGTGTTAACTATTTCTCCTCATTTCATGTTTTCTGGAATCTGGTGAGCATGCAACCTATCTTTTCTCCAAATCATTGATCAAAATGTTGAAAAGCATAGAACTAAAAGACAGATGCCTGGGGCATTTCATTCCATGCTAACATTGACCCATTGATGATGATTTTTTTGAGTCCAGTTGTTGGATACAACTTCATCCTCCCCTCCCCCAATTGATCTGTAAGCAGACAACTCCACCCTTCCCTCTCCCAACTGATCAGTGAGCAGGAATTTCAGGCTAGGGTAAATTCTCCATCACCCCTTGTCCCCTGCCCCCCTTCTAATCACCTGATCCGGATGTCCTTGGCCCCTCCTAATCATCACCTGATCTCGATATGTCTCCATCCCCTGGCTCCTCCTAATCACCCCATCCTAGGCTTCCCGTCCCTCAGCCTAGGGTGAACTTTGAGCCAGTGGGAAATTCAAATGTACACTGACCAATCACTGATTGTAGTTTTGGCTTACGTAACCTGGCTATTGAATCTCTTTAAAAACCTGCACACAATCTGTGCCAACCCACTGTCTGATTTGAGCAAGTTACCCCGACAATCCCAAGGTAATAAATCCACTTCTAAATTTCAATCTCGGGGGTCTTCTGTCTCGCTCCTTTAGGCTCAACATTGTCAGTCTATCAGTTCCAGATCTACTTAGTTATATCATTATTTATCCCCTATCTCTGTAGTAGGATAGCATAAGATACTCTGTTGAATGCTTTATTGAAATTCAGGCATAATAGTGAGAGGTAGCATGGATTGATCTGTAGAGAGTTGGCCTTGAAGTCAGGAAGACCTGGGTTCAAGTCCTACTTGTGACATTTATTGGCTGTGTGACTCTGGGCAAATCACGAACTCCCAATGCTCTAGGTAACTCTCTAAATCTATAAATTGCAAGAAGGTGCCAACCCAAATTAGTAGAAGGAGTTTCCTTATTTAAGAATTCCCTCTGTCAGTGAGATCACAGATCCAGTCCCTGTTTCCTATGTCTGTAACATTCTCTTGATCTACCAGACTGTTAAACTTGTCAAAAAATAAAATGTTTGTTTTTCTTGACCTATTCTTGTGATAAAGTCATATGGACTCATTGCGATTACTGTTTCCCTCTCTAAATGGTCACAAACCATCCCTCAAATAATTTGTTATAGAATTTTGCCAAAAATTGAAGTCAAGCTCATTAACCTATAATTCAAAGACTCTACGTTCTTTCTATTTTCAAAAACTGGGACATTTGCTTTTCTCCAGTCCTATACCACACCTCCTATTTTCCATAACGTTTCAAAGATCACTGACAGAGGTTTGACAATCACAAGATTCTGGGATAGACTTTGTCTAGACCTGTTGACTTGAACTCATTGGGAGAGTCAGGTCATCTCTTACCACCTCCTCATGTTTGTTGGATCTAGTTTTGATTTATCCTCCCCAGTCCAAACTCATTCTCTGTGATAGAGGGAACAGAAGCTAAGTAAGAGCTAATTAACAAGTAAAGCAAAAATCCTTTTCTCCATCCTCACCCTTCTTGATTTCTTTGCATGTCTGACACTGTTGATGTCCTTTCTTTGTACATTCTCTCCTCCCTAGGTTGTATGACACTATAATGCTCTACACCATATCTGACTGGTCTTTTACAATTGCCTTTGTAGAATCATTATCCATTTTTTCAATCAGGACCCTGGACTTTCTTTTTCTTTTTTTTTTTTTGGTGGGGTGGGGGAGTTGCTTCTAGGGAACTTGATGAGTCACTACAAAGGCCTGTGGGTTTAGACTAGGTATTGCTAAAAAGAAGAAACTTTGGGCAAATGTATTCCCCTGGGAAAGAATGTTGCCTCTATGCAAAACAATGGAAAGAATGTAGTGAGAAGACCTGAGTGTATGTCTTGCCTTTGACATTTTTACATGTGAGACTTTGGGCCAGTTATTTCACCTTCCTAGGTCTTTTTTTCTCATCTTGTAAAATGAGGGTATTGAACTAGGTGACATTTGAGGTCTTTTCCAATTCTACTTCTGTGATTTAGTTCTTTTTTCTTTCCAGTCTATTGTTACTATTATCCTATCAACTCAACGTCCTAGAACTATCTCTTCCTTGAGCCCCCTTCTACCTTTCCAGTCTTACACCTTATTCCTGAGTGTGTCCTCTTTAATCTAGTGACAGTGGTCCCCTGGCTGTTTCACAAACAAGACCCTCCATCCCTCAGCTTTGCCCATTTTCTCTATCTCCTGTGCCTGGAATGCTCTTTCTCCTCTGCTCTGACTGCTGAACTCCCTGTCTTCCTTTATGTCTCAACTAAAATCTCACCTTCTCTCAGAAGTCTTCCTTAACCCCACATAATTCCAATGCTTTCTCTTTTAATTATTCCCTATTTATCCCGCCTATAGTTGCTTTGCATATGTTAGTTTGCATGTTGTCTTCCTCATTAGATTGTAAGTTCCTTGAGGACATGGACTACTGTTTTTGCCTCTTTTTGCATCCTTTGCACTTAGCACAATGCCTGACACATACAATAAATATTTATTGAATTGAATAGAATTGTTTCCTCCAACTCCAACATAGCAAAAAAAAAAAAAAAAAGATGCTTTTTGTCTTGCTAAGGAAGATAGGTGGTACAGTGGATAGATCATAGGCTGACATTAAGACTTGAGTTCAAATCTAGCCTCAGGCACTTACTAGCTGTGTGACCCTGGGAAAGTCATTTATTTTCTCTGCCTGCTTCAGTTTCCTCTTCTGTGAAATGGCAACGATAATAACAACTGCCCCAAAGGGTTGTTGTGAGGATCAAATAAGATAATGTTTGTCAAGCATTTTGCAAATCATCAAACACCACATAAATGCTCACTAGCATTGTTATTACTATTATGTGTCCTAAGAAGAGAGACAAGCAATGGTATGTGGTAAATAGAATGGTAAATAGAAGATAACTTTAATGAATCTAGTAGCCTAATTTTGGAAAAATCCAAAGCCTTCAGCTACTGGGATAAGGAATCCCTATTAGATAAAAACTGCTGGGAAAACTGAAAAGAGTATGGCAGAAAGTAGATTTAGATCAGCATCTTACATCATATGCTAAGACAGGTTCCAAACTGACCTCATAGACCCAGTCATCCATCCATGACTTAGATGTTTGGTTTTTAAATCACTTAAAAAACAAATCAGAAGATATTTCCTTTCATATTTTAGGAAAGGAGATGGGCTCATGACCATATAGGTATCAAGAGGATTATTTTGTCATTTCAGTTGTGTGGAGAACGAAATGTGGTTTCTCAAGTAGACTATTTGCTAAAGTACTAGAAGCCTTTAGGGCTCAGTCAGGTGACCTTGGGGGAAAAACAAAACTCTGGAAATCCCCTTGTCACTCCACCTGCCAAATAAGGGAATGTTAACAGAACAGCCAATCGATTTAAAAGATTACATGAGGAAGGGGAGGGTTGTGGTTTTCACGTGGTTTTTGGCCATATAACCTAGTTTTGGTTTCTGTACGGTGGCCTCCTCTCTCTGGACTTCACAGTGACGGGACCGCCCGCTTCTCACGAGATTCAATAAAACTTCCTGCTTTCACCTTGACACGTCTCGGAGTAGTCAATTTGGGGTAGGTAAGAGTCTCTGTACCCCACACAGTTGGGTCCAATTATTCATGACCCCATTTAGGGTTTTCTTGCCAAAGGTACTAGAGTGGTTTGCCATTTCCTTCTCCAGCTCATTTTGTAGATGAGGAAACTGAGGCAAATAGGGCTAAGTGACTTGCCCAGGGCCACATAGCTAGTGTCTAAGACCAGATTTGAACTCAGGAAGATGAATCTTCCTGATTCTAGCCCAGCACTCTATCCACTGTACCACCTAGCTGCACTCAAGAGGATTATAGAAGCTTAAAATAGGCAATTTTGATTATGTAAAACTGGAGGTTTTTTTTTTTCTCAAACAGAACCAATACAGATAAAATTAGAAGAGAAATTATTAGCCAGGGAGAAAGTCTTTGCATTAGATTTTTCTGATCAAGGTCTCATATCTAAGATATAAAGAATTGATTCAAATTTATAAAAATAGGAGCCATTTCCCAAGTGATAAATGGTCAAAGGATATGAAATGCAGTTCTCAAGAGAAGACATCCACACTATTAATAACCATAGGGAAAAATGCTCCAAATCATGCACAATTAGAAAAATGCAAACTCTGAGATTTTATCTCACATCCATTAGATTTTCAAAGTTGACCCCAGAAAAGGTAAATGACAAATGTTGGAAGGACAGAATGGAACTGTGACTTTCTCCAATCATTCTGGAAAACAATTTGGGGGCTTTGCCTTCAAAGTCACTAAACTTTGACCTGGAGATACCAGTACTATTCTTTACCTCAAAGATATCAAAAAGAAGAGAGGAAAAGGATCCATATATACAGAAATATTTATAGCAGCTCTTTCCTGTAGTAGCAAAGGACTAAGGGGGTAACCATCGAATAGAGAATGACTGAACATAATATAGTATATTGATTTAATTGAAGATTTTTGTGCCATAAGTAAAGAGGAAAGGGAGGAATTACAAGAAACCTAAGAAGACTTGTATGAACTGATACATAATAAAGAGAACAGAGCCAGAAGAAAAATGTTTACTATAACAACACTGTAAAGACAAACAATTTGGAAAAAGTTAAGAACTCTGATCAATACAACGACCAACCATAATTCCAGAGGACTGATGATAATCTATACTACCTATGTTGTGACAAAGAGGTGATGGATTCAGGATCCTGACTGAGACATATTTTTGGACATGGAAAATGTGAGAGTTTGTTTTGCTAGTCTTTGTATTTATTATAAGGTTTTTCCTTTTCTTTCTTTTTCTTTTAAGTTAGGGAGTTGAGAGAAAGAAAATAAATGTTAGTTGAAAAAATTTTTAAGTAAACAGATGGATTCAGGAAATAAAACACAAAGAGATTGTTATTGCTCTTATTTGGTTAAAATGTATCTTATTTGACTAAAATAATGTATATTATTTCTCAAGTAAAAATGTAAATAGGCTTACTTGTTAAGGTTTTATTTAGAGACATTCCATGTTTTGCTAGATTATTTATTTGCAACTGTTAAGAATGTTATTAACCTAATTAAAAAAAGATGGCACAAAAGTTAACTTTAGCCTTTATCTGAATTATGAACTCCAAACTAGTTTGTTGCAAATGAAGTTTAAACAATATTTCTTACATGTAGCTATTTTAGTTCTTATAAATAACTACTTCCAGAAATTAGAGGATGCAAAATAAATTCCACTTTAAGAACCATGGTTCTTAAAATTTTAAATAGTTTTGTAATTGCTTAAAACTAGATGTTCTAAGTTTTATATTTGATCTGAAATATTTATCTCTATGCTATTAAATATGAATTGAAAATGGGTCAACTAGGCTGGAAGTAAAGAGAAACTATGTGTACTCTTTTCCTTCAATCAGTAAAATTTTAGTAATGTTACAATTTGGGTGGTCAGGAAAAGGTAAATCATACTAGTATCAAAATTTTTAAAAATCTGATTTTGGATTAAAAGTACTGATGTATTTCAGATTTCAGATGTTTGATTCATGATTGTCAATTAGATCAAAATGGATTTTAAATTTAATGGTACTTTTCATTTTCATGACCAGTGTCAGAGTCTGACAAGATGAAAGAGAGACACAGTCAGTGAGTGTCCTCAAAAGTCTCTACCACAGGGGGGCAGAGCCAAGATGGCATAGTAAAAGCAGGGCCTTGCTTGAGATCTCCCCCAAACCCCTCCAAATACCTATAAAAATGACTCTAAACAAATTCTAGAACAAACAGAACCCACAGAATGACAGAGTGAAACAAAATTCCAGCCCAGGACAACTTGGAAGGTCAAGAGAAAGGCTGTTGCACCAGTCTGAAAGAAGAGCACAGTCCAGCATGAGCCTCACTAGCACAGACAGGGCCTTGGCAAATCTGGAGTGTCCTGAGCCCTGAATCACTGGCAGCTGTGGAGGTTTCCAGACTTCTCAACCCCAAAACGCCAAAGACAACTTAGAAGGTCAGTAGGAAAGATCTGTCAGCTTGAGTGAGAGAGGAACACAGTGCAGTCCCAGCCCCAGGGTGGCAGTGGAGGCAATGGCAACAGTGGTGGCAGCTGCCTGTGGCAGTAACTGCTTCCAGAACTCTCAGCCCACTGATGGTGGGGGGATCTAACAAATGATCAAAGGGGAACTGTAGGGATCTTTTTGCTGGTGCTGAGGCAGGATCCTCTTGCTTTTCCTGTGCTTGGATCTGGGTCGCAGTCTTGGGTGGTGGTACTGGGGTGAGAAGGAACACTGGCATGGTGGAACTTGTGGTGGAGGTGGAGAGGGAATCCTCCTCATAGTTCCAAGGCAGAAAAGAGTGCTTGCAGTCACTCACAGACCAGAGCATAGACCATGAGAGGAGTAAACACCTTTCTTTTGATCATACCACTTTGGAAGAACTGGAAATTTACAGGTTCCGAAATAGTTGCACAAACCCCCTGAAGTTTGAGACAGTATACCCTCCACACTGGAAGTAGAGTCCTACCCTAACAAAGAGCTAAAAAGTCAAGTAATTGACTGGGAAAATGAGCAAGCATCAGGAAACAAACAAACAAACTATAGAGTCTTACTTTGGTGACAAGGAAAATCAAAACATACAACAAGAAGACAACAGAGTCAAAGCTCCTACATTCAAAGCTTCCAAGGAAAATATGAATTGGTCACAGGCCATGGAAGAACTCAAAAAAGATTTTGAAAATCAAGTAAGAGAAGTAGAGGAAAATTGGAAAGAGAAATGAGAGAGATGCAAGAAAATCATGAAAAACAAGCCAACAGCTTACTAAAGGAGATCCTAAAAAATGGTGAAGAAAATAACACCTTAAAAAAATAGACTAACCCAAATGACAAAAGAGATTCAAAAAGCCAATGAGGAGAAGAATGCCTTAAAAAGCAGACATGGCCAAATGGAAAAGAAGGTCTAAAAGCTCACTGAAGAAAATAATTCCTTCAGAATCAGAAGAGAGCAAATGAAAGCTAATGACTTTATGAGAAATCAAGAAATTATAAAACAAAACCAAAGGAATGAGAAAATAGAAAACAATGTGAAATATTTCATTGGAAAAACAACTAACCTGGAAAATAGATCCAAGAGAGATAATTTAAAATTTTTGGACTAGCTGAAAGCCACGATCAGAAAAAGAGCCTAGACATCATCTTTCAAGAAATTATCAAGGAAAACTGTCCTCACATTCTAGAATCAGAGGGCAAAATAGAAATGGAAAGAATCCACCAATCACCTCCTAAAAGAGATCCCAAAAAGAAAATTCCTGAGAATATTGTAGCCAAATTCCAGAGTTTTCAGGTCAAGGAGAAAATATCACAAGCAGTCAGAAAGAAACAAAGTATTGTGGAAATATAATCAGGATAACATAAAATTTAGCAGCTTCTACATTAAGGGATCAGATGGCTTGGGATATGAGAATCTGGAGGTCAAAGGAGCTAGGATTAAAACCAAGAGTCACCTACCTAGCAAAACTAATACTTCAGGGGGAAAAATAGACATTCAGTGAAACAGAGGACTTTCAAGCATTCTTGATGAAAAGATGAGAGTTGAATAGAAAAGTTTACTTTCAAATATAAAAATCAAGAGAAGCATGAAAAGGTAAACAGGAAAGAGAAATCACAAGGCACTTATTAAAGTTGAACTGTTTACATTCCTACATGGAAAGATGATATTAATAACTCATGAGACCTTTCTCAATATTTGGGTAGTCAGAGAGATGAGTTGAATATGAAGGGATGATATATAAAAAATAAAATTATGTTCTCCTATGCATATGACATGCTTTTATTTCTTTCTAACTTTGTATTTAAGTTCCAACATTTATGTTTATGATATGTTTTTGTTTCTTTTTTCTCTTCTCTATTTGTGTTCTGGTGTTTGAGTCTAAAATAAAATTTTGGAAAAAAATAAAATTAAGGAGAGAAAGAGAGGAATGTACTAGGAGAAGGAGAAAGGGAGAGGCAGAATGGAGTAAATTATCTTGGATAAAAGGCAAGAAAAAGTTTTTTTCCAATGGAGGGGAAGAGGAGGGAGGTGAAAGGGAATGAGTGAACCTTACTTTCATTAGATTTGGCTAAAGGAGGGAATAACATACACACTTAATTGGGTATGAAAATCTATCTTACCCTATAGGAAAGTGGGGGCGGGGAGGGGATAAGAGATAGAGAGGATGATAAAAGGGAGGACAAATGAGAGGAGAGAGTAATCAGAAGCAAACACTTTTGAGAAGGGATATGGTCACAGGAGAGAATAGAATAAATGGGGGGGGGGGCAGGATAGGATGAAGGGAAATAATATAGTTTCACAACATGACTGTTATGGAAGTGTTTTGCATGACTACACATGTAGAACCTATATCAACTTGCTTGCCTTCTCAATGAGGGTGGGTGAGGAGGGAGGAAGAGAGAGAATGTGGAACTCAAAGTTTTAAAAGTGAATATTAAAACTGTTTTTACAAGCAATTGGGAAATAAAATACACAGCCAAATAGGGTATAGAAATGTATCTACTATGCAATGTATCCCTACAGGAAAACAGAAGGGAAGGAAATAAGGGAAAGGGGTGGTAGTGATAAAAAGGAGGGCAGATTGGGGGAAAGGGTAATCAGAATACATGCCATCTTGGGATGGGGTGAGGGGAGAGATGGGGAGAAAATTTAGAACTCAAAATCTTGTGGAAGTGAATGTTGAAAACTAAAAATAAGTAAATTAATTTAAAAGTATATTTAAAAAAAAGTCTCTACCACAGGTAGGTGAAGTCGATAGAAAGCCAACTTTAGAGTCAGGAAGACCTAGTTTAAGTCCTACCTTTGATGCATTTTGCTTGCATGAAAGTTTTTCAATTTTATGAAATTGAAATTGTCCACTTTATCTTTTCTTTTTTTCTTTATTTTTTTTGGAGGGAGGAAGTCAGGGCAATTGGGGTTAAGTGACTTGCCCGAGGTCACACAGCTAGTAAGTGTCAAGTGTCTTAGGTGTCAGATCCTTCTGACTCTAGGGCCAGTGCTCTACTCACTGTGCCACCTAGCCTCCCCCACTTTATCTTTTATGGTTCCCTCTATACCTTGTTTAGGTTAGCGTTCTCCTAACCATAGCTGTGAATATATCTCTTCTTTCTCTATTCTTTTAGGATATGACCTTTTATATTGAGGTCATGTATCCATTTGAAATTTGTAATTATATATGGTGTAGATATTGGTCTAAATCTCATTTCTGCCAGATTTCTTTCTAGTCTTCACAGCAGTTTTTTGTCATATAGGAAGTCTTTACCCTAATCATTAGTATCCTTGGGCTTATCATTGGGCAAAGCTATTGTGATTATTGTTGGCTTTTGTTTACTTCATCTCTTCCACTGAGCTATTTTTCTATTTTTACATCAGTACCAAATAACTTTGATAATAACTATTTTGTAGTGTAGTTTGAGATCTGGTATTGCTAGTCCTTCATTCCTTCTCTTTTTCATTGTTTTCCTTGAGATTCTTGACCTTTGGTTTTTCTAGAGGAAATTTGCTATCATTTTGTCCAAGTCTTCAGTATAATTCTTGGATAGTTTTATAAATATAGCATTGTTTGTAAATTGATCCAGGTAGTGTCATTATTTTAATGACATTGTCATGGCCTAACCATGAAGAATGCATATGTCTCTAATTGTTTATTTTCCTTTATTTTTTAAAAGAGTGTTTTGAAGCATTAAAGCTGATCTTTAAGCAAGAAATATTTGTCTATTGGAGGTTACCAGGGTTAAATGAGATAAAAGAAAAACAACAAACAAAACAGTGAATTATATTTGGATGTCAGGTTGCTAGATTTATGCTATTCTAACTGGATGTGGATGAAGAAAAAGAGATGATCTAACAAATCAATATTAGGTTGTTCAGGTAAAATAACACAAGACCTTTCCAGTGACCCCCTTCATAAAAGGAATCATGCATTTATTGATCACTGGAATGAAATTAATTAAATGAAACAGCAAAATGGAATGGAAAGAATGGCTCCCTTTGAACAAAAGCAATGAAAAAAAAGAATGATTCCAAGAGAGGTAGTGACCAGTAGCGCCAGGCTTTGTCAGAAGAAACTGAAATCACAGGTCATGTGATAACCATTGACCGTGTGCTGTGCCACACTACTTTGTTCCTCCTACCACAGAGAATGTGTATTAGAGTTTTCTTTTCTGTTCAAAAATGATCATTTTTATTACAAACTAAACAATCATCAACAAACATGAATATTTTAACATACAAAGAACAAAAAAGATAATGCATGAAACTATGTTTTCTATTATGTAGTTTGTCTTTAAAAGTTAAATTTCATAAGGTAATAACAAGATTGACCTTTTTTGTTTTCCCTGATAAACTTTTTATTTTGTAAGGGAATAATTTTCCAAATATATAGAGAAGAGTGCTCGGGTCTCTTGACTATATCAGTTCCTTTCTTATACTGCTCAATGACACTAAAGTACTTTGTAAACCTCAAATGTATGTTGTTGCCCAGTTGGTTATAGTCTCTTATTCTCCTTCCCCCATTACTCCACCTCTCCACTCCTTCCCTTTCTCATCTTTCCTCTATTAGAAGTTAATTTTACATAATTTTATACTCAGATCTATAAATAGGAACCTTGGCACTGGGGACAAATTCATTTGAAGAGAGGGCAGAGCAGAGGACAATTCAACTGTTGCTACTGTTGTATCAGAAGGGCAGCCTATTGCCCAGTGATGCTTCTCTGTGTCTCTGTCTCTGTCTCTGTCTCTGTCCCTGTCTCTCTATGTGAGGTGGGGGAAGGTGGTCCCAAGAGAGAGGCACTACAATTACAGCGCAGGCCATGTCTTGGGGTTCCCTGGCACTGTGTGGTGAGGTGTAAAAATGATATGTACATTTAGTCTCCTCCAATAGAATGCACGTTCCTTGAGATCACAGTTTTCATGACCTCAAGGAGCTTACATTTTAATGGGGAAGGAGAACATGTAAGAAGGACGTTGAAAGGTGGGGTATGGAGAAAGAAGTCGATCTAAAGTGTCAGGAGCAGAACTGGAAGATGAGTAAAGAAATGAGGATGGATGGCATGGGCACTTCCTCAATATGGAGGATCTGGGAGGAGTCCATCAAACAGGATGGGGCTATCGGAGTAAAAAGGCTGTTGGGCTATAATAGAGAAATCTGGAGAGTCAGAAGTAGTGTCAAGAGGAGGAGACCCCTGAGATTGGAGAGGCTGCCTGGTGTTGGAAGGAGCATTCGACTTGAGACTTAAGTCCTGACTTGCTGCCACTGAATGCTGGCTATATGAAGGGAAGGGAACACTGAGCTTGGAATCAGAGGATTTGTGCAGAACTGGAAGAAGAATAAGGGAGGTAGCATGACTAGCTTGGGCACTTCCTCAAAATGGAAGGTCTGGGGGGAACTCACTGTCAACTCTGAAAACAAATTACCAAAGAGTCAAAGAGGTTATGCAACTGCTGTTAACTCTGAAAATACCAAAGAGCTCACACAGGTTATCAGAACCACAGTTAATTCTGAAAAATAAATTTATTTATTTATTTTTGCTTTTTGGAGGGGGGAATGCAGGGCAATTGGGGTTAAGTGACTTGCCCAGGGTCACACGGCTAGTAAGTATTAAGTGTCTGAGGCTGGATTTGAACTCAGGTCCTCCTGACTCCAGGGACAGTGCTTTATTCACTGTGCCACCTAGCCACCTCTGAAAAATAAATTTAAAAAAACCCCAAAGAGATAACAATTGTCATAAGCAAAAACCTTTCTTTATTCCGTTGGAAGAGGGAAACTAGATACATGTACCAGGGTCTTGTCTAGTAGGAGACCCACTTTAGTGTGGAGGAATATCATTACTCATACCAATGTCTATGAAGTGAGCTGTAGCCCCAGCAATGATGTGTAACAGGAACAATGAGACAAGTTTGATTCATGATTGGCTTCATGACTGGAACACAGGTCCTGTGGGTGCTTGTCCCAGCTCAGGGACCACCTGGTGTGAAACAATTCTGGGATTTTGCTGTGGTGGAGTTCATCCAGAGGGTAAGTGCAAAGGATTGTTGTTATGCCAAGCTTAGGGCACAGTTTGCTTACTGGGTCTTAGCTCTGGAAAACAGTGTGTCTCCTAATAGTAAAAAGAAAGGAGTAGGGGCAGCTAGGTTGGCACAGTTAATAGAGAACTGGCCCTAGAGTAAGGAGGACCCGAGTTCAAATTTGGCCCCAGACACTTAACACTTACTAGCCATGTGACCTTGGTCAAGTCAATTAACCCCAATTGTCCTCCCCCCTCTAAAAAGCAAAAAAAAATTAAAAAAAGAAACAAAATAAGTAAAGTAAATAAAAAAATAAAAGAAGTAATAAAAAAAGAAATAAAAGAAATAAAAATGGAGGGGTGGTCTTGGTATGGGGATCCTGACATCATCAATCAGAGGAGGGGGCTTCAAATCCTGACACTGATACTCACTATCTGTATGAACCTTGGACAAGTCATAATACCTTTCTGGAGCTCAGTTTCCTCATTTACAAAATAAAGGAGTTGGATTAGATGATGTCTAATGTCCCTTCTAGCTCCATAACTATGACTATAAGCAAGTCATTTAACCTCTCTGAGACTCAGTTTCCTCATGTATAAAATGGGAATAATAATATTTTCTTTTTTTTTTTTTTGGCAGGGGAAAGGCAGGGCAGTTGGCGTTAAGTGACTTGCCCAAAGTCACACAGCTAGTAAGTGTGTCAAGTGTCTGAGGCCAGATTTGAACTCGGGTCCTCCTGATTCCAGAACCGGTGCTCCATTTACTGTGCCACCTTGCTGCCCCTGACTAATAATATTTTCATGATTCAGTCTATCTTGGTCATTTTGAGAAACCAGCTCTAACAGTTTGAATCAGGGAAAATGCTTTGTTAACTATAAATTGATACATAAATATGAGATATTATTTCTAGGAAGGGAATACTTCCTGGATGAGGTAGAATTTGAGTTGAGCTGGGATTTAGATTGGCAGAGAGGGGAACAGGAAGTGTTTAAGGAAATTCTGAGAGAATAGAGCAACATGAATGGAGACACAGTGGTGGAAATGGCCTCTGTATGTTCCTGTGACTATAGAAATACTGGCCTGATTAGAAGATTTAGAATAAAGCCAGGACCAGATTGTTTAGACCACAAAATACTTTGATGTTTCCATGGATCTCTGATCTCACTGATGTAAGTTCTTTCTCCAGTGATGGAGAGAGCAACCCATCTATACCTTCCTGCTGCAGCTCTTATCAATGACTTCCCATAAATCCTCCCTTCCTGAACTACTCCCCCTCCCCCAGGACTCCAGCCAGTGTGCCTTTCTCCAGATCTCTGGACAATCCATGGATGCTAGTGGAGTTCACCAGGCTTGGTTATCTCTCATTCTTCCTACCTCTTTTTTGGTCACAGGTCTCTAAATGATATCTTTTATGGGGAGGGACCAATCTGTTGATGGCTGACCTTTCCAATGTCAATTTCTGCTATCAATTACATCCAACCATAATGAGAGGGAAAGGAATTGGCATTTATATAACACCTAACTATGTGTCAGGCCCTTTAAGCTGTTCATCTAGTGAAAATCTTCACTGTTAATATTTTTACTTCCTATTTATACCCACCTTTCCACTGCCCTTTGAATGATCACCAACTCTAAGTTTTCCTAGACCAGGGGTGGGGAACCTGTGGCTTTGAGGATACATGTGGCCCTCTAGGTCCTCAAGTGTAGACTTTTCAGTCCAAAGGCTGCACTTGAGGACCTAGAGGGCCACATGTGACCTTGAGGCTGCAGTTCTGTACCCTGCCCTAGACCATGTTATTTTATGCTTTGTAGACATACGACACGATCAGAAGAACTCTGATGTTAAAAAGACAAGTCTTTGTTGGAAAGAACTTTGTGGTCATGAAAACACTGCACAATTTCCCAAAGGTAGGCTAGTCTGCTTTCCTCCTATTCATTTTTGGGTCTATCTTATTTGCATTGTTTATCCAATGTATGTGCTAATAGGTGAGCTCTATAGGCTGTCTGCCCAATTGCCTATAATATAGACAGAAGTGATTCTTTATCCACTTGGTTTTTGCTGTGGGGATAGTTAGCCCAAACTCTTCTGAGTGATTATGGATCTCATAAGGAGGCTTAAAGGACCTGTCACATGAGCTACTGTTATATCTAGTGGATGAATTTCTTTCTGGGAACAAGGCTCTTTTTCAATCATGGGAATTTTTTTTCCCAGTAGCAATTACTAAAGAAGTCCTGAGTAAATGTTTTGTGTCCATTCAAGGAGACTGATGTTGATGAAGTAGAATCAAAGTGTTTAGTTTATTTGGGCGTAGTTGGAGTTGCCTGTCAGTCAGTTTTACCCAGATGCTTTTAAGGAACTTTTAGCACCATCACAGTATTTCCATGGATAACCCAGCTTCTTTATCTATGACAATTCCTTATCTATGGAATATGATGAAATAGATCTTTGTTTTTCCATGGCAAAATTGCTCTTGTGAAGCTCAAAAAGGTTATGATACTTACAGTGGTCCTAAAGGGGCCATTCTAGGGAGTATGCTTCCAGATCTCCTCTGGTAACTTCAAGGGTCTCCATGGACACAGTGATTCATTGCTTGCAGCTTTTGGGCATAAGGGATTTCCTGGCTATTTGCAGCTATATGGTATGCCTAGGCCCCTGGTTATCTTATTTCTTTTTTTTTTAATTTTTAAAAATTTTTTGGAGGGCAATTGGGGTTAAGTAACTTGCCCAAGGTCACACGGCTAGGTTTTTATTTGTGTGTGTTGAGTATCTGAGGCCGCATCTGAACTCAGGTCCTTCTGACTCCAGGGCCAGCGCTCTACTCACTGCGCCACCTGGCTGCCCCCTGGTTATCTTATTTCTTTTGTGTTTGTTCTTTTCTGTTTTTATGTGCATGAGTATCCAAGATAGACATGTTCAGGGTTGGAAGTGACCTTTTGAGTTCAAGAGGTCTGTAGACTTTGGGTCCTGTATAATTGGAGGTAGCTGGTAGCAGAAGCTGGCATTGGAGAATCAGTCACCCACAAGAGGACTGGTTTATTTAGTAGAAGTTATTCTACTAAATGAACAGGAGTTATTGGGAATTGTTGGACAGTGCAGAGTAGAGATGAAATATAAAATGCTTTTATTGATCAGTTTTATAAGCTGATTTACACACTAATAGAATTTAAGTATCAGCTTTTCAGCAGATTTTATAAGTGATTTTAAGTTAAATTCCTGTTCTGTTAATGTGTGTTTGTGAGTCCTTTATGTATAATAGTTCTCAGGTAAATAAAAATTAAAAATTACCTCTCCCTTACCTGATTCATATTGTACATTAAGTTCCTCCTTTTTGGTAAGACCCTAGACTTAAGCCCATACTAAAATAGTCCCAGTGGGATGGGATAGAGGGGTCTAAGGAGCCAAAGTGTATAAAAGAAATGAGTTTAATCCCTCTAATTAGAGGCTAAGCTCCACAGGACTGAACTTCATGCCTGGGTACAAAATGATATAGGACAGGGAGGGGCAAATGCCCCTGTGGTGACCCAGTAGTGGTGCCCCAAGGCTAGACATTAATAAAATACTGATCTTGAACCCTTTAATGAATCAGCTCCTATTTGCAAAAAAAAAAAAAAATAGGAGACGAAAAGGGCCATGTGAATGAAGTCAGGCATATTTTTCCAATCCTGTCCTCCCAGAATGCCTGAGAAAAAGACTCTATTCTTGAATAGGACTTGATATGGAATGGCTTCATTGTATTTTCCTGAGCTTCCCACTGGGCTGTCACTCATAAATGACAACATAATTGGAAGCAGACAACTCTGTTGTCATGGTCAAATGAGCTTCCCCCACCAGCTCTGAGAACTAAAAATTGGTAGGAAAGGTCTGTCCCCATCTCCATCTCTATAATTTTTTATCAGTGCCTTACAAACTGAAGGTCTAATCAATGAAATCCCCAATCTAGAGGAGACTATTCTTGCCCCACTTCCATTGCTGAAAATGCAATTTACAGTTCAAAGATATATTCAATTAGGATTACCCAGAGAAAAAGGAGTTAGCTTGTAAGACTTTAAAATTGAGTTGAATCCTCATCCAGCTATTCTCACCTAATTGATTGCTTTTCCTTCCAGTCACAGAGTGATAATTTCAAAACCCAAAATTCCAAACCTGGGTTTATTGATCTATAGTTTGGTAGAAGCCAATGTCTGCTTTTAAGTTGGTGCAAATCTTCTTAGCTGCTTTTTCAAGCCTTGGGTTCCAGATCTGGTTCAGTTTTTTTAAAAAAGAAAAAAAATCTGTCAACTTTTCCCTTAGACTTTAGCCAAGTGCCTGATGTTGCTTTAGTTCTGACTCATTCATTTAAAACAAAACAAAACAAACAAAACTATGTGAAGCTGTGTTGGAATTCTGGATGCAACTGAATGAGACTCAGAGCAGAGGAAATCTTCTTTTGGTTTCTCTGAAGTGTCTTGATTTATACCCAGCTGTACCACAAGAACAACTCAGCTGCTGAATGAGAATGTTTCTGAGTGATGGGAAGGGGGCAACTGAGACCAGAAGTGAAGGTCTAAATGCCTTCATTTAGGGAATCATGGTGAGGATAGTTCTCCAATTTCCATGTTTATTCTACACTTGTTTCTCTTGCTCCCAGGACAGGTGATTTAGTAAATATGGTACAGAGCCTGGGATTGGGGGAGAAGTATAGGTCCCCAACTAACCATTTCTAACTTTGGGTCCTGAATTCCTGGGTGTTTGAGGCTTACGGGAGCTTTCCTCCAGGGCACCAACAATGTCAGATTCTAGGCAGATTGGGTGGATTCTCTGCCTTTATATGTGCTAGTTTAACCCAATCTTATCCCATCCACAGAACCATCTCTATGGAAACTGGGTAAGTCAATTATCTACTACCCTCTTGGTTCTTCTCAGATGTCCACCCACAAAGTCATTGCCCAGGAAACTGGGTGAGCTTGGTACTGCTTGCAAGCATCAGGGCAGACTACTGAGAGTTCCTTTAGATTCTGAACTTTGAACCTGATGGCCCTTCAATCTTCAGTCTTATGGTGAATAACTGAAAGGAGAGTTGGACAAACCTAGTTTCGATATCAATAACTCCATGGGCAGGCTAAACCCAGGGCTAAAGGAAATCAACAGGTGACCAATATCTAGAGGTGAAGGATGAAGACCTTTATCTCCAGGGGTTGTGTTTTGAAGGAAACTAGGTGGTTTAGTGGATAAAGTGCTGCTCATGGAGTCAGGAAGACCTGAGTTCAAATCTAGTCTCAGGCACTTATACTCTGCCTACCTCAATGGGAATAATAATAGCACCTACTTTCCAGGGTTGTTCTGAAGACCAAATGAGATAGTAGTGCTTAACCCAGTACCTGGCTTAATAAAGATTTGTTCCTTTCCTTCCTTCTCTGGGAGAGGATGACTTCACATCTTACCTCTCTCTATGACCTTTCATAAGTCTTGTAACGTCTCTTAGTCTCAGTTTCCTCATCTATAAGATCAGGGGAATGACTACAATACTTCTAAGGTTCCTTGAAGTCCTAAATATATGAACCTTGGCAGATAATTTCAACTCTCTGAATCTCAGTTTCTATATCTGCAAAATAAGTAAAAAAAAAACCCCAAACCATTATTAAACACCTATAAGTGTACAAAGACAAAGATGAAACAATCCCTGCCCTCTGGATGAGCAGATTATTCTATAGAGAGAGATGCCATGTAAGCTTATTCATAGACAATGCTCCAGACATTTTTTCTGCCTCACCTCCATGCCTGAAATGCTTTTCCTCTTCCTCTCTGACTACTGACCTCCCTGGCTTCCTTTAAGTCTCAACTAAAATCCCACCTTCTACAGGAAGCCTTCCCCACTTCCAGGGCTTTCCGTCTTTTAATCATTTACTATTTATCCTAATCATTTATCCTATTTATCCACTTGAGAAATGTTTACCAATTGATTGATGTACAAAATAAATACAAGGTAGTTTTGTACGGAAGGCACTAGAAACTGGTGGTAGTTGTAGTGGGAACAGGAAACGGCCCATGTGGGAGATGGTTTTTGAGCTGTGATTTGAAAGAAGCTAGGAATTAATTCTAAGAGCTGCAGGCAAAGGCTGGAATGTGACATCCAGTGTAAAGGCATGAACACAGGAGATGTTTCATGGGAAGAAACAATAAGAAAGCCCTTTTGGCTGGACAAAAGAGCAAATGAAAGGAAGTAATGTATGATAAAGTTGGAAAAGATCAATTGGAACCAGACTGTGAGAAGCTAAGTTACCAAAGGGAGAAGCTTGCATTTGATTGTAGAGGTAAGAGGGAGCCACTGGAGTTTATTGAGCAGGGAAGTGGCCCCGTCAGTCTGTACTTTGGGATTATCACCTTGGCAACTTTGTGGTGGATGAATTGGTGTGGGGAGAGATTTGAGGCAAGGAGACCAATTAGGAATCTTTTACAGTAGTTCAAGTGAGAGGTAACGTGGGCCTGAACTAGTGTGGAGGCTGTTCCAGAAGAGGTAAAGGGGCAGATAACAACAATAACAATAAAGTAACATTCATTCATTCATTCATTCATTTTTGAGGCAGTTGGGGTTAAATGACTTACCAGGGTCACATAGCTAGGAAGTGTCTGAGACCAAATTTGAACTCAGATCCTCCTCACTCCAGGGCAGGTGCTCTATTCATGGTGCTACCTAGACTGCACCAAGTAACATTTATAGAGTGCTTACTGTGTACAGGGCACTGTGCTAAGTGCTTTGCAATTATTATCTCTTCAGATCTTCACACAGACCTGGGAGGTAGGTACCATTATAATGCCCATTTTTGTTGTTGAAGCCTTTCAGTTGTATCTGACTCTTCATGACCCCATTTGGGATTCTCTTGACAAAGATACTAGAGTGGTTTCCCATTTCCTCCTCTAGCTCATTTTACAGGTGTGGCAACTAAGGAATATAGGATTAAGTGACTTGCCCAGGGTCACCTAGCTAGGAAGTGTCTGAGGCTGGATTTGAACTCAGGAAGATAAGTCTTCCTGACTCCAGGCCTAGCTGCCCCATTTTACAGATGAGGAAACAGGTAAACAGAGGTTAAGTGACTTGCCAAGGGTCACACAGATAGGAAATCCTTTAGGCCAAATTTGAACTCAGATCTTCCTGACTCCAGGTCTAGCACAGATTTAAGACATGCTGTGGAGATAGAATTGACAAGATTGGTTATGTGGGATAAGGGAGACTAAGGAAACTGAGGATGACACTATGGTGGCAAACTTAGGTAACCATAAGCACGGTGTTATGCTCAGCAGAAACAGGGAAGTGAAGACAAGAAATGAGCTTGGTAGGGGGGTAGGAGGAGGAAGAAGATAATGAGTTTTGCTTTGGACATGCCAAGGTTGAGATACTTCTAGGACAATCTGTTCATATCCAGTAGGCAGCTGGTGGTACAAGACTGAAGATAAGGAGAAAGAGTGGAGTTGGATAGATTGATCTGGGAGTCATCTATGTAGTATGTTAGACTATGTAGCATGTCAGAACCATGCAACATATGTGATCAATGTAACATGTATGTTGGATCTATGTAGCATGTTAAAAAGAACCCTGAATTTAGCTGTGCCACTTATTAGCTATGCAACTCTGGGTGAGTCACCATCCCTCTCTCTTATTCAACCTTTTTTAAAATCTCAAGCCAAAATATCTTATGTGGATGCAAAACTAACCCTCCTGTAGTGCCAATGCAATATTTACAGCACCCATGATCATGATAAATATACCGTGACTGTAAATATTCCCACATGGCGGTTGTTTGCAAAATATAACAGACTTTCCATATAGAAGACAGAAACAAAACATTTATTCAGACACCAGAAAACCAAATTCCCAAACCAAGAAACTGAATCCCATAGCAACATAGAAGTTATGCACCACAATGTAGCAGAGAACCATGCCATCCTTTAGCCTTCTCACAAATCAATATAAGATCAATATTTACCCACAAACCTGATTAACTCCTTGCCTAAGTGTCCTCTCTCTCCCACCATCTCTCTGGCTCTGACTCCCAGCTTCCTGTGGCTCTGCTCCACCCTTCAGCAAACTCCTCCCACTATGGGCTCCATGTGACTACATTCAACCTATTAGGGGGCAGAGTTTATTTTCAAAGCAGGGAAGGTCTTCAGACTCCCCTAGGCTTATTAAGGGGCAGGGAAGATCTTCAAATTCCCATTACCATTACACCTCTCCACTTCCTTATCCATACTAGGATCTAGAGGTCAACTGAGGAGGCTGGAGTAGAGATGGTCTCTTAGAAGGCTCTCCTACCCTAAATCCCCTGATTCCATTTTTCTATATTCTCTCATTTTCTAGAAGAGTTCTGAAAAATCTTCACACCCAACATTTCCTAGAGGAGCTGAAGTATAGATGGACTTTTAATTTGCTAGTTATCAGTTCCACCATTAATCGAGTTCCCACAAAAAGTACTCATTTTTCATTTCAAGAAAATGGTAAAATAATGTAGTGAAGAATACTCTATACTGTAGCTCTCATTTATGTGACAAGAGAGTCATGACTAGTCTAATGAGTTAGATGACATACTTATGACCCTCATGTATCGCCTGAGAAAAGCCTTAAGTATTTCATAAATATTATTTTATACCAAAGCTTTCAGAACGACTGATCCGGTTATATTTTATCAGTGATATGTTCTCTCTTTAAAGTTGCTCTCAGGAAATCAAGATCTCTGCCTGGGTAATCACAGCACACATATAGTAAGCCAAACAAATTGCTGTGAGTGGGAGTATTGAAGGGACATTTTATTTTCATTTGCTGCTAATAGTATTACCCTCAAAATGAAAATTTTCAAATGTCATCATGCTCTTAGATAGGCCCATTTCCTCCTCCTGCCTTCTTTTGGCCAATGTCTGTAATGTAGCCCCTCCCTATGTCCCCACAAAGAACTCCCAACCCTAAATGTGTGCTCACGTACCACCTAATCCCTCCCTCAAATGCTGGTGACTTCTTTCCCCCAAATTTATCTTGTGCTTATTTTGTATACACTTATATGGCAGGGGTGTGCTGGTAAATAGTTAACTACTAGCTCTGGGATGAAGGTAGGGGAATGTATGTGACACACTTTTAAGGTTAATCTGCATTATTAACATTTTCTTTATCACTGTCTTAGATCTAGACAACCAACAAAACAGTAAATTAAACTCTGCTTTGTGTGCTTTGCAGATTTTTGAGGTGCAAATGCTCCCATTGAGAATTTAACACTCTGCTCTCTGGAATCAATTTGAGCTGACTACAGAACATCCTTATAGTATAAGTTGTTTTTATAGAATGTAAGTTTCTTTTCTTACCTAGGAATCCCTAGCCCCAGGATCTTAATCTTCTCTGATGAACCCCTTTGGCAGTCTGGTCTTTTTTAGAGTAACAGTTTAAAGTGTATAAAACAAAATATATAATATTACAAAGGAAATCAGTAATACTGAAATATTGTTATCAATGTATTTATTTTAAAAACCTCAACAAATCTACACACCTCAGGTTAAGGACCCCTGCCCTATAGTCTGACACAATACCTGGAACACTGTAGTTACTCAATAAGTATTTGTTTACCTATTTATTTAAAAATCATATTTTAATGGAGTTCATAATTAGCAACATGTGGTGATCACAGGATGACAATGTGATGGCTAATATAGCAATTTCTATTGGGAAGAAGGAGAGCTATAAAGAAAATGGTGGAAAGCACAAGAAGAAACATAATTCTGGCATTCAACCCCTGCCCACCTGCTGGAAAGCATGCTTAGTGTATTTCTTGGCTTACCCCCAAACTCTCTTCTCTCAATTCTGTTCCTAGAGATGGTCTCTTAGAATGTTCTTCTACCCTAAATCCCATGATTCCATTTTTCTATATTCTCTCATTTTCTAGGAGAGTTCTGAAAAATCTTCACACCCAACATTTATCCCACAGTGGTTCATTCCTTTACTCGCCTATTCATTTTTTTTAACAAGTTCCAGCACCAATAATCTCAAACAAACCACTACTTGTGGTGATAACATCTTATTAAACCTTAGGCTCCTTTATCCTCAAAACCTTTCTTCTTCCTGTGCCCAGGGCTGAATCTTTGAATTCCTTCATGTCTTCCTCCATTAACTTTCCAAGACCTAACCCCTTGGCAAAAATTTGGAAACTGAGGGGATGTCCATCAATTAGAGAATAGTTGAACAAATTGTGGTATATTATTTTGATGGGATATTATTATGCTCTAAGAGATGCCAAAGGAGGGGTGGCTAGGTGATGCAGTGACTAGAGCACCAGCCTGGAGTCAGGAGGACCTGAGTTCAAATCCGGCCTCAGATGCTTGACACACTTACTAGCTGTGTGACTTTGAGCAAGTCACTTAAGCCCAATTACCCTCCAAAAAAGCAAAAAAAAAAAACAACAACAACAACAAAAAAAAAACGACAAAGGGCATGGTTTCAGAAAAACTTATAAAGCCTTATATAAACTGATGCAAAGTGAAGAAAAACTAGGAGAACATTGTACATACTAACAGCAATATTGTAATGCTAATCAACTGTGAAAGACTTAGCCACTTTGAGCAATACAAGGATTCACGATAATACCAAGCACTCAGGATGAAAAATGCTATCCCTCTCCAGAGAGAACTAAAGATTCTGAGTGCAGATTGAAGCATATTTTCTTTTCTTTTCTTTTTTAAAAAAACATTTTCCTTCCCTTTTTTATCCTTTTGCAGCACAGCTAATGCGGAAATATGTCTTGTGTGACTTCATCTATATAATAGGTATAATCACACTTCTTGCCTTTTCAGTGGGTGGTGAGGAGCAGAAGGGAGGAAGAGAATTTGGAACTGGAAATGAAAAAAATTTTAAATTAAACTAAAAAAATTTAAATCTACACCCCTATCCCCACCCCTTCTAGTGAAACACAACCCAGGTGTGAGCAGTGGTTATCAGTACATGACAAAAGCCCTGTCTAGAGTCACAGAGAGAAGAAAAGTTTCCCTTCCCATCTTTGCCCCTTTTATTCCTCAAATTGAGGTTACAAAAGACAGAATTTTAGAGCTGGAAGGGAGCTTAGCATTGTTTCACTAGAGGATCTTAGGAGCATAGATTTAGAGCTCAAAGGGACGTTAGAAGTTATCTAGTCTAACCCCCTCGGTTTATATATGGGGAAACTGAGGCCTCAAGTAATCTGCCTAGGGTCAGGCACAGACTGAGATTCCTCTGATGCCGATCTGAATTGTCTGTTTCATCCTCTTTCTCCTCCCAATACCAACACATTGCCTCTCATCCAATTCCCTGTGTCTTTTTTTTAACAAATGAAAAATTGAGGCCAAGTGACTTTCTCAAAGCCACCCAAGCTATTCAGTGGCAGAATCAGGACTAGAACTCAGGAGTTTACCTCTAGTACAATAGCTGGAGGATCACAAGATCCAGAAGCAATTGAACATACCAGCATTGTATTCATTCAATTAATCAACAAGCATTTATTAAGTGCCTACAATGGACCTGGGTGTTAAATATTTACCAGCATATCCCTGGGCCAAAGAATGAATACTTGGCCATTCTACTTTTCAGATTGGGGTGGAAATGTCTAGAGAAAGGATTACGGTGGAGCATTTTGCCCTGTTGAGGAGCCATCAATAAAAACAAAAAAAGCAAGGGACAAGTTGTCTTTCACTGCTACAGCTTATATTGTTATAAAAACAACTGTGATCAAACTTCACTCTGAATTCAGAATAAAATTTCAATACCCAAAGGAATAAAACCCCACCAACTTTGTGCCCTAATATCCCTGACATACACAATACCCTCCCCCCAGCTGAAAAACATTTTAACCAGCGAGCCTTTTATTATATTTAAATTTTGCTAAAGGTTGTGCTAGGGGTAGCTAGGTGGTGAAGTGGGTAAAGAGCCAGGCTGGGAGTCAGAAATATCTGAGTTCAAATCTGGCCTTAGACACTTACTAGCTGTGTGACCCTGTGCGAGTCACTTAACCCCTATTTGCCTCAGTTCCTCATCTGTAAACATGGGGTCACACACAAGTTCATGGGGTCACAAACAGTCAGACATGACTGAATGATGATTGGTTGTTGTCCTTTGTTCTTGAAGAGGATCGAAATGACATCACTATGCTAGAATCAAATTACAGTGTGTCCAACTGTGGCTGATCAGACCAATATGAGCTTGAAATGTTCTGCCACAGGTTGGGCACAAATAGTCCATGTGAACATTTGGGGTGGATTCTCTAAATTTGTGCATCTTGTGTTTCTTCTGAGCTGCTTCAATTCAGCTTTGCCCCTAGAGCACAGCACCTTCTCTGATGGAGGCACACCATCAGAGTGTGCTGAGTGGTCCCCTGCCAGTGTCTCCCATATCAATCAATCAATTTCAAAATTCTTAAGGGAAACCTTGGGAGTGTGTCCCTGTATCACTTCTGACCACCATGTGAGCCCTTGCCCTGTGTGAGTTGCCCATAAAACAGTCTTTTTGGCAAGTGTACTTTTGGCATTTGAATATGACCAGCCCATCAGAGTTGCACTTTCTAAAGCAGAGTTTGAATGCTTGGCAGTTTAGTTTGAGAAAGGACCTTGGTATCTGATATCTTATCCTGCCAGGTGGTCTTCAGAATGAACAACAACAACAAAGGGTATAGAAAGAACAGTTGACCATTTTAGGAGCAGGAATGGGCTAGAGGATTATTGCCTCTCATTCAGTGGCCCAATGGTGAGTCCTCAGGAGGTATAGGTGGGAAACTCATGCCAATGAACTCCACAGGAGAAGCTTCCAATGGCACTGCTTTACTCAAGCCAATGTGGCTGTCTCAAATGATCCATAATGGCCTCTCCATACACATCCACCTACATTCTGGATTTTACAAGACACAAATCCGATGACCGCAGAGTGGGAGGAGCTGCTGACCACCTGCACCCCTCCTTCCCTTCACCCCCACACAATGTGCTAATAGTTGTCTGAGGCAAGTGGGGAAGACGCTACTATTTGGATTTGAAGGACCTGGATTCAAATCCTGACTCTGTTATTTACTACTTGTATGACCTTGGGCAAATCACACGTAAGTGACTTTCTAATCCCAAATGTCCTCATCTGTAAAGTGAGGGAACTGGATTAATCCAGGAATTCTTAATCTTTTAATTTTCATTATGGACCTTGGACAGTCTGGTGAAGTCTACAAACTCTTCTCAGAATAATGTTTTTAAATGTGCAAAGTTAAACATACAGGATTAGTAAAAGACTAATTTGATTTCTTTTCCTTATCCAGATTCATAGTCTTTCTGAAATCTATCTCCAGATACTTTGGGAGTCTTAAAAATCCCTGGAAAGGGGGCGACTAGGTGGCGCAGTGAGAAGAGTGCCGGCCCTGGAGTCAGAAGGACCTGAATTCGGATCCAGCCTCAGACACTTAATGCACACAAACAAAAACCTAGCTGTGTGACCTTGGGCAAGTTACTTAACCCCAATAGCCCTCCAAAAAGCAAAAAACAAAAACAAAAACAAAAACAAAAAACCAAAACAAAACAAAGAATCCCTGGAAATAGCCACTCAGGTCATTTTCAGCTTTAAATCCTATGAATGAAAGAAATAAAAAGCAAGCACTTTAAAAAGTACTTACTATGAAACTAGGTGGTACATAATAGTGCCAGGCCTGGAGTCAGGAAGACCTGAGTTCAAATCTGGCCTTAGATACTTCCTAGCCGTGTGACCCTGGGCAAGTCACTACACCCTGTTTGCCTCAGTTTCCTCATCTGGAGAAGGAAATGGCAAACCACTCCAATATCTTTGCCAAGAAAACCCCAAATGGGGTCATGAAGAGTCAGATGTGACTGAAGAACAAAAAAATATATCAAGCACCAAGCTGAATGCTAGGAATATCAATATAAAACATCCCACTGTGGAGAACCATAGTTCTCCTGGGGAGAAGAATATGGTCTAAAGAGGGAACATAGATCACAGACTAAGCTGTGTCAAGAGTCAGAGTTTCCTGGAATGCCAGATCCAAGGGGAGTTAAGGCAACAGTTTCAAATTATGGAGATTTTTATGGAGATTGGAAAGCATAGTGCCTGACAAATTGGTGAAAAAAACTGCCTAATGATCTGCCTTATTAAAGCTCTGACCTTTGATCATGGTGGTAAGCATCCTTCTCCCCTGTCTTCCTTTCTCCTATCTACCTTGCTCTGATATTTAGTCCTATGTACATGCTGGTTTACCTGGACCCCTCCTTTCTTGGCTTATAGTCAGTGAAACTCTGGGAATGGACACCATCAGAACCTCCCCTAGAATGCCTCCCTGAACCCCGAGGACAGAGCTTCTACCAACTCTAAGATATACACATCATACATTGACTTCCATGTTTTTTCCCTTGGTCCCTGCCCCTCTAGTACACTGGGAACTGGGGGAGGCCTGTTATCTCTAAGTCTTGAACTTCTTCTAAAATTTTTTCTGGGGCATCCTGAATAGAGGACCTGAGTTCAAATTCGGCATCAGACACTTAACACTTACTAACCATGTGACCTTGGCCAAGTCACTTACCCCCAATTGACCTGCCATCTCCCCTCCAAAAAAAAAGCAAAAACAAAGTTTTTGGCTATTCTGTTGTTCAGTCATTTTTCAGGCATGTCTGACTCTTCGTGACTCCGTCTGGGGTTTTCTTGGCAAAGATACTGCAGTGGTTTGTCATTTCCTTCTCCAGCTCTTGCTATTCTAGCAGCAGCAATTTGGCAAAACATGATAGGGGAAGGTTTAGAGGTGGGATGTGGTCTGCTGTTGAGGCGAGCCTGCTGTAGTAAGGACAGATGGGATATAGGGTAGGTTCAGAGTGACACAGGCAATCCTAGCCATAGGCCAAAGGGGTCACCGCCTGAGGAAGGAGCCCCATTGTCCTATCTGCCAGTTTCTGGGAAGGTCTCAGTTTGAGAGAAAATGGAGGTTGTGGGCATGTAGCTAGACTTAACCTCTTATGCTTAGGGACTCCTCTGGGACATGATGGTAGACTGCTTGTAGTGTATATTTCACATCATTCAGGGCAGCCTCTAAATGTCATTAATTGAGTGGGAACTATGGTAGGAGGTTGAATCCTGGAAAAAATAGCAAAAGCCACACAGTTAATGAAAAAAAAAAAAGGGCATCATGACAGTCACCCTATTATGGCACCAGGTTGGAGGTATAGGGAGAGGGATATTGTTTCCTGGATCCAAGCTGATCACTCCATCTTCCCATTAGGTAATATATCATCAAAAAAAGTAAATTTTAACCTGGAGTGCCTTGAATAGTGTTGTTTAGAAATGTAAAATTTATTGGAGGCTTTTAGTGGAAATGATGTAAGAAGGAAGACTGTAGAGTCAGAAAATTTCTTCACTTTTTAAAAATAGAAGGTTCAGCAGAGAGGAGGAAGTGAGCTATCTTGGTCAGGGTGCCTGCCATCAAAATTTCATTATCTTCTTGAAATGGATACAAGTCAATGATAAAATCCAGGGTTGCAAAATTTGCTGGCCACCACCACATGGACTCCTGCCTTTATCCATATACTTTGTAAGACTGGCAATATCAGCAGAGGTCTCCAAAGGCCTAGATTACTGTGTGTAGGGTCTTGGCAGGTCCCTGTGGCCTATTTCTAGGCTTCTGTGGCAGAGATGGGAGCATGGCCAATTGGGCCTTGCCAGAAGGGATGACCAAGCAGGAGACCATCTGGGACTGATTCTCTTTTAGCTGAATACAGCCTTCTTATTGTCCTCTGCATACTCTTATGGCTCAGCTGTGCTGGCCTACTTGTAGCTCACATAAGATGGTCCATTTCCCAACTCCTTGCCTTTGTGGGTGGTCTTCATCACCTCTGCTTTTTAGAATCCCTTGCTTCCTTCAAGAACTCAAGTACCTCTTCCTTCAGGAACCCATTTCTGGTTCCAGTCCCCCCTAACAGCTACTATTGTCTTTCCCTCTAAAGTTCCCTTCCAATTACTCTGTGTGTACACACACACTCTCCCTCTCTCTCACACACACATGCACACACACATCTACTCTGAATATATGTATGCATGTATATATGTACATGCACACATAATACACGCATATGTATGTATGTATGTATTGTCCCTTCCATTAGAATGTAAACTTTGTGGGTGGCAAAATTACCCAATCTATACTAAAGGAAACTGAGACAGAGCACTGAGCCAATAGCACTTTATTATAGGAATTTGGCCCACTTTAATGAATGGGACTTCAGTTCTTCCTCACTGTCTGAGATGTGCCCTGTCTCCAAGGCCTTAGTTTTATAGTGTTTGATACTCAGATGATACAGAAGAGGCAAAATGAAATACAGTCTTATTGGTTGATAGACCTTGATTTTGACCCTCCAGGAAGACCAGAAATATTGCATCAACATGGGTGATCACAGGATAGGCATGGCAGGGGTCATCTGTGCTTTCTAATTGGCATAGGATGGGCACCTCCTCATGTTGGGCAAGAGAGGGTGGTCTGGGGGTACAAAAATCAGTTGGGGAACTTTCCAAGTCATTTGGACATCCCATTCACACTGGACTTGGTCACATAATTAGGCAAAAGAGGGCAGAGGTTTGGAGGTTCTCTCACCCACGTTGGTCTTGGTCATATACTCATTGGGCCAAAAGGGTGGAGGTCCTCTAGTCAACATTTCATGGTTTAAGCAAGTGACTTACACTAAATTAAGTGTAATTTAAAGTTTGGGGGTCTAATATAAGAAAGAATCTATCTACTTTATCTAATTATCCCTAAATATAAGATATATAAAATATGTATATAAAGTAAGATATATAAAATATGTATAATATAAGATATATATAAAATACTAATTGAGTATACTGACTAAATATATTAATAGATAAGTATAATACCAATAATCACTACTCTTATGGGATCACACTAAATTGAATAATACTGATTGGAGTAAAATACAGTTCTAATTAATCATCTATCATAGGTCCTTGAGGGAAGACACTTGATTTTGCTTTTTCTTTTAACCCCAGTACTCAGCAGAGTGCCTGACCCATAATAAGCGATTAATAAATGCTTGTTGATTGATTGATTGACTGCCTGAGTACAGCTTAAGGAGCAGACTGCTGGTCTTGTGAGTGCTAGTAGATCTGATTGAGGGATAGTGTATTAAAGTCAGGGGAGGGGGAGCTCTCTGGATGTCTGAAAGGCAGGAATGTAGGTGGTGGTGAAATCCATCCATTTGATATTATTTTCTAATGCCTATACCCAAGCTCAAATATATCACCTCCCAACCCTGTGATGTTTGAAAAGTTTGAGACATAATTTCTAGGTAATTGATCATTTTATTATTAATGCTAGCATTTTATTAATAAAAGGGTCAGTGACACTCTCAAATGCCAAAGACCAGTCATGGCAGTGGGCTCACAGTTTATATGTCCTTGAAAGTGTGGGTGTACCTGAGGGTGGCAATCAACTCTGATTTGTAAACAATGAATGAGAGAGAATAAATATTACCAGTGGTGGACCAATTCTAATGAAGAGCTGGGGAGCATAACTTTATGTCATTTACCTCTAAATTATCCAGCCTTGGATAATCTAACCTAAGAATTTATATATACCCAAACCTCTGTAGAGCACAATGGACTTCCCCATTGGGTGGGGTCTGATCAAGATGGAGGAGAAGGTTATTTCCATATCATTGTCAGTAATGTCCTTCAGGGACTGAGCTTTCAAATGAGGACTTTAGAAAAATGGGGAGAACCCCAAATCATTGGTTATTAATAATTGTTTCTCTTAAACCCAACAGGTTAACTTGTGGGAGAAGTACATATAGGACACGAGGTAGAGAAGGAAGGTATGTATGTATGCCCCTTCTAGAGAGCAGCCTCCATGGTCATTCTAGGCACATCCTTCTCCATGATGAAATGTTCCTGAGGATCTGGGCACATTAGGAGACTGATTCCACCCCAACTGAGGACTGGGGTGGAATCATTATAGGCAACATGGGAGTGGAAGGGTCCTCAGAGGTTATCTGGTTTGCCCTCCTTATTTTACAGATGAGGAAACTGAGGCCCAAAGAGGTCCCATAGGTAATAAGGGTCAGAGGCAACATTCAAACCCAGGTCCTTTGCACTATTCCTACCACTGGACCATGTGTTTTCTGCCTCCAGTGTTCACTCAGGCTCTGCAGGTCATTGAGAAGTGCCATCACAGCAGAAAAATGGGAGGTAACCTGGCCCCTTCTCACTTTCTTCACTCCCTTCAGAACACTATGATCTGGCTACATTGGCCAGTCAGCCACTCCTCAAGCCTGATACTGCTCCCATTGTAATGCCTTGACATTGGCTGGTCCCCATTTCTGGAATGTTCTGCCCCTTCATTCCCTGGCTTTTTCTTGAAGACTCCTGCTTTTCCCAGTGCCTCTGTCAGTGCCTTCTCCTCTCAGAATACTTTGCATTTATAATAATAATAGATAGCATTTACATAGAGGCAGCTAGGTGGTGCAGCGGATGGAGTGCTGGGCCTGGAATCAGGAAGATTCATCTTTCTGAGTTCAAATATGGCCTTGGACACTTCCTAGCTGTGTGACCCTGGGTAAGTCACTTAACTATGTTTGCCTCAGTTTCCTCATCTGCAAAATGAGCTGGAGAGGGAAATGGCAGACCGCTCCAGTATCTTTGCCAACAAAATCCCAAAGGGGTCACAAAGCACCAGGCATGGCTTAAATGACTGAACTACAAAAGCATTTACGTAGCACTTTAAAGTTTGCAAAGTCATTTGATCCTTGCAATAACTCTAAGAGATAGGTACTATTGTTACCCCCATTTTATAATTAAGGACACTGATGAAGACAGAAGTTAAGTGACTTGCTCAGGTTAAGACTGCCAGAAAGTGTATGAGGCAGATTTGAACTCAAGTCCTCCTGACTGCTGGTCCAGCACTCTATTCACGACACTACCTAGTTGCATTTGCTCTGTATATGTCTTATATGTGGCTAGTTCATGTTATATCCTTTAATAAAATTGCTTGAGGGAAGGGATTTTTTTGCCTTTCTTTATATCCCTAGTACTTAGTGTGGGGGGCCATATAGTAGGTATTTAAAAAATACTTGTTAACAGACTAAGAAATAATGAAGTGGTAGTACCTCATGATGGGGAGGAATCTCAGTAGGTCCTTTGCTGAGTCAGGCCTCCCTGACCTCTACTTTCTGTGTATCCAGCCAAATTCCCTGGTGATCTGTTAAAATGCACCAAGAATTGCATTTCCTTCTCCTCAAATGGATGTTTCTTTAATTTATTCTGACATTGGTTTTGGGGGATGCTTTGGACCAATTTGACATTCTGGCTAGGGTTCAAGAAGCTGGTTGACATTGCAGTCGACAATGAGATAGACTACTACCCCTATTGCTAGAAATCTTAACATGTCAGTTTTCAGACAGAGTGCTGTACAAACTGCAAGATATAATCCATGTCATCCCAGGTCAAGGAGGCTAATATCTATTCATTGTACTGCTAGAGCTATGCCAGGTTATATCTGCCTCTCCCCTCCACCCTGGTCTAATTTGGTGAATATCTCCCCTATTGCCAACTGGTTCATTAACCCTGGATGTTGATGGTGTTCAGGGCTCTATGGTTGTGGCAGTCTAAATGAATCATTCTTGATAAATGACAAAAGACAAAAATAAAACACAACAAACAACACTAGGTCTCTTGCAAAGGAGGAATCTGCTTACCCTGAACTCTTTCTTTTGGTTCTTTTCCAAAAGCTCCTGTAGGGCCTTTGTGATCAATTCATATAGCTTGAGATGGATAGAATTGGGGGGTCCCAGAATAGGGTTTCCACAATTGTATGACTTATGTGGGGACAGATCCTCTGCCTACCCTGTGCTTAAAACATCCTGGTAGTCCTGGTGCTGGGTGGGGGGTGGGTGATGTGGCCAGGGGCTATTGCTAGATGCAGTCTGCAACATCTGTTCAGAGTGATGAGGACAGTGCCAGGAGTAGAGTATGACCTTTCACAAGTCTCATGGATAGATAGATCATGTGGCCCTGGCATTCCTGGGACTCTTTCCCAATATGGACCTGCAGGGCCTTGGTCTCCTAGATCACTGGTCTGGACTGAAGTGGATATCCCTGGATTGTTTGAACTGCCACTAGGGAGGTCCAGAATTTATTTGCTCTTCCTAAGCTAGAGGTGAGTCCATTAATGTTTACAGAGGGCTCTGGGCCTATATACACAGGAAATATGAAGCCTGGAAATTTAATTTTGAGGTCAGGAATAGGTGGATTGAGGCATAGGATATTCGGAATGGCCAGCCTGGGCATGAGTGCAAGATTGTGGAGTGGAAAGAGTACAGGAGTGAAGTTAGAAGACCAGTGTTCAAATCATTGCTCTGTACTTACTATCTGTGTAGTCACTACATTTCTCTGGCCCTCAGTTTTCTTACCTATAACACCACAGGTTTAGACTCTACAATCTGTAGCTCCTTTCTAGCTCTAAATCAATGATCTTATGAATGGAAGAAGGGTGTGTCAGTACAATGGAAGCTCCCTGATGATAGGGACTATTTGGTTTTGTCTTTGTATCCCAAGTGCCTGGCACACAATTGGTTCTTTTTTTTTTAAAGCACTTGGGGTTAAGTAACTTGCTCAAGGTTACATGGCCAGTCATTATTTATGTGTGGGTGCTCATTTTCTGAGGCCGGGACAGATCCTGGGTCATCCCAACTCCAGCGGGGCTGGTGCTCTTACTCACTGTGCTACCTAGCCGCCCACACATAATTGGTTCTTAATGAATGCACCTTAAATGGAATTGAGTTCTTATATTCATTGTGGCAGACCTGGTCCCTGGGTGATTCCTTGCTTGAGTAGAACTGACCTGGGCATTGGTAGGTAAGTCAGACAGACACCACTCCAAGATGCATTGACTTCTCCCTGTGGTATTGAAAACCTGAGGTGGTGGAGGAAAGGGGGAGGCCAGGGGAATGCTTGGAGGATCAACCATAACTTCAGGGAGGACTTGAGGCACACACATGGCAGGAGGAGTATGGGTAAGTTGAATAAGTTAGTATAAAACACATATACACACACTCTCTCTCTCTCCATATATACATATATGTATACATATACATATATATGTGCATATATGTGTGTGTGTATGTCTATTGCTTCATATAATTAAAGGTATGGGTTTTAAAAAGGCACTCAAGTGCAGTTGAAGGGACACAGGATTTGGGACTAGAATTCCTGGGGCTGAATCCCAATGCTGCTTCCTGTGTGAATTTGGATTTCACTGTCTATTTGTGTGACCTTGAACAAGTCACTTTACTTGTCCAAAGGCTTCATTGTTTTGCCTGTGTAAAATGACAGTTGGACAAGGCAATCACTAAATGAAACTTAAATCCCATGGTCCTCTGCTTCTCATCTTGACCTGTGATTTATGTTGCTAAAGACCCAGCTTTAATGGACGCCCATTTGAATTAAAAGAAAAGGTCACATACTGCACATTTATAAGATAGGGAAGAGAAAGAAGACGTGCCCTCCCTGTCATAGTGCTTTCTGGCTACAAAAGCTATTCTTGCCAAACGCTACCCTGAAATCACAACCATACACAATGCTAGCAATTCCCAAAGAACAACACGATAACAGGAATTTTAAAAGAATGAGAGCTCTAACAGAGTGCCCATAATGCCCCTGGGCATATGAAACACTCTCCCCCATGAGTCCATGAAGGTCAGTCCCTGGCAGATTCAGGCATGTTTGACAATTGACTTCATCTCTGAGAATCTGCCCCATTACTCTACAGAGGCCATGGAGGCATTTCAGTAAAAGCAGATTATTTTTAGAGGCTCCAGATTTGACAAATTCCATTCCAGAAACGGTTTCTATTGGAAAGTCTCAAAGGCTAAATTCATTTTAAATAAAAACAACCTACTATAAAAATGCAATTAAAGTGGCTGTAAAGGCAATGCATTATCTTATTGCTTTCATATGAATATTTTTATTTGGTTCTAGCTCAGTAAAAATAATAGCAGTGGCACTGCTTGCTCGGTGACTGTTCCCTGCTCCATTTGATAAAAGGGATTAGGGGGGAGCAGAAGGCCTGATCCCGGAATTCTTGCCCTCTAGAAACTTCAAAAGCAGTGAAGGGATATTTAGGACATCATGCATTGATTCTGAAAGTCACAAACCATCCTTTGTAATAGTTTAAGGATGGCTTGAGTTTATAATGGTTTGGGAACATCGCCAGACATGTTCCCATAATGCCAGGCTATTGGGCAATGTTTCCAATGTAAGTGACCTCTTGAAGAGTGGTGTTTGTAGGGATTGGTGATATCTTGATTGATGTCATCAGAACAAAGTTGGAATCATAACTTCTGCTCCCTCTCTCTCTCTCTCTCTCTCTCTCTCTCTCTCTCTCTCTCTCAAATATATAGGGCGTCAGTGTAATTTTAAGTTATTAAAACTAAAAGACTTACAGCACTTTTTATACCACTATATGATTTGCAAAGCTACATATATTATCTTATTTGATCTTTATGATAATCCTGTGAGGTACGTAGTATAGAGAAATTAAGTGACTTAATAATAATAATTGACATTTAGATGGGGCTTTAAAGTTTGCCAAGCACTCTATCCATCATTTCATTTGCCTTATCCAGGGTTACACAGTAAATATCAAGGAAAGGGTGTAAACCCAGGTCTTAGCTGACTTAAAGTCCAATATTCTTTTCATTATACCACTGTGATCTCAATTATGGTAACCAGTTGCAATTAGAGCTCTGGTAATTAAAACTATCCCAAAGTGTAATATATTGTCTCAAGAGATATGGAGTTCAAAACTAGAGAGCTTCAAAGCATCTTAGAGTAGGAAAGGACCTCGAGGTTCACCTAGTTCAACCTATATTTGAATGAGAATCTGATCTATACCAAATCTGACAAGTGGTCACCCAGTTTTTGCTTGAAGAACTCCAATAAAGGGAAAGCTACCACCTCCTGAGGCAAACCCATTCCATTTTTGCAATGGTTTCAATGATTTTTTAAAACTTTATTTTTATTGTCAGTTCCACATTCTACCCCTCCCTCACCATTGAAAAGGCAAGAAATAATATACCCTTTAAACAGATATAGTATTGCAAAATATACTTTGGCATTAGCCTTGTTCTAAAAAAAAGGCAAGAAAGATAAAGGAGAAAATGCTTTATTCTGCACTTTGAGTTCATCAGTTTTCTATCTGGAGGTGGATAGCATTTTATATAATGAGTACTTTGGATCTGTAGTGATTCACTGTAATGATCAGATTTATTAGGTCTTTCACAGTTGATTATCCTTATAATATTGTTGAGATAATGTTCTATTAGTTCTGCTCACTTTACTTTGCATCAATCCATATATATCTTCCAGGTTTTTCTGAAACTATCCCCTTCACCATTTCTTATAGCACAATAGTATTCTATCTCCTTCATATACTATAACTTGTTCAGCCATTCTCCAATTGATTGGCATCTACTTAGTTTCCAATTCTATGTCACCATAAAAAGCTGCTATAAATATTTTTGTAAATATGAATCTTCTTTTTTCTTTGATCTTCTTGGGGTATAGACCTAGTGGCAGTACTGCTGAGTCAAAGGATATACACAGTTTTATAGTCCTTTGGGCAAAGTTCCAAATTATTCTTTAGGATTGTTAGACTAGTTCACAGCTTTACCAACAGTACATTAATGAATCTATTTTTCCATATTCCTTCCAGCACTTGTCATTTTCCTTCTCTGTCATTTTAGTCATTCTAATGGGTGTGAGGTGGTACCTTAGAGTTGTTTTAATGTACATTTCTCTAATTATTAGGTGATTTTAGAGCACTTTTTCTTATATTGATAGCTTTGATTTCTACCTCTGAAAATTATCTGTTAATATCCATTGACCATGTGTCAATTCAATAATGGTTTTTATTCTTGCAAGTTTGATTTAATTCTCTACAGATTTGAGAAATGAGATCTTAATCAGAAAAACTTGCTGTAAAATCCGACCTCCCAGTTTCTTACTTTTCTTTTAATTTTGGCTGCATTGTTTTTGTTTATATAAAACCTTTTCAATCAAAATTATACAGTTTACTTCCTGTCTGAACTTAAACCTGAACCTGAACATCTCCATCTTTGGTGTGATCTCTTCCTCATCCATAGATCTGACAGGTAATTTCTTCGATGCTCCCCTAAATAGCTTATGTTATCACCCTTTATGTCTAAATCATGTACTTATTTTGAAATTATGCTGGTATCTACATGAGATGTTGGTCTATACCTAGCTTCTGCCAGACTACTTTCCAATTTTCTCAACAGTTTTGGTCAACAACTGAGTTCTTGTCCTAATATCTGAAATCTTTGGGTTTATCAAACACTAGGCTACTATGGTCCTTTGCTTCTGTATATTATGTACCTCACATATTCTACTGGTTAACCACTCTCTTTCTTATCTAATACCAAATTGTTTTGATGATTACTGATTTATAGTATAGTTTGAGATCTGAAACTGCTATCCTCTTTCATATATTTTTTCATTGATTCCATTGATATTCTTGACATTTTGTTTCTCCAGATGAATTTTATTTATTACTTTTCTAACTCTATGAAGTAACTCTTTGGTAATTTGATCAGTACATCATTGAATAAGTAAATCAATTTAGATATCATCGTTTTAATAATGCAGATGTTTTCCTCACTTTAAGTCTGAATTTGCCTTTTGCATTTTATCCATTATTTCAATTTCTTTTGGGGTCAAGCAGAACAATTCCAACCCCTCTTCCATTTGACAGCTCTCAAGTACTTGAGGACAGAACTGATGTTCACCAGCTGTTCCCCTCCCCACCAAGTCTTCTCTTCTTGCTGCTTTGACAGTTCCTTCAACTGATACTAAGGTATGAATATGAGTCTCCACTGGATGGTTGCCCTCCTCTGAATATTCTATAGCCTTTCTTGGTCCTTCAAGCACAGGCTGTAAACCACTTATTGGGGATGTCATAGAGGAGGTTCTTGTGAATGCAAATACTTACACTGGTTGATTCACAAATTTTGATTTTACAGTATAGAACTTCAACCCGGGTGACTAGGTAGTATAATGGATGGCACTGGGCCTGAAGTCAGGAAGATTTGAGTTCAAATTTCTGGTATTTTACTCTCAGACATGTCCTAGCAAGCCATTTAATCTCAGTCTGCCTCAGTTTCCTTAATTGTAAAATGGAGTAATAATAACACCTACTTCCCAGGGTGGTTGCAAGAATCAAATGAGATAATATTTGTAATGCACTTAGCACAGAGCTTGGCACAGAGTAGGAATTTAATAAATGCTTGTTCCTTTCCTCCTCCCCCTCCCCATTTCTCATTACCTCATGAAAGCAAGGAAAGAAAAAAAAGTGATCACAGATCTAGTTAACAGCTGGCTGGCACTGTAATGGCACTCTGTGCTATTGTATATGTGATGGCATTCTATCCTGCAAGTTTTAGTTTTTCATAACTGCCCTGTGAGGTAGGTAGGGCATGCATTTTACAGATGAGAAAACTGAGGCTTAGGGAGGTTTAAAAAGACTTGTTGAAGGTTACCCCTTGAACACCTGGACTTGAACTTGGTCTCATGGCTCTAAGTCCAGAGCTTTTCCACTAAAACAAATCTTTTTTCTTCTCTCTTTCTCCCCATTCTCCTCCTTCCTCCCCTCTTTCATTTAGATGTTGTCCTCTCCTTCCCCCACTTCCTTCCAGGCCTCCCTCCTTTAACGCTTTCTTCTTGTTCTTGGACCTCTTACCCCTCACTGCTTGTTTTGGGGCCCAGCATGTGGCATAGCCTTTTCAGAGTTTCAATGCCCTTCTAGAGTTTTTCCACCACGCACTCCAGTGCACACCAAAACAATGCTATGAGTTGTTTCATCCAAGGCAAAAACTAGAGCATCTTTATCTATTAAAAACAATAACTGAGGGCATCCTTGTTTCAGGAGACCCGAATTTAGAAAACTGCTAAATGAGATGGAAGGCACATTAAGAACTTAGCAAAAGAAATTAAATAAACCCCAATCCTGGAGAGTGAGAAAACAAACACATTAAAACAAGTCAGCATGTAATCCGTTTCAGTTTTTAATTCAGATGAAGAAATAATCCTGCTATTTTCAAAGCAGATGCTCTGAAAGTCAGTTTACAATCTTAGCAGGAGTGGGGGTTGGAGGTTGGGAGAGAATGAGAGGGAAAGGACACTGCTTCCCAACTCTTTCTCTTGTCCCTCCAATAGAAACGCTTGGGTGGATCTTTATAATTCTCCCAGCAGTAGCCATCAGGTGATGATGCCATGCATTCAGCTCTTGCTCGATTTTTCCTTTGTGTGTACCCTTCCCCCAGCACACATGCTGTACTCCTCACTCCCCCAGGGTTGGAAAGGCCTGAATGTGATGTTTAATGTATTGTTTCAAAGTTGCCCTGTAGAATATCAAAGCAGCCACATGGACTCAGCCAATAGAAACTGGACTTCAAGTGGGCACCAGACCAGAAGCTGGCCCTGAAGTAGAAGGGTGAGGCCTGCTTTGGGTCTCTGTGACACAGGAGAGATTGTGGAAGGCTGACCTTGGCCAACTCGTACCTGGCACATTCACCTGCCTGTGAGTGTACCTCTTGGCCTTCCTCTTCCTTTTCATTTGGCCTTTGTAATGTCTGCCCTCCTGTCTTAAAGAGCACAGACTATCAGAGTTGGCAGAGATCTGAAAGACCATCTGGTCCAGAGGTTCTTAAACCTTTATTGTGTCATGGACCCCCTTGGTAGTCTAGGGAAGCCCATGGACCCCTTCTTAGAATATTTTCTAAATAAGTGAATGAAATGCCAAATTTTAGTTAGAGATTTATGAAATTCAACTTTTAATTTTGTTCCCCATCCAAGTTCATGGACTCCTTGGAATCTATTGAACCCCTTGGGGGCCTGTGGACCCTAGGTAAAGAACGCTTGATCTAGTCAAACCCCTTTATTTTATAGAGGAAAACAGACAATGACCTTGCTGAAAGTCCTTTGACTATTTCTTCTATCTCAGGCAGCCCCCACTGAAAAAGATTGTGTGCTTGTTTCCAGAACAGGAGAGCAGGGGAGGAGCATGTATTCCATTCTGCAGTGAGTCACAGGTAAAAAAAATTCTGGCTGGAAGCAGTGGCTAGTGGCAGGAGAAAAAGCAGCTTCTGATGGCAGGTTTCCCAGGCCTTACCACCCCAGTCACCCATCTCTATGTGTGCCTCAGTTTGTCAATGCCTTCCTTAAAATGTGGTACCCAGAACAAAACACAGTATTCCAGATTTGGGTTTATGTGGCCTGAGCACAGGGACTATCTCTCTTCTCCTTTATTCTGGATATCATGCTTCAGAATCAGGAAAGTGATACCCCTGACTAATGAATGAGCTGCCAGATAAAATTTGTAAGTTAGTTTGGAAGTCAGATTGGATTTTCCTGTGGGAATTAATTGTGTTAAAAGTGGTTAGATTTAGAAGACCAGGGTTAGAATCCCAGCTTTAATGCTTATTAGTTATATGAATTTAGCAAGTCATTCAGCCATTCTGAACCCCAGTTTCATTATCCATAAAATGGGGATGATGTTTATATTATTTGCCTCTATGACCTCAGTCATCATCTAAGGAAGCAGTTCCTGTGGAGAAGTTCTAACACCTGCCATTCACTAGGCAGCAAACCAGACTGGCTGAAGTAGCAGGGCACCCTGAGGGAGAGTCAGGAGGCAGCATATACCAGCAAGTCAAACAGTGACTGCCATCCCCTTGACCATTATCTATGCTTAGCCCCTGATGGAGAAAGCCCAGGACCTTAAGGCCAAGAGCCTTGGGGAGAGCATGCTTTGAGCCCATTGTCTGCAGTCATCTGGGGAAACAACCCCTGTAGAAATACAGCCTGGCAACCACTTCCATAGGTGGGATAGCCACATCTATTGAAGACACAGAAAAGAAACTTCTTGCTACCCAAGTCCTTGGCACTGATAAACGGTTTACTGAACCAGAAACAGATATGATTTTATTAGTGGAAATGACATTAAATGACACCAAAACCATAGCTCCAGAGATCTCAATGATTACTACTTTACTAGTGAGGCAGGAGACACAATTTAGTTAAAACAAAGGCATTTAATGAAACAGCATAGAATGAAACATTGCAATAGAACATTTTCCCCATAGATCTCCCACTAATTACTATGCCATCACTGGGAAGAGAGGATACATGGATGAACATGTGTGAAGCATACATCTATATAATATGTGAATATAAGTAGAGGGGGGAAATTTATGCATCATCCTAAATTACAGGGTCAATGATGTTGTCCAGTGGTATCAGTGTGTTGCCTCCCCTTGATCTGCCCTTTACTGGTTTCTCCTGGATGTTGTCTTATTGGACATGTAGTTTTTATTGGATATGGTTCTGTTGGGCCCGGCTTTGCTGGCTGCTGTCAGGAGCAGTCTTACTAGGCATGTGGTCTCAAATCCTTGACCATTTCCTCCTCATGAGAAGAGTAGACTCTCCAATGCTATTTCAATTCAAAAGCCTGGAGATGTGTTTTCTTTTTATAACTCTTTTAGAAAAGTATCTGCCCTTAGCCATAGGATCAGCAACAGTGCACTGGGTTAAAAACAAAACTAAAGCAGCCCCAAATAACTCTCTCAGCTTTCCCTGCTTTCCTCCTAATGGAATGACTTATCTTGTTCTTTTTAGAGAAGTAAGTAGCTTTGAGGCAGAGGTGTGCTGGGTCTCTGAAAAAAATGTACACTTGGCACACTGAAAAGTTTAATCTGCTTTATTATTTCCTCTATTTCTAAAGTCTCCATAATCAACAAACCATAAATCAAGCCCTGATTTGTAGAGATTGCCAACTTCTGAGGTGTAAATGTTCACACTGAAAATTTAGCAATGGGCTCTTGAACAAAAGCTGGTTTTAGTGAACTCCTGCTTTGAGGCCTCTCAACTACAGCAGGAGATTCTCAATTCTAGTGCCAGACTCTTTAAAAGCAAGATCAGAGACACTTCTAACTAAGTAGGGCTTGCAGATTTGGCTTTTTTCTTTGAACTCCACTTCCCGGTCCAGTGGTTCAGAGACCTCACCCTTGTTTATAGTGAGTCTCCTCTATGCCTTCTAATTGTAATCTCTGTAGCCAACATTGAATCTCCAAGGCTCTGGTCATTAACCATGTAAGGACTATTGCCCAGGAACTACCTAACAAGTCTGGCAATTGGGGATCTTGAGTGTTCCAACTCCCAATGTCTTCTATGCTCTCCTGACTCTTTTACCTGCTCAGACGAATTCTTGGCCTTTCACATACATGTCCAGCAGGGCTTCGGAGCTCACCCTTACATCATAGGAAGTCTGTCATTGGAGAAGTCTCAAATTAGAAATGATAAAAATTATAATTATAAGAATGTAAATGCCACCATGCTCAGATTTATGCCTCTACTTTTGTTTTCTTCTGCAGGCCTTTAACTGCTTCGGTTTCCTTCTTGCTGCTAACTCAGGGGTTTCTAAACCTTTTGTGTTATGGATCCCTTTGGCAATCTGGTGAGCCTATTGGATGCCTTCTCAGAGTAATGTTTTTAAATGTACAAAATAGAATATGTAGGAATACAAAGGAAACTAATCATATTGAAATTTAGATGCAATTTATTTTCCCATACAGGCTCACAGACTCCTTGAAATCAATCCACAGACCCATGAGGGCCCTTGAATCCCAAGTTAGGAACTCCTGGTCTGATTGTACTGCTAACATGTTGGGCCTCCCTAGATGCGTTGCACTTGCCCCACCTCTGTTGACCTACTCTTTTTTTTTTTTTTGTATTTTCTTTTATCCTTCCAAGAGAGTCCTGGAAAGGCTTTGCCTCAGCTTCACTATGAAAGAGGCTGAAGAAAGCTTGCAAGGGGACCAGGCTTTACACTCTGGGAGGTATTTCACCACAGGGCAGAAGCAAAATGGACTTTCCTCTTTTCTCCTGCCTTCTTTTTCTTTCCCTTCCCTTTGTGCCAAAGACCTTGCCCCTAGCCACCAAATGGCATTGGGATAAAACATTTACAAAGCAGAGCCAAGAGACGTGAAGAGCAGAAGACCATAGGATCATGGATTTAGAATTGGAAGGGGCCTTAGGAGCCACTGAATTTAACCATCTTATTTTAGCAGTGAGGAAGTTGAGACTGGAGAGGTTTTGTTCCTTGCCCAAATAGCAAGACACAACTAATAAGTGTCTGATAATGCTGATATTTGCTATTTTGACAGTGCTTTAAGATTTTCAAAGCACTTTACATATTTTCTCTCTTATTTGAGACCCTTAATGTTGTGAGGGAAGTACTACAGGTTTTATTGTTCTTTACAGATGGGGAAACTGAGGCATAGGTTTTTTAAAATTATTTGACCAGTCATAAAGCTAATAAATTGAGACAGAATTTGAATCAAGATCTCCTTAATGCTAAATCCAACAATATATACTTTATTATTAATGTTCAGTGGAGGTGGCCCCAACTGAAACAGGGTCTCTAACAGGGGAAAGTATCTGGTTTTCCCTCATGGGAGAAGATGAATCCCCAGGGGCAGGTAGCAGCAAAGAGAGGCTCCCTAGGCAGCCTGGCTGGGGTACTTTGTGTGCATATGAGGAGTCCTTTTCCTGGATGGCCTTAGGCTCAATGTCCTGCCCCATTCTTGCTGTTGATGGCTGCTTAGATCCTGACAAATGGTGGGCCTAGATTATTTTCCTGTGGTCCCTTTCCCCTGCCCCAGTACCTCACCCTGGGTTACCAATCTTCTTGATTCTGTACCTTGTCTGTCTGGATCTTGGGTAATCTTTTGCTCCTTCCTGCCTTAGTTGACTTCTTTGGGTATCAGAGCCTCTCCCTATTGTCCATTTAACTCCAAGTGCTGGCCTTTCCTGATCAAAGATCTGCCGTGTTGCTGCTAAAATACTGACTTGATTACAAACTCTATGACATCTATATGATTTCTCTTTCGCTCACTCACATTTCTTCTCCTACTTCCCTTCTCCTAAACTCTTGCCAACCCTAATTCCAACTCTTCCTCCCCTTTTCTCCAGGGACCTATATTCTGTGCCATGTTTCTCAGGGTCTTGCTCAGAGCTAGTTGTTAACTAATCCTTATTGAGGGGTTGACAGATAAGGTGAGGCTATATACATTTTAAGAAGGATTCTGAAAGCCTTCAAGGCCTAACAGTAATCAGTAACTTGCAGAGTGAGGCACTCAGTAACTGTTAAATGAATGAATAAATAAGCAAGTGTCAAGTCAGTGGGGGTTGGGCTGTACTTCTTGGCATCCTGCAAATCATACTATGTAGGCAACTCTTTCCTTCATGCATGCATAAGGACTGGGCTGGGATATTCCCCCTGTCCTAAATTGTCTCCTTGGCTTGCCTGTCACCAGACTGGAATTTCATTAGCCTGAATTTTAACTCTAATCAGATTATAAGGCAAAATTGCCTTTTACCTGCCAACAGTTTATTTTCAGATCATTTTATAACCTCTATTGCTAGTTGGAAGCAAGAGCATGGGACACAGCACAGGTATCCTTAGAGGTCCCTGGGCAGAAATGTGAGGAATAAGGAGACGGGTTCTGAAGGTGGAATGAGAAGGCAGTAAAGCCAAATAATCTATACAGAATTTTGTCCAGGACTGGCCTGGTACACAGGAATACACAAGGGTACACATATATGCATCTACAGGTTCAGTCTGGGCAAAAACAAACAGAAGGTTAGAAAGAAGACTATCTACGTGTTTGTGATGTGCAGTGTATCATGAATAGCAATCACCAGAGTGATTATGCACTCTCCTTGTGTAGGAGCGGCTGTTGTTCCTGCCCCAGCAGGTTGGCCGCCAGCGTTCTGGAATAATGCAAAGCTGGTTGTATTAGGCAGTTAAAGAGGAACACTGGCTCCTGCCTCATGAAAGGATTTAGTTGTTTATGCTATTCCAAGTTTCTGTTGATAAAAATGACATGGCAAAATGATCTAAGACCACATCACAGGAATGTGGGGCCCGTGATAACAAGATTAAGAGTCAAAGTTGTAGACTCCAGGTGTAGGAAATAGTCATGAGTGCCAGGAGGGCAGTCATTTCCATGTTCACAGAAATGAGCATATGGCATGCCCATCCCTACAGAGGTTGTGCTCTAAGTTCTCTGGCAATTTTCAAGCAGAAATCTCATTACTCTTCCCCTTCAGGTGTCATTGCATGGCTTTTCTCTTCACCTATTATTTTGCATCCATTGGACTGTCCCTGAAGTGGATCTCTTATGCCAGAGGTATATGGAATGAACTCTGTGGGATACCCCTGTAGAAAGCTCTGAGGAAAGGGTCAATGAGGAATGAGCCAGAACCAGGGGAAGTCTGAAAAGGGTCAGGGTCGGGGTCAGGACTAAGGTTCTGAGAAGAAGCAAGATGGATGGAAGGGAGAGGGGAGAATGTGGGGAAAGAAAGGAGAATGTTGAGAGCCCTACCTTATTCCTTCTTGTTACCTGTCCTGAGTGATGATGCCCTGTTTCTGTCTTTTCTTTCCTTGTTCTTGTTCTTGGTTATTCTGTCTATAGTTTTTCACTGTGCCCTCCAGTATGAACATTACACCTTTAGATTATCGAAGAATTTAATTTCCTGTCCCTTTTCTCACTATCTGCTTTGTGAAATTGGCATGTAGATTCTTTGCATTACTTTCCACTATGTCCAGATGAATAAACGTTGAAGAGAGAAATGATAGCATAACTAACACTTTTGGATGCATCACGTAAGTACCAGTCTGGTTCAAGTATCTGCCACACACAGAGGATCCTCTAAGAGTTAACTATGGGATGGCAAGTGTACTTTGTTCAGTGAATGATTATGACAAAGTGAAGTACTATGTCCCTCTCTGAGATCAGACCTAGTTCATTCCCTGCAAACTCAACTGTTTCTCCTCCTCAGAATTTCCTCTGTTGAGCATTTTCTAAACTTGGTTGAAAAGCTGCATTCAACTATACCAACCATTGTAATGATCCGTGTAAACATCAGACACTGGGTACCATTGTTCTGTTTGGCTGATACCATCGATCTCCTCTTTGCCCCAGCCCTCACCCCAGCCTCCAGCACATCTGCAGCTCACAAAGAAACCTAATTTCCCATCTTGGATTGGATGTAAGCATTATCATGTAGACTGAGTCTTGCCTGAAGGACTCTTGAACTTCAGGGTACCAAAATAAAAATTAAATGTTTAAAACCCGAAAGCTCTGTATAAGTATCTAAGTACTAATACTCTGTTCCAAGGTTCCTTCACAGAGTACTGGCAGACATCCCTATATCCCATCACTGTGCCTTCTTCTACTTAAGTATTAACAAGTATCCTCAAGAAGATCTACAGTACATAAATTAGTGTAAGGTTAATGTTAGGAGAACTAGGAAAACAATATAAATAATAACATACTGTTATTTCTAAATAGCTGGCTACTGTTAAATAGGCTGCATATATATAGCCCTATAAGGTATGTAAAGCACATTACAATTATTTTCTCATTTGATCCTTACAACAACCCTGGGAGGTAGGTGCTATTAATAGCCCCATTTTGTAGATGAGGAAACTGAAGCTAATAGAGGTTAAATTATTTGCCCAGGATCACATAGCTATTAAGTATCTATATATACAAGATGATTACAATGATGTAAATGGAAGGAACAACAAAAACAATCCAAAACTGAAATCTTCAAAATTGTGATGGTCCATGGGGTGGCTAGGTGGCAGTGAATAGAGTGCTGGTCCTGGAGTCACGAGGATTTGAGTTCAAATCCGGCCTCAGACACTTAACACAGAGACCAAAAAAAAAAAAAAAACGAACAAAAAACTAGCTGTGTGACCTTGGGCAAGTCACTTAACCCCAATTGCCCTACCTTCCCCCCTCCAAAAAGTAAAAAAAAAAATTGTGATGTTCCTAACTTGGCCCAGAAGAGAAATGAGAATGTTCCTTCCTCCCTACTTTGTATAGGTGGGGAATTGTGGGTATGAAATGCTGCATATCCTGTCAGATTTGGTTGATGGATGTTTTGATTAGATTTACTTTTTCTTCACTCTTCCCCCTCCCCCCCCCCCACTGCCCTCCTCCACCCACCTCCCCGCCTGCTGTTATCTTTCTTTCTTTTTATTCTTTATTATAAGGTATAGTGCTCCTGGAGCGAACAAAACAGACAACAAAAGGAATGTATCCCTGAATGGACAGAGAAGTGCTCATCTGGAACAGTAAAAGGCATCCTAGCCTTGCTGAATGAGCACTGAATTTAGTCAAAGGACTGAGGTTTGAATTCTCATGATGATATTGGCTATGTGATCATCATGGGCAAGCCACTTATCCTTACATATCTCACAGGATTATTGTCAGTGATGTACTTTGTTTTACTCCACCATCTTGGCTCAGTGATGTACTTTGTGAACATTAAAATATCACACAAATGTAACTTATTGCTGTCTCGGAAGAGAGCCTTCTTTTTAAGAATTTCAGCTCTTGTAGAATGATCAGAGTTGGATTAATGGGCTAAAAATGAACAGAGTTAGGGTGGTGGAGATACCAATACGAGGGCCAAGAGGGAAGAACGGAGATTTGTGAAGGATCAAGGGCTTTTGGAGAAAGCAAAGATAGTCTGTGAGACAGAAAGGAAACATAGTTTCTGTTCCATCGATGCTACTCTGTCTCCAAAGAGCACCTCTTCCCACCTAAAGAGGCCATGCTAAATGTTTCTAATCACCTCCCACAGAGGATGTAGACTTGCCCTAGGTAGGTCAATATCACCTTTTTTTTTTTTAAGAATAAGGAAATTGAGAGAAATTATTCCCCCAAGGACTTATAATAAGTCAGTTTTAGAAATTATTTACCAGATCATAGTAAATCCTATGAGCTAGAAGGGACCCCGAATTTCATCTCTAACACCTTCATTTTACAGATGAGGAAACTAGGCAAGTCACTTATCCAAGATTACACAGTGAGTAAGCAGTGAGGATTTGAACTAATCTTTCCACTATGCCACACTGGAGCTTGCATCCTCATTCCATTTCTACTGTGCAGTGAGTGTTCACACACACACACATACCGTGTGTGCATTTATATATCTGTATATATATATATGTATACATATGTACACACACACACATATATATACAGAGACATATATGTGGATTATTATATAAACATTTTGTTATTCAATTGTTTCAGTCATGTCTGACTCTGTGAACCTTTTTAGAGTTTTCTTGGCAAAGATACTGGAATGGTTTAACATTTTCTTTTTAAACTTATTTTACACATGAGGAAACTGAGTTAAGTGACTTGCCCAGGGTCATACAGCTAGTAAGTGTCTGAAACCAAATTTAAACTCAGGAAGACATCTTTCTAACTCCAGGCTTGGCACTCTATCCACTGTGCCACCTAGCTGCTACACACACACACACACACACACACACACACACACACACACACACACACAAAGTACATACAGAGAGAGACAAATATTAATATGTAGATATAGATTATTAGATCTACATTATACATGTATAAATATATAAATGTAGAATACATTTTATTTGCCAGATCATAGTAAATGAGACAGGAAAATGTAGAGATGTTGAATCAGGGTGGGTCTTTTCATCTCTGGATTTCATTTCCTTTCTCAACATAGTGAAGGACATGTTTCATGTAATTTGTTTGATATGGTTTAGACTCCCACAGGGGTGGGGAACCTACAGTGTTGAGGCCACATGTGGCCTTCTAGGTCCTTGGGTGTAGCCTTTTGACTGAGTCCAAGTTTTACAGAACAAATCCTTTTATTAAGGGGATGTGTTCTATGAAGTTTGGATTCATCAAAGGGCTGCACTTGAGGACCTAGAGGGCCACATGTGGCCTTGAAGCTGAAGGTACCCCCTCTCCTTAGAGACTGTATTGTTAGTTAAGCAAATATGGAGAAAATTCATTGATTTATAGGAAATGAGGCCAGAAAAAACACAACTTCATTTACACAACAACTTCCACCATAGTATCAGGTGACATTGTCTTTTAAGTAAGATTTAGGATTCAGGGGCACAATATGATCTTGTGGAAAGAAACATTGGATGTGGAATCATTGGAAAGAGCAGTGGCTCAAGAGTTGGAGGACCTGAGTTCTAGTTCCACCTTAGATGCTCACTGTCAGTATGACCTTGGGCAAATCATTTAAACTTCCTGGACCTCAATTCCTTCATTTGTAAAATGGTGGGGCTGGACTAGATGGCCTGTGGCCTATCTTCCAATTCTAAATCTACAAATCTGCTTCCTAGCTATGTTCTGTGGTAAGCCACCCTCATCTGTATAGAGAGGAAATCAAGTCTTTTTTTTTTTTTTAAGGGGGGGAGGCAAAGCAGTTGGGGTTAAGTGACTTGCCCAATGTCACGCAGCTAGTTAAGTGTCAAGTGTCTAGGCCGAATTTGAATTCAGGTCCTCCTGACACCAGGGCCAGTGCTCTATTTACTGTGCCACCTAGCTGCCTCCAAGGATATTAATTCTTGAACTTCCTATTTTATAGGGTTATTTTGTGGGGAAAGTACTTGTTTTAAAGGGCCATATAAATATGATATCATCATCATCATCCTTATAAGCTTTCTATAGATCTGGGGGTATCAATGAACTTGTTTTGTTTTTTAAATACATACATATATGTGTGTGAATATAAAATATGTTTTTTAAAAATATGGTTTCCTTTGTAATGCTGTTTTAAAAACCATGATTCTGAAGAGCCTATAGGTTTCATCAAATGCCCAAAGGAGTCCCTCCACACAAAAATGTTGGAAGAAACTAGAGTAAAAATGACTTCTTACTAAAATATGGTACGCTTTGGAGGTGAATCTTTTTCTGTGGCTCTCACTAAAGTGATATTTCCCCCCTCAAATTAAGAATTTTGGTTGGTTTGTGGGAAAGCAGGCCCATTTTTAGATTCTGTAAAGATTCAGATAAAGATGCTTCTTTGCCCATGAATCAGTAAACACCACACTACCTCATAAGACCCATTTATCAAATTGCCCTAGGACTCAGGAAAGGGATAGACCAATAACAGATTAAACTGGTCTGACTGCATTAGCCTGTTTAGGAGGCTCCAAATTGAATTTTTGGAGCTAAATACTTCAAATGAGCAGAGAGAACATCTGTTGTTGCTGCTTCTGAGCACTCAGAGTCAAAGCTCCTTTACCATACAGGCTGTCTGTGCCCTTTTCAGACATCGACCTCGTTATGTAAATGATTATAGGGAAACTAATAGGATTACATGCTGGAGACTGTGCCTATTCTGACCTCATGGAACTGCTTTAAGTATTTTTTTCTGGGACAGACAGGTATCATAGCTCTTTTCTATTATTTCTTTAGCACATGTTTCAGAGACAGCCTGATTCACTCACACAAGCTATGTCAAAAAAGCATGACCCTACCTCATTTCCTGCAAAATCATTCTTCCAAGAAGGAAATGAGGATATTGCAAGATTCAGTTTTTGATTTGGTGCTTTTAATTATTAACTTATATCCTTGCTCTATTGCTGATATGGGGTTTGTGTGGTGCCTTGAAACCCATGGTTTTGGAAATGTCTGGGAGCTGAGAAAGACATTCATGGGGGTTTTCTCTTAAGGTAGAGCTAAGTTCAATTTTATATTAAAATTTTAAGACATCATTCCAGCTTTTGCTCTGTGATTTGTTCACTCCCTAGACAAGTAGTGTCAACTTAAATAAAAATGGGGGTCAGTATCTATACATAAGGATCCCTGGTGGAACATATATTGACTTAGTTTTACAATGTAATGCGATCTATATTTTATTCTATTTTTATTTATTTAAAAATGCTTCTCAATTACATTTTAATCTGATTGCCACATTCAGGAATATTGCCAGTCACATGCTCTTGTATTTGACAGCTCTTCTCTGGAAGACTGACATTTATTCATTTCTTTCAGATAGAGCCAAGTTCTCAGGTAACTACTCCTAAGATAAGGTGTTTTATTGTCTTAGGAAATTTCTTTATTAGTAATTAGAGAGTGGGATCAAGGGAAGGAAGATTTCCCTACTGGAAAGATAAACTGGAGCTGGTGTGATGTAATATGGTTATAGTACCTGGGGGATTCCACCTCCTTCTGCCTCCAATGCTCATTGGTTCTCCCAAACAAGCCTACCCCAGGTTCAAGGCACCATGTAGGTCCACATCCACTTCAAATCACAGCTCATGAGGCCCCACAAGTGAGTTTTCTTTTGCTAGGCAGTTAGAGAACACAGTTCAAAGCAAAGTAATTAAATAGCATAATGAGAAAAGTAGTAATAAAACATTCCCCCCTTTGTAAATATGGGACAAACCCCAAAATAAACAGCATCAATAGGAAGATTAGCTACACCTAAGAAACATGCATGGAGTGGAAATCACATATATAGGAAAATTATGTAACCAGAGCATATTGTGAAGGGTAGTTCATGCCTACAACCCACTAAGACTACCAATGTTTTCAAGCATTGTTACTGGAACTGCTCAGTTCACAAACAATTATTAAGCACCTAATATTGTGCTAAGATCTGGGGGGCTACAAAAAGAGGCAAAAGATAGACCCTGGGGTTAAGGCACTCCCAGTCTAATGGCAGAGACAATTCCTCCATTAAGGTTCCCCCAGCATGACTGCTCTTACTGGGCCTGCTCCCCACCAGACTTAAATGGTAGGTAGCCTTTACTACATAGCCTCTGCCAGGCATGTAATCTCTTCCAAGCATTGTTTTCTGTTAGTCTTAGGGTAGCTGCCACTGGGAATGAAGTTGTATGGAACCCTGATCTGCTTCCTGCTATTTATGGTAATAGTCTTCAGACATGGTGCTATATCTCCTTCAAGAGAGAAAAAGTGGGTTCTACCATTGCTCTCTTTACTTATCACACAGGGTCCTTTTGCTCTATTTTGTAGAGACAAAGCCCAAACAAATCCAGTCAGCAGATTAGGAGAAAACAGTGACTTTTCCTTTTTTCCTGAGAATCTATTAGTTCATAGATCCTTAGCTGAAATGGACTTTTTCTCTTCTGGAAGAAATTCTTTGCCCCAGAAGTCAAGCTCTTTGGAACATAAGACAGTTCCAGATAACTAATGCCTTTAGGTTTAAATATATATATGTATTTTAAATCCTGAACTTTCTGATCATTAAGAACAGGGTCTCTATCAGAGTCCTTGCTCTGATTTCATGTCAGAAATTACTTGCAAGTGAAGTGAGTAAAACCAGAACAGCATCATACACAGTAACAGTAATACTGTAAGATGATCAACTGTGAATGGCTTAGCTATTCTAAGCAATACAATGATCCAAGACAACTCTGAAGAACTTATTGTGAAAAATGTTATCCATCCTCAGAAAAAGAACGGACAGAATCTGAATACAGATGGAAGCATACTTTTTAAACTTTATTTTTCTTGGGTTTTTATTTTGGTCTATATTTTCTTTTATAACATGACTAATATGGAAATATGTTTTGTGTTATGTTACTAACCTATTTCACATTGCTTGCCTTCTCAAAGAGGAGACTGGGGAGGAAAGGAGAGAACTTGGAATTCAATTTTTAAAATGAATGCTGAAAATTGTTTTTACATATAATGGGGGAAATAAAATATTAAATTAAAAAAATTACTTGCAGCAACTTATTTAATTGCTGAATATTTTCTTTCTTTTTCTTTTTTTACACTTAATAGTATTTTATTTTTTCCAATTACATGTAAAGATAGTTTTCAACATTCATTTTTATAAGATTTTGAGTTCCAAATTTTTCTCCCTCCTTCCCTTCTCCCCCAAGACAATAAGCAATCTGATATAGATTATACATGTACAATCATGTTAAATATATTTCTATTAATCATGTTGTGAAAGAAGAATCAGAACAAAAGGAAAAAACTGCAAGAGAGTAAAGAACAAAAAACAAGCGAAAATAGTATGCTCTGATCTATATTCAGACTCCATAGTTCTTTCTCTGAATGTGGTTAGCATTTTCCATCATGAGTTTTTTGGAATTGTCTTGGATCATTGTATCCCTGAGAAGAGAAGTCTATCTTAATTGAGAGCTGTACAGTGTTGTTTCTGTATACAATGTTCTCCTGGTTCCATTCACTTCATTCAGTTACTGATTTTTTTCAACCTTGCTAAACTCTCTTAGAGCAGGGGTACTTCATGGGAGGGTTTGTGAACTCATTTTTTTTAATACTTTGAAAATTATATTTTAATATAATTTGTTTCCTTTGTAATCTTGGGCATTTTATTTTATGCATTTAAAATGTTATTCTGAGAAGGAATACATAGGTTTCACTAGATTTCCACAGGGGTCCATGACACAAAAAATGTTAAGGAACTCTGATTTAGAGGATATTGTTCCATTTTTCTCAACTCCAAGACTCTTTTGGTTTCCCCTGCTTATAAATAGGGATGAGAAGAAGCACTGGAACAAAACTGACCCCAGGGGGCAAGGTCATTGTTGTCCTCTGTCTTGTTTTGTTTGTTTGTTTGTTTGTTTTTTGAGGTTAATTGATTTGTTCTTCTCAAAAGGGTTTCTGATGATGGGAATACCAACTCCTACAAGCAGGAAGACTTGGATCTGAATCCTATAGTAGACACAAGCTGTGTGATGCTGATAAAGTCACTTTACTTTGTGCCCCAATTTCCTCATTTACTTTTGATTTCTTTTCCCTGATTACCTTCTCAAGCATCACTTGCTTCTTGTGTCTGGATGTCAAATTTTCTATTCAACTCTAGTTTTTTCCTCAAGAATGCTTGAAAGTCCTCTATTCCACCAAATGACCATATTTTCCCCTGAAAGAAAATAGTCAGTTTTGCTGGGTAGGCGACCCTTGGCTTCAATCCCAGCTCTTTTGCCCTCTGGAATATCATATTCCATGCCCTTCGGTCCCTCAATGTAGAAGCTGCCAGGTCCTGGGCTATTCTGATTGTGTTTCCACAATATTGGAATTGTTTCTTCCTGGATGCTTGTAGTATTTTATCCTTGATCTGGGAGTTTTGGAACCTGGCTATAATATTCCTAGGAGTTTTCTTTTTGGGATCCTTTTCAGGAGGCAATTGGTGGATTCTTTCAACCTCTATTTTCCCCTCTGGGTCTACAACATCAGGGCAATTTTCCTTGAGAATTTCTTGAAGGATGATTTCTAGGTTCTTTCTTTGATCATAACTTTCAGGTAGTCCAATAATTTTTAAATTGTCTCTCCTGGATCTATTTTCCAGGTCGGTGGTTTTTCCCATGAGATATTTCACATTGCCTTCTATTCTTTCATTTGTTTGGATCTGTTTAACAGCATCTTGATTTCTCATAAAGTCACTAGCTTCCATTTGCTCCAGTCTAATTCTGAAGGAGTGATTCTCCTCAGTGAGCTTTTGAGATTATTTTTCCATCTGGCAAATTTGACTTTTTAAGGCATTCTTCTCCTCATTGCCCTTTTGAGCCTCTTTTGCCATTTGAGTTAGTCTATTTTTAAGGTGTTATTTTCCTCAGTCAGGCTGTTGACTGTCATTTCATACTTTTCTTGCATCTTCTCATTTCTCTTCCCAATTTTCCCCCCACTTCTCTTATCTGCTTCTTAAGGTCCTCTATGGCCTGTAGCCAGCTTGTATTTTCATTTGGGGCTTTTGGTGCAGGAGTTCTGACCTCACAGTCCTCCTCCTGTTCCATGCTTTGATTCTCTTTGCCCCCAAAATAGGAGTATAAAGTTGCATTTTTCTGTTTATTTTGTTTCCTTTGCCTAGGCATATTGCCACTTAATTACTTGATTTTTGGGCTTGTTGCCACAGTAGGACTCTGTCACCAGACAGGAGAGCTTCTGTCCCAAACGTGGGGTCTTCACAACTTCTTGAGGTTGGGTGGCCTCTGTAAAGCCTCCACCCGCTCTGGCAAATTGGATACCCACCCCAGACCTCCCCACAAGACCACAATCCAGATCCAAGCAGGTTAAAGCAAGAGTGATTAACCTCCAGACTGATTGCTGGATCTCTCTACAGATTGCAGACCAGGAGCTGGAGCTGCCACTGACGCTGCAAAATGGCCTCTGTGCCGTAGTTTCCTTAGCAGCTTTTCACCCCCAGGGGAGGAAGCCGACGTGTTCCCCAAATACTGGTCCCAAAGTCCATAGGGCACTAACCTCTTACTTTGTCCTAGGCATATCTGTGCTGATAGTTCTGGAATCGCTACAGCTGCTGGTGTTCTGGGGTCCCTCCAGTTGGCTGCTGGCCCAGCCGCCCTGGGGCTAAAACTGTGGCTCACAGGGGCCTGGGCTCGGCTCCCAGAGCACTGTCAGTTCCCAGTGCGCTGTGCTACTTGCTCCCAGAGCGCTGCGCTGGTCCTTCCTGCAGGGCTGCTGGGCTGTCCTCAGCAGGAGGTTAGCTTCTCTGTTTCGTTCTGTGGGTGCTGGGGCTCCAGAAGTTATTCAGATTCCCCTTTTACATTGTTTGGAAGGGGTGTGGGGCAGAGCACCTTGGAAGTGCTGTTTCTACTCTGCCATCTTGGCTCCACCCCCTCTGTCTTGTTTTTAATATGCATATGTGGTTGGCCTCAACCCTTTCTAGGCTTTTAGCTTGTACCCCACATGGCAGGAAACTGAACATCGAGAATATCTCCCAGTAACTGGACGTGGTGGTAACAGTTCAGGGTGGAGTGACCCCAGATTTAGGTAGTGGGTGCTGGTGGTGACCTTGTGATTGCTGTGACATCCATGCTTTCCTCAGTCCTTTCATTTCGACTTGTTCCTCAGAACTGCAAAACCTGTTGGGTATAGATAAAAACCTGAGAATGAAGTCTTGTTCGGACAACTAGAGAGCATATTTGTTCCATATCTGTTTGGCTGTAAGTTTCTTGAGAACGGGGACTATATTGCTTATTATTTTTTGGATCTCTAGTACATGACCTAGTATATTGAATGTCATTGGCACTTAGTACACTTTTGTTAAACTGAGCTATCTTGTTCTATGTATTAGCTCAGTGGATAGAATGCTGGACCTGGAGTCAGGAAGACCTGAGTTTAAATGTGGCTTCAGATACTTACTAATTGTATGACCCTGGGCAAGTCACTTGACCCTATTTACCCCAGTTTCCTCATCTGTAAAATGAACTGGAGAAGGAAATGGCAAAGCACTCCAGTATCTTTGCCAAGAAAACTTCAAATGGGGTCATGAAGAGTCAGAAATGACTGAATAACAACAAATGTGTTAGGAGCCATTCTAAAACAACAAATGTATTAGGCGCCATTCTACAGTTCCTAGAAGTATCTTCTATTTTTTTCTATTCCCATTATCTAAGAAATTCTAGGAGGCCTTCTAGCTTAAGTGGTTTGAAGCATCACTTAATTTTATAGCTCATTAGATCATAGATCAAGAGTTGGAAGGGACTTTGGTAATTACCCAGTCCAACCCTTTCATTTCACAGATGAGGAAACTGAGGCCTAGAAAGGTTAAGTGCTAACGGATACTTAAGTAGTAGAGCTGGAGTTTGATTCCAAGTCCTCTGACTCCATATCCTTGAGGTATGCACCCAGGAGTATTGAAATATTCATGTATACTAGAAGTACACAGACAGAAAGAATGTAAATGTCTTATCTAGGTGACTGAGGAGCTTTTAAAGGCTGTTCTCCATGATGACAAAAAAAAAAAATTAAAGATGATCCATACCAGTCAAAGGTCATGATCAACCACATAAATCATGTTACCTCAGAAACAGATCATTGTCCATCGACGTATGGGCTGAAATGGAAATAGAAACAGACTGGCAAATGAAGAAATATGGGTGGTCTTTTGGCGTTCTTGAAAACAAAGTATGGCATCAGTGTGACATTAATTTTTCCAACCAGGTTAAAGGTCCATCATCCAATCTTATTTACAGGGCCCTTCACTGTGTTCTTCTCTGATGCCTCTTCCTCTTCCCACTCTCATTCTTGACCCTTCTGTTCTTTCTAAGAATAAGTGAGAGACTAACTTGTCTAAGCTATTTAATTATTTCTCTTTGAGATCATCAGTTAGTGCCACAAATAGCTTAAGAGCATAGACACAGGCCTATAGGAAGCTTTACTTTGATGACCAAAGACTGGGACCTGCTAGATGAGTAGCTAATCAATGTGAACATGAGATTTTAGAAAACAGAGATTCATTGTCTATTCAATGAATACATTTTATATACCTACAATGTAGAGCACTGTGCTAGACGCTGGAAGAGACACAGAAATAAGGAAGACCCTCCTTCCCCTCCCCCATGCCTGCCATCTAGGAGCTTACATTAAAAATAATGAAAGCCCCTAAACAGGCTGAGCTGGAGCTAGCTCAAGCATTTATTAAGCAGTTGCTATGTGCCTGGCACTGTGCTAATACAAATAAAAATAGAAAGATAGTCCCTGCCCTCCAGCTTACATTCTAACAGGAAAAGATAACGTAAAAGGGGGCTGAAGGGGGGTGGGCATGGGTTGGAGGTTCTGGAAGGAACAAGCCAATCAGAAGGTGAGACCTCAGGGGCAGAGAGTAACTCCAATATGAGAAGTGGTCCAGGGATGGAGTGAGCTTCCAGGGTATAAAGAGGTTTCTATAACATAGTAGACTAAGTCTTGTGGAGATGAGTCAGCAGTGCAGCCTGGAGAGGGATGAAGATCTCTTTGGTCCAGGATTCCTCATTAAATTAGAAGTTATGGGGGTAACCAGACAATTAGAAGGTGAGGCCTTTGGGTAGAAAGGACTTCCAATGAGAGGTACTCCTAGGGTGAAATGAGGTTTGATTCACTCAGAAACCTATAAGAGCTAGTTCCAGTCCATTCCTGGCTTTAAAAGGAAAGAAAAAAAGAAAGAAAGAAAGAAAGAAAGAAAGAAAGAAAGAAAGAAAGAAAGAAAGAAAGAAAGAAAGAAAGAAAGAAAGAAAGAAGGAAAGAAGGAAGGAAGGAAGGAAGGAAGGAAGGAAGGAAGAAAGGAAGGAAGGAAGAAAGAAGAAAAAGAAAGGAAGGAAGGAAGAAATAGAGAAAAAGAAAGAGAAAGAAAAAGAGAGAAAGAAAGAGAAAGAAAAAGAAAGAGGGGAAGAAAGAGAAAGAAGGGAAGAGAGAGAGAAGGAAAGAGAGAAAGAAGGAAGGAAAGAAAGAGAGAGAGAAAGAAAGAGAGAAGGAAAGAAAGAAACGAAAGAAGAAAGGCTAAGTTCTGCATCAGTGGATGAGGAGAGAGACAGGGGAATGGAAGTTGTTTGCATCATGCTTTAGAGCAAGAGGGTATGCTGGAGCCACCTCCAATAGCCTGTACTCAGGCAAGAATTACAGCTAGGTCCCACTTAGTGTCAATAATTAATTCTTTGAAGTGCTCATATGTATTTGAAATTGCACTATTTGAGGTTATAATTACATAAAATGTGGTAATTGGTTCTAGTTTATTGGAAATATGAATTGTGAATTTGAATAATGCAAGTACTTCTTTATGCAAGTAATCTTAATAAGAGTAAATTCTCTATTTGTATTAGCTATAATGTAAGGAGGTAGCTAGAGAGCTGAGTTTAAGGCTTGTCTCTGACACATACGTTTTGTTCAGTCATGAGCAGGTGACAACCTCTCATTCCTCAGAGGGTACTGACGTCGCTTCTAACTCTCGATATATGGGCTATGAGCTATGAAAGTTATGTGTGAGTTGCCAATCTGTGAAGGAGTCTCCATGTTAGGAATTTTCTACAATAATGAAATCACAGGTTTGGACACTCCGCATCCTCTCCCACCCCTAATGTAGCCTATATGTCAACTGAGGTCATATAGACTAGTTTCAATCTTAGAAGCTTTTCAGTAACGTACTCTTTTTTAAAAAAATATATACTCGGGGGCAGCTAGGTGGCGCAGTGAGTAAGAGTGCTGACCTCGGAGTTGGGATGACCCGGCTTCGAAACCGGCCTCAGAAAATGATCACCCCCACATAAACAATGACTAGCCGTGTAACCTCGAGCAAGTTACTTAACCCCAATTGCTTTAAAAAACAAACAAACATATACTCTTATATAGATCATATATTGCTTGCCCAAAGAATCTCTCCCCATCTCTTTGGGGAACAATATTGCTTGTTTCTAGGGCATTCCAGGCAACTCACCTCCTACTACGCAAGACAAATGATAAATATATTTGTTATGAAGTAGGTAAATACCTAAAAAGGACTTGGATCTGAATCCAGTAGAGAGAAACAAACTCACCATTAACAGAGAAATTTTTTCATTGTGAATACAGGTGGGAGTTTCTTGGGGTAAACCATTTTATCCCCTTCAGTGGTGTCTGCCTCTGGCTTATTCTTGAAGTTCATTTAGCTTCCAAATGCCTAGCCAGTGCCCATTGGTCAAACACAGACTTGCATGGCCTATCTAGGTTCCTGTGGCTCCTATTGGTCACTCTTTAGATCCAAACTGGGAAACTAGTCCTATAGCTGATGGCTCCCCTGCTCAGGGCTGGTTCCCTCCCCAGCAGTCATTGTTTTTCTCGAATTCATCCCTGCAGACTTTTGCCTAGGGGCCAGTCAGGTGAAGGAGGAAGAGAATTAAAAGCTCTAAGGCATGCCTTCTACAGGATTATAATTACATATTAGACTTTCCGTCCCTAATGAGAATGTTAGTTCATTAAGAACAAGCACTTAATAGATGTGTAATCTTAGACAAGTCAATCTCTGTCTATCCCAGTTTCTGCGTTGTACAATGAGGATAATAATAGCACCGACTTCCCAGGGTTGTTGTACAGATAACATGAGATAGTATTTGTAAAAGAATCCTTAAAGTGCTATCTATATAAATGCTAGCTGCTATTTTTGCCATTGTTATTATTCTTGTTCCTTAACCTCTTAGTGCTCTAGTCCAAGCTACATCTATGTGACAGAAGGATTGCTGGATCTGGGTTGGGAGAAGGAATCTAAGATTGCAAACGAGTCAGTAATACTCAGCAATGCAGTGGGTAGAACGCATGACCTACAGTCAGGAAGACTCATCTTTCCAAATTCAAATCCAGCTTCAGACTAGCTGTGTGACCCTGGGCAAGTCACTTAACCTTGTTTGCCTCAGTTTCCTCACCTGTAAAATGAGCCGGAGAAGGAAATGGCAAACCACTCCAGTATCTTTGCCAAGAAAACCCTAAATGGGGTCATGAAGAGTAGGACAGAACTGAAATAATTGAGCAACAGTAATAATTAATAATTATAATAACGAGCATTTATGTAGTGCTTTAAGGTTTGCAAAGCATTTTTAACGTCTCTTTCATTTGATCCTCAAATGTAGGGTTCTACCTGCACTACCACCAACTACCTAATTAAATGATCACTATTTTCCCAGATAAAAACTGGGATAGACAATGTGGCATAATGGATTGAAGGCTAGTACTGGCATCAAGGAGACCTGGTAAAGTCCTCTCTCGTATCTGTGGCCATGTGACTTTTCAGTGCCTCCAACATGTCTTTCAGACTATAAGTTATAGTTCCAGTGGAGGGAATTTCCACAATGAGAGTTCCCTGTACTGATAAAATCATAGGTTGAGGCACAAAAATGTGGATCTTTTAAGTTAAAAAAAAAATCACTGTGGCAACTGGAGTGACACATCCCAATGAAATCTTCCCTTCTCTATTTCTCCTTGCTGCTCCATCTTGGCTAAATAACAGCTACTCCTGAGTGGGTGTGCTTTATCCAACATGCCCTCTTCTACCTCTGCTTGATCTCAAAGTGGCTCTGGGAACATTTCTTGTTGTTCATCCTTCATTTTAGAAGAGGACCAATGACAGCAAGGGTTGATATCTTCACTTGCCCTTACAGTGAGTTAGGAATGTTTACCCACTGGTGGAAACAGAAAATAAAATATTTATCTCTCTCCCTTTTCAAAAACCATTAGCAGTGCTGGCTCCTTTGGGGCACTATCAGACAATAGGGATCATGTCCATTGGTGACATGAATTTGTTGAATTCCAGGCATGGGGTGAATTGAGGTATTTGCATTGGTTTTCTATTGTGCTTTCCAGAGACAAGATTAGAACAATAGCAAGGGGAATGATCTTGGATGCTCAGGTGATACATGAAAAAATATTTTTAATTTTCTATAGAGATGAAAAGAATTTTCAACCATTCTACCAAGGCTCTGATGTGAATCTGTTTTAGTTTCAGTTAAGTGGTTTTTGTCCCATCACAAACTTCAGTGGACCTGAGTGGTGGAAATCTATTAATGCTGTACTCAAATTGTGATGAGCTCTTCAGAAGTTTATTGCCAAATAACTATGGTTCTATGCCATTTCAATGCTGTCTCCCAGATAGTTCTTTGATCTGTAAACAACTTCAAAGTTTAGTTTTAAAAAGAAAGGTTTATTCTCCTCCAGCATGCTGAAGGTTTTGTGCTGATTATCTAAAATACCAAATTTGTTTTTGTAGGAATTTATTTTAGAACCTTTAAATGCCTTCAGTTTACACCCTGTTAGGAAGTGATAGGCCATATAACATTCACAATCTATCAACTTGCTTTAGCTTTGTTCTTTGGGAGAAGAGTTGTCTGTCTGAGAAGAACTGAGAGGTTTAATCTTACTATGCTTAGATGTGTAGGGAGAACAAAATAAAAAAATGAATTTTTTTCAAGAAATTTTAGCACTTTTTAAATTCCTGATGATTCCTTTTTGGTCCTAGCATTGATTTCACTGACTGGAGCCTCTCCACATCTACTCACGTCTACCTAGGCCTCTTCACTTCTGTGCTTTTAAGTAGTAGCCATGGGCAGAAACTAGGGCGTAGGAAGCAGCCATAGCTTGAGTGGTAGTAACTGGGGGGTGGAAGGGGAGGTATAAAACAGGCATTACAAAACTATTTTAAGGCTGGGTATAACCACAGATCTGGCTCCTGTTTGGTACTAGGATAGGTCAGGGTATTAGGAGCCTGGGATTTATTCAGGAGTGGGATACTCAAGGCACCTGGGTCCCTGTGATAAATAGGTTCCCTATGTGTTAAATAGGATTTCCCTTCCTTTCTCTTTTCACTCCCTTAATTTCATCCTCTTTCTTTATTTTTGGAAGGGGGAGGGTAGGGCAATTGGAGTTAAGTGACTTGGCTAAGGTCACATGGCTAGTTTTTGTGTTACGTGTCTGAGGCCAAATTTGAACTCAGATCCTCCTGACTCCTGGGCCGCTGCTCTATTCACTACACCACCTAGCTACCCCAATCCTCTTTATTTTTTGAATTCCCTTTTCTTTCTTTTATTTCTCTCTATCACTTTGGGCCTTTTCCCTAGCCCCAGCCCTTCTGCTCTTCCCTCTCCCCCTTCTTCATTGCCTGGTCTAATTTACATACTACTCCTGCTTCCCCAAGCCTACCAGCAACCTCTGCAAAGGCATAGACGCTATTTACCAATGGGTGGAGGGAGTGGGGGAAGGTGGAAGGGTGGGGATGGGGTGGGAGAAAGATGAATTATTTGTCTTGCAAGCCAATGGTGTACTGGAACCAAGGAAAGCCCATTGTTAAATTTTTAGTGAGAGCATTTCAACCTTGGAAATCAGAAAACATTACAAAAGAGTATTTGATTTATTGTTTTGTTGATTGTCATCCTGGGCTAAAGAAAGTGATGCAGAAAATGTAAATAATGCAGATCAAATTGAAAAGTTCTGTGCATACATTATTTGTGGACAGTTGGTTGTTAAACCTTTACCAGCACACTCTGTCCCCCAACTTCTTTCCCAGTTCTTGTGGTGTCTCCTTTTAGGAACTATTGGACAAGATTAGTCAGTCAACAAGTACTTATTTTGAACTCTTTATGTACCAGCCACAGTACAAAGTACTGGGAATACAAGAAAGCCAAAAAGTGCCTACCCTCAAGGATTTCATAGTCTAATGCTGGAAACAATATGTAAATAGCTAGGTGTATATATGTGTGTATACACACACACACACACACACACACACACATGCATGATACAGGCAGAGTAGACAGAAGGTATTTGGAGATCATTGCTCCATGTGTTATTGTATTTGAGGCAGAAGCAGTATTAAAGTTGTTCCATTGGGTTTTCCAGAGGATAGCTGACTCTGACTCCAAATTACTCACATCATTATGAGTCTTTAGAGCAGGGAGGAAAGTAAAATTCATATAATAAAGGTTCTGGCCCACGGACAGACCCCATCAGTTTGCTTGGTTGATGCAATTTCTCCACTTCTGGACCAATGAGCTAAGTTTTGAGCCTACATCACTACCCTCCATCATAGGAAAGTATGGAGGAAGTGTTTGTACATTTACTCTTGCCATATTTGTGAAGTAAATAACCCTTTGTAAAATTTACCAGATGTTAAGTGGTTAAATAGAGCTAGGATGCTAGTCACTTTGCTGGTCAGCTGTTTAGCTGTGTCTGACTTTGTTAGCCCACGCACCATAGCACACCAGGCCCATCCATCTTCCACTATCTCCCCAAGTTCGTCCAAGCTCATGTTCGTTTCTTCTGTGACATCATCTACTCATCTCACCCTCTGCTATCCCCATCTCCCTTTGCCTTCAGTCTTTCCCAATATCAGGGTCTTTCCCAATGCATCCTGTCTTCTCAGGTGGTCAAAGTATTTAAGCTTTAGTTTCTGTATTTGGCCTTCCAGTGCATAGTCTAAATCAATTTCTCTAAGCATCGACTGATTTGATCTCCTTGCTGTCCAAGGAACTCTCAACAGTTTTCTCTAGCATCACAGTTAGAAAACATTAATTCTGCAGTGCTCGGCTTTCTTTATAGCCCAGCTCTTACAGTCATACATTGCTACTGGAAAAACCATAGCTCTGAGTATATGAACCCTCACTGGCAAGGTGATGTCTATGGCTTCCTCTCCAAATTCTAATCACTAAATCCTAACAATGGAAGGAACATATCTAGGGTTCTCAATCCAATGATATAGAGAAGACATAGCCTCATCTTTCAGGGTTATCCCTTGGAACTCAAAGGCGGAGGCTGTCTCAGGCTGTCTCTGAGAGAAAAGGTCAGAATATATATGTTACATTTATAAAATGTTTCATGCTTTGTAAATCAGGGGCATTCCTTCAGACTGAATGTTATTGGTTGGCCAATAAACATTCATTAATCACTTACTGTGTGCCAGGCTCTGGGATACACAGAAAAATCGAAAATAGCCCCTTTCCTCAAGGACTTTCTGCTCTAATGGTGGAGACAGCATATGTAAGACAGAGACCATACAAAATAAATATAGAATAGATAGAAGGTAACTTGAGAGAGGAAGGTTCTAGAAGCTGGGAATGGGAGGACCAGGAAAGGCCTTTGGATCAAGGTGACCTTTGACATAAGTCTTAAAGGAAGCCAGGAATACTAAGAGCCAGAGGTTAGGAGGAAGAACAACCCCAATGTGGGGAACACAGAAAGGTGCTAGATGGAAAACTTCTTTGATTGCCCAGAAAGCCAACTTCTTGGCAATGATTTATAGAAATTAAAGAATGATGTTGTTGGTATGAAGCACTCACAATGAAATGCTTACTATAAATTATTAATAATGAAAAATCATCCTCCCCCAACCCCTTGGAATCCATGCTATGGATAACAGATCAGGTTGCATCAGGTACCACTCACATACAACAATTATTCACCTAATGCATTGGGTAAATCATACCATAAATAAGCTCTATCCCTGGACTCCCACTGTCTGCCAGCATCACACCAGCCAGTAATATTGTTTTCCGGGGGGAGGCAGAAAGAGCAAGAATCTCTTCTGACTCAAACAAATTTCTCTTAAAATTCAGGGAAATTGCTTCAGATTCCGATGCCCAAGCCCCCAGATAGCTCCTTGTGGTTTACATATCGCTGGGGAACAGGCATGTCTACCCCACAAAGAGGCATTGTTTACAGCAAGGGTGATCGTTTAGAATCCGTCAGAAGCTAAGATGAGATAACAGGGATAATCAAATGGGGGCCTGCTAGGGTTAATTCTCTTTGTCTTTCTTCGTTGCTGGGGGAAGGTAAAGCCATTCATGTTTTAAAGAGCCTTCTCCTAAGCATCTGTGGAGGAAACTGGTGGTGATCCAGGAACTACAGGGGGCCCCCATTCTCTGCAGTGTAGCCTGTGTGCCAAGGGGTCTTCATTGATCTCCACTGGCACGGCTCTGCTTTAGCTTTCTTTCAGCAATGCTGTTGGCATGTCATTTGGAATAGTCTGGCAACTGTCTGCAGAGGAAGCAAATGACTAGTTATTTTTTTCAGCTGTGAAGTTTTGATCCCCTGTGCTGTTAGCTCCCAGAGAGCAGAAGAGGTGGGAGGAGAAAGTAGAAAAATGTATATATCCATGGGAGAAGGACCAGTTTCATCCATAGATGTGAGGGTTAGAAATTTGGGATTTCTTTGGATATTGATGGTTTCTATAACATTTTGTGCTTTGAAAAATGTTTTCTGGTCTGGAATCAAATAGTTCCTAAAACATCTGTGTGAGATCAGCATTATTACCTCCTGGACAGAAAAGGAATTTGAAGCACAGAAAAGTTAAAAAGCTTATTTATTATTGATTGCATTATTTATGGTACCATTCTTCCTGTGTGTTCAAGGTTTGCCCAAGGTCCTTTACTGAAAGAATAGAGCAACCAATTCTGATGCCCCTCACTACTAAAGGAAATGGGACCAGAAGTGACCTTACTGCCTAAGAAAAGGAGAGCTAAGTTGAAAGAGTGTCCAGGCTGATGCAGATTTCAGTCTGCCTTTCTTTAGAGTCAAAGAATAATAGTACTAGTAATGGGCAGGAATCCAAACCAAGCAGCCCCTATATTGCAAGGGGAGCTAAATAAAAGAAGGGCCTCTGACCTTCTGGACATAGATCTATTTGACACTTAGGGAAGGGGACGAAAACTCTTTGCTAAGATATGAAGGGGTCACAATCTGCTTAAGTGAAGGAAGAGTTCACAACAATGAAAGTTCAGAACTGAAAGACAGTGGAGTGAAAGACCACAGGACTTGGAGTCAAGAGACCTAGATTTCAATGACTTAGCTGCGTGACAATGGACAAATCTCTTAACCTCTCTGAACTGACCCCTTGGTACAGTGTGCCTCTTGTAAGTCAGGAAGGACTTCTGCTTCTGGCCCATTATAAGTCGGGAAGACCTTGGCATAAGTCCTACTTGATACATTTTGCTGTGTGATCCTGGATAAATCACTTAACCTCTAAATGCCCCAGGCTTCAGTTAAATTTAGTATATATCTATGGTGGCACACACTTGTATATGGCATTCTATGTGGAATACTTCTGTCTTTGAGTCCCATAGCTTTCATTTCCATTATAATTAAAATAATGTTCTGCTTAGATTGACTTCTTCTACAAACTAATGACTGTGTTGGTGAAGGCAACTTTCTAAGACTATAAATTACATTATTTGCCTCTCTGTGTTGAAAGAGGGATTTTCCTCTTTCCCTTCCCCCATGCTTCCCCATGAGGGGTTATGCATCAACAAAGTCCAATATTAGTAATGCCTCATGGACTGGAACAAAGAGGGAGGAATGGGTATCTTTGTTGCTTGGGTCTGAACTCAAACCAAACAAAATAAATATTTGCTCTGCCTGCTTCATAGGGCTGTTTGACACTGACTCAGGAAACTACCTGGCAATTGGAGTTGATATTGCAGTAATTAATATCTTCCCTACTCTGTAACACTAAGGATTCTTAAAACAGCATGGAAAATCTCAAAGTCACTCAATTCATTGTATGGAGACTGGTGTGGGGAGTTGGGAAGGTGAGTTGAGAAGGACCCAAATAGCTTAAGGAACATGAAGGCAAGTCTAGTCAAATCAAGGAACATTTAATAAGTACCTACTTTATTCCAGACATTGGGTTAAGAGCTTAAGGTACAAAGAATGGTGAAGAAAAAGTCTTGCTCTCTAGGAGATCAGTGGGACCCTGAGCAACACCAAGATGCAAAACCAGTAGGGGCTCATAGCTTGCTTTCGACTCCTGTATAAGGTTTCCCCAAAGAAATAACTTTATGCTTCTTAATAGAGACAGACCCTCAGAAACAGGGACAGGTGGTCACTTTACATTCACCCTGGATCCCCACATGGGGTATCATAATAGTGATTTCCATCTGCCAGACCTCCTGGGCTAATCCCTTCCTAATCTGAACTGCAGTAAATGGGTAATCAAATAAGACTATTCCAAAGGCCTGGACCATAGTTTTGCTGTTCTTTCTGGCTCAACTATACTTTTTCCTTTGGTTTTAGAAAAAAGTGTAACTGATCTAACCATTCTCTTGACTGCTTGATGTTCTCCTTGCTCAAAAGAGAACAAACCACCCCCCAAGAAAGTATACTTGTTAATAAAACATGGTCCTTTTCCATAAGGATAAGTGCTGTGACCACTGCAAAATAGCCCTTCTCTAACTAAGACCCTCCTGATCCTGCTTTGTGCTCCCAACTTAAAAAAACCCCAAACAAAACCCCTGTGGTTACCTTGGGCTAATGAGCTGGCTGGTGTATGTCTAGGAATCATTCTAGAATGAATACATTTGCTGGGATTTTTGTCCTTTTAGAAACAACCTTGCTGTGTTAAGTGACAAATGAAACATAAATGAAAGCCACATGAAGCCAGATCCCGGGATTTAACCTAAAGAAGGAGAAGAAAACTCAGTAGGGGGTAAGAGATCTGGGACACAAATAATCCTGGCAATATCAAGATTAAACCTTGATGGAGGCAGATGTAATTTTTTTTAATGGGTTAAAACTGTTCCTTTTCTTCCATCCTCCTAAATCCCTTAGTCCTGTTAGCCCAGTGCTTATGAGGGGAAAAATTGATTAATAAAGTATTAATGAAGTGGATCATTTCACACATGGCTAGGTCTCACTGCTGCTGTATAACACCTGGGCCCCATGTTACATAAGCATATCTCCAGGAGAGCTTAGGAAGATTTTACATATTGTCTTGGCTTCAGTTCAATTCAATTCAACAAACATCTATGGTGGCCCACACTTGTACAAAGCCCGCTGTATGAAGCACTTCTGGCCTAGAGTCCCATAGCTTTCATTTCCATGATAATTAAAATAATGTTATGCAGAGACTGACATCATCTTGGGTCACTAGCACCTTCCTCTGCAAACCAGTGGCTCTATGTTGATGAAGGTATCTATAGGGGAAGAGAAAAGTGTTTATTTCAATAGCACAGGCTTTCCTGGTGGATAGTTTACAAAAAGATCTTTGGGCATCAGCTGGTAGAGGAACTGGATCTGCATATATCTCAGGGGTCTATTAAATGTTAGTGGAATAGTCCTTGAGGGTAGAAATCAGGGCTAGGTCTTCTTGTAAATTAAAACCATGAAATGATTTTGATTTTACATAGGTCCATCCTTCCTTCCTTCCTTCCTTCCTTCCTTCCTTCCTTCCTTCCTTCCTTCCTTCCTTCCTTCCTTCCCACCCTTGGAAAGTCTTCCAGGAAGAAGTGAACCATAAGCTGAGTCTTGAAAGAAGGTAGGTATGTTAAGAGGCTGAGGTGAGGAGGGACTGCATTGCAGACAAGAGGACAGTTCATTCAAAGGCAGGGGAGGTAGGAGATAGCATAATGAGAAGTTTGGAGAATAGGTGGGTTTGATTTTTTTGGACATATTGAATTTGAAATGCCATGGGGAAATCCAACTAGAGATATCTAACAAGCAGGATAGAGAATAGAAAAGTGTGTGTGTGTGTGTGTGTGTGTGTGTGTGTGTGTGTGTGTGTGTGCGCACCCAAGGGTACATTTTAAATCTTGCACCTATGTTTACTATACTTGGGGTCGAGCTATACTAGTTGGGAAACTAGGTGATAAAGCTGATGAAGTACCAGTGGAAATCAGGAGTTCATTCTCTATTCCACATGCCAATTTTGACCTTGGGCAAATCACCACTTTGCTTCAGTTTTTTCATCTATAAAATAAGAGTAATAATGCACCTGCCTCAAAGGCCTGTTGTGAGAATCAAGTGAGGTAAATGGGAGGGGCTTGACAAACCTAAAAGCTATCTCTGCTCTCATTATATTATGTGGATCCAGAAGGGGGTATGGAAAGATATGAACTGAAAGAGACAATAAGGGGGAACTAGGAGGATTTGTTGTTTGGGTGCTTTTTTTTCTTAAACAAAGTTCTATTTTTTTTTCAGTGAACAAAAATCCATTTTATCTACCTTCCACCTTCTCCATATTTCTCATTTTTGGGAAAAAAAGAGAAAAATACAAATGTGACCAATATATATAATCAGGCCAAACATTCCCAAATTGGCTGCGTCCTGTGTCTGAGTGATTTTCCCCAGCACTGTTTATTACTATTTTATTTTTATTATCTATTTATTACTATTTTTATGTCTATTACTAGCTTTTTACTTCTGCCATCTCTGGAGCCCTTACTCACTACACAATTTTGTTGCCGTGGGCTTTCCCTGGTTTCTGCATGGCTCAGAGCTGATGCATCACCTAGGGAATTGTCTGAGGCAGCATGGCTGGCACCCAGCCAGCTCAGAGAATCCAGCCAGGGGATATGCAGGGAGCAGAGGGAAACTCCTCTGCTTTGGGGGTCGGGGGTGGAGGGTGGAAAGCAGTGTTGAATTTAGGTTGCCTGAGCTCTCCCACATGCAAGGTGCAGAATTTCCACATCATCACATTTTGGAAGAGATTTTCTAAAATCAGCAACAGCCAAATAACAAGCAAATGAATAGGAGAGTGTGCTTCTTTCTACCTGCATTAGGGGAAATGTGGGAGGAGTAAGAGAAATGAATTATTATCAGTTCTGTTGGTTGCCCCTCAAAGCCAGTCTAGTGGAGAATCAATCACTCAAGTGCAATGGAGACTGGCTAATGAGAGCCAGTCCTTATGAACACCTGCAGTTAGCTCTGCCTAATACAATCCCCACCACATGGAGCCTCCACAGCATTTATTAAACAACAACTATGTACTAGTCACTGTGCTGGGAACTAGAAACACAAAGGCAAAAACAGAACCATCCCTGCTCTCAAGAAGCTACCATTCTATCACAGAATACATGTCATGTACACATTTAGGCACATATAAAGTATAGGGAGAGGGACCAGGCATATAATTTCATTTTATAGAGAACTCAAGGATAAGGAAATTCTGCAATTTATAATCTTAAAACAAAGATTTTTAACCTCTCTGGGATTAAAAAATGTTTTTGATATCTGTGTTTTAATATAATTGGTTTCTTTCATAATCATATATATATATATATTATGCATTTGAAAACATTATTTTGAGAAGTGGTCTATAGGTCCCACCTACCTGCCAGAGGGTTTTGTGACACAAAAAGTTGAATCAAACCTAGAGTACTGAGAATCTCTATAACTTCCCCAGGGTCATAAAGGCACTATATATTAGAGGTAGACTTAAACCCAGGTGTTCCTGCTACATTTGAAGCATTCTCAAATTTGGATGATTGCAGCAGTTTGGGTAGAAACTCTAGTAAGAGTTTCCTAGAGGGGGTGCTGTTTGAACTTCAGATAGCTAGGGATTCTCAGAGGCAGAGGTGAGGAGGGAGTGCATTGCAGGCAATTGGGTAAAGCCTGCAAAAATATGGTAGATTAAATGTTCAGCTGGACCATAGAGTAGGTGAAGGGGAAAAGTAAAAATATGTAATAAGTCTAGAAAATTTGGCACAAGGTTGTACAAATAAGTTAAAATCTCTACATATCTAGCAACAGTGATGGGACTAAAGCTAGGATTGAGCCATTGGGACTCTTAGAGAGTCTTTTCACAACATAAGCAATTATACATTAGGGTTAATCCAAAAGGTTGGAAGCTACATTGGGCTCATACTCTTGTATGCTGCTAATTAGAAATTAATCTCTCTTTTCAGTAGACACATGCCCAGAACATCTGTTAAATTAGAGCCTAATATCAGGCAGATTACTGAAAGGGGATGCCGAGAGAAAAGCAGTTATAACCCCAAGAATTCCAAAAACCTTTCACCCAAATCCTGGGTTTCCCTCTAGATATCCTTTGGAGAAAATGACAGAACTCTGCAAGAAAATTTTGGAACACCAAGAACCAGGTTTAGTCCCTCCTGTGGCTATTCTATAAAATTCTGAATTTGCTTCAATTCCATTTCTCTTTGTCAGCATGAGAGCAGGACTGGACCTACAAGATTTAAGAGGTTGCTGGTTCTTCAGTAGGGTTAGCCAGATACTCCTGCCATTAGGATCCATCTCACCTGCCAAGCTTTGCCCCTTGGCCTGATAGGAATAAACTAGGCTGAGCCTTTGATTAGCCCTACACGGCATGAGTAACAAAATCAGGTCAGAGAATAAACTGGAGGATAGAACCATGAGGGAGGATGAAAGATCAAGGTATCAGGAAGGAATCAGAGAAGCTGCAGGAGCTAAAGGGAACAGATGAAAGCAAATAGATTTAAGGCTCCAATGCCAAGGAAGACGTTGAACAGAGATAGTTCTTTTGCCTTTAGGCCCACTGGAGGCAATCTTAATGTGGCTAACCTGGGCCCAGCAGGTGAAAATACATGGGTGGGACCACAGGGCTTCTGGGCAGAGTACAGTGGGAAAGTAGTAGCAGCAGCATGTGAGGCTGTTTCAGGTGAGTCAATCAACAACAAATCAGCATTTATTAAACACTTACTATGTGCCAAGAAGTGTGCTAAGTAAGCCCTGGGGATAGAAGGAAAGAAAAAATGAGCAGAATAGATAAGTGCTATAGGAATTCAGAGAGGAAATGATTATTATGGACAGAACAGGCTTTGTTAAAGAAATGGAACTTTAACTGGGACATGAAGGATAGGTCAGATTTAGACAGAAAGACTTGAAGATGGTATTTTAAGAAAGAGTGGTGTGGAGGTAGGACTATGTAAGGCATTTTCATTGAGCAGTGGTAATTAGTCTGTTAGAATGGTAGATTTGTCTGCCTGCCATTAAATTGGAAAGCTAGGGGCTACCTGAAGATGGACTTTTGATCCTGGATGACTCAACAAGCATTTATTAACAAACTCATCAACAAACAATCAAATCAATAAGCATTTATTAAGCACCTACCTGCCAAACATGGTGTTAAACACTGGGGATATGAAGAAAGGTAAAAACAAACAAAAAGCCCAGTCCCTGACCTCAAAGTGCTCACAATCTAACAGGGTACAAATGATGCATAGGATATATTGGAGGAAAAGCACTAGGATTAAGGAAGACTAGGAAAGGCTTCTTATAGAAGATGGGACCTTAGCTGAGACTTGAAGGAAGTCAGGAGGGAGATTTGAGGAGGGAGAGAATTCCAGGCATTGGAAATACCCAGTGAAAATGCCTGGAGTCAGGAGATGAAGCATCTTGTGTGAGGAACAGCAAGGAGGCTGATGTCATTGGATCACAGAGTGCTTGATAGAGATGAGTGGAAGGGGTAGTGGAATATTGTGTAGGAAGTGATTAGGTTATGAAGGGCTTTAAAAGCAAAATCAAGGATTCTGTATTTAAGACCAGATATAAATTCCAGTCTTCCACACTCTAGGCCCAGTGCTCTATACACTGTACCACTATCTGCCTCTTAATGGGAGTAAGGAGTCAAGGGTGGTACCACAAAAGGTATTTGAACAGTACAACAATACAATCAAACTTTATTTATTTTAAAGAGGAATCATCTGGCTTTGGTGAGCAGTATGGATGGGAGGAAGGATAGACTGGATGTAAGGAAATTAGTTAAGCTACTATGGAAAGAGTCTGTATATGAGATAACTACCCAGTCCAGGATGGTGGCAGTAGAAATGCCAAAGAAAAAAATGGATGAAAATGACATTTCAAACGAACGTTAATGACATTAAAAAGAAAGGATAATCTATGTAAAGGAAGAATGATCTATATAGGACTGTGATGAATTGGATGACAGAGAACCAATTAGAAAGAAGAGTCAGAAAGGTAGTTCTGACCTTTTGTGACTTGGAGGACAATGATACTCTGGACAATCTGTCCATAGCTTACCTTTCCTACTATTTTCAACACAAGCTCTCCACTCTAACCAAACTGGTGTATTCACTATTCCTTGACCATGCTTTTGGTAGTGAAAATGCCTTTGAGGGAAGCATACTCTTGGCTGGGAGGGGAAGGCATCTGTTAGAAACTGCAGACATGCGCAGACAGCGATTGATTCTGAGAATACTCATTTCATCACTTGAGGATTTCCCTGGTTTCTTCTTGGCCCTGATCTCCATGCTATTTGCTTCCAACTTCTTAGCTAGATAGGATAAATGGTAATTTTATGTCTATTTCCTTGGAAACATAACACAGAAAGGTGAAACATACTCTTGGTTAGACCCCTTGAAGTAAAAGATGCTGCTAAGAATTATAGAAAACTTATGGGAGGAAGAAACCCTCTTCCCATCCCTCTCCCCACAACCATCACTTAATTAGGGATTCTCTCCAAATTTTTCTTTTACTCACGTTTGTACTTCACATTATTGCTGTAGGACTACATTGGTCAACCTTTATTACCAATAGGTCTCCACTGCTGAAGCCAGACTTCAAGTAAACTCATGGTTAATTACTACCCCTGAAAGAAAGGAAGTCCTAGGCGCTTTTCCTTGGAATCAATTCAATAAACATTCATTAAGTTCCTACTACATGCCAGGGATTATGCTAAGCACTAGGGATACAAATAAGAAAAAGAAAGACAATTCCTGCCCTCAAGAAGCTTATAGTCTAATGGGGAAAGACTATAGATAAAAGAAAGCTGGAGAGGCGGCCCACCAGGGTGGTACCAAATAGGGGAGTATCATGTACCTTGGAGTTCAAACCAAGCAGAGCAAGATGGTGGAGCATGAACTGCAAAGTCCTGATCTTGACCTCTATAAAGGAGAGCTTTGGGAAGAGTGTAGTGCTCTACCCTCTAATCTTGATCAGAGGGGAGAGGAGGCTGAGAGAATTGGGGAGGCACTGAGAGGCCAGAGCGGGGTTAAACATCATGATGAGGAGATTTCAGGTGATTTGCTTTTCCTGGGCAGAGCATCGTGGGTACCAAGTGGAGCTTATCAGCTGTACCTGCTGCCTCTTACTCTTTGTTGTCTTGTGATCTTCGCGCTCAGGCCGTCTGCACTGATAGTCTTGTGTTTTCTTGTCTAGGGTCTTCGTTCATGCTGCTCCTCTAGCCCTTCTTCAAAGTCCAGCTCACATTATAGCGGTTCTGTCAAGTCTTCCCTGATAATCCCATCTTCAAGGACTCAATCTCTTCTCGGAATTCCTGCCACAGTTACTGTCTGTATAATTTATTTGGTGAGAACTTGTGTGCTGCCTTTATGACATCTCTTCTGGTTTAGGTGAACTGGCACCTAAAACTTTTAATTATCACCTAATTTTATATGACTATCTTGTCTACCTAGGCAAATTATAACCATTTTGTGGAAAGGGACTGTGCTTTTACTTCTTGGCATAAAGTTCTTTCCAAAGCTTAAGATTCTGCCATTTTCAATGTAACCTATGTTCCCAGGTGTAAGGGCCCTTTAAGACTTTACCTGAACACTGAGAACTCACGGAGAACTCAGGCAAATGACAGCGCAACTCAGGCTAGGTCAAGAGGCACCTGAGTGTGTGTCTTGCCCCATGATTGCGGGGTATTGAGCATGTGCTGCTAACAGGGGAGTACTCCCCTCCCATGAGGAACCTGTTGCTGAGGCATGTGGGAACAGAGTCGGGGAAAGGGGATAAAAGGAGGGAGGTGAGGTGAAAGGGGAGGAAAGAGAGAAGAGGGGGTTGTGAACGAGAAAGAGAATAAATGGTAAGATACATTACACCTTGGTGTTGGACTCCTTCGTCTATTCGGGAGGAGCAGGCTCTCCCAGGGGTCATAGGGGCAACCAGAGTTGTAGAGGCGACTGGAGAGGTAAGTATAGGCACCAGCCTGGTACAGCAGGATCCGTACACCCAGGCCATGGTCTGGCCTCACATAGATGGGGTCTGATCTTAGGGGTACCCTAAAAGAGCCTTCATCTCTTTGGCCTGTATTGCCTCCAGAGTTTATTCTAAGAAATCTCAGGATATAGCTTGTTGTAGGTGAAAGGGGTCTTCAGTTCCTATACAAGAACTCATGGTTGATGATGCAGTTCTAAGATAGAGGACAGATTTTATTTTACCTTACAAAAACTGCCTAAAACTTAAAGGAACAGATAAGAAAAATGCCATACCACAAAAAAGGACCTACAGTAAACCCAAAGCAATCAATATAATTTTCTCTCCTCTCTGGTGGGTCACCCATTTCCATAGGGTCTTTGCCCTCACCCAAGGCTTATAGCACTACCCTATGGTTTGGACTCCCTCCTGAAAGTATATATATGTAGAGATTGCAAAACAAGCAACATTCCAGTTATTCCAAATTTTAACTTTTCCTGTACCCCTCTGAGGGCTTGAATTCCCCCAGGAGAGGAGCACACTTTGGGGTTTCTAGGAAGGCAACCCTTCCTTGTCAGACAGGCACTCTCTAAATTTCTTTGTTCATTTATAGCACTTCCTTCCCAAGCTACCCTCTGACTCCCACTCTCAGTGGAAGGTTGGCTCTACAGGGTAAAGCTGACTAATTATCCCCTTGTGATAACTCTTAGGGGTTGGGGTTTTTAATTACTATTTCGTATGATTCCCCATCTAGTATGGTCCTCCCCTTTATTCATTAAACAGTTGATATCAATTCACAGTTCCAAATAATTAGGTCACTTGATTTTTACTGAGATGATATAGCAAAGGACAGAAGTTAAAAAAGCAAGACCCCAAATCAAGGCCTCCCCTCCCCTCTGTAACTACTTGGTTCCTGGGGAGAGTTGGCACAAATTTGAAGCATAAGGATACTGAGAAACACATGTAGGGAACATATGGGACCAAAGGATGCCACTGGGCCCTGAGAGTTCTTTTTCTGTCTTTTGGAGTCCTCATTTAGTTTATTGACGTTAGGGTGTGGCATAGCCAGGGGACAAATGGCTATCCTGCTTGCACAAGAGGGTGTCTTTGGCTGCCAAGCTGATTCACTGCTGGGCTGGTTGCTTCTCAGATATGGTTTTCCAGGGGACTTGGCTGCTGTGGCAACTATGGGCAGACTCAATTACTATTTCTTGTTACTGGACTTCTGATGGCTCTTCTGACATTTCAGAGCTCACAGGGTCATACCCTGGTTCACTCTGTCTCAAGATACCCATTCCTTATATAATTAGGAAAGAATAAACATAAGACAAAAGAAACACAGCTGCCATTTGATCATGGACTTGTGGTGGCTAGGTGGAAAGATAAGACAGCAGAGGCCATTGACCTTGTTTCTTCACCTCCTTTCCCCAGACTCAGAGTTCTTCACTGAAAGCCAGGAAATAGAGCTTCCAAAAGGAAAGGGTGAGCACTGATCAGTTCATAAACAAACTCATTTCTGACTCACTCATTAGTCCTTCTAGCTCTAAAGCTAATTAGAAAACTTTTTATTAACACACAGAACCAACTTCTCAGTCACTCATGGCTGGAAGAAATTTCACCAAGTCTTCAAATGTTGGCTTGAAATCAGGCAGGAAATATTGTGATGATGTTGGTGGTGTTGTTCAGTCATGGCTACCTCTTCATGGTGCCAATGGGCTGGTCGAACCTCTATAGGGAGATTTAATAAAAAGTCCTCTATAGAGGCAGTTAGGTGGTACAATGGATAGAACTTGGAGTTAGGGGATCCAGATGGAATGGATAGAACTTGGAGTTAGGGGATCCAGAGTTCAAATCTGGCCTCAGACACTTAGCAGCTTATACCCTAAGCAAGTCACTTAACCCTGTTTGTCTCAGTTTCCTCATCTGTAAAATGAATATCTTTGCCAAGAAAATCCCATATGGGGTCATGAAGAGTTGGACATGACTCAACAACAACAGTCCTGTAAACTCATTACATCCCAAGCAAACTTTTAGGTTGAATGGGATTCTCTTGATTGAATTCTTCCACCCCCCACCTCCTCACATAAGACAAATGCACTAGGAGTCAGACCACAGAATTATAGGGAGGTTCTAGGTAGGTCTAGGTATTTCTTCCAGGTTACACTGAAATGAATCAGAGAAAATGAATAGGGAACAGAAATAAAGGGAATGTTTCCTACTTCCTGTACTGGGAGGTTCTCTTTTTGGGCATAAAGGGGAGAACTGATTCCAATCATTCCAATAACTAAAAAACAATTATGAAGAAAAAAAAATAATAATCCCTGGTAGCTTAGCTTGGTAGATGGATTGTTTGTGTCAAAGTTCCTTCTGTTTCTTAGTCCTTCTTCTGTCCTAAAGTCATACAATTATAGGCTTCATACTCCAGTGGGATTGAGATACACTGGGGTAAGAACAAAGAAACTCCTCCCTAATATGAGAACATTGAGATTGGTTGGGACCACGCGAGTATCACTACTGCAGCATCTGATGAAATTGCCCTTTCTAAGCAGAGATTTTTGTGCCTGGTGACTTTCTTGCTTTACACTTTGCCCCTCATAGTTGACACCAGACAGAAGAATCCACCTAGCAAACCTTGGGATTGTAGACAAAGGCATAGATCAGAGAGACTTATTTAGGAGATTCTCCAGCAAAAGGGCCTAATTCATAATTATGTTAATGGCTAAGGTTTTCACATTTGTCTTTGTCTTTCCTTCTCTCATCCCTTTTTCTCTTTTCAGTCAGTGTACCTTTCAGGAAGCTGGCTGCATAGAGAGAGGACACTCTGAATGACAACAGATTCCTTATGTCAGAAAAGAAAACTCAGCATGTTTTCTGGCAAAACCCTCTTGATGTTTACATTTCTAAAAGTTTTTATCATTACTGAACAGCACTTTTTGGAAGATTTTTTTTCCTCCTTTTTCTCCCCTCTGATGGGGATTTTTCTCTTACCTCTCCCCTCTCCCAGCTGAAATGATAAAGGAAAAAAGAAAAAAGGGGAGACAGGGAGTAAACAAGCATAGCATGTGGATTATATCTCTCCCTCTATTGGTCTGCCTTTCAGAAACTAAGTTCCTCCAAAGGGGCAGCCTTATCATACGATCACAGAGATGAGAGTGGGCATCTTTAGAAGTCATTGAGTATTTCTGACCCTAGCCAAAACCCCTTTCAGAGCTGCAAAGCTTAAACTATGCTCAATGGCAGGGTCCCTACAGAGCAGCCCTGGACCAGTGCAAGAATATAAATATAGGTAACCCTTTTCCCCCCTCTGATGGGAAATAAAAAATGGCTTTCTTTGTAGATTCCATATTCTTTTATTGGTAGCAGTGAGCTAACTCATCATCTTTGTAGGCTCTCTCCAATATATGGGCAGGTTGTATTCCAAAAGGTTGTTTAGGATTTTGATTTAGAAAGGGCCTTGGACGTCATATAGAATAGAGATGAAATCTGGATGCATGTGGCCCACAGCACTGTTGAGTAAGACCCAGAACAGATTAAAATGTAGATCCTCACTGATTCTAATGTGTTGATGTATTTATAAAAAAAGAAATCTATAATATGTGGTTTTCTAAAAGTCTATGCAGACTGCAGGGATCATTATGGTTTAGTTGCCATTTCTATTAATATTCTATGAGCTTACATTTCTATTTGAGTTTGACACCATTAATTTAGAACAAACCTTCCATTTTATAGCCAAGCAGAGGGCATTCTAGATTGGTCAAAAGACCTTGCCCAAGATCACAGAGCTAGTGAGTCAATCCTCAAAGCTAGCTAGATCCTCTGAGCCTTTAGATTCTAAGACCTGTGTGTGCTCTCTCTCTCTCTCTCTCCCCACTAGATCCCACCTGTTAATTGGCTGCATAGAACTTGGAGGGAGACACCCCGGGAGTACAGAATACTGACCTAAGAGAATGGTACTATGCTAGGTTGGCCATTTTGAATTGAGGAGTTCAGGGGATGGGGAAAATTAAATTCAGATCCACCTCTCAACTGCCCATCTGTTAACTAATGATAATAGCCAGTATTTACATAATACCTTAAGGTTTAAAAAGGTCTTTACAAGTATTATTTTATTCTCACCACCACCCTGGGAGGTAAATCCTGTTATTAACCCCGTTTTATAGTGGAGAAAACTGGGACAAATGGAAGTTAAGTGACTTCAAACAGTAAGTATCTGAGGCTGGATTTGAACTCAAGTTTTCATCTGTCCACTATGCCACCCAGCAGCCTCTAATTAAAGAAGTCAAAGATCATAGGTTTTCATGGGTTCAAGCCTCAACTTTGCCCCTGTTTACTTGTAGGACTTTGGGCCAGTCACTTAACTTCCCTGTAAAATGGGCATAGTAGTGCTTGGCATGGAGGTGACTCAATAAGGTAATAACTATGAAAGCACCTTGAAAAAGCCCAAAGCACAGTTATTTAACAATTCATTAAAGGGCCAACTGTGTGTTAGATGCTGAAAATATAAAGATAAGAGCATATAAAAGTCTCTGACCCAGTGAAGCTCTAAGTGAAGCTGGATGGGGTTGGGGGTAAGCCAATTATTTCCCATAGACGAAAACTATAGTTTCTGTGGATTGAAGACAGAAAGCTTCAGAAGTCCTTGGCAAATGACACCTAAATGAATAGATTTCATTTTGTTTGAAATCAACTGGAGGAGTCTGTAAATCTAGGTTCCTCATCTCTCTTTTAAAGTCACTTTTTAATAAATTTTTTCCCTGTGACTGCTTGGGGGTTTTGAACTTTTTTATGAAGAGGTTCTGTTTTTCATTGGCTGGGAGCCTTGAGATTGCCAGGGGAAGCTAGAAGAAGGGAGGTGATGATAGTGAGGTAGTGAGGAGGGAGGAAGAGGTGGCTGTTTCCTTACCTAACAACAAACCTGTCAAACCATGGAGATAAGGGTGATAAAGCTGTTTGAGACCTACTGGTGGAGCCTCATCTGTTGATTGGGAACACCTGCTCTGACTGGTCTAGAAATCAGATGTTTAATGCAGGTCCTGAGGTCTTTTGGTCAAGGATATTCTTCAGCATCTCTGCCTGTAACTTCTGGGTTGATTAAGATGTCACTTGCTTAAAGGTTCTGGGAAGATGCTTGAGAGCAGGGTGGTCTGTAGTCTTTCTTTGTATCCCCAGCATTCAGTATAATGTCTTGCACATAGCAGGTGCCTAATTAATGTTAGCTGATTGGCTGAATGCCCAGGTGCTGGCTAACCAGGGTGTTGATATTTTATTTAGGGCAGAGGTGTCAAACACAGGCCTTCAGTGCCCTGAACCAGATTAAAATCTAATTGGGAGATATTTAGCAAAATAAATACAATTCAGTAAAATATAGATAATGTCAGTCTGTGGTATTCTAAATTAACTTGCTGCCCACAGGGATCCTTACCTGCTATTTAGTGGCCCCATTTTTATTTGAATTTTATACTACTGACCTAGAATTTAGTGACCATTTTACATTGGGCAGCTAGGTGGTGAAGTAGATGGAGTGCTGAGCCTAGAGTCAGGAAGATCTGAATTAAATTTTGGCCTCACTTAGCAGCTGTATGACCATGGGCAAGTCAACTTAACTCTGTTTGCCTCAGTGTCCTTATCTACATAATGAACTAAAGAAGGAAATGGAAAACCACTCCACTATCTTTGCCAAGAAAACCTCAAATGGGGTCTTGAAAAGTCAGACACAATTCAACAACAACAAGCTATTTTACTTAGAGCTCATAAAACCTAGAGCTGATCAGAACCTTTGGGATGATCTAATCTAGCTCTTTCGTTCTATTGATAAGGAAACCAAGGCCCAGAATTCTGACTCTAAATCCAGTGCTCTTTCTTCTACATTACAAACCTTTCCAGTAAAGAAAAACATCCTGGTGAATTGGCTGATTTCCCTCATTTTAGTCAGCTGGGTTGGTTTCATATAAATATAGCCTTAGGCAGAAGGTTAGCTAAGGCCTGGATTGCAGTAAGTGACTTCTGGTTCTGTGCTCCCTTCATAAGGTGTCCTGTGAGCCGAGCCTTCACTGATTAAAGGTAAATCTGTTTATTTCTCTGAACAGTCAGTGACTCATCCAGGCACAGACACTGCTAAGCTATAGTGTCCACCCTTTCTGGAGGGCTCAGGCATTTGTTCCAACAAATATTCTAGCTTCTAAAAAGTATTAATTCTGCCTCTGCCTTCCAAAACATTAGCTGTAAGTGAAGGTGACTGACCCATCACAGGGAAGCTTCTTCTGAGTATCACAGTCTGTTTGCAGCCTAGCATTATCAAACCTTTTCTTTCCCATGTGACCTGTGTGACCCAGTGGAGAAAGTCAAGTAAAGTCAACAAGCATTTATTATTTTAAAATATATTTTATGTGTTAAATATTTTCCATTTATATTTTTAAAAGTTTTAACATTCATTTTTTTAAATTTTGAGTTCTAAATTCTCTCCTTCCCTCCCACATCTGCCTGCCCCTTGAGAAGGCAAGCAATGTGATATTTATTATAAATGTAAAGTCATACAAACATATTTCCAAATTAGCCCTGTTGCAAAAGAAAACACACACACACAAAATAAAGAAAGCAAAAAAGTATGCTTCAATCTCCAATTAGAATTTGTCAGTTCTCTCTCTGGAGATGGATAGCATTTTTTATCATGGGTCCTTTCGACAAGTATTTATTAAGTACTTTGCACCAGGCACTGTGCTAAATTCTGGGGATACAAAGAAAGGTAAAAACAATCCCTGCCGTCAAAGAGTTCACAGTCTAATCTGAGAGACAACATGCAAATTACTATATAAAATGTAAATTGGAGATAACCTCAGAGGGAAGGTAGTAAAATTGAGGAAGAGTGGGGAAAACTTTGTGCAGAATGTAGGACTTTAGCTGAGAGCTGAAGGAAGCAATGGAAGCCAGGAGAAGGAGATTAGGAAGGTGCGACTTCCAGGCATGGAACTGCCCAGAGTCAGGAGATAGAATGTCTTGTGTGAGGTATAGCAAGAAGGCTGGTGTCACTGGGTCACAGAGTACACGGGGTAGAAAGTGGGGGGAATCATGTATAAGAAGACTGGAAAAGTAAGAATAGACCAGGTTATGAAGGGCTCTAAAAGCCAGACAGAGGATTATATGTTTGATCCTAGAGGTAATAGGGAGTCCCTAAAGTTCATTGATTAGAAGAGTCTGACCTGGAGATAGCTGAGTGGGAGTCAGACTTGGAACCAGGGAGACCTGGGTTCCAATACTAACACAATGCTAGCTGTGTGACTCGGAGTAAGTCATGTCCTCTTGAGTTTGTAAAGATCAGAAAGTTTAAATGAATTAATTTCCCAGGGTCACCCAGGTAGGGAGTGTCTGAGGCAGAATTTGAATTCAGGTGTTCCTGATTCCAAAACATGGGACTGCTCCACCTAAATGAACTTTGTAAACCTAAATGTTACTATTAATAATAATATAGAATATGCATATCTTTAAATTTCCCCAGTTGACCCTTGATAAATTTCCTAACTACGAGTCTTAGTTGAGAGTTAGGAAATTGCAACTAACAGACAGGAGATAGGGAAATCCTTTAAGTATGTTAAAGAAAAAAAACCTCAAAAAAAAAAATTCAGTGCTGCAGAAGACTCTTGCAACATATGGAGTGTGAGACTGAAACTAGGGCAGCTTTCAACCTGCACAATTGCTTTTGACTTATTCATTCATTTAGGACACCCACAAGTGGAATTGTCAGCATGAACCATCATCCCAAGTGTATATGTAGGGGTGGGGGTAGGGGGAAGGGTCATTAAAAAGACCTACCAACATCGGCTCCTATGGGCCCAGTTACTCAACACCCAGGCTGAAATGTATGCTGCGATACTGGTATGTTTACATAACCTCTCAACAAACACACACACACCATAGTACAAAGAGACCAAGATAATGCCACTAAGTTGAATTCCTATGTAATTAGTTCTTGATTTTAATTGAGTGAATCAGACTATTAAAAAACTCCTCCTATTTCAGTTTTTGTCTTAAGAGACAGTGTGTTAGGAGGCCTTCCTTGAATCAAGAATATCTGGGTTCAAGTTTTACCTTTGACACTTGCTTGTGTGTGACTTAATCTCCCAATGTCCCCTGGCAACTATCTAAGCCTTATACCATTCATATCTGTATCAGGGGAGGGAGTTTCCACATAGGGAGTTACATTGATGATTATGGGTCTGGGAAGACAGATCTCAGGTTTAAACCTTATGTTCTGAAATGGCTTGAGAGAGACTGGAAAAAGAATTCTTAGACTTAATTCCTTTCTCTATCCTATGTTCATTGGTTTCTTCATTTTATGAAATAATGAATGAATGAATAATATTCATCATTAAAAACAACAATAACAACCACCTCAAGGCATAGGTAGAAAATAATGACAATTCATTAAAATAGAACAGCAGCGACTGGCACATATTAAGATGAATGAAACTCCAGTTTTAAGAATTTGAGCCCTTCTAGTAGCTAATAATAAAATAATAAATAGGTGGAATATAATATGCCAGGTGAAAGGTGGGAGGGGTGGGGGTATGAGAGCCAAAGTTCTAAAAACCTTTGTCCCCCAGAATTTCACGTAATTACTTGTAATCATACTTATGATTACATACTTATTACTTGTTAATCATCCTTATGATGATTACTTACAACTAAATCAGGTGTCTATGGTTATAAATTAGATGTCAGTGGAGTACATGGACACAAAACTCAATAGATTATTAACTGCATTGTCTCCTGGGATCCCCACCTGGCTCAGTAGGTCAGAACTAATACCTCATTCCCCATGGCAGATTTGAGGAGCAAAGGAATAGCTTTGACCCAGACGGGGGTTAGGAGGCTCTTTTGGCCCTGGAATAGGGGTTTCTGAGAGTTAATGAAGGGCTCAGAAGATGCTATCAAGGATGCAGTCAGTGCTGACCTTGTTACAGCATCATCACTATTCAAACAATAACTTTTGGGGTGTACTATATCTTAAGACCTCCAATGCCAGAAGAATAAGTCATTACATGTGACTTTCCTTTAGTTGCACACACAGCACAATGGAGTATGAAAATAGACCTGCACTCAAAGGGAGAGCCACCCAGGTAACTAGAATCCTCAGAGCTCCACTAGTTTGAAAACTAGAGTTTTCACCTGGCTCTCTTGTTCTTTCTCCTTATGACAAAGTTGTTTAGGGGAAGAAATGCTGGATTTGGAATGAGTAGATCTGGGTTGAATCTTGGCTCTGCCTCTCACCACCTATGTGACTTGGGATATAATAGTTGCTGCCTTCATGCTTTACAAATGCATTGCTCTGCCTCTCTGAATGTGCACTTGGAGCACTGAATGATTGGGTTCTCTTTTCCTTCCCTCATCTGAGAAGCTACTCTGCCTCCTGGGAGTATGGGCAGGGGTAAGTGTAGGAACAACAGTAACAACCAGAACCTTGGAAACTATACTGGTTGGAATGGTAATGGGAACAGGAAGATTGCCAGTATCCTGAAGGTTGCAAAGGGGAGAGTCAAGGTCAGTGTGTGTAGAGGAAGGACTACAATTCACATGCTTGTGTGCCCTTTAATTTAATTCTTTTTTTTTTGAGGTGGGAAGGCAAGGCAATTGGAGTTAAGTGACTTGCCCAAGGTCACATAGCTAGTTAAGTGTCAAGTGTCTGAGGCCAGATTTGAACTCAGGTCCTCCTGACTTCAAGCCAGTGCTCTATTCACTGCACCACCTAACTGCTCCATCCTTCAATTTAATTCTTAGACCTTCCATTTTAGCCACCACAAAAGAGGGTAACTGAAGGCAGTCAGGTGGTAGATTTTGTGAGCTCACCATTCAGTCATCGAGAACTAGGACAGGAACTTCAACTCATCACAAATGACCAGGCAGCCTCCACCCTATACAATAACCCTAATTTTATTGCAGAGATGCCTATAATTTGCATTTGGCTGATTGCTAGTGCTTGGACAGAAATAATCCTAAACATAATAATAAGCATACAATACACTGCCTTGGAAATACCCATCACTGAACACAATGCAGACCTAAGCATGGTCCATGCCCTTTATACAGACAGATGTGGATGACTTTGGGAAAGGAATGAGCCCATACCAAGTCAAGACCAGATGGTAACACAGTTGTAGGTTTTGTGATGAACTGAACTTTTCCATCCATTGGGCTTGGATTGGGTGGGGGTTTGCTGGTGGCCCCACACCGGGCTCAGGGAAGTACCAAGTCTAGAGGAGGGATGTACAAGGAGACTGGAATTTTATGGAAAGAGTTGAGAGAATGCATTTGTTGTCCATTCCTATAATCAGCTTTAGTCTTGGTTGTCTACATGAGATAAGAGGAAGAATATGCACTTCAAACCCGTAAGCCAGGACCAAAGTGGGTTAGGTTATTATATAAACCTTCCTGGGGAGGGGAGGAGGTCTTTTATTTTTGTGGCTTTTGCAGCAGCAGCAACAGTGGCTCAGGTTGATTTAGAATATGGATGACAGTGGCCTGGCTCCAGCCCATGACTGACGAAAGCTGCTTATCCCTCTTGGTTACCATGGAGATGAGCAGTAGCAGCAGCAGCAGCAGCAGGAGCATAGAGGCTGTCAGGGAGAGAATCAGCAATCAGGCATCTGTGGGGGTCTGCAGGAGGAAGGAGGAGGCAGAATCGGGGACACACACAGCAGACATGGACTTGCATTGTGACTGTGCCGCCGAAACTCCTGCAGCAGAGCAGCCCTCTGGCAAGATTAATAAAACTGCTTTCAAATTATTTAAGAAGAGGAAATCTGGTGGCACCATGCCCAGTATATTTGGGGTAAAAAACAAAGGGGATGCAAAAAGCTCGAGTAAAACGGGGATGGTGAGAAGCAAGACTCATGATGGATTAGCCGAGGTGCTGATGCTGGAAAGCAGCAAGAAGGAGGAACCGAGCAGTGGCGGGGGCAGTGCTGGTGATGGGAGCGGGGACCAGCTGAACGCGGATACCCACCCCAGAGCTGCGGTGACCAGTGTGAGTTCTTTAGCCAACAGCTCCGTGGCCAAGTCGCACAGTTTTTTTTCGCTGTTAAGGAAGAATGGGAGATCGGAAAATGGCAAAGAACACGCAGATCAAAACAAGGCTGGCAGCAAACAAAAGAAAGGGCTGAAAGGGATCTTTAGCAGTATGCGCTGGCATAAGAAGGATAAACACGGGAAGGAAGAGGAAAAGGAGGAACCCTCGGAAATCCAGTCCAGCCTCATTCTGCCTGGCTCGCTAACAGCCAGCTTGGAGTGTATCAAGGAGGAAATTCCCAAACCTTTGTGTGAACCTGAAAACCCCAAGGAAATTAGAAAAGAGCCATCCTGTGAGTTCCGGGGGGGAGAAGAGGTGAACGCATCAGTGGACAAGCCTGAAGTGAGGAATTCTGGGCAGTCACTTAGCCCGGTGTTACATAACAACAAAAACACACGGGGAGAGGATGCCACTGGGTATCGGCATGAGGAGAGGCACCGAGAGTCGCGGGAACCCGGGACTGGGGAGAGCCGGACAGCCCAGGATGCAGCTAGAACAGGTGACGTTCCAATAAAGACTATCCCCCTTGTTGAACCTGGGTGTAACAGTGGCCCTGACACTGCTGCCCCTGACCCTTCCTCTATTGATCCACCCTCAGAGCCATCGATTGATCGTATTTGTTTGATGTTTGCTGACGTCACTTCACTGAAAAGCTTTGACTCTCTTACAGGCTGTGGAGATATTATTGCGGACCAGGAGGATGAGGCAGGTGCCAGCTGCGACAAGAATGCCTCTGGGACAGGCAAGCCAGCTCCCTCCAAAAAGAACCCCAACATGGTGGCCTACCAAGGAGGAGGGGAGGAGATGGCCAGTCCGGATGAAGTGGACGACACCTACCTCCAGGAATTTTGGGACATGTTATCCCAGACAGAGGATCAAGAAACGCAAGAGCCTCAAGGTGTCACAGCCAAGGCAGCTGCAGGAGCAGCAGCCAAGGAAACCAAGGTAGCCCCTGAGTCCTCCAAAGATGGCAGGGGTAAGGAAGGAGCTAGGGATGGCTCCTTGGTCAAAAGGAGTAGGATCCACCGGATTCCCATTGAGTTGCATCAGAAGGAGGAGCCAAAGCACCGGGAAAAGGAGCAGCAGGAAGGTGTCCCCAACAGTGACGAGGGCTACTGGGATTCTACTACTCCTGGCCCAGAGGAAGACAGCACAAGCAGTACCCGGAAGGAAGGGATCCCCAGGGACAGCTACAGTGGGGATGCTCTGTATGATCTCTACACAGATCCAGATGAAAATCCAGTAGGTCTACCCCCTGAAGAAGAAGTGACCTGCTTGTCCCGCTCAAAGCCAGTGTCTCCAGTAACCATAACCTGCCCCCTGAAAACACCCAGCAGTTTGATCAAGGACTCCAAGATCCCAATCAGCATCAAACACCTAGCATCCCTTCCTGCCAGCCATCCTGTGGTACACCATCACCCGACCAAGAGTGAGATCCCCAGAACAAAAATCCCTGTTTCCAAAGTGCTGGTCCGGAGGGTCAGCAACAGGGGTTTAGCTGGGACCACGATCAGAGCAGCAGCCTGCCATGAAGGTGCCAAAAAGTTGTAAGGCCTTGAAAGCCAAGAGAGACCACATCACAGGAATGGCGATTTCACTGGAAACCACTATGGAAAGTTTTGCTTCATTTAAGGAAAGTCTTCTAGGACAGCCCCTCCTACATAGCCTGGGCTGGAATTATTTATGTTGTTTGGAAAAGGGGTACAGCTTATATGAGAGGGGGGTGCTACCCTTCAGTTTCCCCTCTCAAGATGTCACTGAAGATTCTTTTCAAGCACCTTTTTTCTTTCTTTTTTATCTTTGTATCATGTTTTGGGAAGCACTAAACACTTGGATGGAGATTACCTTTTCTTGCCTTTGCAGAACAGGACATTAGCAAACTTTAACAGGTATCTTGCCATGATACTAAGTTGTGCCAAGAGCGTTCCAGAATGTCCAGGGTACAGCTCAAAGTGAAAAAGAGGGGCTCTCTCCAGTATACTTTTCTCTCTTTTTCCCCCTGGGAAGGGGAAATTATTCTCTGCTGTTACCATTGTATGGGGGAAAACCACAAAGCCGAACGAGCCAGGTATTTACCCAATGAACAGAAAGAACCAGTGATTGGCCACAGACATAACTTGTTTTCTGTTTTCTAGCTATGAAAAGAGATGACTTTCTACTACCAGGAGGAAGAGGATATATATATATATATATATATATATATATATATATATATATATATATATATATATATATATATATATATATATATAGACATAGATATTTTTTTTGTTGTTCTGTTGGTTTAGATCAATTATAATGAGGAATAACAGAAACATCTAGTTCAATGATGCAGATGTTTGCTTCAATATTCATCCACTGCAAAAGCCAGGATAAGGGAATCTTTCACTAAATGCCAATAGACAGTACTTTTTGCATTTATAAAATACAACATTCTTCATGTGTAGATAAATACTTATTTTACAGTTTGACATTTTATAAAACCTGTCAGTAAAAACCAGAGTTGAAGCATCAGTTTTTATAGTCAGACAAGATAATTGTCTTAAACCCAGTGCTATCCTTTGATGTAAGACTGTAATCTGCAGCAAATCTGTTTGTTTAAGTGGATTCTCTTCCTTTAGTCTGTGGCTGTTGGTGGGCGGGGGGGTTGGCTTGGTCTTGCCTGTGGTAACAGTCTGTCAGAATTCTCTCACAAAACTCCAGTTTTCAGGGGTTTGTTACTTTGGTTTGAAATGTTTTTGGCTCCAAAGTCAATTCTCAGTCTGAGGAGATGAAGATGAGGAGCACCTAAAGAAAATAATGAAAGGAAAAAGGATGTATCTGGCTGTTTATGACATTTGGCTTTTGTTTTTAGTCTTAATGATTGACTCAAGTGACTCAAAATATGAAATTGTCAAGTCTGTGTATAATGGATATTTTTATGCCAAGATTTTTTTTGAAAGTGGCTTCCCTGTAAATGTGTATTGTCTAATTTTTCAAAGAGGAAATTTATTTCATAAGGATTTATCCTATGCCTACTTATAAGTTTGGATGATAGATTGAAACAGTTCCTAGGATGCCATTAAGGTCTAATGATTAAATAATATGCATTTTGAAACAGATTACCCTTATTTAATCAATAGACCAGAGTGTCTACAGGGAGACGTTTCAGTGCATCAGTATTAGACAGAGTTAAATGAAGCTATAAATATTTAAATGATGTAAACACTTCCGCATAACCACACGTTTACCTGAGTGCTTTCATATGTGATTAACTGCTACTTGCAGACTTTTTGTTTGATTTTGTTTTTCTGCTTTCAAAAAAGAATAAGAGGGAAAGTTAAATATATGATAATACTTTTGATAATATTAAGGACATGATGTAAAATCTACTAAGGCTGAGGAAATGCAGATCTGTGTCAGGAGCTCAAAGAAGGTTGCTCCTTTTAAAAAAAAAAAAACAAAACCTTTTGCTGACCTGATTTGAGGAAAAGGAAGAAGTGATTCCCTTGGCTTCTTAGAGTCTGACTCCTGACTTTTTTTTTTTTTGCTTTCTGGCAGGCATATCCTTAATGTTATTTTGAAGTAATGTTTTAATATTTAATTTCCTTCTGTTGTCTATTTGTGTGACCCTGTTATCCACAGTCACAGCCTTAAGTATTCTGGACCCATAATCACAGCACACAGTGAGTCAAAATATCTCCCTCCTGCTTTTATACATGAACACACACACACACACACACACACACACACACACACACACACACACACACCCATACACTACACACCCAAACACATATATCCATACGTATGCTCTTTTACTTAGCCATGCATAAACCAACAAAGAAAAGCTAATAGGTTCCCACTCTGAAAGATTCTGGCAATTACTTTTGGTTCATGAAGGAGGTAGGTTGTATTTGCCTCAATACTGGCTGCTAGATTTTAGAGCCTAAAAATGTAATACATTCTCTCAAATGAGTGCAGAGAACATAATTTCAATCCTAGCCAAAAGACAAAGAATCTTTCTTTCTATCTCATTTTCCCCCATATACAAGTCATATTCTCCTTTGCATGAATACGCAGAAAAGTTATATTTGTCTACTTGTACAGGGAACTGGAAGTTGAGAGGGAGAGAGAACACTGGGAGATTGTGGAACATTCCAGGGCTGGAGGATCCAGATCACAGAGTTATAAAGACAAGGGCACATCATTTAAACTCCAGGGGAAATACATTTTCAACTAACACGAGTTTAAGATCCACTTTCCATTCACATCAATGGATTTGTATATCATGTCCTCTTTGTTATAAATAAGGGAAACTTTACTGAATGACTAACTAGTTACTCAATATTAAAGATATTTTTATTTCTTTCTTTCCCTTTCTCGCTATCATTTTCTTTCATGTTTCTCACTTATTTTACCCCCAAAGAATTCTATGTCCCTCAATTGAAGGAAGGAGTCAAGTGATGGGTTGTGTAACATCTTCTGTGACCCTTTGTTGGGAGGGCACTAGGGCAGTAAGAAAAGAATGGCCAACCCTTATATAGCCATGCACAGCTCATTTCTGTGAGGCTGACAGCCAATTCCTTGTGCAAAGGAATCTCTTGATTTCATATTTTTTTAAAGACTTAAATGTTTCCACTTTTTAGTACATCCTTTGAGAATCATATATATTAATATCACATATTAAATATAGCCCTGTAATGGCTATATTTTAAATAATGGTTACAAGAGGACAGCAGAGCTGAAAGCTGATACATGCTAGAATTACATAGTTTCTACATTCTTGACATTTTCAGCAAAGAGCTGGATAGGTCTAACCTAAGCATTAAGGGTGAGTAGGCAGCATGGCTTAGTAGTGAGAGTTCTCACTTAGGCATCAGAAAGATTTGGGTTCAGATATGACCTCTGACACATACAATCTGTGTGAACATGGGCTAATACTTTAACCTCTTGGAATTTCAGTCTCTTTATCTCTAAAACGGGAAGAGCAATACCTGTTATCCTACCTTTGAAGGGTTCTTGTCAGTATTGGGGGGGGGGATAAAACTCTTTGCAGATTTAAAAGCATTATATAAATGTTGGTTGTTTAGCCAATCAACAATTATTTATTAAAAGCTCTCACTATGTGATAGACATTGATGGCGGTTGTTATTATTTAAAGGCTACAAGACAATTGGTTGATTCAGTTACTCCATTTGAACAGGTAGGCAATTTAGTGATCATCAGTCCAGTGCATCATCTGATCTTCTATGCCATCTCTTCATAAACACAACCTGCTATTGCACGTCTCTGTGACATGTTTATGAAGTAACTCTCAGTTGTAGCTGTTGCTTTTAGGCCTTAGTTGACAGTTTGGAGAAACTTTTTACCAAAGCAATTTTTATGACCACAAGAGGAATTTTCCATAGGGAATACAATGGAATAGGAAAAGGGCACTAGAGGCAAATTTAGATCCAGAGTTCATTTTCTGTAAGTAATCTGCCCTTTGGAATATTAACCTGCTTAATGCCTGTGAAGCTGGTGACTTACTGAATCCAAATCTCCAGTCATTGGCCCTGGAGGGAGTCTTCAATGATTTGCACCCAAATGAACAACATGTATGGTATCTACAGCCTCAATAGTCACCGAGGTAACCCTGTCTTTTCAGGTCCCCAGGATCCCTTTGTTTGAACTCCATACAACTTTTCATTATTTCACACTTAGCTCGGGTCTATGAGCAAATGGGAAGCTAGCCAATCAATGTTCATCTTGGATGGAAAAGCAGATAAAGTCTCAATTAGTGTTGGGGATAGGAGGTGGGGAAGTGTGATTCAATTTGCATCTGATTCTCCTAAAAGAAGAGTCTAATATTCAAATATTCAAGAGGAAAAAGGTAAGGCAATATTACTATCAAGACAGAGTTCTTCAAATAACAATGCATGTATTCTATGGATATTTAAAATACAAGTGTGTTTTTTTTTATATAGAGTTGTCACTTTAGTCATTTTGATGGAACTAATAATAGCAATTATATAATATTATTGACAATAATAATGATAAATAGCATTTATGTAGTGCTTTAAGGTTTGTGAAGCACCTTACATATATTATTTGGTTGATAGTTTTCCCCAACAAATTGACCAGATAGATGCTTGACTGAATAGATTTCACCTACCACTTGTTTTGGAGATATGTCTCTTTAGTTCTATAGAACTCTTTCTCTAAATCCTTCTGGCAGGAGCCAACTCCTCACTCTTTTAAAGTACTCTTTTTCTTTGTTTCAAACAGCCTACTATTAATTATTCCAGGGCATATTACAATAATCATTTCATATGTGGGCAAGTCATGAGTATATGAGGAAACTGGCAGATGAGTTCAGATACATTAGCATGTCTTGTGAGGTTTGCATAGTGCTTTGTACCTGCTCTCAGGTATTCAGACTTTCTGCCTTATATCTCACAAATATGTGGGACTTCCTTTCCTGGATACTGTGTGAGCCATTAGTTTTGTCATTAGGTTTCTCACCTGGGCTGAGATATTCATTCCTGTTTGTCCCCCTACAATTTGCTCACATTGAAATTATCATGAGATTCACATTTTCCAGAAATTTCTGTACCCTTAAAATTAGGAAAAAGGCATATTCACTTTCTTGTTATCAATAAAGAGCAAGTGATCTTATCACCAATGGGAATAGGGAGGTCAAATCCACACAATTTAGCAAACTGTTTAAAGACCCGCTATGTGCATGGTGAGAGGCAGTCTATTCTAGGAGTCAGGAAGACCTGGATTTGAAGCTTACTTCTGATACATACTGGCTGGGTAGCCATGGGCAGCTCTAAGACAATAAATTGTGGATCAGTTGCCAATTTGCATTGGTGAAGAGAGTTTCCACATAGGGAGTTCCCTATTCACAGATGAAATCACAAGTCCAGATTAAAACATAAAAATGCTGTATATTGGAATTACAAAGATCCAAACTATCCCTCCCTTTGTGAAGCTTACAATCTGCTGGGCAGAATCTAGGTTAAGTGACTTATTGGAGAAGGGAAAAAGCATAAATCCCAAAGCTGAACCTAGTTTTTACTCCCCACCCCCACTCCAGGGTAAATGGAGGAATGATCTACCCATTTCATGTTTTCATTCTCCCTTATGGAAATTCAACTTCAATTTGTTTGAATGATCGGGGATCCATGTTCAATAGGGTAAATTGATGGTCTTTGTCAGAAGATGTCAAAAGGGCAGGGGAAGATACAAGGCCACAATGTGAATCTTTGCTTGACAAACAAAGCTTTACCAGTCAAAAATGTCAGGGTGTTGTTGTGTACTTGGCTCCTCAGAGGGAGCCATGGATCCTGCAATCTTCCCTTGCTCAGAAGGTTTCCTGATGACTGCTTGCAGGGACTGCTCTTCAAAAGCCCTTTCTCTCTGATAACACTACAGAGAAGACAGCTCACTGCAACAATAGCCACTTATAAGGGCTGTTATTATCTAACTGCCCACCTTCTTTTTAGGGGATGATTCAGAGAAGCTTCCTCTCATCTATTGATATGCAAGCTGACACATATACAAGATGTGGTCCAGCAGCCTATAATGGCACCAGAACTGAAATGTGGTACATTTTATCAATGGTGGTCTCTGCTCCCTTGTTCCCGGGACTTTTTAGTGAAACTGACAACACAAATACAGGATGTGCATGTCTTCAGTAAGGGATATTTTCTCCCTCCTCCAACTCCCTTCCCAATCTCTGCCTATTTCTCAAAGAAGGCTGGATATGGAGTATCTCCCATCTTGGTATTATCTAGGCTGGCCCCTATGAGCAGGGTGATACAAAGCCCAGGGAATGAAATTATTCCAAGAGTTCAAAATCGTTTACTGTCACTTTCAGTCTACAGGCTCAATGGGAAGGAGTTAACCCCTGTCCGCCAAGCTGAAAACTGGTTTTGTGTCTGAGATTATAGTGCTCCCAACTACTTACAGAAAAATCTGTTCTTCTATAGTTAGTAGGCAAACACTCTGTCTTGCTTTGAAGGTATCTCCCTTTTTTGAGATTAACATTTAACATCCAGACAGAATCTCTTCTGTTGTCATGGTAATAGGTTTCCCGATAGAAACTCAGCCATTCTGAACACGTTCCCCCTTTGTTTTTCTTCTTTCAAAAGCCCCTCCCAGGCTTGTCTCGGATTCTCAGCATGCTTCAGTGGTAGCTAATAGAGGCATCCCCCTCTTTAATGTTACTTGTAATTGGGGAAATGAGGACCTGGCTCTTTTCAAAAGCCCTGTATTCTCTCTGCTCTCTATCCCTTCTAAATTGTGGCCAATCACATTTTCCGATTTGCAGATGAATGTGTTTTCTTTGCAACTTTAGGAGGTAGTTTCAAGGTTTGATTCTGTTCTAATTTGGTTGCAGCAAAGAAGCTGACTTTGTTTTTGAAGTAGAAGGACAAAACCAGCTTTTTGTGGTTGTGGATATTTATTTAAATGATTGCTGTTCAGTTTCCAGTGATTTCAGTGGAGCTGTTCCCATCCCCACCCCACTATGGACCCTCTCATCTCTCAGTTTTTAAACTGTATTTCAGTATTTAGATGGATTTGTGATCTCATCAATTTCTGTATTTCCTCCTATGATGCAGATGCAACCCATCTCATCCCATGTGATTCTTGTCCGTAACTTCTAATGAATTTTGTACAAGGGAGTTTATCCAATATGCTGGGGACCATCCTCTAGTTCTCTTGACATCATGTGAAAATCAGTCACTAGGGTCTCACTTTTCTGAAAATAAAGGTGTTAGACTAGATAACCTCAGAGGTCTCTTTAGCTCCAAACCTGTGATCCCACTGTGTATCCCTCATTCTACCCCCTTACACATGACTAGTCTGCCTTTGCCAGTTAAACGTTGACAACACCCTTTATACTGCTTCTCTTGCCCAATTTTTCATTGGGAGACTGTTGCAACCTGCTTATGCCCATCATGCATTTCTTCATTGCCCCAAAGATGACCAGAAATTTTTAACAAGTCCAATCAAAAAGTTCAAGTTTCCCAAGAAAAGTTGATTAGTATTCAGTAGTATGCTGGTAGATGTTTATCAAATGGCTTTCTTGGGAACAGGGGGTGGGAAATAGACCTATGACACACTTTAGGGTATAATCTTCACTATTATCATTTCCTTTATCCATTTCTTGAGTCTAGATAATCAACAAAGCAATAAATCAAGCCCCGAATTGTAGTATTTGCTGATTTCCAAGGTATAAATGCTCACACTGAAAATTTAACAGTGGGCTCTCATGAGCAGATTTGAACTGGCTCCAGCACACCCCAATCTGTACATACACTAACTAAAACAAAAGAAATCTTGAGTGTAGAGTATGAGAATCTAGCAGCTTTTCTCACTGAAGCCTTTCCCATGTTGTCCAAATTTACTATCCTATTTATTAACCAATCAATGTAGAATTGTTGCATCTACACAGAAATTTTATAATCTGGTACCCACTTTGGATGCCTTTTTTCTTTTTAAATCACGAAGCAAATGAAAACTATTGCAATGGCGAGGTCACAGGTAGTATACTAGGGTTCTTTTCAACTCTATTGACTCATCATGTCTAACTAGAAGCTAGATGCTGTGTGGTATCAAGAAGAGAGCACTAGGATAGAAATCAGGAAACCTTGTCTCATGTCCTAGCTCTGCAACTAGCTACCTATGTGTGGGATCTTGGGCAATCTTCTGACTCTCTCCAGGCCTCAGTTTCCTCATCTCTAGTACATGTAGTAGAATGCAAGCTTCTCTAAGGCAAGCAATGTTGCATTTTTATTTTTGAATCTGTAGCACCTAGCACAGGGCCTGCACATAGAAAGCACTTAAAGAATGATTGTCAAATTAAATAGTGTATTGGGTGGCTGTCCCGGTGAGTGCACCAGGCAGCGTAACTAAGCCTAAGTTCAGTACTTTCTTAGTATTTCCCACACTGGGTTGAAGACTGGTTCAGACCTCTTTTTATGAAGCACATTTGAAAATCTACGTAATCAGTCAGTCAGCCAATAAACATTTATGATGTGCGTACTATATGCCAGGCACTATTTCTGCCCTTAGGAGCTCAGTGTCAAATGGGGGAGGCAACATGCAAACAACCATGTCCAAACAAGATGTAGAAAAAAAATAGTAAATAATCAATAAAGGGAAGGCACTAGAATTAAGAAGAATTAGGAAGGACTAGCTTCCCAGAGCAGGCAGAATTTTAGCTGAGACTTGAAGGAAAACAGGCAGGAGAGATGAGTGTGCTCAGTATTTCAGGCATGGGGACAACTGTGAAAATTCCTGAAGTCAGGAGACAGAGGTTTTTGTTTGAATGACAGGAAGGAGGCCAGTGTCTACATGGTGCAATGGATAGAGTCTGGGCCTGGGCTCAGGAAGACCTTGTTGTTGTGTTTTAATTATGTCTGACTCTTCATAACCCCATTTAGAGTTTTCTTGGCAAAGATGCTGGAGTAGTTTGCCATTTCCTTCTCCAGTTCACTTTATAGATGAGGAAACTGAGGCAAGTAGTGTTAAGTGACTTGCCCAGTTAGTAAATGTCTGAGGCCAGATTTGAACTCAGAAAGATGTCTTCCTGACTCCAGGCCTGACACTTTTTAATCCCCTGTGCTACCTAGTGCAGCATAGTAGATTGACTTCAAGATTTTATGGTAGATTGACTTCAAGATCCCCACCAAACTTTGGAAAAACTGCATCCTAGAACAATGGTTTCCCCAAAGTTTGTAAATATACAAAACTATCTCCTCAAATGGTGATTTCCTCCCCCAAAGTTTGCATATTTACAAACCTTATTAAAAATAATAAATAGCAATACACGCCTTTCTTTCCCTCCTACCTCCTTGGTTTGACAAAGTAGAATTAATGATCATATTTTTAAAACTGTAAATCTTTTCTTTGGGTGCTGTGTATATTCATATTTCTGATTTCAATGCACAAGTATTTGTCCCATCATGTGCTCAGCATGCCACTGCTTCCCATAACCCCTCATTCAATGAATGTAAAGCATCTGGGTCAAAAGCACTTTTCTTATCACATTCAAACCTCTTAAAATGAAAATGAGAAACTGTCATCTGATGTGGCTTGATTAATCCAGCCAATAAATCCTGTTGTCACTTTGAATTTTGTGATAAACAGGAAAGTTGTTTCTTGTTTTTTTAGTGGCAGCTTTCCCAAGATTACACGCATCTTCTGCAATGACATACAGCAGGCAAGAAGAAGAGACTGGGGGTTGTATACATCCCCCTCTCACGTCTCCCCCACCCCACCTCCGTCAGTGTGTGCATGTGTGTGCACAAGTGCTTACCCACACCTCATGTGACTGCATTTGACAAAACCATTGCATGGTTAGCTTTCTGCACTATTCATGTGAGAAGATAAATTTCTTGGTTGGTGGCTATTGCTACCTTGAGAAGAGCTGACCCTTGTTTGTGGCTAGGGAGGACTCCAAGCCTCTGCCAAAAAAAAGAGAAAGGGTCATTGTTTCCCCAGAGCCACACAGCAGGCTACCTGATCAGCTTGGGTTTCCCATTTGATTCTGCGAAGAAGCCATCAGTTACCCAAGACTTTGTTTTTCTTTATTCTCCCCCGCCTCTCTAAGTTTCTTGGCTTTGTCCCCCTTCCCTGTGGATGTGGATTTTATTCAATGTGATTTTAGTGTTTTAAGAAGTGGGAAGGATAACACACATGTATCATTTCATGTCAAGGAAAAAAGCCTGGAAACTGTATGTGTGCACACATGCATGTGAATCGCTGTTTGGACATTTAGTCATATCCAACTCTTTGTGACCCTCTAGGGAGTTTTCTTGGCAAAGAGTGGAGTGGTTTGCCATTTCCTTCTCTAGTGGATTAAGCTGAGAGTAAACTTCATACAGATGAACAAATCAGTTGTAGTAAATGGATCAAAACAATTTGACCCTTCCCCCTCCTTTTTATCTCTAGAATATAAAGGCAAAGAGAGAGATAAAGCTGCCTGTTCTATCTTCTTGATGCCTTCTCCCCTTTTCCGTATTGTCCTCTTTTTCTTCCTTGTTTTATTCCATTTTCTGTTTAGTTGTGAACATCAATGCATCAGCAAATCTTTATTCAGTTTCTGCTCTATGCTGGGCACAGGGCTAGGGGCTGGGGGTACAAAGAATAATGCCATCTCTATTCACACCAGTAGCTGACCATGGGTAGTCTGTTAATTCATTCATACATGATTCTGCTTGCCACTCAGGGTTGACAGCAAAATTCTGATGTAGATAAGGTTCATCTTCACTATTTACTCAATGGTCCTTCCCCTTGTTATAGGATCTAGCATCGCTGGAAAACATTGGACTAGAAGTCCCATCTTTCAGTTCCAGCTTTGATCCTAACTTACTACATAGTCTTGGACAATTCCATTTGTCTTTCTGGATCTTCGTTTCTTCATTTGTAAGATAAGAGGTTTACCCTAGAGATTATCTAGACCCTTCCAGTTCCAAAATTCTCAAATCATCTGGTACCCCTTTCTCTTCCTTCTCCCCTCATCAAAAGATGCTTTAAGTTAGTCTAGTTAGAAAGAATCAGATGATAAAGTAATGCTGAGGTATACATGACCAAATTTCTATTATGTGTTATCCCTCACAGAATATATGCATTTTAGTCTGGGATGATCTCTTAACTTAGAGGAGTATATTTTTAGTGGCATTCTTGAAATCAATCACTCAGAAAGCATTTATTAAGTGTTTAGCATGTACTAGACACTGTCCTAAACCTGGGGATACAAAGAAAGGGGAAAAAAAACCACTTCCCTGTTTTAAAGGAGCTTCTATTTAATGGAGAAGGTGACATGTAAATAATTTTATACACACACACAAGACATATACAGTGCAAATGGGAAATCATCTCAGAGGGGTTCAGTTATAAGCCATAGAAGGTAAAAGAAACCTCTTCAAATGCTATTTGAATATTGTTGTTGTTTGTCTTTCATTTTCAAACAGGATCATGGCATCTGGGAAGTGATGCCATGACATGTAAGTGGATTGGATTTAAGTGGGGGAGGGGAGGCTGTGCAATGTCATCAGCCTCACTTTCTCCTCTGGAGCCTCTGGGTCCAATGGCAAGATAAAGATCAGGACAACTGAAACAAGCAGAACAAATGATTTGAATGGATGGGCTATTCAGACAGAAGAAAGTACCAGATATTTCTGTTAAAATATAGATGTGGGATTATATATATTTTAAATGTTCAAATGACTCAATGAGAACTTTCCAGAGCAGTTTAGTTTTTTTGTTTGTTTTATATTTAGGTATGTTGTAAATCCCTGAATAAAAAAATGAAAAAAAGAAATATGACAATAAAGGCTATACTGAAGGTATATTTAGCTGAGTTGGGTAGGACTTGGAGATATGTTGTATAGCAGAGGTGTTAAACCTGTGACCCACAAGATTGAAACCAGATGAAAATGTAACTGGGAAATATTTAACAAAATAAACAAAAATATGATACAACATTGATAATGTTAATTTGTGGGTTTCTAAGTCAATATGTTACCTGCACGGATTTGTTTCTATTTTGAGTTCGACACCACTGGCATACAGAGATAAAGGGTGATATCAGGAGAAACTAGAGAGATGGTAAAAGGGGCAGAAAAATAGTCTAGATTATGTAATCTGAAGTTTAAGATCCAAAAATATGTTGTCCTTTAGATTTTCAAATTGAGACTCAGATTAAATAGCTTATCCATGGTTGTATAGCTAGTAAGTAGCTGAGGCCAAATTTGAACACGTCTTCCTGACTCCAGACCCCACACTATGCCCAATGTATCATATTTCTCCAACTTTCCTAGGCAACTATGAAGCTTAAAGGTGTGTACATGCCTAGAGATGCTATGAGGTTGGTGGGTTTTTTTGACAAACATTTGTATTTAAAGAGAAGATTTTTGAAATCATAATCAAGTCAACTGGGGATGAAAAGATGTTTATGTTTCTAAGTATAGTGCCACTTTGTGGTTGAATAACCATAGTTAGTATGGGGATCAAAATGATCAAATTACTTAATCCATGAATCTACATGGGTTGTAATTCAATAAGGCAAAAAATGGGGTTCTAGAAGAGGTTAATATTGTGAATGAAGAAAAAATTAGGATGAGGAAGGTAATGATGAAGAAACAAGAAGTTTAAAATATCTTTATTAAAGATGCAGTGGATTAGCTCTGAAGACAAAAACTAATTGCCTTATCCTTATCCTTCCTTTGATCATCTCAAATTACCAAGAGATGTGAACCTTACCAAATTCCCTTTAGAGATATCCCAGGGGCTTCTGGGTACTTTATACTGTAAAATACACATAAGCACTAACCTAAGTAATTGACATAATAAGAGTTCAATAACTGCTTTATTTTAGTTGGTGGTAATCCCTTTCTGTAGTACCTTGAATATAGTAGGGACTTAACAAATTATTATTAAATTGAAATGAATTGAACTGAAGTGAAATTAATTCTCTAGAATTTACCTTGAAATTAGGCCATTGTCAGGGCTGTGGAGGACCAAGTATGCTATCCCATTGCCTGTGGGACTGTGAATTGGCACAATCTTTTTGTAAAACAGTTTGGCAATATATGATAATCACTACAAAGTTGTTTTTACTTTTTAATACAGTTCTTCCTCTACTAGCTCCATATATTCTAAGTACATTGTTTAAAAGAAACACCTCCTCACCTATACAAAGATATCCATAACATTATTAATTATAGCAGTATGTAGGTGTCTATATATACATACATACACATACACACACACACACACACACACACACACACACACACACACACACACACACACATATATATATATGGGGGGGAGCTATGGGTTGTATTGTGAGGGGGTTGTCATGTGATTTGAAAGTAGGCAAAATAGACATCTCCAGTCTCTTCTCCCCCTACCCTTGTCAAAGAGAGACTTTTATTCCTGCCAAGAGGGGAAGCAGTAAGTTTGGGTTGTGGGTCATCACTCTACTCTCTTCAGAAAGAAGGGGTATGGGGCTAGAAGTACATCTATCTACTCCCTTAAAGATGTTCATCTAGGGGATAGGATCATGTTCCATCTAACTTTTTGTTTGTTTGTTTTTTGCTTTTTGGAGGGGGGAAGGTAGGGCAATTGGGGTTAAGTGACTTGCCCAAAGTCACATGGCTAGTTTTGTCTTAAGTGTCTGAGGCCAGATTTGAACTCAGATCCTTCTGACTCCAGGGCCAGTGCTCTATTCACTATGCCACCTAGCCGCCCCTTCCTGCTAAATTTTTTATTGCTTTCCCATTTCTAGGGGGAAGTGGGGCCCCAGGCTCTATAGCTAAGACTTCACTCATTTCCCACCAAATTCCAGTTCCACAGTGAACACACATAGCAAAGAGCAAAGAAACTCACTTATCCAAATCATAGCAAAACAGAAATCAGAGCAGATAGGAGAATACACACCAGACAATATGAAGTGAAGAAAGTCTCCCAGTGCAGGGGAAATGATTCAGCTCAATCAAGAAAGAGGATGCCAGATCTCATCTAAAGGAAAATTCCTCAAAGTTTCTAGGGTAGCAAGCTGGGAGTAGAGACTTGATGGAGGCTGCCAGCTCTTTTCATGTCTTCCTGGTTTTTTCCTTCAGCAATCCGAAGTGGGATTGATCTCTTCTGTCTTCTTTCTCAAAGTTGAAAGCCAACTCATGTTTGAAGAAGATTTTTGCTTGGAGAGTCCCAAAGGGGGACCCCGACTTGAAGGGTCCACGAATAGGGACTGGTTGGGAATTGAAGCTCTCACCTCTTACCAACTCTGCGCTACTCCTTGTGCAGGGCAGGGCCTTCATCTCCACCAATAAAGAGAGTCTCATATCAATTGGACTTGGGATAGGGGTTACAAAAGCAAAAATGGAAAACAATTACTGTGTTCCATGATTGAGGAAATGGCTAAACAGTTTATAACCTGTATGTGTATGTAGCTGGATATGATTATGTTATAAGAAATGACAAACACAAAGAATAAATGTCATAGGGAAATGCTTAGTGCATCCAAATAGACTCTAAATAGCAATATACTCATAGACAAATATAATAGCTAATAAAATCTGAAAAATACATATAAAAAGAATTCAGGAGGGGAGTCAGAAACAGAGTTGCTCTTATTATCTTACTAAAGTCCATGTAAACATTTTTTTTTTGCTTTTTGGAGGGCAATTGGGGTTAAGTAACTTGCCCAAGGTCACACGGCTAGGTTTTTGTTTGTGTGTGTTAAGCGTCTGAGGCTGGATCCAAACTCAGGTTCTTCTGACTCCAGGGCCGACGCTCTACTCACTGCGCCACCTAGCCACCCCCATGTAAACATTTTTAACAAAGTAATAGAGTTTACAATTTCAAGTGTGATGATTTTTAAATTTTTGTTTGTTAATTTGAGCATTTAAAAAATTCCTGGTTACAAAGTATAGAATAAAAAAATTAATAAAATTCGTTTCTTGCTATAGTCTCCATTTTGAAGTCTGAAAGCAAAACCAAATAAAATAAATCTAGATTGCATTTATGTGATCTATGGTATTACTGGGAGAGCACACTCCTTTGGTCTGAACCTGCCATGATCTTTTACTTATATAAAATAATGTCCATTTACCATGTAGACACATTGATTACTCCAAACTGAGATAGGGGAAATGACTTAGTGGTGTGTCTTTGATGTCTATTGCCCTATGTTGTTTGAACTATGGAAAGAAGAGGAGCACTCCATGCTAAGAGTTTGTCACTGCTTCATTAATCCAAGTGTAGCCAAGAATAAGCTTGACCCAGCTATGAGGATCCAGAATGGGAGCAGATAAGAGAGAATCTGTCTGATCCCACTGGTGACACATGGTGTAGACTACTGGATAAAAATCACAGGATGGGGGGGTAGAGCCAAAATGGGAAAGTAGAGTAAGCACTAAAGCTGAGCTTTCACAACATTCCCCTCCAAACAACTTTAAAATAACACCTCAAATTGAAAGGCAGTGGCAGAGCCTACAAAAGGTTGGAGTGAGGCATTTTTCTAGGTCAAGACAACTTAGGAAGTTTGAAGGAGAGGTATGTGATACTGAGGTAAGGACTCTTCTAGAGTACACAGGGTGGCAACATCAGTTGTAGGGAGTTGGTGCTGGTAACAACAGCAATAGCAACTTTTAGAGCTCTCAGTCCGGAGATAGTAAGAGAATTGGATAACTGGTCAGAAAGAGATTATGTGCTAGTACCAGGAGCAGGTAAGGGCACTATCTGGCAATTCCATTGCCCATACTCACTTTTGGGTTTCAATTATGGGGCAGAGAGGAGCATTTTCATTCCCAAAGGAGCAGGGGTCATGAAGAGAAATAGTGCATGCAATCCAAAGGGAGCAGGGGCACTTCCTGGATAAGTACAAGAGCAGAAAACAGAAAAGCAGTAATCACACTTCTCCCAGGATCACACCACCTTGGAAACACTGAAAATTTCCAAACCTCATAGCTCTGGAAACAGCAATGGGAAAAAGCTTGAAGCTTGGGACAGCCCTCTGCCCTGCCCCACAATAGGTGAGCAGAACTTAACTTTAACACAAAGTTGAAAGTCAAGAAATAGGCTGAAAAAAATGAGCAACCTAACAAAAATAATCTGTCCATAAAAAGCTACTATGGTGATAAGGAAGATCAAGACACAAACTCAGAAGAAGACAATAATGTCAAAACAGCCATAAGCAAAACCTCAAAGAAGAATGCAATTAGATATAAATGCAACAAGAATTCCTGGCAGAGCTAAACAATCATTTAAAAAGTCAAATAAAAGTGATAGAGGAAAAATTGGGAAAAGAAATGAAAGAGATATAAGAAGATGAAAAGATAATTAACAGCTTGGTAAAAAAGGTTCAAAAATCTTGAAGAAAATGACCTTAAAAAAACCGAATTGTTGTTGTTCAGTTGTTTCAGTCATGCCCAATTCTTCATGACCCCATTGGGGTTTTTTTGGCAAAGCTATTGAAGCACTTTGCCATTTCCTTCTCTAGATCATTTTTCAGATGAGGAAACTTCAGATGAGATAAATAGGATTAAGTGACTTACCCAGGGTCACAGAGTTAGTAAATCTCTGGGGCCAAATTTGAATTCAGGAAGATAAGTTTCCCTGACTTCAGGCCAGGTATTCTATTCAGCTAACTGGTCCCCCATCTCCAAAACATACTTAGCAAAATGGTAAAAGAGGTACAAAACTTAATGAATATAACTCCTTGAAAAGCAGAATTGGCTAAATGGATAAAGAGTTGCAAAAGCTCACTAAAAAATAATTCCTTAAAAATTAGCATTGGACAAGTATAAGCTAACAATTCCATGGGGCATCAAGAAACAATAAAACAAAGTCAAAAGAATGAAAAAATAGAAAAAAGGGAAATATCTCATTGGAGAAACAATTGACTTGGAAAATAGATTAAGGTGAGATAATTTTAAAATTATTGGGCTACCTGAAAGCCATGGCTAAAAACAACAAGCCTACATTTCATGAAATTATAAAGGAAAGAGGACCTGATGTCTTAGAACCAGAGGGCAAAATATAAATTGAAAGAATCCACTGATCACAAAGAGATCCCAAATTGAAAATTCCCAGAAATATCATAGTCAATTTCCAGAGCTCCCTGCTTAAGGAGAAAATATTATAGGCAGCCAGAAAAAAAAAAAACCATTCAGATATTGTGGAACCACATTCAGTAACACCCAAGATTCAGCAGCTATTAAATGAAAGGAGTGGGGGGCTTGGAATTTGATATTCTGGAAGGCAAAGGAGCTAGGAATCAACTAAAAATAACTCACCCAGGGAAAAAGGATATTTAATGAAATAGAGGACTTTCAAGTATTATTATTGAAAAGACCTAAACTGAATAGAGAATCCAATGTTTAAACACAAGGCTAAAGAAAAAGATAAAAAGGTAAACATGAATGATAAATAATAAGGGACTTAATAAGTTTAAACTGTTTATATTTCTGTATGGGAAAATGATATGTGTAACTCCTAAATACCTTATCATTATTAGAGCAGTTAGAAGGAGTCTACATAGACAAAGCACATAGGTATGAGCTGATTATATTGGGATGATCTAAAAAATGGTGGGGTGAAAAAAAGAGATGCACTGGGAAAGGGGGAAGGGAGAGGAAGAATGGGAAAAATGATTTCACATAAAAGAATCATGCAAGGAAGAACTTTTACAGTGGAAGGAAAAATGGTAGAGGGAGTGGCCAATACTTGAATCTCACCTTCATCTGAACTAGTTTAAAGAGGGAAGAAAAAATCTATCTATCTATCTATCTATCTATCTATCTATCTATCTATCTATCAATCTACAAACACACACACTCATACACACACACACACACACACACACACACACACACACACACTCAGTTGGACATAGAAATTTATCTTACCTAACAGGGAACTAGAAGAGGAAGGGGATAAGAGAAATTGAGGGAGGGGTGACAAGAGGGAGAGTAGATTAAGGGACACAGTAGTAAAAAACAAAAGAGAAAGGACAGAGTAAAATGAGAGAGAGAGAGAGAGAGAGAGAGAGAGAGAGAGAGAGAGAGAGAGAGAGAAGAAAATGGGATAGAGGGAAATACACAGTAATTATAGCTATGAATGTGAATTAGATGAACACACTCATAAAATCGAAGTAGATAGCAGAATAGATTAAAAACCAGAATACAACAATATATTGTTTTCAACAAATGTACTTGGAACAGAAAGATACCCACAGATTTAAAATAAGGGGCTAGAACAGAATCTCTTATAATTCAGCTGAAGTAAAGAGAGGTAGAGGTAAGAATCATGATCTCAGACAAAGTAAGAGCAAACTAAAAAAAACAGATAATCCAGGATACTACATTTTGCTAAAAGGTGCCATAGATGATGAAGAAATATTAATATTAAACATAAATGCACCAAATAGCATAGCAACAAATTCTTAAAGGAAAAGTTAAATGAGTCACAGGAGGAAATGATGAAACTATACTAGTGGGGGACCTCAATTTTCCCCTTTCAGAGCTAGGTAAATCTAAACATAAAATAAATAAGAAAGAAGTTAAGGAGATGAAAAGAATGTTACAAAAGTTAGATATAATAGACCTCTGAAGAATAGAAATAGAAAGGAGTATACTTTTTTTCTCAGCTGTACATGGCACATTCACAAAAACTGATCATATATTGGGACATAATAAATAAATAAAAATGCAGAAAAACAAACATCAAATGCACCCTTTTTGGACCAAAATGCAATAAAAATTATATTCATTAAAGGACTATGGAAGCATAGATTAATTAATTGGAAATGAAATAATCTAATCCTAAAGAATGAGTGGGTCAAAAAAAGGTCATAGAAATAATCAATAATTTAACTAAAGAGAATGACAATAATCAGACAACATATCAAAATATGTGGGATGCTGCCAAAACAGAACTTAGAGGAAAAATTTTATTTCTAAATTCATACATCAAAAAAGAGACAAAGAGCAGACCAATGAATTGGGCATGCAACTAAAAAGCTAGAAAAAGAATAAATTAAAAATCCCCAATTAAACACCAAATTGGAAATCCTGAAAATCAGAGAGACTAATAAAATCGAAGGTAAGAAAACCATTGAACTAATCAATAAACATAGAAGCTGATTTAATTTTTTTAAAAAGCGATCAATAAAGTAGGTAAACCATTGGTTAATTTGATGAAAAAAAAGAAAAAGAACTGAATTAGCAGTATTAAAAATGAAAAAGGTACATGAACTACCAATAAAGCTGAAATTAAAGCAACTATTAGGATTATATTATAATTTTTGCCAAATTATATGCCAGAAAAACAGAAAATCTAAGTGGAATGCATGAATATTAACATAACTATAAATTGCCCAGATTAATGGAAGAGGAAATCAAATACTTTAATAACCTTATCCTAAAAGAATAAATTGAAAAAATCATAAATGAGCTCCTTAATAAAAATACCTAGGACCAGATATGAATTCTACCAAACATTTAAAGAATAATTAATCCTAAAACTATTTGAAAAAAAAAGAGATAATTCCTTTATGACACAAACATAGTTTTGATATCTGAACCAGGGAGAGCAAAAACAGAGAAAGAAAACTACTGGCTAGTTTCCCTAATGAATACTGATGCAAAATTTTTAAATAAAATATTAGCAAGGAGATTATGGCACTATATTACAAAGATCATACACTATGACAAGGTGGGATTTATACCAGGAATGCAGGGCTGGTTTAATATTGGGAAAATTATAAGCACAATTGACCATATCAACAACAAAAACAACAAAAATCATGATTATCTCAAGAGATGCAAAATACAGCATACATTCCTATTTAAAAAAACACATTAGAAAGTATAAGAATAAGTGGAGCATTTCTTAAAACAATAAGTATTATCTATCTAAAATCAAAAGCAAGCATTATCTGTAATAGGAATAAACCAAAAACATTCCCAGTAAGTTCAGGGATGAAACAAGGATGTTCATTATCGCCATTATCATTTAATATTGTACTAGAAATATTAGATATAGCAGTGACAAGAAAAATAAATTCAAGGAATAAAAATAGGAAACAAGAAAGCAAAACTATCACTCACTGCAGATGACATGATAGTATACTTAGAGAATCCTAGAGAATCAATTAAAAAAACACATGAAACAATTAGCAAATTTTAGCAAATTTACAGAAAATAAACTCACATAAATCATCAGCATTTCTATATATTGCCAGCAAATTCCGATAGAGACAGAAAGAGAAATTCCATTTAAAATGACTGTAGACAATATAAAATACTTAGACATCTACCTGCCAAGAAAAACCCAGGAATGACATGAACACAATTATGAAACACTTTTCACACAAATAAAGACAGATCTAAACAACTGGAGAAATATCAATTGCTCATGGGTAAGTTGAGTCAATATGATAAAATGACATTTCTACTTTAATTAATATACTTATTCTGTGCTGTACATAACTTTTGGTGATTCTGTGAAATCACCAAAGAATTCTTTTGTAGAGCTAAAAAAATAACAAAATTTATCTGGGAGAACAAAAGGTCAAGAATATCAAGGGAATCAATAAAAAAAAAAAATGAAGCCTAGCAGTATCAGGTTTCAAACTATATTACAAAGTGTCAGTCATCAAAATAATCTGATGCTGGCAAATACATAGAGTGATGGATCAGTGGAATAGTTTAGGTACAAAATACACAGTAATAAGTGACCATAACAATCTAGTGTTTGCTAAACCCCCAAATCTGAGCTTTGGGGGCAAGAACTCACCAATTGGCAAGAAAATCTGGAAAGCAAATTGGGAGAAATTAAGTATAGATCAACATTTCACATTGTATACCAAGATAAGGTCAAGATGGGTACAAGATTTAGTTATTAAGGGTGAAATAATAAGTAAATTAGGGGAGCATGGAAAAATTTACCTGTCAGGTCTATAGATAAGGGAAGAGTTTATGACCAAACAAGAGACAGAGAGGATCTTAGAACTGAGTTTTGTTTTTCTTACTATTTAATATGAGTTTCCCCTGGCTTTAAAAAATAATATTTTATTTTTCCCCAGTTATGTGTAAAAACACTTTTAAACTTTGTTTTTAAGTTTTGATTTTTAAATTTTATCCTTGTCTCCCTCTACTCCCCCCTCTCCAAGATGGTAAGAAATCTGATATAGGTTATATGTGTGCAATCACATAAAATATTTCTGTATTAGTTATATTGTGTAAAAAGACTCAAAAAGAGAGAAAGAAAATACAAATAGTGTGCTTTAGTCTGTTTTCAGACAACATCAGTTATTTTTCTGAAGGTGGATAGCATTTTTCATCATGAGTCCTTTGGAACTGTCTCAGATCATTGTATTGCTGAGAATAGCTAGGTCATTCACAGTTGATCATCATATAGTATTGCTATTATTATATATAATGTTCTAGTTCTCCTCACTTCACTTTGTGTCAGTTCATAAAAGGTTTTCAAATTTTTCTGAAATCTTCCTGCTTATCATTTCTTATAGCATAATAATATTCTATCTGAAGTACTTGAGTTCTTTAGGATAACTGAAATATAAAGACAGATATATGTAAGTTGCTCACTTAAATTCTAAATAGATAAATAACTTCCACATTTTCCCACAATAATCCTCTCTCAAACATTTTGGATGGAAATTTTGTTTAAAAAATGCACTTAAGTTATAAAGTTATACATATTTGTGAAATATGCCACCTTTTTTTCCTGAAAGCAAATTTGCTGATATTTGAATGAAAAATTAATATATACATACCAGTGGTTTACTATTTTATAGTTTATAAACTCTTTTAACCAAGCTGCATATTCTTATGGAAGGAAAAAAGGGTTAAACAGTATTGGGAAGACAATTAGAGAGAAGGAGAAAAAAGAGAGGAGACAGGGGAAATGGGAAGTTATCCTTGTGAGGTAGATAGTACAAGTATTATTGTAACCATATAGATATATAGAATTTTGGGGGGAGGAGGGTTCTATCCCTGTGATTTTTTCTGTGTAGGGACCTTCCAAAATAGATTTCAAATTTCCAAAATTCTATCAATTTTACTTGATTCAAATTGACAACTCTTTCACTTGAGTGGGCAATACAACCCTAGAACAGCCCAGGGGTGCAGTAGTAGCCTTGAGTGCAACTGGGGGTGTTGAATAAAAATAAGAGGGGGTGGAGGAAGCATAAGGAAAGAAGAGAAGAAAACTTTGATAAACTGTTCATATATGTTTCATCTGTTGTGTAACAGAGTTAAATTCATAGTGATTACATTATTTTCCAAACAAACGCACAAAATGCAAATTATAAGTGGTCAAGTCCACCGACAGATCTTAACAAGTAAGTGTTGGCAGTTGAGTATGTCAGGCATTGTCAGGAAGTCCGGCATGCGTCAGCAGGAATATGTGTATAATGACTTGTTTCCAAAATGATATTATATGGTTACATGATGCCAAAATTCCAATGCAGGAAAAAACCCCACAAATTTACAATAAATTATTGAATTTAAGATGTATAATTTAAAAAAATATATAATTTTAAAAAATGACACAAATTTTTAAAAAGCCATTAAGGTTTAAAGAAAGTAGATTTCTGGGGGGGGGGGGACAGAGTCAAGATGGGGGAGTAGAAACAGGATTTCCACGGGGCTCCTGCTTGCACCTCCTCCAATTCATGGAAAAGGTGACTCTGAACAAATTTTGGACCTACAGAACCCACAAAATGACACAGAGAATCTAACCTCCCACTGAGGACAGCCCAGCAGGCTGGCAGGAAGCAACCAGTTAGGGCTCTGGGTGCTGAGCCCAGCCCCAGAGCCCAAGGGTTTAACCTCAGGGAGGCTACAACCAGTGGCCAGCTGGAGGGACTTCAGATCACCAGCATATGTGACAGTTTCCAGAATTATCAACCCACAGATGCTAAAGACAAACTGAGAGGTCAGTGCAGTGTGGACTTTGGGACCTGGGAATTCGGGGGTGTGGTTGACCTTTGCCCCCAGGGCGAGAAGCAGCTGAGGCATGGCAGCAGTGCAGCCACCACCACATGGCTACTTCAGAGCTCCTGGCCTTCACATTGTAGGGGGACCAACCGACCAGTCTGGATCTGGATTACAGTCTAGGGTGGAGGTCCTGGGGTTTATGACCAATTTGTCAGAGCATGGGGAGGCTTCAGAGAAGGCACCCAACTAATAGCTCCAGCAGCTGAGAAAACCCCAGTGATCTGGGACAAAGCACCCCGCTCTGGTAGCAGAGTTCTACTGTGGCAAAAAGCTCAAAAGTCAAGTAATTGAGTGGCAACATGAGCAAATGAGGGAAGCAAGGTAAGCACAGTAATCTAACTTTGGACTCCTTTTTTGGGGACAAAAAGGATCAAAGCATGGAATAGGAGTAAGATAGCACAGTCAGAACCCCTGTCCCAGAAGCTTCCAAGAAAACAATAAGCTGCTTACAGGCCATAGAGGAGCTTAAGAAGGATTTTGAAAAGCAAATAAGAGAAGTGGAGGAAAAATTGGGAAGAGAAATGAGAATGATACAAGAAAATTAAAAAATGAGAGTCAACAATCTGACTGAAGAAAATAACACCTAAAAAAATAGACTAACTCAAATGGCAAAAGAGGCTCAAAAAGGCAATGAGGAGAAAAATGCCTTAAAAAGCTGAATTTGCCAGATGGAAAAAGAATCTCAAAAGCTCACTGAAGAAGAGAATCATTCCTTCAGAATTAGATTGGAGCAAATGGAAGCTAGTGACTTTTTGAGAAATCAAGATACTATTAAACAGATCCAAACAAATGAAAAAAAAAATAGAAGGCAATGTGAAATATCTCATTGAAAAAACCACTGACCTGGAAAATAGATCCAGGAGAGATAATTTAAAAATTATTAGACTGCCTGAAGACCATGATCAAAAAAAGAACCTAGAAATCATCCTCCAAGAAATTCTCAAGGAAAATTGCCCTGATGTTTTAGAACCAGAGGGAAAAATAGAGGTTGAAAGAATTCACTGATCACCTCCTTTAAAAGATCCCCAAAAGAAAACTCCTAGGAATATTATAGCCAGGTTCTGGAGTTCCCAGATCAAGGAGAAAATATTACAAGCATCCAGGAAGAAAGAATTTGAATACTGTAGAAACACAATCAGGATAACACAGGATCTGGCAGCTTCTACACTGAGGGATTGAAGGGCTTGGAATATGCTATTACAGGAACTGGGATTAAAAGCAAGAATCACCTACCCAGCAAAACTGAGTATCATGTTTCAGGGAAAAATATGGTCATTCAAGGGAATAGAGGACTTTCAAGCATTCTTGATGAAAAAACCAGAGTTGAATAGAAAATTTGACATTCAGATACAAGAAGCAAGAGAAGCATGAGAAGGTAAACAGGGAAAAGAAATCATAAGGAACTTATCAAAGTTGAATTATTTACATTCATACATGGAAAAATAATGATTGTAACTTATGAAACTTTTCTCATTATGATAATAGTTGAAGGGAATAGACATGTATGTATATATGTATACATACATATATATGTCTGTATAGGAGGGTATATGGGCTTATGAATACATATGTGAGTATGTCTATATATGTGTACAGGTATACATAGACAGAGGGTACAGGACCAGTTGAATAGGAAGGGATGATACTTAAAAGGTGAAATTAAGAGGTGAGAGAGGAATATAATGAGAGGAGATGGGGAGAGGCAGAATGCGGTAAACTATCTCATATAGAAGAGGCAAGGGAAAACTGTTACAATGGAGAGGAAGAACAGGAAGGCAAAAGGGAACAAGTCAACCTTATTCTCAATGAATTTGGCTTAGGGAGGGAATGATATACACACTAAATAGGGTATCTCACCCTACAGGAGAGTAGGGGCGAAGGGGATGAGAGGGGGGATGATAGAAGGGAGGACAGGATGTGGGGGAGGGAAGTTGGAAGCACCCACTTTTTAAAAGGAACAGGATCAAAGTAGAGAATAGAATAAGTGGGGGGTGGGATGGAATGGAGGGAAATATAGTCAGTCTTTCACAATATAGCCACTATGAAAATGTTTTGCATAGCTACACATGTACAACTTATATTGAATTGCTTATCTTCCTAGTAAGGGTGGGTGATGAGGAAGGTAAGGAAAGAATCTAGAAGTCAAAGGTTTAAAATCAAATGTTTAAAATTTGTTATTATTATTATTGTTGTTATTATTATTATTTTATATGTAACTGGGAAATAAGATATACAAACACTGGCACATAGAGATCCACCATGCCCTACTGGAAAGTTGGAGGCAGAATGGGGGAAGATATAGGAGAGAGCAGATTGGGGGGAGGGGATATTCAGTGGGATCACTATTTTGGGGTGGTGGGTAGGGGAAAAATGGGGAGGAAATTTGTAACTCAAAATCTTATGGAAATGAATGATGTAAACTAAAGAATAAAAAAAATAAACTACAAAAAAAAGAAAAAAATAGATTTCCAGTGAGGAGCTGAATAATTCTTTTGAAGTGGACAGTTATCCAACAATTTTGGGAACCTCTTCTCTAGAGCTTACTTTAGGCTTAGAGAATTGTCTGGGATATTGAAAAATTAAATGACAGAGATTTCTGGGAAGATGGTGGAGTAGGTGAGAAAACTTTTGACTCTCCAAATTTCCTCTACAGAAAAAGACAGAACATTGCCTCGGAAGTTATGTAAAGCAGTGGAAATAAACAAAAGTCAAATTTGACAATTTGAGAAGTCCCCAGGAAAGACTCAACCTCCAGGGGCAGAAGTTGGTCTGAGTGGAAAGCAGATACTTCCTGGCCCACACTGCAGAATCAACAAACCACAAGTCCTGGGGACAGCTAGTTTGCAAGGCAGCCTCAGTCTTAGAAACTTTCCTCTAGAAGATTGTGTGTGGGGGGAAAGGTCTGACAGCTGAGCAGGAGAAGATTGAAGGATCTTCCACTGTTGAGGGACACAAAGCATAGCTGTGATGACCAGATGTGTCCCAGGCTGTTGCTGCAGGGAGAAGGAACCTAGCAGGCATCTAGTGGGAGCAGTAAAAGAGAGGCAGGGACCCTTCTGGCTGCGGGCACTTGCAGGAGAGCAGAGTCCCTGGTCTCAGTTCCAGGGCAGTGGACAGATGTAGTTTGTGGCCACTGGAGGGACCCCAGGGAGCAAGATCATTTGTGGGACAGTATGACTGGGGGCCCCAGCTGTGGCTGAGGAGTGAATAGAAGAGTACAAGGTTGGGCCCCAGGACAAAAAATAACAAGTAAGAAGGACCTGAGGTTTAGGGTATCATTCCTCACACCTTGGGACTACAAGTTGGTCACACTAATGGCTATAATAGCTGCTAAAAACAAAATAAAACAAACAAACAAAAATGAATAAGCAAAGAAGAAAGAACCCAACCGTAGATAGGTACTATGGGGATAGAGAAGATCTGGGTTCACATTCAGAGGAAGATAATGGAGCTAAAAAAGTCACTCCTTTTTCAAAGAGAAATGTTAAATGGCCCCAAGCACAAAAAGAGTTCTCGGAAGAACTTAAAATACACTTTAAAAATCAAATTAGAAAGATCAAGAAAAAATCAGGAAAAAAATAGCAATCCAGGAAAATCAAGAAAATTATGAAAAGAAAGTCAACCAACTGGAAACAGAGAATCAAAACCTTAAGGAGGAAAAGAATTCCTTGAAAACTGGAATTGGGCAAGGTGAAACTAATGACATTCTAAGACAACAAGAAATAATAAAACAAATCAAAAGAATGAAAAAAAGAAGAGAAAGTAAAACATCTTATCACAAAAACAACTGAAGTGGAGAACAGATCAAAGATAAATAAGAATAGTCGAGCTACCTGAAAATTACAAAAAAAACTTGATAAAATATTACAAGAAATTATCAAGGAAAATTGCCCTGAATTTCTAGAACAAAAAGGCAAAACAGAAATAGAAAATATCCAATTACCACCTGAAAGAGATCCCAGCAGGAAAATTTACAGGAACATTATAGCCAAATTTCAAAACTCCCAGGTTAAGGAAAAAATATTGGAAGCAACAAGAAAAAAAAAAAACACCTTAAATATCATGAAACTACAAAAAGGATTACACAAGACCTAGCATCTACTATGTTGAAGGACTATGGTTCTTGGCATATTATATTCCATAGAGCAAAAGAGCTGGGGTTACAACCAAAGTCAATTTACCCAGAAAAGTTAAGTATAATCCTGAATGAAAAAAAGGACATTTAACAAACTGAAAGACTTTCAGGGTTTTGTGACAAAACCCCAGAACTTAAGGGAAAATTCTATATATAACATCCAGGAGAAATATAAGGTAAACATTAAAGACCAACTATAAGGGACTCAATAAGGTCAAATTGCTTACTTCTTATGTGTGAAAATATTAGCTGTACTCTGACAACTGTCATTATTTTTGGGTAGTTTGAAAGAAAGAATTGGGCTGAGCTGAGTGTGATAGAATGATTCTAAAAAAAATAAAACTGTGTAGGGATAGATAAAAACAGTAATTATCTTATACAAAAGAGGCATAAAAGGAAAAATTGATACAGAAGAAGTTAGTAGGGGGGAGGGCAAGTAGTGCTAGAACCTCACTCATCAGGAATGGGTTAAAAAGGGAACAACATACTTTTCTAGAAAGGTGTAAAAGTCTTCTAAGTTTAGAAAGAAATAAGAGGGCAATGGGATATAGCAGGGATGTGGATGAGGGGTAGAGAGTAAAGGAGGGACTTTTGGAGGGGTGGTTAGGTTAAGGAATAGGAGGGCAAGGTCGCAGGTAGAAATAAAGCAGAGGAGTGAGGAGGGATAGATTAAAGAGAATGAGAAGGATAGTGAGGAAAAATAGATAGAAGGAAAATACACAAGTAATTATAGTTTAGAATGAGAATGGGATGAATTTACCCATAAAACAAACGGATAACAGATTAAAAATTTGAATTCAACAATATGCTGTTTTCAAAAATATATGAAAATGAAAGATGCACACAAAGATAAAATAAAAGGCAGGAGTATAACTTATGTAAAAAAAGCAGGGATACTGATCATGATCTCAGAAAATTTTGTTAAAGTGAAAATAGACAATCAAAAGAGAAAAATAGAGGAACTATATTATATGAAAATAACTAGACAGTATAAAATTTCTAAGCATACCTGCCAAAACAGACATAGGAGCTATATGAACATAAACAGAACACTTTTTATGCAAATAAAATCATATCTAAATAATTGAAGTAATATTTATTGTTCATGGGTAAGTAAAGCCAATATAATTTTTAAATGACAATTTTATCTAACTAATCTATTATTCATTGTCGTCTCAATTAAATTACTAAAAATTATTTTACTGAGTCAGAAAAAAATAATAAAAAAGTTCATTTGAAAGAACAAAAGATCAGGAACTTCAAAAAAAAAGAAAAATTAAATGACTTGCCCATGGTCACACAATTAGCATATGTCAGAGACAGAACTTGAACCCAGGTCTGACTGGCTCTAATTCCTGTCCTCTATATAATTTTTCACACTTCCTTTCATATCACTGTATTACAGATGAGAAAACCAAGGCCCAGGAAGATTATTCCTAAGGTCACTTGAACTTTAAGCCAATTTAATTTGGCTCCTAATACAACATTGTTTTCATTAACATTATGCTGCTTCTTGAGTGCACTAAGAATACATCCAAGGTAATTCGGAATTTGTCTTCCTTTCAAGAAAGTGAAGACTGGTATTGGCTACATGTCATCCTGTCCCTTGTGACCTTTCTTTATCTGTAAGCCTGTTTTGTGGGCAGCTGGGGAGTACAGGAGCCATCTTTTTATCTGCCGCTACTAGCTGTTAGCACCTTTGTCCTTCCCAGGAGATATTGGTTTCACATAGCTCTATGTCTCTTACTGACTTCCAGATGCTTCTTAACAGCTTCTCAACTTTACTTTTCCCTCTGGAACTGCATTTCGGGATAATCTTGTCACATCTTTTTTCTCAGTTTTGGTGATGGGTATTTAGTCAGGCTTACAGACATGAATCCCAAGGTCTGGCTAGCCTGTAGTTAACAGAGCTCTGTTTCTTCTTTACCTACAGGGGAACCTCACTTCCCAGAAGGTCCAGTCAGCCACAGAATCAGTCATTTGTTGGGGAAAACATTGATCTTTTGGTAATTTTTTCAAGCTGTGAAGTTCTAAATATCATGGCAAAAAGAAACATGATTTTGTTCCAGTTTGCCACCTGGGTGTACTTTTTTTTCCACATGGCTATTTAATCTGCTATTTCCTTTTATTCTAGAGCTCTTTGGTTTCAAAACTTACCTTCTCCCTGCCTTTCTAATGTACCTTGTTCCCTGAACAGCTTTCATGACTCCTTTCATGCTATCTTTTCTATCTAGGATTAACCTTCTGCTTTGCAGCCACCAATTTGCTTCCTTTCCCTTGTTCAAAGCCCATCAAAAAGTAAACTTTAGGAGGGAAGCTCCATATGCTGCCAAACTATTGACATAAGGTGGGTGAAGCCAATGAGAGACTCTGTTTTCTTAGGGCCCAAGTTACTCCTAGTTTGGGGAATTTGGCTTCTACATTATCACCAATTTTTGATGGATCTATGATCTCATCGATGTAAATGGATCAATCAAATCAGAACCTTTGTGCCTTCCCATTCTATGTGCTCTTGGCCATCTCATCCCATGAACCTCCCCAGCAGAGCTTGCCCAATGTAATTGGGTCCTTCTCTAGGTTCCTTGATGTTGAGTGGACACCGTTGGAGTAGCAGAGTATTAAATGAATAAATAAAAATTTTACTCAAAATGGTTTTCACAAGGATGGATTTCCTTAATCTGCAAAGTGATTTCCTTCTGGTTTGACTTGTTCCTACACATTTTAAAAGGTTAGTATTTAAGTGTACCTTTGGCTTAATTGAATTCTAAAGATACAGAGGAGACTTCAGAAGGTCATTGAGTCTATCCTGGGCACTTTCAAGAGATAAATATTTATACAATTTGAATTTCTCCCTAAACTTACACAGCTACCTAATATAAGCCATTCAACTTTTAAATACCTTTTTTTCCCCACTAGATAAAAATAACTAAGGTCAGTTTTACTCAGGTCACAGGTAAAATGAGTGACCTCTCATTCTCAATTTATTCCATTGGCTCTTAATCTGCAGGTAAAGAAATTCATTTTCTATGCTACCTTATGACCAGTGAAGAACATCATGCATATGTAGGCAGTAATGGAACAGCAGCCTGAGTTTGTCATGGAAAGACATTTAGGCCTTCTTGCTGCTGAGGGATTAATACAATAATCTATGACTTTATCTTTCTGGATATGCCATCTACAGATGCAAATTATAACCTACGTAAAAGGTTTTATGAGTTGCTTAGTGCTTTGAAAAAAAGAAAGGGGAAAAAAAGAAGCAAATCACTTGGTGGCTTATTTATTTGGTAGAGATAATTAAAGCATGGAATACTGGAGAGGGAGCAAGCCTCCCTTGGATTCAAGTCCACTTTTTGACACATGGTGGCTATGTTATCCTGAGCAAGTCACCAACCTCTTAGGTAACGCTCTAAGACTAAAAATTGCAGATCAGTAACTACCTGTAATGGTAACGGTAATTTGAAGATCTTCCTTGTCCCTTAACAGGCCTAAGGGAATTTGAAGATTTTTCCTACCCTTTAATAGGTTGAATGCAATCACAGGAGCCTGTGGTAGGAAGAGTTTACTGAACAGGTGGATCAGGAAGGGATGGAGCAGGAAATGAGTCAGAGCAGTTAGAGTGGAAGGAGAGAGAGGACACAGGCAACCAGACAGCTGGGATTGTGTTTGTTTGTGGGAAGGCACAAGCAGGGGGTAGGCTTTGATATGGTGTTGCCCTCTGCAGTGTTATTGTGTATAGATTTCTTTGTTGCTATGATGAATTTAGTTTTCTGGTGTTGGGATTTGACTTTCTGACGTCTGAATAAATGTTTTGCTTTTCTCTTCTATATGGAGGATCTGTTATATTTTGCAATTTGGAATTACACCAGCATATTCATAGTCACTGTCAGGGCTGTGAATATTGGCTTGTTGATATACCACCCTACACTGTTAGAGAGAGTTTCCTAACTAGTCAGTCAATAAACTTTTACTGTGTCTATTGTGTACCAGGCACTGTGCTTAGTGTTGCTGTCTATTTGAACGAAATTACACACATAGCTAGCTGCTCCCCCCAAAACATGGCTAGATATTGTTTAGTGTTGTGAACACTAAATCAAGCTTTCTAGAAAAGGAAATAATCAGAAGATCAAGTTAAGGAGTTGGGGAATAGGTAGAGTAGAAATAGATAAATTAGTATCTGAAATAAAGCAAATGCTGAAAACCAAATGGCATAATCAGACAGGCAACAAGCATTTATTAGGTACTTACTGTGTGCCAGATGCTATGCTAAGTGCTGGGAATACAAATATAAGCAAAAAGAAAGTGCCTGCCCTCAACAAGCTTACATTCTAGTAGGGGAAAGGAAACACATAAAAAGGAGCTAAAAGTTGGGAATGGGAGGGATAAGAAGGTATATGTGAGGGCTCATGGTGGGGGAAATCTGGAAGGACAGGAGCACAACCCTAGAATGAACTCACCAATGAGAGAAGGGGGTTGGCATGGCAGAGGGAGATCTTACAAGACCTGTAGAAGATGGGATTTGAGCTTAATCTTGAAGCGAGTTAAGAAAGTTACTTAACTAGTCTGATCCTCAGAAAACAAAGTTAAGGGCACACAGCAAGGGAATGGCAGAGCCATGATGGAAATCCTGCTCCTCATTCTCCAAATCCAACATCATTCCTGCAGTAGCACATTCCAGAATCTCTCCTATTAAGTCGCAAAATCCCTACAATTGGAGGGTTACACAGGAAAGAAGTCTTATCTGGGTTTAACTTTCCCCCTCTGCAGAAAGAGAAACCCTTCAAGCCATGAAGGGTTTGTAGGCCTCTGTGCAATTTAATGGATAAAGTGATGGACTTTGAGAACTTAGGAAAACCTGAGTTCAAATCTGACTTTAGACAGTTACTAGCTATGTGATCATGGGCAATCACTTAATTTCTCCCAGCCTCAGTTTCCTCATCTGTGAAATGGGGCTAATAATAGCACCTCCCTCAGAGACAATATATGTAGAGTGCTTAAAGAATCAGGCGACCAGGTCAAAGTAAGGAATCAAAGATTGGAGGCAGAAGGGACAGGGGAAGTCTAAGGAATTAGTAGAGTGAATTTTTGTGATAGAAGTAGGAATAAAGAAGATAAGAGAGATGTGAATATCAGCAGGCTTCTGAGATGACATCAATAGGACAATAGGGACAGAGCTAGAAAGCAGTTCATGTGAACAAAGCTTAGGGATTTTCATATATTGTACTCATGAATTAGTGGTGTGAAGAGAAAAACAAATGACCTAAAATAATCTTAAGTTATATTAAGAGAAGTATAGTAGATAGGGCAAAAGAAAAGCCAGCACCATTGGATTCTGCCTTGTTCAGACCACATCTGGAATATGGTATCAGATTCTAGGTGCTACATTTCAGAAGGGATATTGCTAAGGAGGAAGTAACCTCCTTACACTCGAGAAGTGTAAGGGGCCTTGAAATCAAGCTATTTAATGATTAATTGAAGGAACTAGGTGTTAGCCTGTAGAACAGCCTTAGAGAGAGAAATGATGTATCTTTAAAAATTTAGGCAAAAATGTAAAAGAAAACAAATATCCCCTATGGGCCCAATCAAGTTTGGGCATCATAAATAAGAAAATTAAAGATGAACTCCCTGAAATTCTCTAAATGCTCCAGAAATCTCTTCATCCTGGAAGATCACTACAGCCCTGGAACTCATACCCTCTGCCACTGGGGTCTCTCCTTCTGACTGGATGGCTTCTCCTGGAGCCATTTATTTATTATTTAAGGAGGGCACCCAGGCTAGCCATCTCTTTATTTCCCACCAAACTACACTCCTCCAGACTTCTCCATCATCCCTTCCTTCCCTCTTAATGTGTTGTCTTCCTTATTGGAATATAAACTCCTTAAGTCAGGGAATATCTTTATTTTTGTTTGTATTTGCATTCCTAGTGCTTAGCAGAGTGCCTGGCAAAAGTGCCCCTAATAAACTCTTGTTGGCTGATGGAGAAAAGAAATTTTTTAGAAAGTCTTTGCAAGAAAAGTACATTTTCCCTCTTATGAAGAATTCCTTCTAGCCCAACCCCTACTGGAAAAACAAATTTTTATTATGAAATCTTTTTAGGATAATTAATAAAAGATAAAATGAGATAGAACTTTCCTCACAACAACCCTAAAGGTAGGAAGTGAAAGCATTATTAACCCCATTTTATAGGCGAGAAAATCGAGGCTTAGAGAGGTTAGGTCACTTAGATTTGGGCACACAGTATCAGAGCCACTATGTCAACTCACATTTCCTGACTCCAAGTCTGTCGTTCTTTCTGACATGTCATGATATAACTCCAGCACAAACTATTGTAAATTTAATCTTTCTTTTGTATCCAGATGTTCTTTGCCTATGACCAGGGAAAAGGTTTAAACCTAACTGTGAATTCTGAGAATTGTGTTCTCAGTCAGCCAGTTACCCTCAGAGGGATGAAACCTCTCACAAGCTCTGAGGCAGAAAGAACTTTTTATGCCACGTTGAGAGTTGAAAAAAACAACACCTTAATCAGCAACATAGGAGGGGAGTAAGAAATTGTGGTTGGAGATAGGAGTAGATATCACCTAAAGGTGGAGCAGTTGACAACAGCCTCAAGATGATGATAGATTGGCACTTGTGGAGAAGGACAAAGAAAATTCTGCAGGCATTTTGTGATTCAGATTCCAAGACTAGAGATTGCTGACTGTGGTCATCCCTTTTCTGAGGTATAAAAGATTTAACTCTTCGGGGCGGCTAGGTGGCGCAGTGAATAGAGCGCCGGCCCTGGAATCAGAAGGACCTGAGTTCGGAGCCGGCCTCCAACACCTAATCCGCACAAACAAAAACCTAGCCGTGTAACCTTGGGCAAGTTACTTAACCCCAATTGCCCTAAAGGGGCGACTAGGTGGAGCAGTGAGTAAGAGTGCCGGCCTCGGAGTTTGGATGACCCGAGATCAGATCCGGCCTCAGAAAATGAGCACCCACGAATAAATAATGACTAGCCGTGTAACCTTGAGCAAGTTACTTAACCCCAATTGCTTTAAAAAAAAAAAAAAAAAGATTTAACTCTTCTAAATCTCTTTAATCTACTCATGGCAGGCAGATCCTTTTTGTATAATCTCCTCTCTTTCTTTAAGTTGTCTCTATTTCTTGATTTTTTATAATATAAAAATATGACAAGTCGTTTTTTATTGATGACTATCTATGGATTAATTGTGTAAATGAGTAAAGTCAATGGAGGAGGCCAGTTACTTGCTTAGGATACACAGAACAATATTATGTTAGAGGAATAGACCTCTGTCCATAATACCCCTAGACATTAAAAGAATTGGAGGAAGACTTCTATTATTTTGGGTAGCTCCTCTGTACAGAATACCCTAGATATTAAAAAGAACCAGAGGAAGGCTTGCATAAGTTTAGATGGCTTCTCTATGGAGGATTCATGGAAAAACATGGAAGAACAACAAGAAAAGAAAAAAAGATGTGGAGGGGTTGCTATATGCTTTGTTGGAGTAGATTACCTAGTAGAATGCAAGAGGGCAGAAACTTTTTATTTTTGTTTTTATGGCCCCAGGGGCAAGCACTAAGTGGGTGAGAAATAAATGCTTATTGAATTAAATTGAATTGATGGTGTACCCAATACTAATGAAATCAATGTTCTTAATGTATCTGAGGAATTCCAATTCTGCCTTAGACACTGACTTAGTTGTATGACCTGAGGCAAGTCACTTAACCTCTCTATGCTTCAATTTCTTCATTTACAAAATGGGGATAATAAGAGCACCTATCTCACAGGATTATTATGAAAATAAAATGAGATAACACATGTCCAGCACTAGATAGTACTAGCTGTTATTGCTATCATCATCATCACCATCTTCATTGTCATCATCATCATCATTATCTAAAAGAGAAATCTTTAACTTTTTTTGTCTCATGGACTGCTTTGGATGTCTGGTAAAGCCTATAGACCCTTTATAAGAACAATGCCTTTAAATATTTGAAGGAAAGGTGAAATTTCAATAAGAGGCTGATGAAAGATGTAACTTTTCCCATCTAAGTTCATGGACACTCAAAAATACATCCATGGACCCCTTATTCCTTTGCCTAAGGTCTTAACCCCTGCTATAATGGTTTTTATTTTTTATTTATTTAATTTTTTACTTTTTGGAGGGCAATTGGGGTTAAGTGACTTACCCAAGGTCACAACAGCTAGTTTTTGTGTTAAGTGTCTGAGGCCAGATTTGAACTCAGGTCCTCTGGACTCCAGGGCCGGTGCTCTATTCACTGCGCCACCTAGCTGCCCCCTCTAGCTGTTTTTAGAAACAATAATAAACAAACTTCATCTCATTCTGAGTCCACATTATCATGAATTAAAAATTAATGGGGTTTTGTTGCAGCTACTTCCAAGGTGGCACTTAGTTGATTGCAGAGTTTGGGACCAGATCTCATGGCAGTAATATGGACAGGCTCCAGGTGCTAAAGTTCTCCAAGCAGAATATTAATATATTTATACATTCATCCATTAAAAAGTTTCTTCAGAAAGTGAATCTATTTTCCTCTGTCACTACTTGCAAAAATAATGTGCTTAGGAGAAAAGGACAGTATATATCATTTAAACTCCATTCTTTTCTCAAGTTAGTTCATGCCTAGCTGCAAACCAAGATAATAACAATACTGTACAATGACTGCACATTGTATAGCACAGCACATTTTCAAAACACATGGCAAACATTTACTGACTTTGTAATTAACCAGATCCAAGTGTAACTCTGATTAAGTGAGAGGATGCTGTGGTTCCCAAACTAATTTAGGAGAGTAGAATGGAGGTCCTCCGAGCATACATACTTTAAGAGTTACTGAAAATACTGTTCCATCCAGGCTAGGAAGACTTGGCTAATCCCATCTAATTACATAAGGAGAAAAATTTGAGGAATATTTGGGATATATAAAAATATAATTGGGAAATGTCTAACAAAATAGGTGAAGGTATAATACAACATAGATGATGTTAATTTGTGACTTTCTAAGTCAATATGTGGCCCTTAGGGATCCATTTCTGTTTGAGTTGATACCACTGGTCTAAACCTATGGCAGCTCTTCAAACACTAAAGCTTGCCATCATGTTTTTCCTCAATCTTCTCTTCTCTAGGCTAAACACCCCCAGTTCTTTCAACCTATTTTTTTTTTTTTGTATGATCTGTAGTCCTCTCATTTTCTGTTCCTCCACTGAAAGGCTCCAATTTCTCATTGTCATTTCTGGTTGGGTTGAGATTTAAGTGGTCACATATGAAAAGAGTTCATGTCACTAACTCTCAGAAAAAAACAAAGCCAGAAATATTATCTAAAAAGAGAGAGAACATCTTTTTTTCTGGGTGGAACAATAGATGTGTGGATCAGATTTCATTAGTGTGCATCTATAGGGATTTTTTAAAAAAATATAAACATTTACTTGAATACTCAGTTGTAGAGGACTTTATTTTTTGTTTATCATACTAAAGAAACTAAAACTTGGCTAAACTTTTAAAATTTTCAACTAAATTTAAAAATACAAATAAAAATGAGACACAGAATAGTAATTTGGGGAGATAGTAGGGTGTGCCTGAACACTCAGAATACCCTAAAATCCTGAGTTTTTTGTGTGCTTATTGTGAGATATCCCATAGCTATCAACAAAGGTGATGAGTAAGCCTTAAAAAGGAAAAGAAAATCTCTGACCTAGCATCCAACTGGTAGAATTGTGAACTTTGTAGGTAAGACTAAGAAAGGAACTCTCGTTATGTCTGTTGGCATTTAGGGCAGTAGTCTCCAAGACAGATGCTACAATGCTTTAGGAGGCTGAGTCCTGACCCTGAGGGGTATGATTAGAGGGTGGAGAGACAGTGATAGCCATGATAGCCAGTCTCCAAGCTTATTTCCATCACAATCATAATTACCACTATTCCCTAATAGTCTCCCACAATGACTTCTTCTATTGTGTACACTCACAACCTCATTCCTTCTGAGTTGGTTCCATCAAGTAGTTATAGGTCAATTATGACTATCCAGGAAGCTACAAAAGTAACATTGGGGAAAATTTCCCAACCTTATACTCACTGCCTACCTCCTAGATCACTCCTTTGGAAGGCAGGCTCTGCACTCAGGAGGAATGACCAGTGAATAAGTGACTGTAAAGCCAAGCATGAGCAGCTTTCCAGAGGACTGATGCTGTTTCAGCTTTCAAGGTTCTGATTACACAGTATAGCAAACTCTCTATTCAACAACAAATCAGAGCAAAACATTCACAGAAAATCAAGGTACAGCATTCACAATGTTACAACTTATCACAGAAAATAAAAATACAGCATTCACCATGTCACAACTCAACAACTTATCACTAAAATGGCCACATAATTTTCACCAAAGTGGTCATATAGTTTTCAACAAAGTACAGTCATTTAGTAACTTAACCATTTAGTTACTCAATCATTCAATCATCCTTAAGAGACACAAAGTACAAAAGCAAAAGTCCTCTACCTCTAGGTAGTACATTCATTTAGTCAATCACAAAGTCTTAAGTACTCAATTCAGTCACAAAGTACAAAAGTCAAAGTACTCCACCCCTTGGTAGTCTTAATTGGAGATTAGTTTCCAATGATAAACAAAGTATATTCATTTGGTCAGTCACAAAACACAAAGGCCATCCACCCCTAGGTCACTACTAGGTTACAATATCATCACAGCATTCAGTACCCAAGGAGAGGTCTTTTCTTCATCTTGACCCAAGGCAAGTTCTCAGCAGTTTTTGTTCCTGGGAAGACAAAGCTTAACAAAGACACAATAACTGGCATCCTCTTCAATTCACTTTCTGTCTGTGAAATCAACCTAGGCCCAACAAGGTCAGAGGCCCCTATGAACAAACAAATCTGAAAAAGTAACATCAAAACAGACAGACCAAGTACCCGCACCATAGTCATGCTTCCTCAGTCTTCAGCAGTTCTGGCTGATCCTCGGACATCCTCAGCATCTCTGGCTGGCCCTTGGGAGTCCTCAGCACCATAAGCTCCATTCTCAAAATCAAAATCTCTTTATCCGACCTCCATATGGCTTGCTCCAAGAAATTCTGTCTCTGTTTTCAATTCTCATTCCTCTTCTCAGTTCTTCTCAATTCTCAGTCAGTCTTCAGTCCAGCAGTAGCTGCCCTGCCTCCATGATGCTTACCCCAGAAAATTCTGACTGTCCAACTTGTACTTTTTCTTAAATATAATATAGTTCCTCCCTGTTCATCCCCTTCCTGTTATATCAGCAACAGGGGTTCATACCTTCTGTTTCTTTAACAGAGGCTTAATTTGAAACTAGGTGCTAAGTACCTCTTAGCTTTCTAATACAAAGGGATCTTCAAATTTCATTACTATTACAGTGACCCATCCACCTGTTTCATTTTGGGTGACACTGAGTACATCACACAGGATGAGTCAGCATGGAGGGGTTGTGCTCTGCATCATAAGTCTCCCTCTACCTTTCCCTCCAAACACTAACCTCCCCCTTTCATCTTATACTGTCGAGGGCATACCATCCTCAGCTGCACAACCTCAAACAACATCTTTGACTCTTCACTCTTCCTTTTTCTTCACTTATCCCACCAATACCAAATCTTGTTGGAGGGACTGGAGGAAAACAGGCATATTAATACACTAGTGATGGACCTGTGAATTGTTGTAGTCATTCTGGAAAGCAGTTTGGAATTGTGCTCAGAAAGTCATCAAACCTTTTGACCCAGTGATACCAATATGAGCTCTATACCCTGAAAGAAATCAAATAAAGAGGAAAAGAGCCCATATGTACAAAAATATTTTAGCAGCTTTTTTGTGATAGCAAAGAACTAGAAATTAAGGGGATACCCATTAATTGAGAAATGATTAAGCAAGTTATGGTATATGAATGTAATAAAATACTATTATGTTGTAAGAAACAATGAAAAGGATGTTTTAAGAGAAATCTAGCTAGACTTAATGAACTATGTAGAGACTATGATCCACACAATGACCAACCATGATCCCAAAAGACTCATGATGAAACATGCTATATACTTCCTAAATAGAGAGGTATTTGTAAACTGCGGGCTCTCTATATGGAACACCAGGGTGACAGGGAAGCCAATAAAATTAATGTAATCTTAGTTTTCCACAAAAGACCTGATCCAGACCAAGGAAGGTCACAGTACTGTTGTTCTTTCTCCTGGTATGACTATGTTTTGGGAAGTATGTTGATGAGTGGCATAGCATCCAGAAGAGAGTGACCCAGATGGCAAAGAGCCTTTAAAATCATTCTTTATCAACTGAAGAGATAGGGGATGTTTAGGCTGAAGAAGAGAAGCTTTAGTTGAGACATAAAACAGTTGTCAAATGTTTGAATGTCTGTCAAGTGGAATAATGGCCAGAATTTATATAGTGCTTCAAGATTTGCAGAGCACTTTACAGACATTGTCTTATTTTACCTCACAACACCTCTGGGAGATAAATGCTATTATTATTCCCGTTTTACTGATGAGGAAACTGAGGTTAAGAGAGTTTATATGATTTGCCCAGTGCTCTTGTTTTGTTCCACTTGATCCCAGGTGGCAGAAATTGAAGCACTGTTTAGAATGTACAGACAGGTAGATTTTGATTCCATATATGGAAAATGTTTTTGGAGATTGTTTAAACACTCATCAAAGGTGTTGTAGGGGTGGCTAGGTGGCGCAGTGAGTAAGAACGCCAGCCTCGGAGGTGGGATGACTCGAGATCGAATCCGGCCTCAGAAAATGAGCACCCACACACAAATAATGACTAGCTGTGTAACCTTGAGCAAGTTACTTAACCCCAATTGCTTAAAAAAAAAAAGGTGTTGTAGAATGAAATTCCTTTTCAGATATGAATCAGATCTGATGGTTTCTGAAGTTCCTTCCAACTTTGATTCTATGATTGATTAGATTTACTCTGAAATAAGGTCCCTAGTATAAGGTCATAGAATTATAAATCTAGAAGAGATCACAAAGAGACCATAAAAGAAATCACCTCACTTTACAGGGTAGGAAACCGAGGCTAAGGAAGTACAGTGACCTACCCAAGGTCACAGTTATCAGGCATCAGAGGAGTAATTTGAACTCAGGTCTGCTGCCTCCCAGTGACTGATACCAATTTTGTAAAGAATATTGGTCCTTTTTTGGGGTTTTGGTTTTCTTCTTAAACATCTAACTTCTTTTTCTTTCTTCAAGCATTGTCTTCTGGTGTGGTGGTGTTCTCCTTTGCTTTCCAGGTCTGGGAAGTAACATAGTATATGTTTAAGTTCCATGCATCTTACAATTTCAATTAATTGTTTACAGTGTCTCAGATTTCTACACTTCCTTGAAAGGATCTTTGTTTATGTTGATTGCAGGAGGTAATATTTCTAGCTTCAGTAACCATGGTGATGAATAATTCTCCCCTCAGGATCCCTGCCAGCTGCACAACTGTCTTCATAGTAGCACCCAGTGTTTTACTAATGAGTGATTTCTCATTTACTGTGGGAGGACGTTTTTATTCCTTAACGTACTTGGTTCTGTTTTGTTGGAGTCTCTTCCTGAAGAACAATATTTGAAACAAATAGACCCACTCAGTAAAGTCTTGTTTTCAAAAGAAAAGTGTTCCTACTTCCAGCAGGGAAAACCCTGCAGGACTCAATATCCTTGTAAAGTTTTAAAGCTGTCTCCTTCTCTCTCCTCCTTCCCTTCTCTAACCCCACCGATACACCCCAGTTTCTATCTGTCATGGTCAAAAAATACCTGCTGATAAGCATTTCCATCAGAAATCTTCTCTGGCTGTTGTGGAAAGGCACTTAAATATTTCACAAGATTTATGCGATGAATAATTTAAGAGAAATAAAGGAAGCTCCTAGAATGTCTTTGAATTATGTAACAGGATCTTGGGATTACGGTAGCATTTTTTTTTCCTTATCAGATTTAAATGTTTTTATAGGGAACTAGAAGTTATTTTTGCCCTTTTTTCTACTCACTAATGGTGGAACCATCATAGACAAAGGGTATTTTAACCTTGTGAAGATACTAGCCAATAATAATAGCTGTTTTTTATTTCTATATACTGCTGTGAATTGCCTTCGAGTTCTTACTGATTGTCTTAAATACAAAAATGGACAACAGTGAGAATTTAAGGACAAAGATGAGAACTTTGGAAATTGTTGACTCCTTTAAAAAATTACTTTCTTGCTATTTTTCTTCCCCACTGATCTAAGAGAATTAGAGAATGAAGAAGTCTCCTTCCAATGTGTTTTCCACATAGAAAATATGTCTTTCTATTTGCATTTCTGCAAACTCTTTTTTCTCTTTTCTTGGCTTTTCAGTGATTGAACAGACTTGCCATCATTTTTAGGAATTAGTTACTAGGAAAACAGATGTGGCCCAAATTAGGCTAGATGAGTTTTCAGTCATGCCATTTTGTAATTTCAAAAGTGTCACCAGATGAGAAGGCATCTGAGAGGTCAGAATGTTCATTTCATACCTGAACAGAATTCCTCCAACAATACTTCAAACACAAGGTCATTCATAGTGGTAGTTACTAGTAGGCCTTATTTTTACTTCTAGATTTTATTAAAAGGGACCCCATTGGAGAAAAGGTGATCTTCTAGTCTCAGCCCTGTGATAGCCAATTAGGCAAAGAGATCTAGTATAGCATTGGGTTGTTTTTGGATGTCTTGTACATCATTGATTTATGTTGCATTTGTAGTACACTGAAACCCCAGGTATTTTTCAGATGAACTTTTGTATAGCCATATGTTCCATACTCTCTGGGCAATTGATAGTTTGAACACATGCATTGAATTTCATAGTGCTTATTAAGTTGCATCTTATTAGACATTATCTAAAGTTCTAATATGTTAAGATTTTTTGTAACCCAATTCTTTCAGTGAATATATAAGCTATCCTTCCGACTTTCATGTCATCCTTTAGTATGAGAAGCATGCTATCTACCATCTACCTTCATTAAAATCAAAAATGTTGAGCAGAAAAGGGCCAAGGACAGATCTTTGGGATGTTCCATTTGAGATTTCCCTCTATTTTGACATCAACCCATTAATGACTTACTATCTTTGGGGTCTGGTCATCCAATCAGACTCAAATCCAGCTCTTTCTATTATCATCTAGGATACATCTCTGTATCTCACCCAGAGGAAATTGTGAAAGACACTGTCAAATATCTTGCTGAAACTATGTATGGAATATCTATGGCATTCTCTGCATCTACCTGTAAGAGCAAGCACAGAAGTGGTTCACACCTTGTTTCAGCTATTGAATTAACACCTTTTTTTTCAGTCTGTTAAGAAACAGAACATGTGTGGCGGAGCCAAGATGGCGGAGTAGAAACAGCTTGTCCAAGCCTCTCTGCCCCCAGATTCTCCACAAACTATGTAAAAAAGGACTCTGAAAATCTTCTGGAGCCCCAGCACCCACAGAACGACACAGAGAAGCAAACCTCCCGCTGAGGACAGCCCAGCACCCTGCAGGAAGGACCAGCGCAGTGGTCTGGGAGCTGGCAGCTCGCAGAGCGCAGGAGCCGAGCCGAGCCCAGGTCCACGTGAGCCGAGGTTTTAGCCCCAGGGCGGCAGGGCCAGCAGCCAGCTGGAGGAACCCCAGAACACCAGGAACTGTGGAGACGCCAGAATTATCAACATAGACCTGCCTGGGACAAAGTAAGAGGTTAGTGTCCTATGGACTTTGGGACCTGTATTTGGGGAATGCGTCAGCTCCCTCCCCTGGGGGCTAGAAGCTGCTGAGGAGACACTCCACTGTGTAGTTTTCAGAGGCATTTCCAGCTCCCAGCCTACAAATCGTGGGGAGATCCAGCGATCAGTCTTGGGGGGTAATCGCTCTTGCTTTAACCTCCCTGGATCTGGATTGTGATCTAGGGTGGAAGTTGTGGGTGGGTTTATAGCTTGCCAGAAACGGAAGTTGCCCCCACACGTTCGGGACGAAAATTCCTCTAGCTGGCCTTAAAGCCATAGTGTGGCAACAAGCCCAAAAGCCAAGTAATTAAGTGGCAACATGCCAAGGCAAAGGAAACAGAAAAATGCAACCCTAGACTCCTATTTTGGGGGCATGGAGCGGGAAAAGGACTGTGAGGTCAGAAGTCCTGCTCCAAAAGCCCCAGGGGAAAACATGAGCGGGTTGCAGGCCATAGAGGACCTTAAGGAGGACTTTAAAAAATCAAATAAGAGAAGTGGAGGAAAAATTAGAAAGAGAAATGAGAAGGATGCAGGAAAAGTATGAAATGAGGGTCAACAGCCTGACTGAGAAAACAACACCTTAAAAAATAGACTAGCTCAAATGGCAAAGGAGGCCCAAAAGGGCAATGAGGAGAAGAATGCCTTAAAAAGTCGAATTTGCCAGATGGAAAAAGAATCTCAAAAGTTCACTGAGGAGATTCATTCCTTCAAAGTTAGACTGGAGCAAATGGAAGCTAGTGACTTTATGAGAAATCAGGATGCTGTTAAGCAGATCCAAACAAACGAAAGATTAGAAGGCAATGTGAAATATCTCATGGGAAAAACCACTGACCTGGAGAATAGATCCAGGAGAGACAATTTAAAAATTACTGGACTACCTGAAAGCCATGATCAAGGGAAGAACCTAGAAATCACCCTTCAAGAAATTCTCAAGGAAAACTGCCCTGATGTTTTAGATCCAGAGGGCAAAATAGAGGTTGAAAGAATCCACCGATCACCTCCTGAAAAAGATCCCAAAAAAGAAAACTCCCAGGAATATTATAGCCAGGTTCCAGAATCCCCAGATCAAGAAGAAAATACTACAAGCAGCCAGGAAGAAACAATTTCAATATTGTGGAAACACAATCAGAATAGCCCAGGACCTGGCAGCTTCTACACTGAGGATCGAAGGGCATGGAATATGATATTCCAGAGGGCAAAAGAACTGGGAATGAACCCAAGGGTCACCTACCCAGCAAAACTGAGTATTTTGTTTCAGGGGAAAATATGGTCATTCAGTGGAATAGAGGACTTTCAAGCATTCTTGAGAAAAAACCAGAGTTGAATAGAAAATTTGACATCCAGACACAAGAAGGAAGAGATGCCTGAGAAGGTAATCAGGGAAAAGAAATCAAAAGGAACTTATCAAAGTTGAACTATTTACATTCCTATATGGAAAAGCAATATCTGTGACTGATGATATCTTTCTCACTATGAAAATAATGGAAGAAGGGGTGTGGTCATACGAATACATATGTGAATGTGTGTGTATATGGTTACAGTTATATATGGATAGAGGGCATAGGTTGATATTGTTGGGAAGGGAGAGTACTCAAGGGATGAAATTATGAGGTGAGAGAGGAAAGTGGCAAGAGGAGATGGGGAGAGACATGGTAGGGTAAACTATCTCATGTAGGGAAGTGGGTGCAAAGGAGGGGGAGAATAAGGAAGGCTAAAAAGGCAAAACCACATTCACATTGAATTTGGTTCAGGTAGAAAATGACATACATACTAAATGGGATATCTCAACCTGCAGCAGGATAGGGGGAAGGGGGATGAGAGGAGGGATGATGGATGGGAGGGCATCCTTGGGGTGAGGGAGGTTGGAAGTACCCACTATAGAAGAGGGACAGGATCATGTAGGGAATGGACCAGGTGGGGGGTGGGATGAGTGGGAGGGAATTATAAGCAGCCTTGCACAATATATCTACTATGATAATGTTTTGCATAGCTAGACATGTACAACATATACTGAATTATTTATATCCCAAGAAGGAATGGGTGACAAGGGAGGAAGGAAATGGATCTGAAATTCAAGGTCGTAACATTAAATGTTTCAAATATATATATATAAATACTATTATTAATACTCTTTTACCTATAATTGGGAGATAAGATGTGCAGGCATTGGGACACAAAGATTCATCTTCCTCTAATGGAAAGTCGATGGGGGTATGGGAGAAGGTATGGGAGAGAGCAGATTGGAGGAAGCGATATCTTGTGGGACTGCTATTCTGGGAGGTTGGGTAGGGGAATAATGGGGGGAAAATGATTGTAACTCAAAATCTGGCGGAAATGAATGATGTAAAACAGAAGTTAATAAAGTATTTGTTTAAAAAAAAAAAAAAAGAAACAGAACATGTGAACGCCACAACTTGTGAACTCCTGGGGAGGAGCCAATGATTATATAAGGAGAGCCCCAGGGCTAGAGACAGCAGGAGCTGAAAAGAGGACTCTTGTGGTGGCAGAGTCAAGAAGAATACCTGTGGTATTGTGGCACTCTGTTTGTCTGCTCTGTCTATGTTGATGTTTGTTTGTGATACTTTGTACAGAAGCCCTGGGACCTTGCTGGAAGCCCTGACAGAGGATTTTCTACTTGTATGTTTACAGAAGTCCTGGAGGAAGGTTTTGGAGGTCCTGGAACTTTACTGATGCTTTGTTCTGACCTCTTGGAGCTTGTTTGTGGGCTAGTGTTGATTCTATGTTGATGATTTGTGTTGAGTTAATTTCACAGGCAGATAATGAATTGATGATGGTGCTGGCAATGTGCATGAATATTATTGTGGCTCTGTTAAGCTTTTGTCTTCCCAGAAACAGGAATTGTGAAGGTCTTGAGGTGGACTGGACACTGAACTTCAATATGGAATAGGAACTGGAAGAAGAACTGGACAAGGAGCTGGATAAGAAACTGGGAGCTGCCTGCCTTTGAACCCAGGTGACAGTTGGATCTAGGACCATGGAAGAGGAACCATGGAAACTGAAAGCCAGCCTCCAGTCAAGCTGAAAGAAGACTTTACTTGAATATTGTGTACTGACTGAGAAGATTATGATTTACTATGACCTAGGGGTGGATGACCTGTCTATTTTCCACTACTAAGAGGTTACTAAGCAGTGACTGATAATTGAATAGTGACTGATGACTGAATAGTGACTGATTTGTAACTTCATGTGCCCCATGAGTGGAGAACTTTGACTATTGTATTTTGTGACCCTTAAGGAGGCAAGCCTCATTAAGGATGATTGAATGATTGAGTTACTAAATGATTATACTTTGTTGAAAACTGTTGTGACCACTTTGGTAAAAAAAAAATGTGGCCATTTTAGTGATAAGTCATTGTGAATGCTGTATTTTGATTTTCTGTGATAAGTTGTAACATTGTAAATGCCATACCTTCTTTCTCTGTGAATGTTTAGCTCAGATTTGTTATTGAATAAATAGAGTGTTCAGTATACTATGTAATCAGAACCTTAAAAGCTTTTCACAGTAGCATTCTTCTGGAAAGCTGCTTGTGCATGGCATTACACTATCTTACCAGAAAAGGAAAGAAGATAGTATGGAATGAGTTGTTCCTGAGAAATCTATGGTGTCTCTTAGTCATCAAAACTTACCCGTCTGACTGTTTATGAGCCATTATCTTAATAATATGTTCTAAAATTTTGTCAGGACTTTCAGTCAAGTTCTCATAGCTAAAGAATTGACCCTCTACTCTTTGAACATCATGACCACATCTGTGCATCTCCACTTGGGTGGCACCTCTTTCATTCACTTTAAGAATCATTTTGAGTGACTTAGCAAGCATATCATCAAATCTTTCAGTACCCTAGGAAATGTTCTTCCAATTGTAATGAGCTGAATGCACTGGGGACAGTTGGATACTCTCTTACTAGTTCTTTAGTTATGTTGGGTTTCAATTTCCTGTTGACCATTCCTTGCCCCACCTACCCCCTCCACATACTTCCCAATTAGACAATCATTCTTACTGGTAGAGAAAAACAATGGAAAATAGGAGTTGAATAGCTCTGCACCTCCAAGCAATGTTCCTCTCCTTTCCTTGATTCCCCTTTCATCTTCAACATCGCCAAGAAAGAATTTATGTTGTCTTTAATCTAGATAAGCACATATCAGCTCATTCCAGGTAGTCTTAAATTATTCTTAGGGGATCTAAAATTGGGTCTTATTCCCTTTCTATTCTTTTAAAAAAATTAATAGTATTTTATTTTCCCAATTATATGTAAAGATAATCTTTAGCATTAATTATTATTATTATTTTAACAAATGCTTTATTAACTTCTGGTTTACATCATTCATTTCCGCCAGATTTTAAGTTACAATTTTCCCCCATTTTTCCCCTACCAACCACCCCAGAATAGCAGCCACACAAGATATCCCCTCATCCAATCTGCTCTCTCCCATATCCCCTTCAACTTTACCATTAGGGCGAGGTGAGTCTCTGTGCCCCAATGCCTGAACATCTTATCTCCCAATTACATGCAAAATAGTATTAATAATAGTATTTACATATATTTGAAACGTTTAATTTTAAAACTTTGAATTCCAAATCGATTCTCTTTCTCCCTTGTCACCCACTCCCTCTGGGTAGAAAAGCAAATAAGTATGTGTTGTACATGTATAGCTATGCAAAACATTACCATAGTAGATATATTGTAAAAGACTGCTTATATTTCCCTCCCACCCATCCCACTCCCCACCTAGTCCACTCTCTATTTTGATCCCGTCCCTCTTCAAAAGTGGGTACCTCCAACCTCCCCTTGCCCCAGAATGCCCTTCCCTACATCATCTCTCCTCTCGTCCCCCTTCCCCCTACTCTCCTGCAGGGTGAGATATCCCATTTAGTATGTATGTCATTCTCTCCCTGAGCCCAATTCAATGAGAATATGGTTTTACCTTTTTGCCTTCCTGTTCTTCCCCTCCCCTGCAACCACTTCCCCTTGCCTCTTCTACATGAGATAGTTTACCCCACCGTGTCTCTCCCCATCTCCTCTTGCCACATTCTTCTCTCACCTCTTAACTTTACCCCTTAAGTATCATCCCTTCCTACCAAATTCAGCCTGTGCCCTCTATCCATATATACCTGTAAACATATCTACACCCATTCACATATGTATTCATATGCCCATATACCCTTCTTCCATTATTTTCATACTGAGAAAGGTTTCATCAGTCACAGTTATTGTTTTTCCATGTAGGAATGTAAATAGTTCAACTTTGATAAGTTCCTTTTGATTTATTTTCCCTGATTGCCTTCTCAGGCATCTCTTGCTTCTTGTGTCTGGATGTCAAATTTTCTATTCAACTCTGGTTTTTTCCTCAAGAATGCTTGAAAGTGGGAGTAGAAATAGCTCGCCCAAGCCTCTCTGCCCCCAGATTCCCCACAAACTATGTAAAAAAGGACTCTGAACAACTTCTGGAGCCCCAGCACCCACAGAACGACACAGAGAAGCTAACCTCCCACTGAGGACAGCCCAGCAGCCCTGCAGGAAGGACCAGCGCAGTGGTCTGGGAGCCGGCAACGCGCAGAGCGCAGAGCGCAGGAGCCCAGCCGAGCCGAGCCCAGGTCCGCGTGAGCTGAGGTTTTAGCCCCAGGGCGGCAGGGCCAGCAGCCAGCTGGAGGAACCCCAGAACACCAGGAGCTGTGGCAACTCCAGAATTATCAATATAGACATGCCTAGGACAAAGTAAGAGGTTAGTGTCCTATGGACTTTGGGACCTGTATTTGGGGAATGCGTCAGCTCCCTCCCCTGGGAGCTAGAAGCCACTGAGGAGACACGCCATTTTGTAGTTTTCATAGGCATTTCCGGCTCCCAGCCTACAAACCGTGGGGAGATCCAGCGATCAGTCTTGGGGGGTAATCGCTCTTGCTTTAACCTCCCTGGATCTGGATTGTGATCTAGGGTGGAAGTTGTGGGTGTGTTTACAGCTTACCAGAAACGGAAGTTGCCCCCCACACGTTCGGGACGAAAATTCCTCTAGTTGGCCTTAAAGCCATAGTGTGGCAACAAGCCCAAAAGTCAAGCAATTAAGGGGCAACATGCCAAGGCAAAGGAAACAGAAAAATACAACCCTAGACTCCTATTTTGGGGGCATAGAGCAGGAAAAGGACTGTGAGGTCAGAAGTCCTGCTCCAAAAGCCCCAGGGGAAAACATGAGCGGGTTGCAGACCATAGAGGAACTTAAGAAGGACTTTAAAAATCAAATAAGAGAAGTGGAGGAAAAATTAGAAAGAGAAATGAGAAGGATGCAGAAAAAGTATGAAATGAGGGTCAACAGCCTGACTGAGGAAAACAACACCTTAAAAAATAGACTAACTCAAATGGCAAAGGAGGCCCAAAAGTGCAATGAGGAGAAGAATGCCTTAAAAAGTCGAATTTGCCAGATGGAAAAAGAATCTCAAAAGTTCACTGAGGAGATCCATTCCTTCAGAGTTAGACTGGAGCAAATGGAAGCTAATGACTTTATGAGAAATCAAGATGCTGTTAAGCAGATCCAAACAAACTAAAGATTAGAAGGCAATGTGAAATATCTCATGGGAAAAACCACTGACCTGGAAAATAGATCCAGGAGAGACAATTTAAAATTATTGGACTACCTGAAAGCCATGATCAAAGAAAGAACCTAGAAATCACCCTTCAAGAAATTCTCAAGGAAAATTGCCCTGATGTTTTAGATCCAGAGGGCAAAAATAGAGGTTGAAAGAATCCACAGATCACCTCCTGAAAAAGATCCCCAAAAGAAAACTCCCAGGAATATTATAGCCAGGTTCCAGAATCCCCAGATCAAGGAGAAAATACTACAAGCATCCAGGAAGAAACAATTTCAATATTGTGGAAACACAATCAGAATAGCCCAGGACCTGGCAGCTTCTACACTGAGGGATCGAAGGGCATGGAATATGATATTCCAGAGGGCAAAAGAACTGGGAATGAACCTAAGGGTCACCTACCCAGCAAAACTGAGTATTTTGTTTCAGGGGAAAATATGGTCATTCAGTGGAATAGAGGACTTTCAAGCATTCTTGAGGAAAAAACCGGAATTGAATAGAAAATTTGACATCCAGACACAAGAAGGAAGAGATGCCTGAGAAGGTAATCAGGAAAAGAAATCAAAAGGAACTTATCAAAGTTGAACTATTTACATTCCTATATGGAAAAGCAATAACTGTGACTGATGATATCTTTCTCACTATGAAAATAATGGAAGAAGGGGGTGTGGCCATATGAATACATATGTGAATGTGTGTGTATATGGTTACAGTTATATATGGATAGAGGGCATAGGTTGAACTTGTTGGGAAGGGAGAATACTCAAGGGATGAAATTATGAGGTGAGAGAGGAAAGTGGCAAGAGGAGATGGGGAGAGACATGGTAGGGTAAACTATCTCATGTAGGGGAAGTGGCTGCAAAGGAGGGGGAGAATAAGGAAGGCTAAAAAGGCAAAACCACATTCACATTGAATTTGGTTCAGGGAGAAAATGACATACATACTAAATGGGATATCTCAACCTGCAGCAGGATAGGGGAAGGGGGATGAGAGGAGGGATGATGGATGGGAGGGCATCCTTGGGGTGAGGGGAGGCTGGAAGTACCCACTATAGAAGAGGGACAGGATCATGTAGGGAATGGACCAGGTGGGGGGTGGGATGAGTGGGAGGGAATTATAAGCAGCCTTGTACAATATATCTACCATGACAATGTTTTGCATAGCTAGACATGTACAACATATACTGAATTACTTATCTCCCAAGAAGGAATGGGTGACAAGGGAGGAAGGAAATGGATCTGAAATTCGAGGTCGTAACATTAAATGTTTCAAATATATATATAAATACTATTATTAAAAAAAAAAAGTTTGTAACAAACAGCCCTTACCATAGGACCTGGGGGGCCAGGTAAGCCAGGTGGTCCGGGTTCTGCTAGAATCTGGGCCTGGGAAATGGAGAACAAAGAACAAATTAGTCAGAATTTAAAGGCAAGATGTAGCGTGTGTGTGTGTGTGTGTGTGTGTGTCTAGAACCCCAGGTAGAGAAAAAGTATTCACTTTCTGAGGCTTACTATGTAGGTTTGAGATCTCTAATCACACCTTCCTCTTAACCCTGCTTCTCCCTATATCCTCCCAGGCCCCTGTCACAGAATACTCTGATGAATTAACAACTATGGTCTCAGGCAAAAAAAAAAAAAAAAAAAAAAAAAAGAATGCTTGAAAGTCCTCTATTCCACTGAATGACCATGTTTTTCCCTGAAACAAAATACTCAGTTTTGCTGGGATGTGATTCTTGGTTTTAGTCTCAGCTCCTTTGCCCTGTGGAATATCATATTCCGTGTCCTTCGATCCCTCAGTGTAGAAGCTGCCAGGTCCTGGGCTATTCTGATTGTGTTTCCACAATATTGAAATTGTTTCTTCCTGGCTGCTTGTAGTATTTTCTCCTTGATCTGGGAATTCTGGAACCTGGCTATAATATTCCTAGGAGTTTTCTTTTTGGGATCTTTTTCAAGAGGTGATCTGTGGATTCTTTCAACCTCTATTTCTCCCTCTGGGTTTGTAGCGGCAAGCACCCCAGCATCCCCAGAGTGGCTGCCAACACAGGTTCTTAGATCTGTTTTTGTAAAGGAAAGCAACTCAAAATCAGTTAACAAGCTTACTTTAATCAAACAAATATATATTACCTAGTTTAGGGGGAAAAGGTCAGCACCCCAAACTTCAGAGTATACAGATAGATCAAATAGACAGGCTTCCAAACTGTCCAACCATTATATCAATACCAAATCACAGTTACCAGAGAGGGAAGCATCAACATCTGGGTTTTCAAAGCCGGGGCGGGGGGGGGGAACTCTCAACAGCTGCCCAGAGTCTCATCTGGTCAAATCACACAACACTTCTCAAAGTGAGACCCAAAGCAAAGCCTCTCATCAGGGTTTATATAGCCCTCTCCTGGCTCAGAGAATGTAACAACCTTCTTGACCCACTGCCCAATCACACAGCATCAAGATGTGGTCATTCCTGAAAACCAAGCCTCCTACCTCAGGCTCCATGTGACCACATTCAGTCTATTAGGGGGCAGAGTATATTTTCAAATTACAGAAGGTTCTCAGAGTCACTTAAGCCAATCAAAGGGCCTAGGGGCAGGGAAGATCTTCAAATCTGCATTTCCATTACAGGGTCTAAAGCATCAGGGCAATTTTCCTTGAGAATTTCTTGAAGGATGATTTCTAGGTTCTTTCTTTGATCATGGCTTTCAGGTAGTCCAATAATTTTTAAATTATATCTGCTGGATCTATTTTCCAGGTCAGTGGTTTTTCCCATGAGATATTTCACATTGCCTTCTATTCTTTCATTTGTTTGGATCTGTTTAATAGCATCTTGATTTCTCATCAAGTCGCTAGCTTCCATTTGCTCCAGTCTAACTCTGAAGGAATGAATCTCCTCAGTGAACTTTTGAGATTCTTTTTCCATCTGGCAAATTTGGCTTTTTAAGGCATTCTTCTCCTCATTGCTCTTTTGAGCTTCCTTTGCCATTTGAGTTAGTCTATTTTTTTAGGTGTTATTTTCTTCAGTCAGGCTGATGACTCTCATTTCATACTTTTCCTGCATCCTTCTCATTTCTCTTCCCAATTTTTCCTCCACTTCTCTTATTTGGTTTTAAAAATCCTTCTTAAGGTCCTCTATGGCCTGTAACCCGCTCATATTTTCCTTTGGGGCTTTTGGTGCAGGATTTCTGACCTCACAGTCCTCCTCCTGTTCCATGCTTCGATTCTCTTTGCCCCCAAAATAGGAGTCTAATGTTTCATTTTTCAGTTTATTTTGTTTCCTTTGCCTAGGCATGTTGCCACTTAATTACTTGACTTTTGGGCTTGTTGCCTCAGTAGGACTCTGCCACCAGACAGGGGAGCTTCTGTCCCAAATGTTGGAGTCTTCACAACTTCTGGAGGTATTAGTTGGGTGGCCTCTGTAAAGCCTCCACAGGCTCTGGCAAGCTGGATACCCACCCCACAACCTCCACCCCAGACTGCAATCCAGATCCAGGGAGGTTAAAGCAAGAGCGATTAACCCCTAGACTGATTGCTGGATCTCCCTACATTTCGCAAGGCCAGGAGGTGAAGCTGCTACTGGAGCTGCAGAATGGCTTCTGTGCTTTGTCTCCTCAGTTGCTTCTCACCCCCAGGGGAAGAAGCCTGACGCGTTCCCCAAATACTGGTCCCAAAGTGCATAGGGCACTAACCTCTCACTTTGTTCTAGGCATGTCTGTGTTGATAATTCTGGAATCGCCACAGCTGCTGGTGTTCTGGGGTCCCTCCAGCCAGCTGCTGGCCTGGCCACCCTGGGGCTAAACCCATGGCTCATAGGGGCCTGGGCTCGGCTCCCAGAGTGCTGCACTGTCGGCTCCCAGAGCACTACACTGGCAGCTCCCAAAGTGCTGCACTGGCCATTCCCTGCAGGGCTGCTGGGCTGTCCTCAGCAGGAGGTTAGCTTCTCTGTGTCATTCTGTGGGTGCTGGAGCTCCAGAATTTGTTCAGAGTCCCCTTTTACATGATTTTGAAGTTGTGTGAGAGAGAGCACCTTGGAAGTGCTGTTTCTACTCTGCCATCTTGGCTCCACCCCCCCCCCCCAGTATTGATTATTATAAGATTTTGAGTTGCAAATTTTTCTCCTTCTCTCTCTCCCCTCCCCTCTTCCTAAAATGGTAAACAATTTGATATAAGTTATACATGTGTAATCATGTTTCCATATTAGTCAGTTGTGAAAGAAGAAACAGACCAAAAGGGGAAAAAACATGAAAAAAAGTATGCTTTGATCTGTATTCAGAGCCCATGAGTTCTTTCTCTGGATGTGGATAGTATTTTCCATCATGAGTCCTCTGTAATTGTCTTGCGTTTTTGTATTGGTGAGAAGAGCTAAGTCATGTGTGTAGTTTGTGATCTCAAAAAAACCAAGGTATATTGCTTGTTTTTCAGTCTTTTCTATAATTGGTCCCAGCAAAACTGTCCTTTCCTTGTAGTTAGAATTGCTGTTTGCTGATGCAGATGTTATTTACAGCCCTTCCTCATCACCTCAATGCTCATTAGCATCTGCACCAGAGGAGAAACCAGGGAAGAGACAAGGGATGAATTTCAAATTAGTGAGAATTGCAATCCTTTGCAGCTTAGTTAGAGAAGGGTAGGGTGGCTAGAATGAAGTTGGAAGTCTCCCAGTAGTTCTTACAGGTTCACCATAGTTCCCAGCTTTTTCAAATGACAAAAAAATTTCACAGACCATGCACTCCTATGCTACCCACCACTCCCCATGGTAGTTCTAGCACTATTAGTATCAATCAACTACAAAAATATATAACAATAAAAAGCTGCTATGAATAACTTTTTAAAGTAACCAGTGGCTTTTTAAAGTGAATTTGTTTTTTTAATTACCACAATAGCATTGGATATACATTCCTAATTTCTCCAATTGTTGGTGATGCAGGACATGGAAACTGCTTCTCAAATATAGAGGTGTGCTGATTCAACAAGAATATTTTATAATGTTTACTAGGAATTAATGTTATAATAATGTGAGGGAACACTACTATATCATCAGAAATGACCAAAGGGATATTTTTAGGTAAACCTCAGAAGAATTGCATGCATGGGTGCAGAGTAAAGTGAGTAGTTAGTCAGTCAATAAACTTTTATTACTAAAATCTTTTAATAAATAATTTATATTTATTATATATTATTAAAATATTTAATAAATAAATAAAATATCATGTACTAATAAAGGTTTATTGACTGATTAAGCACTTATATATACATAGTGCCAGGCATTATGCTAATTGTTGGGGATACAAAGAAAGGCAAAAAGACAGGTCCCTGCCCTCAGGGAACTCACAATCTAATGGAAGAGATAAAAATATGTACAAATTATATACAAGATAAATAGGAAATAATTAATAAAGGAAAGGCATAATTAAGTGGGGTTGGGAAATGCTTCCTGTAAAAGGTGGGATTTTAGATGAGACTTAAAGAAAGCCAGGAAGCAGAGATGAGAAGAGAGACATGGGGGACAGTCAGAAATAATGCCCAGAGCCAAGAGTTGGAATGTCATGTGTGGAACGACCAGGAGGCCAGTGTCACTAGACAGAAGAACAAAGCAAGGAAATTGTAGTGGTAGGAGAGGACTGAGTCATGAGGGATTTTGAATGACAAACAGAGGCTTCTATAGGTGACCCCAGAGGTGGTAGATAGGGAGCCACTAGAGTTAATTTGATTCTTTGACCTTAGTCTCTGAGCAAAGGCACTTTGCAGTTCTGACATTGTGCTTTCTATGAGACAAGATCAAATACTTCTCCTTTTTAGCCATATTAGTGGCAATTTGAATTGACTCTGTGATACTGCTGAAAGGGATTGTTAGTGTAGTTAAAAATATCAAATCAGCTTTACTGAAGTTTGGGTTGTTCTTTTGTTTGTTTTAAATTTTCCATCACTTAGATGTATTCATATGTCCCCATTCCCAGAATGCTCTCTCTCCTCATCTCTACCTCTTGACTTCTGTGGCTCACACCAGGCTAAAATCCTACCTTCACCAGGAAACCCTTCCTGATCCCACTTCATTTAGAACCTTCCCTCTCTTGATTATTTCCAATTTCTCCTACACATAGCTCATTTCTATGTAGTTATTTGCATTTTTCCCTTATTGGATTGTGAACTACTCAAGAGAAGGAACTATCTTTTACTTTTCTTTTTATCTCTCACCCTTAGCAAGTGCCTAACCCATAGTAAATGCTTAAATAGATGTATACTGACTGATTTAGCAGTATCATTCTGGCAAGTTATGGAGTTTTTAATGCCGATTTATTAGGTTTTATATGGCTTCATGGTTATATAAGCATATTGGTCAGACTCAGCATGAATTTTCCCCCAGCCCACTCTCCTCCCTAGCAGATATCATGTAGCTCTATAAGGCTTGCAAAGGACATTACATACATTATCTCAATTTGAGACTCCCCTCTGAAGTCAGTAATACAGATATTACTGACCTCATTTCACAGATGAGAAAACTGACTTGCTCATGGTCATATAACTAGTGAGACTCAAACCTAGGTCTTCCTGAGGATTCCATGGTGTCCTTATGAAATTGGCCATTTCTGGAGTAGTCTTTCACCTCAGACTCAGGGCAGGCAGAGCAGGAATCTTTTATGTTGAACCAGTGGAGGGGAGGGAATTGAGAGAAGAAAACATCCCAAATCCAATAGAATTCCTTTATCACCCATTACTGATTGTCTGCTCAGCCAACCCAACAAGTCAGCCCCCATGATGAATTAAAGCCACTTCCGGCTGGCTTGATGTTTGGTGGTTCAGGCAGCCATCAGTAATGGAATGAGGAGGAGAGGAGGAGTTTTCTCCCACATTTTTAAGTGCTTATAACTTTCTGTGGCCCTAAGAGCACAAGATGCCTACATATGACTTCAATGGGATTACTACTAACAGGAGGCTGACTTTTATTGTTGTTCAGTCATTTTTCAGTCATGTCTCACTCTTTGTGACTCCATTTGGGTTTTTTTTTTTTAAAGATACTGGAATGGTTTGGCATTTCCTTCTCCAGCTCATTTTACAGATGAGGAAACTGAGGCAAACAGTTAAATGACTTGCCCAGGGTCACACAGCTGTTCCATATCTAAGACCAGATTTGAACTCACAAAGAGGAATCTAGTAACTAATAACTAATAAAATGAAACCCTAAGAAAATGTCTCTTTTTCTGATTTATATGATCAAGGATCCATTTGCCTGAGAAACTTTCTATCCAAATTTTTCTTAATTAAATGCAATGAATGTTCATCAAGTATCTAAAACTAACTACTCACAAACAGTATGAAGCACATTAAAAATAGAGACCTGCGTCATCCTTGTGTTTGGAAATGTCTCATTTTCAGACACACTAACATAAAATGCTACTTAAAACATTAAAGAATAAATTGCTGCTCATTAGAAGCATTAATTGCTGCTGTTCCTGATTCTTATTACCTCCTATTAGCATCAAGAGATCAGTCAGCTGTAAGGAGACAGTCAGGATCTACTGACCCGTTATAAAAAGGATATATAGTCACAGTGTTAGAGCCACAATATGGGTCCTATAAAAACTGTTTCAGCAAAGTCTTAGCCAAGTTTCACTTCACCTTCTCCTTTTCAGCTATGTAATCTCTTTACCAAGCCTCAGTTTCCAAACCTGGAGGAACTTTTACACTTTGTCTCCCTCCCTTCTTCCTCTCTTCTAGCCCTCCAGTTCTGGAACCATGAACCATGATCAAATCAAACTTGACATTTTTCTTGGAGAAGCTGTATTAATTTACTTCCCTATAGCATCACCAATTGTCTAACTTTTTAGACCAAAGGAACCCTCCCAGGGGAAGCAAGGTGGTGCAGTGAATAGAACACTGGCCCTGGAGTCAGGAGGACCTGAATTCAAATCTGACCTCAGACACTTGACACTTAATTAGATGTGTGACCTTGGGCAAGTCACTTAACCCTAATTGCCTTGCCTTTCCCCCTCCAAAAAAAAAAAGGAACCCTCCCTGGTCATCATTTGAGTTTAGCACATTATTTGACTCACAGTAAGTGCTTAATAAATATTTATTGGCAAACTATGTCATTTTCTCCTTTAGAATGTAAGCTTCTTGAGGGTGGATATTGTCTTTGCCTTTGTATTCGGATCTCCAACACTTAGCACAGTGCTTGACAAATATTAGATGTTTAATAAATGCCTTTTCATTTGTTTATTCATCTTTTTCAAAATATAGAGGTTATATCAGTTAATAAAAACAAAACTTAGTCTGTCATTCTTGAAAGTGAGAAAAGAAGGAGGAGGAGGAGGAGGAGGAGAAGGAGGAGAAGGAGAAGGAGAAGGAGAAGGAGAAGGAGAAGGAGAAGGAGAAGGAGAAGGAGAAGGAGAAGGAGAAGAAAGGTGTAAAAATTCATAAAAATGTTCGAGGCCCAGAAGATATTCATGACCTTAAAGATTTGACATGTGGGGTGGCTAGGTGGCACAGGGCATAGAGCACTGGCCCTGGAGAAAGGAGGACCTGAGTTCAAATCTGGTCTCAGACACTTGACACACTTACTATCTGTGTGACTTTGGGCAAGTCACTTAATCCCAATTGCCCTCCAAAAAGAAAAAAAAATCAGAAGAATACTGTCCTGACTTTGGTTTTCCTACTATGTATTTTGCCAGCAATTAAAACTTAATATAAGTATTTCTAAAAGATAGCTATATCTTTTCTCTATATCTAAAAGATAGCATAGCTCATGAAATGGCTTGATTGGTAAATGTTTTTAAATGAAACTCTTTTAGTTGAGATTGGGAACTGTCAGTTAAAGTCTCTAAGGACATATCTATATCACAAAATCCATCAGCATGTAAAGAGGTGAATCTATTTCTTTGTTCTCAAAAGTCAAATCAGCTTTCTGTTGAGTCAGTATCAATCAATCAATCTATCAATCAAACATTCACCAAATATTTATTAAGTGCCTATGATGCATCAAGTACTATGCCCTGGGCACTGGGGCTAAAAGACAAAAAAAGACATAGTCCCTATGGTCAAAGAGCTTATATACTATTGGAGGAAACAAAGCATGTATATACATATTCAAAATCTGAATAAATATCAAAAGTAAATACATAATAATTTTGGTGGTGGGGAGAAAGCACGAGCAGCTGGGGTTTCAGAAAGACTTCCTAAAGAAAGTTAGTGTTCAACTGAGTAAATTTTTTAAAGTTAGGGGTTCTAAGAGGCAGAGATGAGCAAGAAATACCTTCTAAGCATGAAATGGACAACCTGGGCAAAAAGGCCCATTGACAAGAGTTGGAATGTTGTGCATGAAGAATTTCAAATTAGATGGTTAGGTTGGATTGAGTAAAGAGAAGTCCAGTCTAATAAACCTTGGAAAGGTAAACTGGATACAGAAGACTATGAAGGGCTTTAAAGTTCAAACAGAAGCACTAGCATTTTATTAGAGAGGAAATAGAGAATTACTGGAGCTTTCTGAGTAGGGGAGTAATGTAGACAGGCTTGTTTTTTACTAATATCACTTTGGCAGGGACGTAGAGAATGGATTGGAGAAGGGAGACACCTAACGCCAAGAAGAAGATGAATCAAGCGTGGAGGTGAGAAATGATGAGGGCCTGAACTAAGGTGATGAGTGTGGGAGTGGAGAGGGCATGGTAATGCAGAAGATGTCATGGGTGTATAATTGACAACTCTTGTACATATGGGGATGAGGGAGAGTAAAGAGTTAAGGGTGATGGTGAACTTGAGTGGCTGGAAGTGCAGTGGTCTTCTGACTGATAGTTATATAAGATGGCAAAGCCCTATTTTAAAATTTAAAATGTTTATTTCAGTAATATTGTTGAGGTTTGGGGGTTTAGGGGTACTTGAGACCCCAAAATAATGACACTCCAGGTCCTGCCAAATGAATTCGACTCAAGTCTTCCCTCAGCCAAAGAAAAGCAAAGTTTATTAAAGATTCACTATAATGGGTAGGCTCTTAAGGAGCCTAAGTATTTGTGATGCTTATATTGATAAAACAGGGCCAGAACAATCTGACACAGAGTAAGTGTGAGCTAGACTGAATCTGATGCCTTCATAGAGGCAAGATGAATCTTATATACAGCAAGATGGTAGGAGGGCTCTAAGGGGGTCTAGAGGAGAGGTTTGGGGGGAGGGTCTTCAGGAGGAGTCTAAGGAAGTGATGGAACTGAGGTCAAACTCCAGGAATGGGATTAAGGGTGGGAAATTGCTGAAGGCTACCTGGAGATGACAGACAATAGAGGCCTAGGCTAGTTTAAGGGTAACAGGTTTGGGTATAGATATTTTGATAGGATCAAGGGTGGGGAGTTGCTGGACTATGGAGGGCTAGGTTAGGTTAAGAATAACAGAGATTTGGGCCTAGATTTTGGGTCTAATGAAAGGCTTTTGGCCAAGTGGGAAGATTCAATTAGAGTTCAAGGGGTTTCCCAGAGTTTATACCCCATCATTTGGTCTATGAATCATGAAAGGTCATGAATCTTTTTTTTTAAGTTTAATTTATTTTTAGTTTTCAATATTCACTTCCTTTTAAGTTTTAAATTTTCTCCCCCTCCTTCTCCTCCTCCCTCCCCATGATAGCATACAATCTGATATATACTATCTCTACATATACATTCCTATTAAACATATTTTCACATTAGTCATGCTATATAGAAGAATTAAAACGAATGGGAGGAACCACGAGAAAGAAAAAACAAAACAAAACCAAAAAAGAAAATAGTCTGCTTTGTTCTGCATTCAGACTCCATAGTTCTTTCTCTGGATGTGGATGGCATTTTCCAACATGAAACTCATCAATCTTTGAGAATAAATAAACATATTTATTAGCACTAGGGAAAAGTACACACTGAAATGGGCAGTTTGCAATGGAATATTTTGCACACACTTATCCTATATCACAACCTAATGGAAGAAAAATGGAAGGGATCCATTAATATATATGTATATTCACTAGGACAGATGGTGAATTAAGAAAGAAGAAAGCTGTAGTAGGAAAGGAGATGAATTAGGTTATTAAAAAATCATCTAGTTGATATAAAATGGAAAGTTACCATGGAATACAATGTTTGATTCAATGAGAAGGGTAATTTTCTCCAAGTCACTCATGAAATAATGATTTGCCTTTAGATATCACTGAATTGTGGATATCATTACAATGAAATAAAGAAACTGAATTTCATTTGGACAATTTATTTAGCAAGGCTAGCAGTTGCAGAAACAAATTGATTCCAAGGCTCTCTGTAGCCAAAGACCCAGAATCTTGGTTTCTACAAAATTAATATACAATTTGGAAAGAGCAAAATAACCCAACAAAAACAAAAAACAAGGATGTAGGGATTGAGACACCTGGTTTCTTATTGGTGGAAGAGACAGGAAACACTGAGGTGAGAGGGAGTGTGATAGAGGGCATCAAAGAACACTTAGGTAAGAGGGACAGGAGTACTTTTGTTACATTCCTTTAAGTCAAGTTGATGAGGTATGGGCTCTGGGAGTCCCCTTGAGCTCTCCTTGAGTCCTTGAGGTACAGGCTCTGGGAACCTCCCTTGGACTCTTGATTAAATCATCCCATTTGATGAGGCATTTGCTTGAGTCAATGAGCCTTACATTGTGGCTGAGCCCAAGCCTCTGTTACTAGACTTCCCACCCTCAGTTACTAGACTTCCCAACTAAAGTGTCCATCCACCCTTGAGCTAGCCTAGCCCACCTTTGTTTGTGGTCTCCAGGTGGCCTCCAGCAACTTCCCACCCTTAATCACTCATTAACCTCATTAACGCCTCCTAAATACCTTCTCCAAACTCCTCCCCTAGATCACCCCTAGATACTTCCCACAACCTTCTGTATAGAAATCCCCATCCTGTCTTTTTGTTTGTGAGGTCACCATAGAATGACCTAGCATAGGCTTACTCTGTGTCTAATACAAGCAAACTTTTCTTTGTCTGAGAGAAGACTTGAGTTGAATTCATTCAGCAGGACCCGACATGTTGGTATTTTGGGGTCTCCAGAGCAACCCTAACTCTCTTAGTGGGTAACCTCTTCAAGGTTACAGTTTGGAGGGGGAGTAATCTTCTAACTTCTCCAAAATCAAATGACTTACATGAAGTTGAGACTTTACAAAATGGTAGATAAAAAGAAAAATGGAATTACTCATGCTATTTTTTTAATGCAACAACATGAAGAAAAGAATAAATTATATTCCAAATATTTGTGTGATTCCCCCGCTCCCCAAGACATATGGGTTGCTAGATATTTTTTTTTTTTGTCATTGGAATAGGGCTGAATTAGGAAGGCACCTTTCCAGGTTATTTAAGATGAGGATTCTTAACCTGGGGTCTGTGAATTTTTCTAAAAAATTCTTTGAGAAATCTATTTCAATATATTTGGTTTTCTTTGTAATCTGATATGTTTTATTTTATACACTTAAAAACATTATTCTGAGGTCCATTAGCCTGCCAAAGGGGTCCATGACACAAAAAATGTTATAAACCCCTTATCTAAGATGATTTTTACCCTAATTAGGGGTAGCTGATACAAGATTATGTGATGGTGTCTTTATGAATCATTTAGAAGCAATTAAGCACTTTTAGGTATGGCTAGCTGAATTTTACTAATTACTATTTAGCCCAAGAAACTTGTTGGTGTCCTTGTAGCTTACTTTCTATTTTATGCTAGCTTTCTACTGTGATGAATGAAAACCCCCAAAAGACAGAGTTTCTGGGCTAGCTCATAATAAATCAATGATCAGTGGTTTCTCTTGATAACCAGATCAGTGGTTTCTCTTGATAACCAAAGACACCTAGTGGAGACACTGGATCCCTGAAAATTTTTTTTGAAAGGGAACACCCCCCAACAGGAGAAATCAGTCCTGATTGGTGGACTTGTTAAGGAGGAATTGGGCTGAAAGTCTTCAGATCCTCTTGCTGAGAATGTAGCTTCCTCCAGCAATCTGGACAGAGGAATTCTTTTCCACCCAGACCATTCTGGTTGCTTTTCTCCTTCATGAGCTCGGTCACCCTAAACTCTAATGGAGGAGTGCAAGTGTTGATTCCTATCAAAGTTGAGGTTCATTAAAACCTCCAGATTTTTTTTTTTCAGACAAACTGTTATTTAGTTATGTCTCTTCAATCTTGAATTTATAAAGTTCATTTTTGGAATCCAAATGTGAGACTTTACATTTCATCTTGCTCCTTTTGATTGTAGGCTTTTAAAATCTTGACTCTGTTATTTTGAGTGTGTTATTAAATATATTAAAATCTTAGCTTTTCATCATCTGTCTCTTTATTCAAGTTATTGATAAAACAGGCTGCCTTAGGATGAATAGTTATTTATCACCTCATCTGCCTGTAGAGGTTGGGTGGCCACTTGAATGCTTTAAAGTTAGGGGTGAGCCAGAGAGCCACTGAGGTCCTTTTTTATTTTCTTTTTTCTTTTTGGAGGGCAATTGGGGTTAAGTAACTTGCCCAAGGTCACACAGCTAGGTTTTTGTTTGTGTGTGTTAAGTGTCTGAGGCTGGATCCGAACTCAGGTCCTTCTGACTCCAGGGCTGGCGGCTCTATTCACAGCACCACCTAGCCACCTCTACTGAGGTCCTTTCTACCTCTAGATTCTGTGTTGCTGGGGTCCTTGAACAAAATGATCTCCATAATGATCATAATTTGTTATGGAGTATCATATAATTTTAAGTATATTTGTGAGAGGTGCCTGTTTTGAAGGCTTATATTAAGGTTTCACTTTATAATCCTGAGTCAAATGCTTTTCAAAAATTGTCACAGAATGGACATGGTGGTCTTTTGTTATTGATGTTCTGATTTGCTATAGAAGATTGTTTACAAAACCCAGTCTGTTCACTTCTTGTGTCTTTTCAAAGTATACCCTTGATGCAAGTCTAGATCTTTCTTATAAAGTTTTCACAGAAACGAGAAAGCCAGGCATATGGGCCACTAGTTTTCTGATTGCTTCTTGTTGTTGGTAATACTAAAGCACCATCTGTGACCTTTTCCTTTCTTTTGGATCTTTCCTCTTTCAAAGATATCTTTAAAAATTTATTCCCAAATGTCTTTAAAATATCATCAGCCTCAGCATGGGTTTCTTTTCTATAAATGTTGTCTGGTCTAGCTACTCTTCCCAAATTTCTCGAGTGCCTTAACTACTTCCTCACTTAGACCATTGGGTACCGACATGGTAGACATGAAATACCATGCTTCCACTATCTTTGCTGATGAAAATAGATCATAATGAAAATGCCAGGGGAAAGATGCACCCTTGGTTGATTGTCATCCTTTTGGTTTCATTGACAAATACCTTCAAAATGATCTGGTTCCCACCCAAGCTCTCTGCAGGCCCATTTTAAAATCAGTGGCTTCTCACTTCCCCTATTTTGTGAGGAGATATTGCTTGCAATCTTAGCTCCTTCTTCTCCATAATATTTTACAAAAGAGCCCATCATCAATCATTGTTACCACTGGTTGACTTGTTAATGTTAAGGTGGGATACATACACCAAAGCTTAACCAAAGGATAGGTTTTCACAGTGGATAAAACATTTAGCTATGTTCTTGTCTATTTATATTCCTCGTGGTGTGGGAAATTTCCCCTAGACCTTTCAGGCTTTACTTCTGCATCCTTTCCTGCCTTTTTTCTTCACTGAAGATGGGACCTGAAGAATTCCTTAAAATACTGAGCTAAGAAAACTAGCATGATGTATCTACCAAATGATCCTAACTCTTCCCTATGGAAAGAGGAAAGAGATGAGTTCCTTTAAAAAAAAAAAAAAACCTTTTGAGTATCACAATACTGTTTAGATTGCAATGGCAATCAACTCAGTGGATCATAGGATAGGGAGAGGCAGTGAAGTATGATGGAAAGAATACTTGGTATAAGGAGAACAGAGTCCTAGTCTTGGCTCTGACCCAGATACCTTAACCAAGTCACTTTACTGCTTTGACTTTCATTTTATCATCGACAAAATGCTGATCAGAATTATTGCTCTGCCTGCCTCACAGAATGACTGTGAGAATCAACTGAAATACCACAGAAAGTGCTCAAAAAACTTATGAACTCCTATAAATAATAGAGCTGAAAGAAATGTTCTGTATTACTTAGTCCTAAGACCTGGTAAGGAAACGAAGGAAGAGACATTGAAAGAACTGCCCCAAGTTGTACAGCATGACAAAGAAGTCTGTAGGAGTAGGGGCTGGTCAAGTCAATCAGTCACCCCACTTAAAGTAACTAAAAAGGTACTGTGGCTCTGATAACTCTATCAGTTGAGAACACCTCAGTTAAATCAATCGGTCAATTAAAGGCATTAAACTATTATGCTCTCACTCATGCCCTATGGTTCATCTTTAGAATAGTAAGCCAGTTTGGAACCCAGAATTTGTGGCTCTGGTCATGTAGAGGAAAAAGTAGTCAAAACAAATCCCTGAGAAGGAATTACTTGAGGGAGGAAGGTTATGGGAAGAAAAAGATTCTCTATCTTCCCCCTACACACCTTGACCAGAAAAATACTATGAGCTTTAAAAGATCAGAGGATTTGAATTTCTGTTTGGTGGTCTAGCAGTGTCTCCAGAAGATCTGACAGCAGTGTCAGTAATGGGAGCAAAGGGCTAATTAGACACATTGAGGACAATAAGCTACAAGGATCCCAGGAGAAAGCTCACTTTAGGGTGAGCTTCAAGGGGCTTCATGACACTCCATGAAGGAGAGAAAAAGATTTCCAACAAAAGGACTTCCAGGCACTTGTCAGCCTCCTTTGTTGGATATTCATTCAGATCATACTCACTAACCATGGGTGTCACCTGGGTCTCTCCTGGACCTTCTTCTCTTCTTCTAAACTCTTTTACTAAGTGATCTCATTAGTCTCAATAGATTCAATTATTATCTCTATGAAGATGACTCTTAGATCTATTTATCCAACCTTGACCCTTCTGCTCACCGCCAAAGTGGAATCACCAACTACTGATCAGACATCTTGAATCAGAAGTTCCATAGCCATCTAAATCTTAGCATGTGCAAAATGGAATACATTATCTTTCTATCCAAACCCTTTCCTCTTCCAAACTTATGTTGAGGGCACTACCATCCTTTCTGGCTCAAAGCCCAGGGGTCATCCTCAACCATTCACTCACATCCCATATATGCCAAGTCTTGAGGTTTCTACCTTCACAACATTTCTTGTATACTTTTGCTCTCCACCTACACAGCCATCAGTCACCCTGGTGTAGTTCCTTATTGCTTCATATCTGGACTATTGCAATAGCCTACCGGTTGGTCTCCCTCTCTCAAGTTTGTTGTTGTTCGGTTGTGTCCAACTCTTTGTGACCCATGAACTATAGCATACCTTCTATCCTTCTATCCTCCACTATCTCCCAAAGTCTGTCCAAACTCCTGTTCATCACTTCCATGATACTATCTATCCATCTCATTCTCTGCCATCCCCTTCTCTTTTTGCCTTCAATCTTTTTTTAATGTTTTTTTAAAATTTCTTTTATTATATTTCCAGAATTTATTTATTTATTTTTAGTTTTCAACATTCATTTTCACAAGATCTTGAGTTACAAATTTTATCCCCATCTCTCCCCTACCCCCACCCCAAGATGGTAAGCATTCTGAATACCCTTTCCTCCAGTCTGCCCTCTCTTATGTCTCCCCACCCCCTCTTACCCCCTTCCTTCTTACTTTCTTGTAGAGCAAGAGGATTCTATACTCCGTTGCCTGTATATCTTATTTCCCAGTTTCATATAAAAACAATTTTTTTTTGCCTTCAATCTTTCCCAACATTAGGGTCTTTTCTAATGAGTCCTGTCATTTCATAATATGGCCTAAGTATTTAAACTTCAGATCTAGTATTTTCTTTCCAGTCTGAATTAATATCTTTAAGTATCAACTGATTTGATCTCCTTGCTATCCAAGGGACTCTCAAAAATCTCCAGCACCTCAATTCAAAAGCATCAATTCTGTGGTGCTCAGCTTTCCTTATAGTACAACTCTCACAGCCATACATCACTACTAGAAAAACCATCACTTTGACTTACATGGACTTATGTCATCAAGGTGATGTCTCTGCTTTTTAGTGTGCTGTCCAGATGTGCCATAGCTTTCCTTCCAAGGGGCAAGTGTCTTTTAATTTCATGGCTAGTCACCGTCTTCAGTGATCTTTGAGCCCAAGAATATAAAATCTCATATTCATCTCTTCTCCCTCTATTTGCCAGGAAGTGATAGAATCACTTGCCAAGATCTTAATTGTTTTTTAAATGTTAAGCTTCAGGGCCACTGGGTGGTGCAGTGAGTAAGAGCGCCAGCCTCCGAGTCGGGAGGACCTGGGATCCATCCTGGCCTCAGAATGAGCCTCCGCACATAAATGATGACTGGCCGCGTTACCTTGAGCAAGTTACTTAACCCCAGTTGCTTTAAAAAAAAAAAAAGAGTGGCATTGTCTACATGTCTTTGGGCAACCTTACTTCTGTCTTTTGACTCATCCAGCCTGGAATTTCATGTGATATACTCTGCATATCAGTTAAAAAAATAATTCTGGGCAGAGCCAATATGGTGGAGTAGAAACAGCGCGTCCAAGCCACTCTGCCCCCAGATCACCTCCAAACTATGTAAAAGGGGACTCTGAACAACTTCTGAAGCCCCAGCACCCACAGAACGACACAGAGAAGCTAACCTCCCACTGAGGACAGCCCAGCAGCCCTGCAGGAAGGCCCAGAGCAGTGCTCTAGGAGCTGGCAGGGTGCAGTGTGCAGTGCACGGGGAGCCAAGCACAGGTCCGCCTGAGTCACGGTTTTAGCCCCAGGGCAGCCGGGCCAGCAGCCAGCTGGAGGGACCCCAGAACACCAGCAGCTGTGGCGATTCCAAAATTATCAACATAGACATGACTAGGACAAAGTGAGAGGTTAGTGACCTATGGACTTTGGGACCAGTATTTGGGGAATGCGTCGGCTTCCTCCCCTGGGGGCTAGAAGCCGCTGAGGAGACACACCATTTTGTAGTTTTCAGAGGCAGCTCCAGCTCCTGGCCTCTGAACTGTAGGGAGATCCAGCGATCAATCTTGGGGGGTAACTTGGGGGGTAATCACTCTTGCTTTAACCTCCCTGGATCTGGATTGTGATCTGGGGGGAGGTTGTGGGTGGGTTTCCAGCTTGCCAGAAACGGAAGTTGTCCCCCCACACATTCCGGACGAAAATTCACCTGTCTGGCGGCCCAGCCATACTGTGGCAACAAGCCCAAAAGTCAAGTAATTAAGTGGCAACATGCCAAGGCAAAGGAAACAAATTAAACAGAAAAATGCAACCTTAGACTCCTATTTTGGGGGCAAAGAGGATTGAAGCATAGAACAGGGGGAGGACTGTGAGGTCAGAAATCCTGCTCCAAAAGCCCCAAAGGAAAATATGAGAGGATTACAGGCCATAGAGGACCTTAAGAAGGACTTTAAAAATCAAATAAGAGAAGTGGAGGAAAAATTGGGAAGAGAAATGAGAAGGATGCAGGAAAAGTATGAAATGAGGGTCAACAGCCTGACCGAGGAAAACAACACCTTAAAAAATAGACTAACTCAAATGGCAAAGGAGGCCCAAAAGGGCAATGAGGAGAAGAATGCCTTAAAAAGTCGAATTTGCCAGATGGAAAAAGAATCTCAAAAGTTCACTGAGGAGATTCATTCCTTCAGAGTTAGACTGGAGCAAATGGAAGCTAATGACTTTATGAGAAATCAAGATGCTGTTAAGCAGATCCAAACAAATGAAAGATTAGAAGGCAATGTGAAATATCTCATGGGAAAAACCACTGACCTGGAAAATAGATCCAGGAGAGACAATTTAAAAATTATTGGACTACCTGAAAGCCATGATCAAAGAAAGAACCTAGAAATCACCCTTCAAGAAATTCTCAAGGAAAACTGCCCTGATGTTTTAGATCCAGAGGGCAAAATAGAGGTTGAAAGAATCCACAGATCACCTCCTGAAAAAGATCCCAAAAAGAAAACTCCCAGGAATATTATAGCCAGGTTCCAGAATCCCCAGATCAAGGAGAAAATACTACAAGCAGCCAGGAAGAAACAATTTCAATATTGTGGAAACACAATCAGAATAGCCCAGGACCTGGCAGCTTCTACACTGAGGGATCGAAGGGCATGGAATATGATATTCCAGAGGGCAAAAGAACTGGGAATGAACCCAAGGGTCACCTACCCAGCAAAACTGAGTATTTTGTTTCAGGGGAAAATATGGTCATTCAGTGGAATGGAGGACTTTCAAGCATTCTTGAGGAAAAAACCAGAGTTGAATAGAAAATTTGACATCCAGACACAAGAAGCAAGAGATGCCTGAGAAGGTAATCAGGGAAAAGAAATCAAAAGGAACTTATCAAAGTTGAGCTATTTACATTCCTATATGGAAAAACAATAACTGTGACTGATGAAACCTTTCTCAGTATGAAAATAATGGAAGAAGGGTATATGGCCATATGAATACATATGTGAATGTGTGTGTATATGGTTACAGTTATATATGGATAGAGGGCATAGGTTGAATTTGTTGGGAAGGGAGGATACTCAAGGGGTGAAATTATGAGGTGAGAGAGGAAAGTGGCAAGAGGAGATGGGGAGAGACAGGGTAGGGTAAACAATCTCATGTAGAAGAAGCAAGGGGAAGTGGCTGCATGAGAGGGGAAGAATAGGAAGACAAAAAGGCAAAACCACATTCTTGTTGAATTTGGTTCAGGGAGAGAATGACATACATACTAAATGGGATATCTCAACCTGCAGCAGAATAGGGGGAAGGGGGATGAGAGGGGGGATGATGGATGGGAGGGCATTCTTGGGCTGGGGGGAGGTTGGAAGTACCCACTATAGAAGAGGGACAGGATCAAGTAGGGAATGGACCAGGTGGGGGGTGGGATGGGTGGGAGGGAATTATAAGCAGCCTTGTACAACATATCTACTATGGTAAAATTTTGCATAGCTAGACATGTACAACATATACTGAATTACGTATCTTCCCAGAGGGAATGGGTGACAAGGGAGGAAGGGAATCGTTCTGAAATTCAAGGTCTTAAAATTAAATGTTTCAAATATATATAAATACTATTAGTAATACTCTGTTACTTGTAATGGGGAGATAAGATGTGCAGGCATTGGGGCACAGAAATTAACCTTCCTCTAATGGAAAAGTTGAAGGAGGTATGAGAGAAGATATGGGAGAGAGCAGATTGGAGGAAGCGATATCTTGTGGGACTGCTATTCTGGGAGGGCAGGTAGGGGAAAAATGGGGGGTAAAATTGTAACTCAAAATCTGTTGGAAATCAATAATGTAAAACAGAAGTTAATAAAGCATTTGTTTAAAAAAATAAATCTCTCCCCACTTGAATCTATCCTCCATTCAGCCTCCAAAGGTATCTCACTAAAGCAGAAGTCTAACTATACTGCTCTTCCTTCTTTCCTCTCCTTGCACCTTACACTAAGTACCTTCCAGTAGCTCCCTATTACCTTCAGGATATAACATAAGATTCTCTGTTCTGCTTTTAAAGAACAATCCTGTCCCTTCCTCCACTGACATTCTTATCCTTTAATCCCTTCTATTCACTCTACAACCCAGTAAAACTAGCCTTCTTGCTCTTCTTCAAATATGACACTCTGTGTCCTTATTCTATGCCTTTTCTCTGACTTTTCCTGATGTCTGGAATGTTCTTTCTTCCTCTTAACCTCTTGCCTTCCTGGCTTCCTTAAAGATTTAGCTCAAATCCCAATCACTGCTAATGCCTTACATCTGAGATTACCTCCCTCTTGCACTGTACATCTCTAGTAATAAATAGCTGTTTTTGTAGATCAGTTCCCATTAGACTGTGGGCTACTTGAGAGCAGGGATGATTTTTTTTTGCCTTTTTTTGTATTCATGGCATTTAGTACAGTGCCTGGCACATAGTAAATGTCTGATAAATGCCTATTAATAAATGACTCAGGAGCTGTTGCCATATGTGCTCTAAGCTTGATCCCACTTTCATCTGAATTCTGTGTGTTTTTGTAAGTGTGACATATACCTTTTTTTTGGTGGGTGGATAGAGATGTTTATAGCTAGTTTGTTCTTGCTAGGCCAGTAAATACTTATTTCTAAAAGTTAATTAAGCCGGGATGGCTAATTGATCTGAAAATCAAATTGAAGAAACCTACTGGTGGGAGCTCATGAGCTATATATAGTATTAGAAACCCTACCTCCCAGAGTCCCCCAGAACCACGAGGGGAGTCATAGTAGCTGCCCTCCAGTGATCTGACTTTCCAGTACTAGTGAGGATTGGGAAAGCAGCCCTAGAGCATTGCTACAAGTATAGAGGGGGTTTTGGTATGTGTGTGTTTCCCCCTCACCTATGATTTCATTGGTTTATAGATCTCAAAGATAAGGAAACTCATTCTACCAAAGCAGATTAATAACTGTTCTTCAACTTATAGTCTTAGTTGCCTGGGGGCACTGGGAAGGTAAGTGAATTGTGAGGGTTGCAGTCAGTATTTGTTGGAGGTGGCACTGGCAGACAGGTTCCTGGCTGCAAGATTCTCTATTTACTATGCCATGTTTCCAGGCAGGGTAATGGACCACACAATATAAAAATGGTATTGATATTTCTTTGCAAAATAATAAGATCCTATTATCTACATTTCTATCCCTCTGTGACTCAATTTTTTTCTCCAGCCTATGTTCAGCATTACCAGACCTTTTCTGTACAAAGCATTTTGTGATTTCTCTATTACCTCCTCCGCTGTAATTCTTATCATATTCTTTGTGTGTTATTTATATGTATGTTTTCAAGGCCTCATGCTTCATTGACGGTTTGGTTCCATTTATTATTTGTCAGTCAAATCTCAATCTGGTTGCATTTTCCATTGTAACAAATCATCTCCTGGCCATTGTACAGTCGATCTCTTTTCATTAGTGCCTGTAACAGAGCCACAAAGCTGTCTGTTGTAGTAATTTATGATGGATGTCAGAAATCACATCCCCAAACAGGTTCCCCACTGGGACATTGTTCCAGACTGAGGTTTTATTTTCACTTTATTTCATGAAGCACTTGCTGCTATGCTCACCAATCTTTGTACTCCCTCCCCTATAGCCTTGTTTCAACCTCTTGCCTATCTCAACAATGACCATGCTCTTTCTGAAAGCCCAATGACTACACTCCCAGTCTTCAAAACACAGATTGACTCTCATCTTCTCCCAGAAGTTTCCAAATCAGCTGAAAGAGAAATTGAATCTGTGCCAAAACCAATCAGATTAATGGGCATCCTTCTTTCCTCTTTTATCTTTGCACGACAAGTATCTAATCTTGTACAATATCACATTTTCCATTTTGGGATCTTGTTCAAACCAGAATAGAAGTTCCTTTAAATCAGAGGTCATATCTCTGATTTGTTTTAAATTTCTTGTTCAGAGTGTATAAACCAGAAGTTCTTAACCTTTTTTGTGTGATGGATCCCTTTGGCAGGCCAGGGAAGCCCATGGATCCCTTTTCAGAATAATGTTTTTAAATGCATAAAGAAAATAACAGGATTGCAACAGAAACCAACATTGTTGAAATACAATTTTCATTTTTTTGGACCCCAGGTTAAGAATCCATAGGCTAAACAATGTCACACAGCCAGCCTTTGGTGATATCTCCCCAGAAATATAAATTCATTTGAATTATTTACATTTTTAGTTCAATTTTATGTCTATATCATTAGAGAATCTCCATAATTTAGAAGAAACAGGAACTTGATACTGTGAGATTTGCTCCTGGCTTTAGGAGATCTCTAGAAGCAATGATGGTTCACAAGCTCACAATGTCCCAGTACTAAATTACTTGTTGTTATTGAAGCAACAAAACATGTACCCGAGCTATTGTTCTCTAAGATAAATTTCTAGTGATAGCCCTTTACATATTGGTCCAAAAATAGTTCCTGCCCTTCAAATGGTCTTCCTTTGAAAGGAAAAAGAATAGATAGACATACACTAAAAAAAGAGAGACTATAGATTGTGCTGAGGTTTTATATTAGCTCAGAATAAGTGTAGTTTATCACCAGATCAACATACATATATACACATATACACAAACACTGAAATAGGGGCAGGCAATGTGTGTGTGTATGTGTGTGTGTGTGTGTGTGCGCTTTCCAAGAGGCCAGATATAGTCTTTTTTGTCTTTTTTGGAGGCGATTAGAGTTAAATGATTTGCCCAAGATCACACAGCTAGTAAGTGTGTGAGGCAGGCTTTGAACTCAGGTCCTTCTGACTCCAGGGCCAGTGCATTATGCACTCTGCCACCTACCTGCCCCCTCCCAAATATAATCTTGAGTTATTCCCATACAGTGCTTTATGTCTGTGACAATCTGAAAAATTCTGATTTTTTTATATCTTTGATTTCTTTTTACTTGTCCTGTACTTGGTTTTCTCAAGTCACCCAGGCTGCATTGCTAACCATCGGGTAGCTTCCCTGCCATGTTAGTGGTCCGGTGTGAAGTTGTTCATCTCCTTCCAGGAGATAGTCCTATATTTGAGGTACAACTAAGGAAAAATGAGGAAGTCATCCTGGAGCAGAACCTTATGAATCTAGTTAACATGGCAATGTCTTAAACTTGTTCTTTAAAACCAAATTATTGACAGAAGCTCACAGTGTCTTATACAAACTTTTTTTCTTGAATATTGAAATGTTTGTGTTAAACGATGAAGTTCCCAAATAATAAAAAAAAAGATTTCATTAAAAAAAAAAACGATTCCCCAGCTCAAAAAAACCCCAACTAAACCTCAAAACTTTCACCAAAGTGAAACTTTGATGATCCCCGAAAATCTATAATTAAAAGTTCATTCCTTTGGTTAGGAAAGAATAATGCTCTAAGTCTTATTCTTATAGGCTAGTACAAATAAGTTTAACATACTTTATGGTGAGCAGATTTTGACAGTTGCAGAGTGGGAGAAGACTATGAGGATGTTGGGAGTCCAAAGGAATGGAAAGAAGGTACTGGAAGGGGAGACTTAGGGTACCCACAAGTAAAAAACTTTCATAATTTTGCCTAGAGCCAGTCCTAGATGGACTGGTGAATGACTGCTATATTTGCATATCCATAAGACAGTAAAGGGCCAAGTTGAACTTAAATATGTAGTACTTTATTTTTACAAAATTATTCTGGAACTCAGAAGTGGTAGTTTTATATCTTGGAAAAAAGAACTGTTTTAAAATTAGAGGTCCTGATTTCTGCCATATTCTTCTGTGTGACCTTGGGTAAGTCCCTTAACTCTTCTAGACCTCAGTTTTGTCATTTGTAAAATGGGGTTTTTGGACTGCGTGGTCTAACAACTTGTAAGAAATAAAACACTAAAGGACATCCCCTAGAGTATACAACATCCCTCTGCACTTAACTATTGTCATCTTTCCTTTTTTTTTCAAAAGTTTATGTTAAACTCAAATGCTAGAACACAAATATAGAATAAAGAAAGGAAACAAAACACATCATAAACTATAAACATAAACTACTGTCATCTTTTAAAACCAGTAAGAGGATATGTTTCTGTTTTGCTTTATGAGTATGGGAACAGGAGATGACTCCACTTTAGCAAATGTAGCAATCAAAGAGAAATTGTTTCTTTGACTTTGGCTCTGCGGCTGGTCCTTAAGGTATAACTGAAGCTACTCTAAGAGATGCTCCTAAGTTTGGTTGTTACCAATTTATCCCAGGAGGAAAACCTGCAGAATTGAACAAATTCTTCTGTACTTTGGGTCTTATACAACACATTTCCTATGAGCTTAATTCTAGTGGTAGAAAGTGACCTTGGTCCAATTTAATAGATCCTAAACAAGACTAAATCTCATGGCAAAAATGATCAAGGAGAATAGACTGATCAGAACCCCATTCATCTTATAAGTCCTCTGATAAGTTTGGGATAAGGATGGAAGGAGCATGCATTAAGGTTTTACACTTTTTGTAATTTAGCAGAACTGACCTTGGAGTGATGTAATTGAGTAGTGAACAATCTGGCAAATTGTATTTCACAATCATCTCCAGTAGTTCATGTCAGGTCACCTTAGCTACCCAATTCACTCTAACCATTTATTTGAAGGTGATGAAGCATCAGGGTGAAGTAAGATCCTTGCCCCCAGATTCCTTAAACGCAATGGTAGACCCATTGTCAATGTAGTTCCATGATGAAAAATGACAGGTCTGGATATTTGTGGATTACAGCTAAGTCACATAGCACTACAAGAAGCATTTGGACCATGTTGAGAAGGAGTCTGCCTTAATCAAGAAGTTGGAAAGCAAAGTGCTACCATAGACACAGAATGCTGGTCCTGGATTCAGGGAGACCTGAGTTCAAATCCAGCCTCAGATACCTGTTAGCTGTGTGATCTTGGGCAAGTCATTTAACTTCTGTCTGCCTCAGTTTCCTCACATGTAAAATGAGGATAATAATACCACCTACCTTCCAGGGTTATTGTAAAGATCAAAGAAGATAATAATTGTAAAGCACTTGGCACAGTGCCTGGGCACATAGTGAGCATTATATGTGTTGGCTATTATTATTGTTGTTGTTGTTGTTGTTAGCTATTATTTTTCCTCTGGAACTGTCAAGCAGAATTAGTTTGAATTCTTCACCCAGATTTCTTGGTCATTTCTATGAGAAAAGCAGATGCCTTCAGTGTGTTATGTTAAGTAGCCTGGCTTGTGCTATTCCTTTACAGGCTCTTTGTTATTGTCGTTCAGTCATTTCAGTCACGTCTGACTCTTCGTGACCCCATTTGGGGTTTTCTTGGCAAAGATACCAGAGTGGTTTGCCATTTCCTTCTCCAGCTCATTTTACAGATGAGGAAACTGAGGCAAACAGGGTTAAGTGACTTGCCCAAGGTCACACAGTTAGTAAGTTATCTGAGGTCAGATTTGAGCCTTCCTGACTCCAGGCCCAGAGGTCTATCTATTTACCACCTAGCTGCCCTGTACAGGCTCTTTGATGTAAGAATCAAGCTCAGGATATCAGATATATCTTCTAGATAGCAGTTCCATAACACCTTAGGGCACCTCCCCATTCCTATGTGAGTCCCCCAGACAAGGATTCTCCAGTATCAGAGTATTCTATGGGTCTGTATCCATTCAAAACCATAATTTGTGATCCTCTACCAATATGTTTACCTCTATTAGTCAGCTAGAGGACATTAAATTCAAATCAAGGCATTTAATGAAATAACAAAGGAAGAAACATAGCAGCAAAGCATTTCTTCCAATGTCTTAAGAGTGTACATCTCACGAATACGATAGACCATGTAGTCCAAAAATTCCATTTTACAAATGAGGAGGGTCACTTTCACTGGGACGAATGCACATGAACATGGAGAAGTGCCCATGTTAACTATACCTGGAATCAGATTGTGCTTGTGGAGGGGCACACACAAGGAATTTGTGGGTATAGGATGCATACTTTGAAGGCAATATTTCCTGTCACCAATGCTGTAGGGTCACAGATCTTCTGGTAATGTCATTATGCTCTGCTCTGGGCTTGCTTCTCCAGCAGTTTTGCATGATACAGGGTTTGTTCTGGATATATTTCCTCTCTAGGATGCATAGTCTTTACCTGGCTTTGTTCCAAATGATTTTACTCATCTTGTGTTTGCCTCTGGTCATGGCCAGGTGTGGTTTCAGGGGGCAAATAGTTGTAAAGGGCCTCTCTATTTGCAGCTTCTTGCTTTAGCTGGAGTCCTAAACTGGGCCACTATCTCTTCCTTGTGGGAGGAACAGGCTTTTAGTATCAAGTTTTTCCTACTGAAGCTATTTTTAGAAAGGAGAACACTGAATACACCCAGTAATTGGACTGGGAGAAGAAAAAAATGTGCCATCCTAGGGAAAAGCCCTCTCTGACTTTTTCCTCATGAGCAAGTGGCCTCTTTGTTCTCAGAATGGGTTTTCTTCTCTAGACGGAGATGCTTTGCCTCAGGTCAAATTCTTTGGAACTTTTGAGTCAGAGTCACTTCCAGATTCATATGAGCAATATTCCAGGTGAGTTGCATGTTGCATGGCCAGAATAACTTGATAACCAAGCTTTGGCAATAATAACGCTTTGTTGTTCAGTCATGTTTATCAAGTACTTACAATGTGGAGCCATCTGGGTGGCATAGTAGATAGAATATGGGGCCTGGAGTCAGAAAGACCTGAGATCAAATCCTGCCTCAGACACTTACTAGCTGTGTGACCCTGGGCAAGTCACTTAAACCTGTTTGCCTCAGTTTCCTCAGCTAGAAAAGGAAATGACAAACCACTCCAGTATCTTTGCCAAGAAACCCCTAAATGGGATGATGAAAAGTCAGACAAGACTGAAATAACTCAAAAATGACAATAAATGCTGGTTGACTGATTAAAATTATAGGCTAGAAATTCTTATCCTGGGGATCATGAACCTGTTTTTTTTTTTTATATTTTGATAACTGTATTTCAATATCATTGTTTTCTTTTGTAGTCTTGTGAACTTTATTTTAAACATTTAAATAAATTATTCTGAGAAGGGGCCCATAGGATTTACCAGACTGCCAAAGGGGTCTGTAACTCAAAAAAAGGTTAAGAATTTCTGTTCTCAAGAGACTTGGTATGCTTTCAAAACTTAGTCATGTGTTCAACTCCTCTGTTGGTATTTAAATCCTGTACAACCTGGCTTCAAACTACCTTTCCTGGCTAATTAGATGTTACCTCCTATTCATATAACCTATAGCAGCAAATCACTCTTCTTTCTGTTCCTCACATATGACACAGGTAGTCCCCCATATCTAAAATGCAGTTCCTCCTCAGTTCTGTCTCTTAGAATTTCCTTCCTGGTTCAGTTCAAGTACCACATTTTCTATAAAGGCCATTCCTGATCCCCCAAGTGCTAGTGCAAATCTCCTACCCAATTACCTTGTGCTTATTTTATATATTTTCATACATATCATAATGTCTCCTCCACTAGAATGTAAGTTCTAGGCAGAGCCTGTCTCATTTTGGTCTTTATATCCTTAGCTCCTAGCACACCACTGGGCACATAGTTGGTACTTAATAAATGCTTGTTAATTGATTGACTGAGTTATTGTGTTCAATTATGCTGAGCATTTGGAAATCAATTCAAAACTATATTTTTATTTGACTGAGCTGTTGGGATAGTGTAATATTAGACCTGGAGTTTGGAAGAGCAGATGGAGTTATAGGTCTACAGTAACCAGACCCAAAGTCCCCAAATACATTGACCCTGAGTTTGTAGTTCTGTTGAAAGTCAAAGCTTAGAGTGGACTGGGTAGCAAGATGCTGTGAATGTAAGAAGGAAAAAAAGGAAATAGGATGGCTGGTATTTTGTTAACTAGAGAAACAAAGCAGTAGAATTGTTTATCCATAGGCACCAATTTAACCTAGGAAACTGGGTAAATTTTGTGTCCTTCTGAAAATGAGTGGGTGTCCATCCTACCTGACTTCCAATACTGGGTACTGTGTTGACTGGAGAAAATGAAGAGGAATTGAAAGAGAGGGAAATCTGTCATAGGAGCATAGATTTAGAGCTAGAAAGGATATTAGAGGCCATCTAGCCCAAGTATTTCATTTTATAGATGAGGAATGTAAATCCAGAGAAGTTAAGCAACTTGCCCAAGGTATAATGGTAATGGTAATTTGAAGATCTTCCCTGCCTCTTAATAGGCTGAATGTAATCAATGGAGCCTGTGGTGGGAGGAGTTTGCTACACAGGTGGAGCAGGAAGGGTGAGAGGAAACTGGGAGTCAGAGCAGTTAGAATGGAAGGAGGAGAGGATGCAGGCAAAGGGACAGCTAGGCTTGTGAGTATTTGTTTGTGGGAAGGCCCAAGAAGGGGGAAGGCTTTGAGATGGAGTTGCTTCCTGCAGTGATAAGGTATATTAACTTCTTTGTTGCTATGATTAATTCTATTTTTTGGTGTTGGGATGTGGCTTTCTGGTGTTGGGATTCGGCTTTTTGGTGTTGGGATTCAGCTTTCTGGTGTCTAAATAAATGTTTTGCTTCTGTCTTCTACATAGAGAATCTGTTATATTTTGTGATTCAGAACTATGCCAGCATATTCATAGTGGCATCAGTGCTGTGAATATTGCCTTGGCAATACACAAGGTCACACAGATTATAAGAAACAGAGCCAAAATTTGAACCCAGGTCCTTAAAGTCCACTGTGTCATGCTGCCCCATCTGCTCAGTGTTGAAGGTAAGTATATTAGCAACTGCATGAGCACATAGGGTGGGCTGCTAACACAGGCTTTTTGATCTGCTTTCCTAAAGGAAAGACAACTTTTAAAGGAGTCAATAATCTTACTTTAATTACAGATAAGTAAAAAATACAAGCAGAGAAATTAGCACAGAGATTCAACAGACTGGGCTCCTACTGTCTGAACAAAGTAAAACAACCACCTACATACACCACTGAACTGGGAGAACACAAACCTCTGAGTAGTCGGGGGAGGGGAGGTTCTTAAGCAGCTACTCAGAGTCCCATCCAGGGAATCAAAAGGTCCTTCTCATAAGCAAACCCCCAAAGTAAAAGACCAACCTCCCGGTGTATATTATTTTCAACTAATAGACTCAGAGCCAGAAGGCACCACAACCCTCCTAACTCAGTACCTAATTAGCTTAGTACCAAAAAAGTGTGAAAGTCTTCCTACAAGCAAGCCTCTACTTAAGCAAGCCTCCAGTTAAGCAAGCTCCTCCCCCAATAGGCATTATGTGATTCAGGATGTAGCACTGCTGTGAAAGCAGGAAGACATCCATGATTGAAATACCTGTGTGCCTTTAGACCTGGGAACACGACTCCTATTCCAAGGCAAAAGGGGTCACATGTGGTCACACAGACCTATTAAGGGACAGGGAAGATCTTTGCATTCCATTAACATTACAGTAAGTCATCATGAAAAGTGGTAACCTGATTAGAACTTCCTCTTACATCTCAAACTAGAATAAAGGATGGACTGCAGGAAGAATCCATCTCCTGCCTGAATTCTAGCCCTTGAGGGGTAGGGCATCATGAGCAGTGATCAGAGTAGAGACTTCAGGAGAATGGCATATAGTGAAACACCAGTGATGTAGTGTTGTTCAATCTTTCTACAAACAGCAACAGACTGAAAGCAGAGTTGTAATGAGCTATTTTGGCACCCAGGGCAAGCTCCATGAGAACTACCCTCAAACAAGTTTTTAAGAAAAATTCAGAGAATAACTTTGAGCAACCAAGTCATTCTACCTATTATAAATATCCAAATTAACTTCAAAGATCCTATGAAGGAACATGCTATTTGAATCCAGAAAGGAATGTTGCTGTAAAGGAAATGATGAGCTGGTTGATTTAGAAAAACAGAAAGAATTGTACTTATGAAAGAAGATGCTATCCCTCTTCAGAAACATATGACAAGTGGAAATAAGTACAGTACAGTCTTACATATATGTGTATGAGTATATATGTGTATGTTTATAAATATCTATGTATATGCATGTATGTATATTCATGCTTTATTATAGCCTTCTTAGGGTGGAGGAGGGAGGGAAAAAAATAGAGTGCACAGCAGAGAACAAAAGAAAACCAACAGGGAAGCAAAGAAAAGATGAGCAGCATTGAAAGCAAGGTGTAGTATTTATTATATAGGTTTTCCTGAAATGGAAATGTATTGTTTTATATTGAATCCTCCCTTATAGTCTGCTGGGTACATGGCAATGCTTTTCTTTTTCCTTTTCTCATTTTGTGTTTAAGTATAAAATGAAAAAAATGTCAAAAGGAAAATTCATTTGAGTGGAGAGAGCCCTTCAGACACAGCCACATTATATCCCTGGAGAGGCCACTGGCTGGGTTGAGAGACCAGGCTAGAGATCTCCCAGAGGGCAGCCCCTGGGGGAGGAAACCTGTTACCTGGTAGTTTCTTATTTAACAACTAATTTTCCAATTATGCTACCAAGTTCTATTGTTTCTATGCTGTGGAAATTTTACAAGGGCTGTCAACACTTTCTCATTTTCGGTGTTGTGGGTTAAAGTTTAGTTGCCCCACCCCAGTTATGGTGCTGGTCTGAAGGATATTGAAAATCAAGGTTACCAGATTTTTGTAAAATTCAGCTGCCCATTTATGGAAAGAACAAAGGATTCTTTGAAGGAGGTATGTGTAGCTGCTTGAAGACTTTTTTAAAAAAGCTTCTTCCATTTCTGCATCTCAAAAAAATAAAACATTATCTCAAATGATAGCTCAATGGGGATTGCTGTTCCCTTTGCCAATATCTTGAATACTGTTGGCAAACAGAAACTTGGGAGTACTTAGCTACTAAACTCAGCACACAAGAAAACAATGCTGGAAAGACACAAATTTTTTTTCTAAATGTTTCTGCAGACATTCCCATGAAGCATGTACTTCCTGACTCAACCAGAAGGCAAGAACTTTTAGCTCATAAATAGTAATTGATTAATGAGTTTAAATGAAATAAAATTGTTGCAGTTCAAAGGAATAACAGGCTTCCCTGAGAGAACCAAACGTGTATAGTAAAACTGGGGCTATTGTGTGAGATTAGATTGAGTAATTTTTACTGGGAACTGAAAATTCTCCTGAGAAGGGACGCTGTGGCAGCGAGTAGGGGGCACCAGCAGGCAGTTCAGAGGAACAGCATCAGACAAGCCCTCCAGGGGAACCCTTCGGGGCTGTGCTTTGGAAAAGGCTAGAATAGAAATAACAAGCCAGTTGCAGCTCTCCAATAAGCCAAGAGATTTAGCAGAGCCTGTCAATTTGCTCAAATGTGCATACACTCTGTAAGCAAAGACAGAGTTGGTAAAGGCAGGGTGACAGAAGGAAAGGGTGGGTCCGTGCTGGAGAAGACAGTGTTGGAGGCACAAACAGGCCTGGTGTAGTGCCATGAATTTTGTGGGCACTCCATTGTGCAACAGACATTAAATGAATTGGAATGAAGCAAGGTATTCAAGAAATCCTGAGGGGATACAAAATCTACAAGTCTAGGTCATGAGGATGCTTAGCAGATATCAGTGAAGAGCTCAGCATCCACAGGACACATTAGGGAAACTGACATCTTCTGGAAGTGGGCTCTTAAACTGGTAACTTACAGAGAGGAAAGAGCAAGGATGTTTTAGGCATTTGGGAAAGCTGTCATGCTACTTGGTCTTCCCCTCCCCCACCAAGGGAAGCTCCGAGAGCCCCAACTGAGGCCCTTTTCAATCAGCCCTCGCTATTGTCAGAGCCCCAGAATTTCCTTTTGCCCAGTGGCCCCGCCTTGCCAACAGCCTTCTCTTTCTAACTCATTCTATGGGTTAACAACTATATGACTGAATCAGAGACAGGGACAGAGTGACAGAGACAGAAGAGAAATAAAGAGAGAGAGAGACAAAAAGAGACAAAGAGCAGAGAGGAGAGGATGAAAGGGAGAGAAAGACAGAAAGACAGAGATGGGGGGAGAGAGAGAGAGAGAGAGGGAAGGAGGGAGAGAGAGAAAGAAAGAGACAGAGAGAAAGAGAGACAGACAGAAAGAGACAGAGAGGGAAGGGGAAGAGGAGAGAGAAAGAGACAGGGAGAGAGAGAGAGAGACAGAGACAGAGACAGAGAGACAGACAGAGACAGAGAGAGTTGGGGGGTGACGGAGGAGAGTTCTGAGAATTTTCAGTGTTTGCTGACCCTGGCCATATTTTTTCATCATGGGATGAAATATCATCGTGGAACTGGAATCTGGTGGGCAAGGGGTTAACCAAAGGGTGAGGAACTTGCAGTCTTGTGGTCACATGTGGCCTTCTAGGTCCTTGGGTGTAGCCTTTTGACTGAGTCCAAGTTTTACAGAACAAATCCTTTATTAAGGGGATTTGTTCTGTGAAGTTTGGATTCAGTCAGAGGGCTGCACTTGAGGACCTAGAGGGCCACATATAGCCTTGAGAGTGCAGGTTCCCCACCTCTGGCTTAACCCTTGAATTGAAGTCCTTCTTTCCCCTCATAATGGCACAGAGATCAGAACTTAGATTGACCCCAATCATATCTAACAACATCTAAGGAACCAGATAGATATAATTCTAGCCTGTCACCCCTCTCTCTCTGAGGAGAGCAGAGTAGCCTCTGGCCCCAGCCTTGTCTCCCTTGAAGGTTGGGAGTGAAGAGGCTGTGGGTGTCCATTCTGTCTCCCACAACACCCTCATCCGACAACTGCAATAGTTCATTTTAGCTCTAAATCTATGATCTAATGAGTAAAAATAAGCAGGAGGCATTTTGGGCCCCCATGCTATGTGACTGTCTGCTTCAGATGTCTGCCAGTAAGTCTTCCATCATGTATCCAAATCATGTCAAGGACATCACAGGTTAGCAGAGGTCACACCCTCACTCTGAGGGACTTCCTATCCAGATCTTGCAGCCAGCTGAGGGCAGGCAGATAGTCCAGCAGGTTCTCAAATTCTTTCCTAAGGCTGTCTGGGGTGGGCCATCCAGCAAGAACAAATTCCTTCTTTGCTACTGTGTCTCAAGTTTCGTCTGGTTGTGTTCTCATGAATCTAAATAATGCTAGTATTTCTTCCTGTCTTGCTCCGGATTCCCTTGTTCTCTTCTCAAAAGCCTTCTACACCTTGGCAATGTCCCTGTCTGTACACTCATGCATAACCCTGGCATCCTCTTGCATTAAGGGGATCTTTCTAGGCCCAAAAGTGTCATGGAAACATGGTCATCCTATGGAGAGGTTTGTGGTGGGGTGATACCTGTGACTACCCATTTCAAAGGATTGTTTTAAGGAAAATACTTTTCAAGGCTTAAAGTGCTACAGAATTATGAACTATTATCATCCATTATGATTACCAGATAAAATCTAAATTCTTCAGAATGACATTCGACGCCCCCCCAAACTACCTTCTTAGTCATGTTTCACACTACTCCAAATTTCTCATACTATTGACAAACTAGATTACTCATTGGTCATTAAATATGCCCTATGTTTTTTTTTTCTCTCTCCCTTTGCTTATGCTATTTTTTTTTTTGGCCTAGAATCTGATTTCCCAATCTCTTTTGAATGAAATTCTACCCATTCTTTAAAGTCCTATTCAAATGGTTTTTTTTTCCCCCCATGGAGCTTCTTATGATATCCCTAGACAGAAGTGAGTTGACTTGACCTCACTTATCATGTACTGCCTTGTATTAGACTTAGTTGTATATATTTTCTTCTATATTGGGCAGAGTTTATGTCTTTCTGAGTGTAATGCTAAGGGAATTTGAAGATCTTCCATGCACCTTAATAGACCTAGGGAATTTGAAGACCTTCCCTGCCCTTTAATGGGCTTCACTTTAAGCTCAACAAGAGAAGCTTGCTTAGGGGAAGCTTATTTTTCAGGAAGGTCCACACCTTTTGTTACTTTGTAATTAGGCAGTGGGTCCTGAAGGTTGATGTCCTCTGACTCTGGAGAAGGCTATATATACTTCTGAGGTGAGGGTTTGGTTTGGGGCTCACTTATGAGAAGAGTTGTGTGATTTGGCCAGATGAGACTCTGGTAGCTGTTCAGTTCCTACCACCACCCCCACTCTCCCAACCCCCCCACCTGCTTTGAAAACCCAGATGTTGGTGCTTCTCTCTCTAGTATATATATAATGGTCAGGCAGCTAGAAGCCCTTTTTGTTGATATGTTGAATTGTGTTATTTTCTCTGTCTATATTTTTTGTCTGCTTGTGATTTGTTTGTATTTTCTCTGAAGTTCAGGTGCTGACTTTCCCCCCTGAACTAAGTGAATGACATATATGCTTGATTAAAGTAAGATTGTTAACCCTTTTTGAGTTGCTTTCCTTTAGGAAAGCAGATCAAAGAACCCGTGCTAGCAGCCATCCTGGGTATGCTAGGGTGTTTGCTGTTACACTGAGTTCCTCTAGTCTGGACTTGTAAATTCATTGATGTAGGAAATTCCTAGTAAGGAAATTGTTTCTGATAATATAGCTTGGCAATGGCCATCTCTATGCAGATGATTCTTAGATCTAGGTATTGAGCCCTTGTTTGTCTCTTCAGCTCCAGTCTCATCATTAGATTGTAAGTTCCTTGAGAGCAGGGACTGTCTTTTGCCTCTTTTCGTATCCCCAGTGCTTATCATATAGTAGGCACTTAATAAATGTTTATTAACTGACATGACTAGGTGCCTATTGGACATCTCAAAATGGATATCCTGTAGGTATCTTGAATCCAACATGTCCAAAACTGACACATTATCTTTTCATCCAAACCTTTGCTTCTTCTAAACTTTCCTAGTACTATTGAATATACCACCATTTTCCCAGGCTCAGAGTCTCTCCTCACTTGTAAATACCTCTTATTTCCAATCTGTAGTCAGGTCTTTCATGTCCCTTTATAACGTCTCTTGTCTATGTGCCCTTCTCTCTGTTTACATAGCTACCACCCAGGTGTAGGCCCTCGTCACTCAATGACTGGATTATTGCTTTATCCTGCTGGCTGATCTTCTTGCCTCAAATTTCTCCTCATTCCGGGATGTGCTCCACTCAGCTGTCAAAGTAATCTTCCTAAAGCACAAGTCTGGCCATATCACCCCATTACTCAAACTCTAGTGGCTCTTTATTAACTCCAGGATAAGATATAAATGTCTGGCTTTTAAAGCCCTTCATAAGCTGGCCCCTTTCTACCTTTCCAATCTCCTTATACTTTCCCTACACATACTTCTCTGTCCACCCAAATTTCCTATTGTTTAATTGTTTTCAGTTGTGTTCCCATTTAGGGTTTTCTTGGAAAGATATTGGAGTGGTTTGCCATTTCCTTCTCCAACTTAGTTTACAAATGAGGAAATTGAGGCCAACAGGGTTAAATGACTTGCCCCAGGTCACATAGCTAGGAAGTGGCTGAAACTTCATTTGAACTCAGGTCTTTCTGAGTTCAGGCCCAGTGCTCCATCCACTGTGTCACCTAGCTGCTGGATGCTGAACAAATAAATAAAGACAGTACTTTTGTTCTGGGTCTTCTTCCAAGCCTAGCTGAAGTTTCTTCCACCTGGCTCAATTTTCCTTGCTTCTTTTTTCTTTTGTTATTATTAAATTGTCATAGAAGTCGCTCAGAAGTTGAATGACAGAACAAAGCTTTGGATTTTTGAACCTCTGACTAAATCTTTCTGCTGTGCCAGTAAAAAAAAAATATATATATATATATATATATATATATATATATACATATATATATATATACATATATATATTGAATGGTTTACAAAGGAGATGAAAACTGTTAATAAGCAGTGAGTTAATCAACAAACATTTATTAAGCACCTACATGAAAAGATGCCCAAACTCCTTTATAATCAGAAATGCAAATCAAGACAATAATAAGATACAACCTCAGGCCCACCCAAATGGGGAAAGTAGCATAACATGATGCAAATTTAATGTTGGGGTTTTGGCAGAACTGAAATGCATTGCTGGAGGGATTGCAGCCTGGCATGAACATTTTGGAGGGCCATATGGCAATATGCATTGAGTCACAGAAGTGATCATAGATTTCAATCTAGCAATTCCAGCAATAGGACTCCATCTGAAAACATCATAAAAAGGAAAAAAAAAGACTTATCTGTATAAAAATATCTGTGACTACTTTATTTGTAATAGCAGCAAGAGCTGCAACAACTGGAAACAACCTATATGTCCAACAATTGGGGCATAGATGAATAAATTATTGTATTGTCATGCTTTGATAATGTACTCAATGATAAATATGAAGGACACAGAGATATTTTGGAATATCTCTACTGGGTGATAAAAACACCATTAGCAAAACAAAAACTCTATACATATTGACTACAAATTTTTGTTTTTAATGTGGAAAAGAAAGAAGGAGGAAAAACTGAACTTTTCTCATTCTGAACTGGTCCAGTTGACTTTTTTGAATCTAAGGATAGGACCTTGTGTTTACCTCTGTAACTATGGTGTGTTGTTTTTGTCCACAAAGGTTAAATGTATCCACATGGGTCTGTCTAGAAGAGACAGCTTGCAGGGAGACAAGAACAGGTATTCCTAAAATCTCTTTTTCTCATCCTTCTCCAAGGAAGACTTTGCTTCTTGCCAGGATAGAAAGCAAGAGGTTTGGTCAGAGATTGGCCAAGACATACCCCTCAGAGAGAGGGGTAATTATATCTGTCTGCTCTCTTAGCTATTGTTAGTCTAGGGGATATAATTTTTAGGTTCAGGTTGCACTCCTGATCACTATTCCTTAATCAGAAAGGAGGGCCCCAAGCTTTATATCCAAGACTTGATTCCCTTCCCACCAGATGCCAATTTTACAGTGAATATACATAGCAAATAAACCCTTTAATCCAAATCTATAGCGAAATAGAAATCAGAGAAACTATATATATATGAGAATCTATATCAGACAATACAGATTGAATGAGTTCTTCTTTCAGGAATGAGATAACTTAGTTTCACTGAGAGAGTCCCATATTTCACCCAAGGGAAAAATTCCCCTAAGTCTTTAGTATAGTAAGCTGGAAATGGAGGCATGGTGGAGACTGCCAGATCCTCTACATATTGGCTTCTTCCCAGACACTTTCTCTCTCCCTTCAGAAGCCTAAAAAGGGTTTGGAATACATGTCTTCTCTCAAAATTGGAAGCCAGAAGAAGAACTGGGATCTCTCCTTTTCTGCTCTTAGCAATCTCATATAGGTTTGGGGCACTGAGTAATCAATCTCCACCAATCAGGAGAGAGTAACATACAATGAACCTTTTGAGCGAAAGGTTACATCTCTATTCAATTCAAATAACATACACCTCTTATTAGATTCAGTTCCTTTTTCTATACTACAGAGATCCTTTCTGGGGGGGATACTAGCTATATTGTCTAGCAATTAGTTAAGCCCACCCCACCCCCCAGTTTTGTATCACTTGCAAATTTGGTAAGCATGGCGAGTAGTATGGAATACTATGGAAAAAGAACGATGGAATCTGGAGGCCAGAGTTTGAAGCCTAGTTTTGCTGCTAATTTGCTATGTGATCTTGGGCAAGTCACTTTATATTACTTGACTTCGGTTTCATAATAGCAGTTTAGTACAGTGGAAAAGAGTCTAGAATCAAAGGACCTAGGTTTAAATGCTGCTTCAAATACCTACTTTCTGTGCCACCTTGGACAAGTCACTTTTCCAAGGACCTCACTTTCTTAACTTAAAATAAAGGAATTGGACTAAATGACCTTTTAGGTCCTCTCCAGTTCTAGATCTAGGGTCTGTAAAATTGGGGGGAGGGGGCAGATGATGATTTTTGAAGGTTTTTTTCAGCTTGAACAATCTATAAATCATCCCCACTTCTACTCTTAATAAGTCTGCAGAGGTCTGTTGGAGAGAAAAACGGGGATAGAAAGGGGAGGTAGAGAGGAGAAGACAGGAGAGGGAAATCATCAGGTTTGACTGCTCTAGAGGATAGATGTTCATTAATCCAGTGAACCGTGAAATAATTTACATTTTTGGAAGGAAAATGAGAGCTTCTCTGACACACTTCTCTATATGTAAAATATAGATACTTATAGAGCATAAATCAAATGATCATTGAGAGGACAGAATGAGATAACATATGCAGAATGCTATATATCGATGTATATTGGCTATATATATTGCTCACCTTTGCTTGTTGTTGTGTTTTTCCTTTGTTTTTGAAGAGGACCATGGCATCAGGGAAATGATGACATGACTTGTAGTTGACTTTGATTTGAGTGAGGGAGGGCTGTGGAAGGTTACCAGCCTCACTTTCTCCTCCAGAGCCATCTGGGTCCAGTGACCGGATATTCATTAGGATGACTGGAGATGACCCAGGATGCAATGGGAGATCCTGGCTCTTTTAGGATAAGGCCTTTACAGGTACTCACTTAGAGCGAGGTAATGCCAATTCAGTGAATAGGTCTCTTTAAGAAGTTAGTCAGGGGATGGCCCCTTTAATTAGAAAAAAAAAATCAAGCTGGGAGGGGAAGACCCTTAGGTTGCTGTTCCAAAGAGAAACAGTTATCATTGACATTCACTCTAAGCCAAGAGAGCCCAAAATATAGTCATTAAATGGAGCCTGGGCAGGGACCTATTGTGGTCCAATCTATGAGCTTCAGAGTGAACTGGGTTTAAGGTTTTGTGAAAGAAGAAAGAAAGGAAGGAAGAAAGGAAGAAAGCAAGCAGGCTACTTTGTTTTGCTCTTCTTTTTGGAAATACAGACAGAAGGCAGCCTTTTAAGATGGGAAAGCAAGTTAGTGGGCCCTGAGCCAAATTCTGAATCAAAATGGCAAAAAGCAAAAAGGCAGAGAGGGGTGACATTTATACTTCCACATTTTTGTCTTTTTGTTAGCCAAAGTCACTAGAGGACAGATCAGGATGAAAAGAAATAAAGCATTATGGTCTCATACCAGGTTTCCTCCCATCCTGCATATTAATCTTTTATGATTTTTAAGCAGATTTCAGGAAGTCAAAGTTTTCCTCTGTAAACACACCTGGTGCCACTAATGTAGTGGCTTTTGCTCTCTTAATAAATGAGCTTAATTATTTGGAGGTGATTCAAATAAAAAGGGCGGTCTTGCCAATTTTGTGGACGCTTAAGCCACCAGAAGATGGCAGTAAGACACTATTACCCTGATGGTCCACTAGATATGTATGTATATATGCATGCATGTATATACGTGTGCATGTGTATGTATGTGTATATACCTGTGTGCATATATGTGTGTATATACCTGTGTGCATATATGTGTGTATGAAGATATATACACAATTTTGTTTTAAATATAAAGAACTTTTGCTGTTATCCCCCCACTCAAAAAAGAAAAAAGGGGCATTCCGCCTTTAGGGAATCCATAGCAGAAGAATAATAACAAACAGGCTTTTTAAAAAGGCCCTTTTCTACACTGTCCCTGGATCATCTCAAAGTTGGAAGAACCGTGTCCTCCTGGGGTGTGGGAGTTAGTCTGTGGGGAATGGCGCAGGGGCCAGGGCGTATCTGCCTTTCTAGAAAAGAATCTCACTGAATGAGGAAGAAGAACCATAATTGCATTCATTAAACTTTCTACAGCAATAGGGTGAAGAGCAAACAAGATTTCTGCATCTTTCTATTTAATACAGGCTTTTGATTAAGAACCAGCTGAGAAGATGGGGTATCTCAAACAAGGGCTCTCCTATGGGATAATTGGGGTGTAGGCTTGTCCATAGGTGCCAGTGATTTGAGGATTTCATTTCCTCCAAGTAAGGAGCTAATGTGACTTCACACACTCCTTTTACTCATGCAGACCTACTGAAATATGAATCTCACTACTATGCAGACGGGCATGAAATAGCTTCTAGTTTTAAAAAATGCAAGAGCAATTCATAAAATAGAAATGAATTCATCCAAGCTTAATTCACAGCAAGGTGGCATGATGTTTATGGAAAGATCCCCTGGTTTGGGGGTTAAATGTTAGCACTGATGCACGTTAGCTGTGTGACCTTAAGCACCTCCATTTATTTCTATGAATCTCATTTTCCTCTTCTCTAAAATGAGGGGATTGGTTTAGATAGATGAAATCTAAGGTTCCTTCTAGCTCAAATGGTCTACGATTCTAAGTTCAATTAAACCTATACATAATGAACATATGGGACCTGTGGATTTCCTAAGTCATGTTTTAAGGAGTAAGGCAAATCGGCTTCTAGTGACTGATAAGTGACAACCAGAGAAACCATATCTGTAGCACACAGCTCTTATTACCAGGTGGGTACCTTGTGCCAATAGAAGCTGCTGACTGAAGAGAAGTGAATGTGGGATTGGTGCCAAGCCTGTACTTTCTCACAAGGGTGTGGCAGAGAATGGTCGGTTAAAATTGGTGAGTGCTTTGATGAGGGCCATCTGAGAATTCTGAGGATCCCAAACAAAGACTTTCCCAAGGGAAGCTAGCTAGTCACACTTCCCCAAATGTAGTGGAAGTTTGAGGGTTTCATTTCCTTCAAAATATGCCAGTGTGACTTCACACTCTTTTTTGCTAATGCAGATTGACTGAAGTGTGAACCTCACTATTGTGTAGAAAGGCATGAAATATTCTCTGGGCTTTCAAAAAGATGTAGCAATTCATGTAGTAGAAATGAGCTGTTTGAAGTCTAATTAACAGAATGAAGCAAGCAAGCATTAATTAGGTGCCTACTATGTGCCAGACATTGTGCTGAGTGTTTTACAAATTTTGTCCTCATTTGATATTCATTTGATCCTCACAAGAACCCTAGGAGATAAGTACTATTATTTTATCCATTTTAGTGTTGAGGAAACTGAGGCAAACAGACGTTAAGTGACTTTCCCAGGGTCACTCAGCTAGTGTCTGAGGCCAAATTTGAATTCAGATCTTCCTGATTGTAGGTCTAATATTCTCTCTGAAATATATAGAGAATTAAGTGCTAGGATGAGGTGAGAATTACTGTTAATTGTCCCCAGAGTGCAATGAGTAATTTTCTAAGAGATGTAAGATAAAGCAACCAGGACTTTTCTGTGTTGGGGTATTATCGGCAGCAGTAACCAAATCCTTTGGTCTCTGCTTGCAAGTAGTACACAAAGCATTAGAAGTATTTATTTTGACTAGTTTGCAAGAAGACATAGTTTGCTCAAAGCAAAGGCATTTAATAAAATAGCACAACAAGAAAAGTAGCAATGGAACTTTTCCTCCCTAAACCTGTAACACACTGTCCCATAAATATACAAACCGTCAGTGGAAAGAGCAAACACAGCTAGAAACAGGTGTGGAGAGATGACCTTCCTCATATTTCTGATTCTGCAGGGCTGCCATTGTCTTCAGGTGATGCCTTCACCCTGATGATAGAACTGCTAAGCATTAATCTTATGTTCGCTGCTGGGTGCTCCTCTGCCTGACACATAGACCATAGATCTAGACTGAGGAGTTCCTGACTCCAGGGCCAGCGCTCTATCCATTTATCACCTAGCTGAGGCTTTAGCTTTTTCAGTGAGGGAAGGTAACCCTTCACATACTCAGTATTAAACTAGGAAAAGCCTTCAATCTCTCACCTCCCCCGTTGGGAAAGTTTGCACTTCTCAGAATCTTGGCAGCATAGATCTTTTCTTTCTCTAAGAGAGGAATCCACTTTGGAACATAGAGGAACCAGCTAGTTAAATAGAACCCCTAGAATTTAACCTGTCTTTTAAAATTCCTGGTGTTTGGGGCTGAATCCCGGACCATTGTCCCAGACAGCTATCTGATTTGGAGCTAAAAATTCCAAAGCTCCTTTGGTCTCCTATGCTGATGGGGGAGTGGGGAAGCAATGGCAAAACAAAAGCAAAAAACAATCTTTAGATGGAAGAGTTGAAACTATGATCCTCCACCTCAATCTTTACTTCTAAATTCCTGCCTTTATAATAAATATGTGACTAGTAGCCACATTAGGGGTTGGAGGCACTACATTCTTAGATTAGAAGCTAAGAGATGGGAGGTTCAGTTGAATTTAATTCAACAAACATTTATTGAGAAAATAATAGTCATAATAATAATAACAACAACAAGAGCTAGCATTTATACGGCCCTTTAAGGCTTGCAAAGCACTTTACCTACGTTATCTCATCTAATCTTCACAACACTGAGATATCTGAGAAGGGGGAGATCACAGACATGCAACTTTTCCGTGAGAAATTTAGAATTAAGATGAAAATTCCTTTAATGTCTCTGGGGGTGGAGAATAGTAGTTTTAGAAAGAAAAATCTTTTAGAAAAAAGAAAACCCTGAAATATATGTATTAAGAAATTAAGAATAGGGGGCAGCTAGGTGGTGCAGTGAATAGAGCACTGGCCCTGGAGTTAGGAGGACCTGAGTTCAAATCTGGCCTCAGACACTTAACACAAAGATGAGCCTTGTGACCTTGGGCAAGTCACTTAAGCCCAATTGCCCTCCAAAAAGCAAAAAAAAAAAAAGAAAGAAATTAAGAATAGAATGCTTTGCTGGTTAGTCAGGGTCACCTGGGCAAAGATGAGAAGGTATGATGAAATGCTGACTAATTAGATATAAGGAGGCTATAGCTTATCCACTAGAAAGTCATTTGGCAGTGTAATCTCTTGTGCTTCTCTCTCAGCATGAAAAAAGTTTAAGTCTACAGGTCTAGTAGTTCAGCTGGGAAGTTTCTGTCTTGTAGCTTTCAGTTCAAACTACAGAAGGCCTAAGAAACATGGGATGGGTTAGAAGAGGCCCCAGAGTGCAGAAGGTTTTAATGCATCTTATGTGAGTAAAACTGTGGATCTTGCCTGTCTCTCTATGGCTGCCCAACAAATCTTCACTAAAAAATTTAAGCTGAGTTTAAGTGAATCTCCCACAGTGGAAGGGGTAGGGTTATGTGGGGCTGTTGCAGAGGTAAAGGGGAAGTTTGGGGAAAAGGAGTGGGAATAGGCAATCCATTCATGTTGAGAGTTCCCCAAGCTTAAATGAAATAAGAATGTGGAGCATATACATGTAGAGACTGCAGTTTGGGTTCTGCATGATTATGGATGGTAAAAACTCAGTGGGCAGGTGGTAGCCTCATGTAGGCATGCATTTTTAAGAGAAACAAGTCCCTGTTGCTTGAGAGAGTGTCCCTTCACTTCAGGGATGGCAATATTATATCTTTTGGAAATTATTTCCCACAGCATCTTTTTTAACTGCTGGCAGAAAGGGAGAGTGTCCTAAAGGATAAAAATAGAAAATAAAAAGTTACTGAGCAAATCTAACAATGATATAAAATTTGTTGTTGTTCAGTTGTGTCTGACTCACCCATTTGGAGTTTTCTTGGCAAAGATATTAGAGTGGCTTGCCATTTTCTTCTCCAGGTCAATTTTACAGAGGAGGAAACTGAAATAAATGGGGATAAGTGACTTGCCCAGGGTCACACAGCTAGTGTGTATCTGAGGCCAGATTTGAACTCAGGAAGAGGAGTCTTCCTGACTTATTGAGAGCTAAGAACTTAAGATTAAGTGTGGGGCAAAAGAGAGGAAGGAGACAAGATCCTTGCTTTTAGGAATTTATAATCTAGATGGGGAGACAAAACCTATATAAATAAAATTGGGCAGGACCATAGGTCACAGGGCATATAGGGGAGGGTGATAGTGTGATGAGTAGAAGACAAAGACCTGGCTTCAGATCCCTCTTCTGACACTTAGTTGTATGACCAGAGAAAATCATTTAGCTTCTCTTAGCCCTAATTTCCTCATCTGTAAAATGGGGACAATGATACCTCATAATATTTATCTCACAAAGGGCAACTTGCTGTAGTGGATAGAGAGCTAACCTCTGAATCAGGGAGACCTGGGTTCCAGTTTCACCAATAATAAATATTAACTGTGTGACCTTATGGTCACCTATGTGGACAAGGTAACTCACTAAGAATGTAAGTTTTGGAACAAATGCTGATCTGCCTTAGTAGTGGGAGATCCCTATTTTGATGAAATCGCAGGTCTTTTATTTAAAAATAAATGAAAAAAAAAAAGATTCTTTCTACAGGATTTCCATAAGCACAAATGAGATCACTGTGAGTAAAGGCTTTTCAAACTTTAAAGGACAATGTAAATATCAGTTATTATCCAGGCTTGATTTTCATTATTCAACATTTTGTACCATTTCTCTTATTTTCTTTGTATTGGTGTGTTTTTTTTTTAAACAAAGAAACAACAACGTTGCAGACATTTAAAGATTACTCTCTTGTAACAAACCAAAATAATTAAGTAGAATTAGTAATAGAGCGACCTCATATGAAAAATTCATATCTGTAATAGTTAATACAATAGTTCACACTAGCAAATCCTCCCTCCCAACTCTCTATTAAAAAAATAACTAACAGAAATCTGTTTTTCTCCTTCCAAGTCCCTACACCATTGAAAAAGAAAAGAAAAACAAATTTCTCATAACAAATGTTCATAGTCAAGCAAAACAAATTCCCTCAATGGTTGGAAACATGCATAGATGGATATAAACATACAAATACACACATAAATACATACCTAGATATACACATTCACATACACACATGTATGTCTCATTCTGCATTTTAAATCTGTCTCCTTTATAATAGATAGCAAGTTTCATTATCAGTCCTCTGAAATCATGAATGGTCATTGTATTTAATCAAAGTTTTTATACCTTTCAAAGTTGTTTGTTTTTAAGAAAATATATTATTATATATCATTTTATATTTCTATTTAATATATTGTTTTATTATTATATTTAATTTAATCATTTATAAATTTATTTTAATTATTTATATTTAATATATTATTAAATCTTACTGTTCTCCTGGTTCTGCTCATTTCATTTTTCATCAGTTTATAAAAGCCATCCTTAATCACCATAAAGGTTTGTAGTTAATAGGGAAAGTTAAGTTCTGTTTTATAATTCCTCAGGGGTCCTCTAAATATCTGTGCCAGTTGGATGGATATACAGTAACATCTTATTTTTCTAGCATTGTCATGCAATGAAATGTTCCTCTTGATTAACTTCTCTGGGTAACAGAAAAGTACCCCTTACCATGTCAAAACTTTAGTTAAATCTAAACTGTCCATAGAAATCTAAAATGTGAAACATAGTTCCTTAATATTCTTAACAAATGAGCAACGTAGGGTTCTTGTTTAGTTCTGTTTTGCTTCATTTTTACTACCATACAAATAGTCCCAGGATACTCTACTTGAGCTCTTATGTCATATTTTTGCAATTCCTTTGGCTCTTTTTATTGTTGGCTGTCTAATGCTAATGTTTGCTACTGTCAGTATATTTGCCTCTGGTAGGTCTTCTTCCCTTTCTAAATTTCTTTCAGATATAATGCTCTGGTTCCACTCTTTTAGGGATAGATACGCTACAAATACTCTTATGATTCCCAGAAAGCATGAGGGATTAGGGTATCTCTTCTTTCTACTGCTGTGGCTCAAGCTCCTACTAGCTGTGTTCCTCTCCTGTTAGGTGGCCAATGACTGGCACCCTACTTCTACTTATACATTTAATATTAATTAGTTATTATTTCAAAGGTATAGCAAGAACAAATGTACAACATTTTCTCCGAAACCTCAAAGGCATACTTTCCCTTATGCCACCTCAATGTCTAGAGAAGTAGATTCAAAATTTAGCTCAGTTCCTATATAACATTGGTTTTATTATGTGTATGTCCAGAACTGCTTGGTCTGACTACTTGATGAATCCTCCCAATGGGCTGGAATCCCAAAGATCTCTCCTATACATCACTCCTTGCTCTTTGGGACATTAATGTGATATTGGCTGCAAAACCTGAGCTATGTTATAACTCCTGGATTCTTGTGGCTCACTCTCCTGACCTTTTGAAATCCCCAAGTCAGATAGTCTACTCCCTTCACTGGACACAATGAGTGGAAGAGTCACTGATTTTGCCCATGGGCAAATGAAGCATCTAACATTTGGGTTTTTTTTTAAGTTTTGAGTTCCAGGAATTGGAGCCAAGATGGTGGAGAAAAGGCAATACTCACCTGAACTTTACCCCAAACCCCTCTGAAAACCTTTAAATAATGCCATAAAATAATTCCTAGTGCGGCAGAACTTACAAAAGGATGGATGAAATAGTTTTCCAGCCAAAGACAACTCAAAAGGTCAATAGGAAAGGTCTATTGCATTTTGGTAAGAGTGGAGCGAAGTCCAGCACAGGTCACACCAGCACAGACCAGGTATTTCCAAAAGATTAGGGAGTGGCCCAAAAGATGGTGACCTTGTGAGATGGCTGGCAAATCTTCTAGTATTTTTTTGTTGTTGTTTAAGACCTCAAGCAGTTCAAAGCAGAGCTTGGAACACAAGACTTCCTCAGAGATACATAGAATTTAAGACAATACAGAGTCAAACAGGAAAAATGACTCAGGGTCATTCTACTCTGCCACAAAAAAGTCTCACCTACCTCACTATGTCTTCTTCCTTCAATGACAAACAATTCTGTACCTACGACAGTCATCTACCCTGAAAAACACTAGATTTAAAGTTGTTTCTGCTTCGATAGGCTTCCTATAGGCAATCTCACAGGAGGAGAAATGCTGGTTCAGTCCTCAGTGCTAAGCTATCCAAATGGGCCATGTCTTAGCCTCATAATTCCATTGTGTTGGCTTCCTTGATAGTCTAACAACAGTATCTTGCTCATAGAAAAGCTTTAATTTAACTAAATAAATGAATAGTTTTGATGGGATACAGGAGGGAAGAGAGGTAGGAGGGAATGAAGGTAGGAAAAAAGTAATGGAGGAAAAAAGGAGAGAAGGAAAGATGGAAGGAAGGGAAGAAAGAGGAAGGAAACAAGGAAAGAGGGAAGGAGGGAGGGAAGAGTGAAGGAAGAAGGGAATGAAGGAAGGACAGAAAGAAAGCCAGGCAATAAGCCTATAATAATTTGGTCAGTACCCCTCACCTTTTGATTCCCTTTTTGTTTGGCTTTTGTGGGAATCTGGCTCATTGGGGGAACAAATCAGTGAATTTGTTGCAGGCAGCCCCCGGTGTTCTCTTGGCCTAATAAAATGGTTGGGAACAGGAGGAGAAGGAGGGCCTGACCAGGTGCACATTGGCATTAGTAAATATGGGCAGAGACAGTGTAAATTTGCCAGGCTATGTAGACTTTTCCAACTTATTATCTTTGGAAGATTGTAATAAATTACTTTTAAAAGAGGTTTAGGATGAAACAGTTCAATTTTTTTTCTCTAAAAGACTAATTCAGTGATAAATTCCCATTAACCCAAGCCTCCTTAGGCCATCTGCCCTGTACTGTAGCCAGCCTTCTGATCTGTGCCCTGATATGGATGTTGGCATCATTTTTAGGGAACATCTAGGTGGGTACAAATGCTAATGCCTATGCAGAGTTCTGGTTTGCTGCACATGCCCTCTTAATAAAATTTCTTAGAATTTGGCCATGATTCTCAGCATTCTGCTGAACTTTCTTCTGTTCTTTTCATTTATATAACATTCCTGTTAGTACATTAAATTTAGTCTTTGTGATAATTTCAGAGGAAATGTGTGTGTATGTGTATATATGTATACATATATATACATAGACACATACATATATATGTACATATATGTACACACACACATACACATACACCATGACAGCCAAAGCATTTTATTTAATATAAATCCGAATTCACTTATGTAGGCAGACTATGCCATAATTTGAGCCCCCAGGTTTCTTTTTTGGAAAATCAAAGTTATACTTTTCATATGGACCTTCACTCTGGATCCCAGTCCTCTGGTTCATCATTCCCTTGAAGATGGCTATTTAACAGACTTGCCACAGAAATAAACAATCCATGGCTTTATATAAAAGGGGGAAATGATTTCCAAGTTCCATATTCTCTTTGAAATTATATGCAGTCATATTGCTTATCTTCTTGAGGGGTGAAGAAAGGGTGACAGTGAGGAAAAGAATTTGGAACTTGTAACTGTTTTTTTGCTTTTTGGAGGGCAATTGGGGCTAAGTGACTTGCCCAAGGTCACACAGCTAGTTTTTTTGGTGTTAAGTGTCTGAGGCCGGATTTGAACCCAGGTCCTTCTGACTCCAGGGCTGGTGCTCTATTCACTGCACCACCTAGCCACCACAGAAACTTATAGCTTTTAAAAATTATTATCAAAGTTCTTTTTAATGTAATTGGGAAATGTTTAATTGAAATAATAATGAAATTTGAAGTTCTTTTTGTATCACTAAACTGAGAGGTACTTAGCACCTAGTTCAAATTAAGCCTCTGTTAAAGAAACAGAAGGTATGAACTCCTGTTGCTGATGTAACAGGAAGGGGTTGAAAAGGGAAGAGCAATACTGTATATAAGGAAAAGCTCCAGAGAGCAGTAGTCAGAACTTCTTGGGATAAGCTTCATGGAGGTAGAAGCAGCTGCTTCCAGGGAGGCTGAGGAGGAAAGGCTCAGGCTGGAGAGAATGATTTTGATTTTGGGAACCTGGGTAAAGTGATTTTTATTCTGGGAACCTACTAAAATTTCTGCTGGGGAGCTACCAACTTCTCCTGGGAGCTGCCGAAGACTGAGGAAGTATAACTGTCATGCTAGTACTTTGTATGAACCTGTTTGTGGCTTTTTTAAGCCTTAACTTCCCAGGAACAGAGACTGTGAAGGATTTAAGGTGGACTGGACTCTGTGAGCTTCAGAGTGGTACAGGAACTGCACAAAGAGCTCGACAAGGAACTGGGAGCTGTCTGTCATTGAATCCAGGTGACAGTTTGGTGAATCCAGGTAGGAGCTGGGACCATGGAAGGAGATCCAGGGAATCTGAGAGCCTACCTTGGGTCAAGATAAAAAGACTTCTCTGGGAATACTGAGTAGTGACTGACCCTGATGTGAGGTTTTGCTTTGGGACTCACTTTGGGAAGAGATGTGTGATTTGGCCAGATGAGACTCTGGGTAGCCATTGAGCCCTCGGCTTTGAAAACCCAGATGTTGGCGCTTCCGTCTCTGGTAACTAACTAGGTATGCATGTAATGGTCAGACAGCTGGAAGCCCTGTCTGCTGAATTTTGTAATTTACTTGTGATTGAATTTAGGACTCTGTGATTGACTAAATGAATCTACTACCCAGGGGTGGAGTACTTTGACTTTTGTATTTTATGTCCTTTAAGGAGGCAAGACTCCTTAAGGATCATTGAATGATTGAGTTACTGAGTGAATGATTGACTAAATGATTATACTTTGTTCAAAACCACAAGACCACTGTGGTGAAAACTATGTGGCCATTTCTGTGATAAGTTGTTGTGAATGCTATATTTTGATTTTCTGTGATAAGTTATAACATTGTGAATGCTGTACCTTGATTTAGTGTGAATGTTTTGCTCTGATTTGTTATTGAATAAATAGAGTGTTCACTATACTATGTAATCAGAACCTTGAAAGCTGTTCACAGTAGCATTCTTCTGGAAAGCTGCTTGTGAAATAAATTAATGAAATAAATAAAAACGTATTTTATTTTTATTTATTTTTTTAGGGCAATTGGGGTTAAGTAACTTGCCCAAGGTCACACGGCTAGATTTTTTTTGTTTGTGTGTGTCAAGTGTCTGAGGCCGGATCCAAACTCAGGTCCTTCTGACACCAGGGCTGGCACTCTACTCACTGCGCCACTAGCCACCCCTAAAAATGTATTTTTAAATATATATCTAATATGCAAACCAACAAGGATGAATGAATGAATACAGCATTTATTACATGCTTGCTACGTACAAAGCACTGTGCTAAGCCCTGGGGATACAAATAGAAATGTACAACAGTCCCCACTCTGAAGAGACTCATTCTTATTCTAATAGGAAAAGACAATACATATGGACAGTTTCAGCTGAAAGTCTGATGGAAGGTCATGATCTTTAAGGTGTAGTGGCAAAGGAGATAGCAATGTCTCTTGAAAAATAAATCTGTTGATTCATCAAAACATACTGATGGATCTTTTTCAGGGCAAACATGAAGACTCCATTGAGGAAATAGCTTGTGACTATATTTTTCTGGTTGTTTATTTGTCTCTCTTAAAATGGACTGATGGACTTCCCTGGCTAATACTTTCTATAAGACAAAGGCAAACATCCAAGAAGTGACAGGGGGTTCACCATTTTAGAAAGTCTCACAAAGGGCTTTCTAATTTGGTCTCTCCACTAAACTTCATAATAACTGATGATGAAAGTAGCAACCCCAATTCAAATCTGTACACTCCTCGTTCAGTTCTATGATACTAAGAACAATAATATCAGTCTGCATTTAAAAGATTGCAAAGCACTTTGTAAACATTATCTCATTTTGAGTACTTAGAAAATGTAGACAAATTTGATTACCACATATTTGGAAGTTTTCTGTGTATAATTTCCATGTACAGAGACTAATTGCATGGGTGTGTGCCTGTGTGGATCTGTGTCCTTCTGTGTCAATAGATGTTGGTGTATCAAGGGAGTAAATGTGAGCCCTTCATGAACATCTGCTTTGGGGATGGAGGACTTGCCATCCTTCTCTTAGCTTTCTATTGTAAAATGTTTTGGAACTGATTTGCCACAAGAGTTGATGGCTAATTTTATTCCCCTGGGTGGTGGAATCCTGTGATGTAATCATACTTGACATTTCCTTTCTGATAAGATGCCAAAGCCTTGTTATGGGGCCCTTCCACCTCTCATTTCTCAGAGGACAGGCATGTCACTTACTCTGGCATGGACCTCCTTGGGGGGAGCCTAATTATTGCTCATCACATGTCAAGTGGGTTGGCCCCATAGCTCTGGTAGCTGTCGCATCCTGTTTGTACAATTAAACCAGCAGGTTCAGAGGAATTCTACTCAGATCACATCCTACTTCCCTCTGGCCTCTCAACCCAGCCCCCCTTCATCCCACCCCCACCCCCAGTGTCTCAGACCTCATAAAATGACAAGCTCTGCTTAGCATCTAACGAAACTGTTATTCCCTGTGGTAAGAGAAAGTAACTGCCTAAGGAAATCTGAAGAGAAAAAAAGGGGTGGACGTGGGGGAGTTTTGAGAGCATTATCATCTGCCTGGCCCTGAGGGAAATGTAGAGATCTGTTAGAGGCAAACCCCAGGCTACGCACCCTCTCCATATCCCTTTCCTCTAAGGACATTAATGTATAAATTCATGTCCAAAAGCTCACTTTCAACATACTAATTTACCCTAGGTTCCTAGCATATTATAATTAAATATTCCTTGTTCTTATCGGTTTTTTTCCCTTTTCTATGTCTATTTATTTTGCAAGGCCCTTACCTCCTCAATTTTCCACCTTTCATTCTCCATTCTCTTCTTTCCCTTACCTTTTTTCCATCTTTTTTCACTTTCAGCTTCTTTTCCTCTGGCTAATCCTAATCCCACCTACTCTACTCCTCACCTTACTTTTCCCATCAGGTACCTTAAGACACCCTCTATTGTTGTAGTTCAGTCATTTCCATCAAGTTTGAATCTTCACGATCCCATATGAGGTTTTCTTGTCGAAGATACTGGAGTTGTTTGCCATTTCCTTCTCTAGTTCATTTTATGGCTAAGGAACTGAGGCAAACAGGGTTAAATGATTTGCCCAGGGTCACACAGTTTATAAATGTCTGAGGTCATATTGGAATACAGGTCTTTCTGATTACAAGCCCAGAGCCCTATCCACTGCACCTCCTAGCTGTCCCTTAAGAGCCCTTCACTGCCTTTTAAATGCCAATGAGATTAGGCCTAGGGATTTGAACGGGCCACCATAGGAAATATTCCTCTGTCTTGCTGCTTCTTCTATGTCCCCTTCCTTTCTCTACTATTCAAAGTGTGACTATGACATAATGATTTACTTTCTTGTGTGTCTTGTATAATTGGTGCCTTTAATTAATAGTCATATTAGTCTGCCCACCTAGGTCTTTGTCTTTTGCCAAGCCTCTATCTTTTCATTTACCATCCTTCTTTTTCTTCCCCTCTCCCTTTCTTCTATCTTCTCCCAATTTCATCTTCCTTCCTTTCAGCTAATTCTAAATCCATCCAACCCACCCTTTACCCCACTAATTCCTCTGTCCTAAATGTTTACACCTTGTCAATGTCTTCCAAATGTCAATGAGGCTAGGCCCAGAGGTCCAGAATTAGGCCTTGATTCATTCTAGATTTGATAAGACTATGCCCAATAAAGGAAACTCATGGAAAATAGAGCCAAGTTAACCCTGGCTAGGAGCCAATGGTTCTATTTAGGAATACCACACACATATCTCAGGATCACCAATGCAGAGGCCAACCACTGGGTGTGGAAGGGAGGAGTCTAGATCCTACAGAAATGTCTTCACAAAACAATTAGAATAGGAGAGCATGAGGTTTATGTCAACTTTGCTGCTGTTTATAGTCTGAAACTTGTATGAGATACTGAGATTAAATTATTTACTCAAGATTACCCAGACAATATTTATTAGAGATGGGGCTTGAATTTAGGTCTTACTGTCTACAAGGCTAGGGCTCTCTAAGGACTATCCATGCTGCTTCCCATAATTACTCATATGAGTTTAATATTGCCCCTCAATTGTTAATCTATGAGCCTTCCATCTGACATTTTAAAAAACATTTTAAAACATTTTTACTTAAAATTTTGAGTTCTATGCCTCCCTCCCCTTAGACAGTGAGCAATCAGATATAGGTTATACATGTGCAATTTTGTAAAACATTTCCATGTTAGTCATTTTGTACAAGAAGACTCAAATAAATGAAAAGAATGAAAGAAAGAAAATGAAAAACAGCATGCTTCAGTCTGTATTCAGTCAATAGCAGTTCTTTCTCTGAGGCAGATAGTATGCTTCATCCTTAGTCCTTTGGGACTGTCTTGGATCATTGTATTGCCGAGAATAGCTAAGTCATTCTTAACTCTTCATCAAACAATGTTGCTGTTACTATGTAGGACTTTCTACTGGTTCTGTTCACTTTGCTGTGTAACCATTTATGTAAGTCTATCCAGGTTTTTCTGAAATCATCCTGCTTGTTATTTAGTATAGCACAATAATATTTCATTACAATCATATAACACAGCTTGTTTAGCCATTCACCAATTGATGAGTACCTCTTTGATTTCCAATTTATAGCCACCACAAAAAGAGCTGCTATAAATATTTTTGTACAAATAGGTCCTTTTTCCTTTTTTTGGGATGTCTCTGGGATATAGACCTAGCAGTAGCATTGCTGGATCAAAGGTTATACACAGTTTTATAGCCCTTTGGGCACAGTTCCAAATTGCTCTCCAGAATAGTTGGATTAGTTCAAAACTCCATTAACAGTGCATTAGTGTCCCAGTTTTCCCACCTCCTCTTCAACATCCAGCATTTTCTTTTTTTTGTCACATTAGCCTCTCTGATAGGTGTGAGATGATGTCTCAAGACTTATTTTAATTTATATTTCTCTGATTAATAGTGATTTAGAGCATTTTTATATGCCTTTAAATAGCTTTGGTTTCTTTGTCTGAAAACTTCCTATTCATACCTTTGATCAATTATCAATTGGGTAATGACTTATATTTTTATAAATTTGACTCAGTTCTCTCTATATTTGAGAAATGAGGTCTTTATCAGAGATACTTGCTGCAAAGAAATTTTCCTCAGTTTTCTGCTTTCTTTATAATTTTTGTTTCATTAATTTTGTTTGTGCAAAACCTTTTTAACTTTATATAATCAAAATTATCTATTTTACATCTTGTAATGCTCTTTTTATTTTCTTTGGTCGTAAATTCTACCCTTATCCATAAATTTGACAGATAAAGTATTCCACACTTTCTTAATTTGCTTATGGTATCATCCTTTCTGTGTAAATCATGTACGCATTTTGACTTTTCTTGGTATATGATGTGAGATGTTGATCTACACCTAGTTTCTGTCATACTGTTTTCCAGTTTTCCAGAATTTTTTTGTCAAATAATGAGTTTTTGATCCAAAAACTTGGATCTCTGGGTTTATCATATACTAGATTACTATGATCATTTGCTATAATAAAATTTGCACCTAATCTGTGTCACTGATCCACCACTCTATTTCTTTGCCAGTACCAGATTATTTTTGATATTTACCACTTTATAATACAGTTTGAGATCTGGTATGGTTAGACCACCTTCTTTCACATATTTTCAATTGATTCTCTTGATATCCTTGAACTTTTGTTCTTCCAGATGAATTTTTTTTATTATTTTTGCTAGCTCTGTAAAATAAGTTTTGAAAGTTTGATTGGTGTGGCACTGAATTAATAGATTAATTTAGGTAGAATTGTCATTTTATTATATTGACTTGGCCTATCCATGAGCAATTAATATTTTTCCAGTTGTTTAGATCTGATTTTATTTGTGTGAAAAGTGTTTTCTAGTTATGTTCATATAGTTCCCAAGTTTGTCTTGATAGGTGGAATCCCAAGTATTTTATATGTCTACAGTTATTTTAAATGGAATTTCTCTATCTCTTGCTGCTGGACTCTGTTGGTAATATATAGAAATGCTGATGATTTATATAGATTTGTTTTGTATACTGCAACTTTGCTAATATATCGATAATCTCAAGTCGTTTTTAAAATTTTTTTTATTTTTTTTAAACAAATGCTTTATTAACTTGTGTTTTACATCATTCATTTCCACCAGATTTTGAGTTACAATCTTTTCCCCCATTATTCCCCTACCCAACCTCCCAGAATAGTAGTCCCACAAGATATTGCTTCCTCCAATCTGCTCTCTCCCATACCTTCTCCCATACCCCCATCAACTTTTCCATTAGAGGAAGGTGAGTCTTTGTGTCCCAATGCCTGCACATCTTATCTCCCTATTACAAGCAAAAGAGTATTAATAATAGTATTTATATATATTTGAAACATTTAATGTTAAGACCTCGAATTTCAGATCCATTTCCTTCCTCCCTTGTCACCCATTCCCTCTTGGGAGATAAGTAATTCAGTATATGTTGTACATGTCTAGCTATGCAAAACATTATCATAGTAGATATATTGTACAAGACTGCTTATAATTCCCTCCCACTCATCCCACCCCCCACCTGGTACATTCCCTACATGATCCTGTCCCTCTTCTATAGTGGGTACTTCCAACCTCCCCTCCCCCCAAGGATGCCCTCCCATCCATCATCCCTCCTCTCATCCCCCTTCCCCGTATTCTGCTGCAGGTTGAGATATCCCATTTAGTATGTATGTCATTCTCTCCCTGAACCAAATTCAACGTGAATGTGGTTTTGCCTTTTTAGCCTTCCTTATTCTCCCCCTCTTTTGCAACCACTTCCCCTTGCTTCTTCTACATGGGATAGTTTACCCTACCCTGTCTCTCCCCATCTCCTCTTGCCACTTTCCCCTCTCACCTCATAATTTCATCCCTTGAGTATTCTCCCTTCCCAACAAATTCAACCTATGCCCTCTACCCATATATAACTGTAACCATATACACACACATTCACATATGTATTCATATGACCACACCCCCTTCTTCCATTATTTTCATAGTGAGAAAGATATCATCAGTCACAGTTATTGCTTTTCCATATAGGAATGTAAATAGTTCAACTTTGATAAGTTCCTTTTGATTTCTTTTCCCTGATTACCTTCTCAGGCATCTCTTCCTTCTTGTGTCTGGGTATCAAATTTTCTATTCAATTCTGGTTTTTTCCTCAAGAATGCTTGAAAGTCCTCTATTCCACTGAATGACCATATTTTCCCCTGAAACAAAATACTCAGTTTTGCTGGGTAGGTGACCCTTGGGTTCATTCCCAGTTCTTTTGCCCTCTGGAATATCATATTCCATGCCCTTCGATCCCTCAGTGTAGAAGCTGCCAGGTCCTGGGCTATTCTGATTGTGTTTCCACAATATTGAAATTGTTTCTTCCTGGCCGCTTGTAGTATTTTCTCCTTGATCTGGGGATTCTGGAACCTGGCTATAATATTTCTGGGGGTTTTCTTTTTGGGATCTTTTTCAGGAGGTGATCAGTGGATTCTTTCAGCCTCTATTTTGCCCTCTGGATCTAAAACATCAGGGCAATTTTCCTTGAGAATTTCTTGAAGGGTGATTTCTAGGTTCTTTCTTTGATCATGGCTTTCAGGTAGTCCAATAATTTTTAAATTGTCTCTCCTGGATCTATTTTCCAGGTCAGTGGTTTTTCCCATGAGATATTTCACATTGCCTTCTATTCTTTCATTTGTTTGGATCTGCTTAACAGCATCTTGATTTCTCATAAAGTCATTGGCTTCCATTTGCTCCAGTCTAACTCTGAAGGAATGAATCTCCTCAGTGAACTTTTGAGATTCTTTTTCCATCTGGAAAATTCGACTTTTTAAGGCATTCTTCTCCTCATTGCCCTTTTGGGCCTCCTTTGCCATTTGAGTTAGTCTGTTTTTAAGGTGTTGTTTTCCTCAGTCAGGCTGTTGACCCTCATTTCATACTTTTCCTCCATCCTTCTCATTTCTCTTTCCAATTTTTCCTCCACTTCTCTTATTTGATTTTTAAAGTCCTTCTTAAGGTCCTCTATGGCCTGCAACCTGCTCATGTTTTTCCCCTGGGGCTTTTGGAGCAGGACTTCTGACCTCACAGTCCTTTTCCCGCTCTATGCCCCCAAAATAGGAGTCTAGGGTTGCATTTTTCTGTTTCCTTTGCCTTGGCATGTTGCCACTTAATTGCTTGACTTTTGGGCTTGTTGCCACACTATGGCTTTAAGGCCAGATAGAGGAATTTTCGTCCCGAATGTGTGGGGGGCAACTTCCGTTTCTGGAAGCTGTAAACCCACCCACAACTTCCACCCTAGAAAACAATCCAGATCCAGGGAGGTTAAAGCAAGAGCAATTACCCCCCAAGACTGATTGCTGGATCTCCCTACAAATTTGCAGGCCGGGAGCTGGAGCTGCCTTTGAAAACTACCAAATGGCATGTCTCCTCAGTGGCTTCTAGCCCCCAGGGGAGGGAGCCGACGCATTCCCTAAATATGGGTCCCAAAGTCCATAGGACACTAACCTCTTACTTTGTCCTAGGCAAGTCTATGTTGATAATTCTGGAGTCGCCACATCTCCTGGTGTTCTGGGGTTCCTCCAGCCAGCTGCTGGCCCTGCTGCCCTGGGGCTAAAACCTCGGCTCACAGGGACCTGGGCTTGGCTCGGCTCCTGCGCTCTGCCCGCTGCGCGCTGCCAGGTCCCAGACCACTGCGCTGGTCCTTCCTGCAGGGCTGCTGGGCTGTCCTCAGTGGGAGGTTAGCTTCTCTGTGTCGTTCTGTGGGTGCTGGGGCTCCAGAAGTTGTTCAGAGTCCCCTTTTACATAGTTTGGGGGGAATCTGGGGGCAGAGTGGCTTGGATGAGCTGTTTCTACTCTGCCATCTTGGCTCCACCGGAAGCTTCAAGTAGTTTTTTTGAGTATGATATCAAATCATCTGCAAAGAGTGATAGTTTTGTTTCCTCATTGCCTGTTCTAAATCCTTTAATTTTTTTTCTCTCCTCTTATAGCTATAGCTAATATTTCTAGTACAATATTAAATAATTGAGGTGATAACGGGCATCCTTGCTTCACCCCTGATTGTATTGGGAAGGCTTATAGCTTATCCTCATTACAGATATTGTGTGCTGATGGTTTTAGATAAATATTAATTATCATTTTAAGGTAAACTCCTTTTATTCCTATGTTCTCTAGTGATTTTTTTTTAGTAGGAATAGGGGCTGTATTTTGTCAAAGACTTTTTCAGCATTTGTTGAGATAATCATATGATTTCTGCTGGTTTTGTTTTTTGATATGGTCAATTATGCTGATGGCTTTCCTAATATTGAACCAACCCTGCATTCCTGGTATAAATCCTACCTTGTCATAGTGTATGATCCTTGTGATATATTGCTATAATCTCTTTGCTAGTATTTTATTTAAGATGTTTGTATCAATATTCGTTAGGGAAATTGGTCTATTATTTTCTTTCTCTGTTTTCCCTCTTGCTGGTTTGGGTATCAGTGACATATTTGTGTCATAAAAGGAATTTGTTAGGATTCTTTCTTTGCCTATTTCCCCAAAGAGTTTATATAGTATTGGAATTAATTGGTCTTTAAATGTTTGGTGGAATTCACTTGTGAATTCATCTGGTCCTAGGGATTTTTTCTTAGAAAATTCATTGATGGTTTGCTCAATTTCTTTTTCTAATATTGGGTTAAGTATTTTATTTCTTCTGTTAATCTGGGTAATATTTTTGTAGATATTCATCCATTTCATTTAGACTGTTAAATTCATTGGCATATAATTGGGCAAAATAGCTCCTAACAATTGTATTAATTTCTTCTTCATTTGGTAGTGATCCTTTCATTTTTGATACCAGTAATTTGATCTTCTTCTTTCATTTTAAAAATCAAATTAACCAATGGTTTTCTTACTTGTATTAATCTCTCCTTTGATTTTCAGGATTTCCAGTTTGGTGTATAATTTGGGCATTTTAAATTTGTTCTTTTTCTAGCTTTTTTTTTTTTGTGGCATGCCCAATTAATTGATTTGCCTTTTCTCTATTTTATTGATGTAAGCAATTAGAGATATAAAATTTCCCCTAAGTGCCACTTTGTATCCCACAAATTTTGCTGTATCATCTCATTGTTTTCATTTTCTTTAATGAAATTATCATTTGTTTCTATGATTTGTTCTTTGACGCACTTGTTTTTTAGGGTTGACATTTAATTTCCAATTAATTCTTTTTTTTTTTAAAGCAATTGGGGTTAAGTAACTTGCTCAAGGTTACACGGCTAGTCATTATTTTTGTGGTGCTCATTTTCTGAGGCCGGATTCGATCTGATCTCGGGTCATCCCAACTCTGAGGCCAGTGCTCTTACTCACTGTGCCACCTAGCTGCCCCTCAATTTCCAATTAATTCTTAATCTCTCTTCATTGTCCATTATTGAATGTAATTCTTTTTATCATGATCTGAAAAAGATGTGCTTACTATTTCTGCTGTTCTGTATTTGGTTGTGAGGTTTTTGTGTCCTGATACATGGTCAATTTCTGTGTATGTTCCATGTACTGAGAGAAAAAGGTATATTCCTTTCTATTCTCATTCAATTATCTCCAGAGATCTATCATATCTAACTTTTCCAGAATTCTACTCAACTCTTAACTTCTTTCTTGTTATTTTTTGGCTAGATTTATCTAGTTCTGAGAGGGGAAAGTTGAGATCTCCTACTTGTATAGTTTTATCCCTTACCTCCTGTAACTCATTCAACTTTTACTCCAAAAATTTAGATGCTATATCATTTGGTGCATATATGTTTAGTATTGATATGATTTCATTGTTTATGCTACCTTTCAGCAAGATATAATTTCCTCCTTTATCTCTTTTAATTAGATCTATTTTTGCTTTTGCTTTGTTTGAGATCATGATTGCTATCTCTGATTTCTTTGCTTTAGCTGAAGCATAATAGATTTTGATCCAGCCCCTTACCTTTAACTTGGGTATATCTCTCTGATTCAAATGTGTTTCTTGTAAATAACATATTGTGGGATTCTAGTTTTTAATCCATTCTGTGATCTGCTTCTCTTTTATGGGTGAGTTCATCCCATTCACATTTATAGTTATGATAATTAATTATGTATTTCCCCCCCATGCTATTTTTCTCTTGTTTATCTTCTATCCCTTACCTCCTTCCTCCACCTTTTCCCTCCTCACAAGTGCTTTACTTTTGATGACCACTTTCCCCCAATATACCCTCTTTTTATCAGTCTGCATTCTATTATCCTTGCCCCTTTTTACTCCCTTATATGGTAAGATAGATTTCTATATCCAACTGAATGTATATGTCATTCCTTCTTTAAGTCAGTTTTGATGAGAGTAAGGTTTAAGTTTTACCTGATATCCCCTATTCCCATCTTCCCTTCCATTATAATAGCTCTTTCATGCCTCTTTTATGTGGGATAATTTACCCTATTCTATCTTCCCCCCTCTTTCTTCTTCCAGTGCAATTTTCTTTCTCATCCTTTTATTTTGCTTTTTAATAGCATCCCATCAAAGTCACCATATATCCATATCCTTTGTGTATATATGCTCCTTTTAATTGCTCTTAAAGTAATAAAGTTCTTGAGAGTTACAAATATTATCTCTCCATATAGAAATATAACATTTAACCTTATTGATTTTCTTGTCTTCCCTTTTCTTGTTTCTTTTTTCCCTTTTTATGTTTCCCTTAAGAATTATATTTGGAGGTCAATTTTTTTATTCAGCTCTGGTCTTTTAATTAGAAATGTTTGAAAGTCCTCTATTTTGTTAAATATCCATTTTTTCCCCTGAAAGGGTATATTCAATTTTTGCTAGGTATATGATTCTTGGTTATAATCCCAAGTCTTTTGTCTTATGGTATATCATATTCCAAGCCCTCCAGTTCTTTAATGTGGAAGCTGCTAAATTCTGTGTAATCCTGACTGTAGCTCCACAATATTTGAATTTTTTCTTTTTGGCTGCTTTGTAATATTTTCTCCTCCATCTGTGAAATTTGTTTCTATTTTATTTATTTTTTTAAACAAATGCTTTATTAACTTCTGTTTTACATCATTCATTTCCGCCAGATTTTGAGTTACAATTTTTTCCCCATTTTTCCCTACCCACCACCCCAGAATAGCAGTCCCACAAGATACGCCCTCATCCAATCTGCTCTCTCCCATATCTTCTCCCATACCCTCTTTGACTTTACCATTAGGGCAATGAATCTCTGTGCCCCAGTGCCTGCACATCTTATCTCCCAATTACATACAAAATAGTATTAATAATAGTATTTATATATATTTGAAACTTTTAATTTTAAAACTTCGAATTTCAGATCCATTCCCTTCCTCCCTTGTCACCCACTGCCTCTGGGAAGATAAGCAATTCAGTATGTGTTGTACATGTATAGCTATGCAAAACATTACCATAGTAGATATATTGTAAAAGACTGCTTATATTTCCCTCCCACCCATCCCACCCCCACCTGGTCCATTCCCTGCTTTGATCCTGTCCCTCTTCGAAAGTGGGTACTTCCAATCTCTCCTCCCCCCAGAATGCCCTCCCATCCATCATCCCCCTCTCACCCCCCTTCCCCCTACTCTCCTGCAGGGTGAGCTATCCCATTTAGTATGTATGTCATTCTCTCCCTGAGCCAAATTCAATGAGAATATGGTTTTGCCTTTTTGCCTCCTGTTCTTCCCCTCCCCTGCAACCACTTCCCCTTGCCTCTTCTACATGAGATAGTTTACCCTACCCTGTCTCTCCCCATCTCCTCTTGCCACATTCCTCTCTCACCTCTTAACTTCACCCCTTAAGTATCATCCCTTCCCACCAAATTCAACTTGTGCCCTCTATCCATGTATACCTGTAAACATATATACACACATTCACATATGTATTCATATGCCCATATACCCTTCTTCAATTATTTTCATAATGAGAAAGGTTTCATCAGTCATAGTTATTGTTTTTCCATGTAGGAATGTAAATAGTTCAACTTTGATAAGTTCCTTTTGATTTATTTTCCCTGATTGCCTTCTCAGGCATCTCTTGCTTCTTGCGTCTGAATGTCAGGTTTTCTATTCAACTCTGGTTTTTTCCTCCAGAAGTTGTTCAGAGTCCCCTTTTACATAGTTTGGGGGGAATCTGGGGGCAGAGTGGCTTGGATGAGCTGTTTCTACTCCGCCACCTTGGCTCTGCCCCGAGTTAGTCTATTTTTTAAGGTGTTGTTTTCCTCAGTCAGGCTGTTGACTGTCATTTCATACTTTTCTTGCATCTTCTCATTTCTCTTCCCAATTTTCCCCCCACTTCTCTTATCTGCTTCTTAAGGTCCTCTATGGCATGTAACCTACTCATATTTTCATTTGGGGCTTTTGGTGCAGGATTTCTGACCTCACAGTTCTCCTCCTGTGCCATGCTTCGATCCTCTTTGCCCCCAAAATAGGAGTCTAATGACCTCCCCCTGCAGGGATGCTGGGCTGTCCTCAGCCGGAGGTTAGCTTCTCTGTGTTGTTCTGTGGGTGCTGGAGCTCCAGAAGTTGTTCAGAGTCCCCTTTTATATTATTTTGAAGTGGTGTGGGAGAGAGCACCTTGGAAGTGCTGTTTCTACTCCGCCATCTTGGCTCCACCCCCATTTGTGAAATTTGGCTATGATATTCTTGGGAGTTTTGGGCGGGGGGATCTTTTTCAGGTGGTGATCAGTAGATTCTTCAAATTTCTATTTTGCCCTCTGATTCTAATACATTAGGGTAGTTTTCTTTCATAATTTCTCAAAAGATGTTGTCCAGATTTTACTTTTAATCATGGCTTTCAGGTAGTTCAATAATTCTTATATTATCTTTCCTGGATCTATTTCCTAGGTCAGTTGTTTTTCCAATGAGAAAATTTACATTATTATCTATTTTTTTTTACTTTTTAAATTTTGTTTTATTGTATTTTGATGTCTCAAAGAGTCATTGGTTTCCAGTAGTTCAATTCTAATTTTTAAGAAATTATTTTCTTCAGTGAGTTTTTGTACTTCATTTTCCATTTGGTCAATTTATTTTTTAGGGAGTTATTTTCTTCAGTAATTTTTTTTCTATCTTTTTCCATGCTACTGACTCTTTTCGTGATTTTCTTGCATTACTCTGACTTCCCAATTTTTATTTTACTCCTCTAATTTGTTTTTTTAATCCTTTTTAAGCTCTTCCAGGAATTCTTTTTGAGCCTGAGACCAAATTACATTTTTCTTTGAGGTTTCACACATGGCTACTTTGTCACAAAATGACTATTTTGTCACTATTGTCTTCTTCTAAGTTTATGCCTTGCTCTTCCTTATCAGCACAGTAACTTTCTATAGTCAAGCTCTTTTTTTTTTTGGATTATTTTTTTGCCTTTTTTGTGACTTCGTGTATTTATGTGAGAGTTGAGCTCTGGTCCCGCAGTGTCTCAAGCTTTTTGTTCTGGGACTCTGTGTCTTATTGCTGGCTTTCACTGGGCTTCAAGGCTTAGCTGCTTGCTTTCTCTAGGGTGGGCTCATACTGGGGTGGGGAAGGGAGGGTCACTAGGTGTGGGGTTTAGCTGCTGCCCAGCTCCAGGTGTAGGGCCTTTCTATTGGTTGTTAAGGTGATAGAGTCTTTCTGGTGGCTGGCCCTGGAGAAGGGATCTTGTTGCTGGTCTGCCCCAGTAGTGGGACCTTGCTAGGGAATTGCTGGGGAAACAGGGTCTCTTTGTTGGCCTAGGAGGAGTAATTTTGTTGTTGGTTGGCCACAAGGGTGGGGCCCTGCTACTGGGTTGCTACAGAAACAGGGTCTCATTGCAGATGAGACAGGGGCAGGGTCTTGCTGTTGACCAGCCCTGGGGTGGGACTGATTCACCATGGTCAGCAATTGGGTGAAGGCATCACTAGTGGCCTGTCCTGGGGGTGTGGCCACCGGGGTGTGGCCTTGCTGCACTGGACAGACTGCTCACTTTCTTAGGGGGCTGCTGGTTTGCTGAAGGGTATGTCCTCCCTGGTGGGAGCTTTGCTTGGAGCCTTGCTGTAGACCCCTCCCCACTCAGTCCCCCCCACCCCCACTGTGAAGCTGGCTGCTACTACTGCCTTTGGACTTTGCTCCCTTCCCACCCCAGTAAGACAGACCTCTCCTGCCCAGCTGGTAAATTGCTTCCCTGCTCCTAGATCAATTCTGAGGTGGTTTTCTACTTGTTTGGAGGGGGATTTGGGAGGGCTTCAGAGGGTTCCTTCCCCACTCCGCTATCTTGGCACTGGAAGTCCCCATCTAACAATTCTAATAATGATTGTCATCAACAAGCCTTCTCACATACTAGGTTCTTTTCAGAACAGAGGAATTTTGTTCTTAATTCTGTATTTAAGGGAAGGTGTGAATTTCCTAGGGTGACATCATCAAACCTCCTTATGGTTAGATAGAAGAAAGTGACAACTAGAGAGTATTGTGTATTCTATTGGAGGGGCCCGACATAAAGATTGGACCCATTGGCAGATTAGATTCTCCATGTGTGCAGGGGGCTGGAGGGTAGGGTGGCTAGACCATGGCTCATAGCCCTAACTGTGGCCCACATCCTTCCTTTTCTCCAGTGATAGAATAAGGATGGCAAAAAAAGAAGGCAAAGGGTATGAAGAATCACAGTTTTTAAACTATCTACAAAATTTATCTAAAAAATTATCTAATTTTAAAATATTCTAACTGCAACCAACAGTAGCCATATCCCTTGAAGAACTGAATCACATCTGTATCGACATTCTGACTAAAAATGAATTGAAATGCATGCAAAGTGGCTCCAGACTTGGAAGATTTGGTGCTGGTTGTGTTTGCATGTGAAATACAGGGATTTAGAACAAAGACCAAGCATCTGAGTTGGTAAGGGAACGTCCTCAGCCAACCATATTAGCCAAAGCCAGTAGGTGGCAGCAGTACACTCAGCAGGATGCCCAGTGGGAAGCCCTGGAATAATGTAGATGAGATGCCTGGAGGGGAAAAGGTCCCCCAAAGAGTAGAGCAGCAGTGACATGGGGAAGAGACTGAGGGGGCTGCAGGATCCAAGTCACCTCTGTCCAGCAGTGTACTAGCCTACATGTGCTCCCCACATATGCAACTATCCACAGAAATAGCCTGGCCACAAATTCCTTTTAATTCTAGCACCTTCCCTCTGTTAATTCTTTCAATCAATGAACTACATGCCAGGCATTGTGCTAAGCCCTGGAGATACAAAAAGAGACAAAAGATAGTCCCACCCCTCAAGCAACTTCAAATCTAATGGGGGAGAAAATATAGACACAACTATATACAAAGCAAGCTATAGACAGTATGCATGAGAGATAGATAATTAACAGAGGGAAGGCACTATTTCTTATTTAGCCTGTATATAACTTGTTTGTACATGTTTACATGCCGTTTCCCTATTAGATTGTGAGTTCCTTTAGAGGAGCAACTGTCTTTATCTAAGCGATTTGCCTCCTTCCTGACACAGCAGGAGATTAATATATGCTATTGATTAAGTGAATCATGTTCTCTACACGATCTCTATGTATATTCATTCTTCCCACAGATCATGTATATTTGTGGGATAATGCGTCCCAGCTTAATAGGTGTAGGTTTTATTTCTACTTTTTTATTATGGTATTTCATTAGATGCCTTTACTTTTAATTAATTTCATCCCTTTAGCTAAATGACTAAAGTAAATATACAAGCAGGTGGGGTGGGGGGCTTACCTAGACAGAGAGGGGGCATAGTGGATGGAATAATGGACCTGGAATTGGGAAGACTTAAGCTGAAATCCAGCCTCAGAAACTCACTAGATGGGTGACCCTGGGCAAGTCATTTAACCGCTCCCTACCTCAGTTTTCTCAACTGTAAAATGGGAGTAATAATAGCACCTACTTTGAGGGTAGTTGTGAGGCTCAAATGAGATAATATTTGAAAAAGGCTTTGCGTGGTGCTTGACACATGGTAACATTTAATAAATGTTTATTTCCTTCCTACCTATCTTCCTTCTTTCCTCCCTCCCCTTCTTCCTTCTTTCCTTCCTGCCTTACTTCCCTCCTTCCTCCTTTCACTACTTCTTTCTTTTTCTTTCTTTCTCTTTCTTTCTTTCTTTCTTTCCTTCCCTCCCTCTTTCCTTCTCTCTCTTTCTTCTTTCTTTCCTTCTTCCCTTATTTTCCTCCATCTCTTCCTTTTCTCCCTTCCTTCTTTCCTATCTAACTTCCTCATGAGCAATGGGTGACTATGTACTATAATTCACAGAGTATTTGAACTCTGGATACCTTTTCTGGGAAAAAAGCAATGGTATGCTGGGAGCTGCACACACATGTCCAAAAAAAAAGGTGGACCAGATATATAATAAGAATAAAGCATACTAGGTGGGGACAGCTAAGGTCACCTGGCATCCATGAAAATGAAGAGAAATAGAGGAAGGCCTCCAGTGCACTGGGGATAACGTTATGTTTCTGTAGCATCTAAAGGAAGACACAGATTAGAATCATTCCAGAAGAGCAGGCACTGATGAGTTTGTGATGTATACAAGTCGGGAGAGTGCTAAAAGTGATGAAATCAGTCAGCAACCATTTACTAAACTATGTGCTAGGCCCTATGCTCTAGGCAAAAACACTGTCCCTACCCTCAAGATGCTCACCTTTAATATGGGAGACAATGTGTAAATAACTACATAAACATAAGATATAGATAGATGAGATGAAAAGTTTCTCCTGAGAGAAGGCATTATCAGTAAGGGGAGACTGGGAAAGGCCTCCTGCAGAAGGTAACATTTAAGCTGGGGCCTTTAGGAAGCCGAACTGAATAGAGAAGGGAAGAATATTCCAGGCCTAGGGAACAACCAGTACAAAGGTATGGAGAAGGGAGATGTAGTAGCCTGTTCAAGAAACTGCAAATAAACCAATGTAGCAAAGAAGGGGAGGAGAATTAGAAGATGAAAACCAGTGGAAACTTTTTCAAGTATGATAGCTGAGGAGGAGAGGAAAGATAATGGTTGATAATTAGTAGGAATGGTTAGGTTTTTAATGATGGGCTAAGCATCGACATGTCTGTAGGCATCAGGGAAAAAGCCAGTAGATGGGGAGAGATTGAAGGTGGGAAAGAGAGTGGGGACAGTCTGCTGGAGAAGATGGGAAAGGGTGAGATCAAGGAAGTATGTAGAGAGATTTGTCTTGCAAAGAGAAAGGCCACTTCTTTGTAAGAGACAGTAATGAAGGAGGAGATGGAGGGCTTAATTCTCTGAATGATGTCACAAGAAGAAGGAAAGGTGGGGAACTCTCAGTAAATGGTCTCAGCTTTTTCAGTGAAGCATGAGGCATGGTCCTCAGTTGAAAGAGGAGAGGGAATGCCATGGAAGGCCCGAGGAGGGATGAAAAGGTTTGCAAAAGCTGTTGTGGTGAATAGGATAATAAATCAATTAGGACCTTGTCTTGTGGCGATGAGGGCCCAGTAGAAATAAGTATGTTCTGAAGTGTAAGCATGTCTGCTTAAAAAAAAACCCAGTGTAAAAGGAAAATCCATACTCACAAAATAAGCAAATACGTGAATGTTAATTCGTAGCTGTTCCTTCACTTTATCAGAATGACCCACTGTAGAATTCTTTCAAATAGAATCACAGAACTGGCAATAATATAATCATTTTGCAGATGAAGAAACTGATGCAGACTCTTCTAGTCTGGAGTTTTTGACTCCTAGTCTGAAGCACTCCCTATTGGACCACACTGTCTACGGTACATCCTTCCATTTCAAATAGGATTAAATTGACAAAAATTAAATTTATATACAACTTTTCTGGAACACATTTAATACACAAAAGCAGGTATACTTGTAATAAACAAGTGCTAACTGTGAGTTCCTCATTACCAAGGTGCTATGAAGACCCATGGCTCCTTAGCAAATGTGTCACACATTCATAAAGTTTGGTGAGAAAATTCTAGGTGTAAATGGAAAGTGGACCCATAACAATGTGCTTTTTTTGAGCAACACAAAGGGTGCCCATGTGGGGTGGGGCTGGGATGCAAGACCTGGCAGCTCTTCATGAATTCATAGCTCACATAGCTCTTTCATTCTTATTTCATTTTCAGAGTTCCAGACCTTAGAAACAATGGGATCACCATGCCTTGTGACATTAAGGCATTTAAAATACAGCTAAACCAGACATCAGAAGATAATTCCTGCTGAATAGACTATGTTTCCTACGTGACTTTTTTTTTTAGAATGCTGAGCTGTTGGTGATAATCAAACAATGTATTATGTGGGACAATTTCATGTCAGTAGGAACATAGACTCAGGAAGCTTAATCAAAAGATTTTCTTTCCTCCTTCTCAACTGTCTTTGATTCCTTAACTGTAATAGATGGTAGTCAGTAGGTTGAGGCACCAAAGGGCTCAAACCAGGGGTGTAGGGAATACATAAAAGTCAGACATTTCATATTGTCATGGTGGCAACCCCTTCCCCTGAATGTACCATCCTCCAGTCCCACATGATGATTATTATATCAACTGACAGACCAGATGATCTGAAGAAGCAAGATCTTATCTAATATTTGTTAGTAAATAAAAGACATGTCAATTTCTTCAGGAATAGGGCAGAAGGCTACCAGGTTCTTAAAGCAGGGTTTTTCAAAGAAATAATAGAATGGTTATATAAAAACAATCCTCCCCCCCCAAAAAAAAAATAACCACATATGCACAGAAGAATCAGATAGAAGCCTGAGAGTCCAATTCAAGATACATTTTTCTGTTCCATGATACTATGTCACTTTGCAATAAAATTTATTAACTTCTCCAAATGGTCAAGTCCAAAATGTACATAGACCAACATTAAATCCAGGTATGAAAGACAGCTTATGTGGAAACTTACAGACAATGAATAGAAAGAGGATCAGGCTTGGGGTCATTCTCATCCATCAGAGTCTTGTCAGTCTGGTGAGGGACTGTAGAATAAATGTGTCTAATCACATTTTGCTAAACCAGACTGGAAAACAAAGGTTACAACAGTGTTCTTTGATTACACTGATGATCTGTTCTCTCTGGAGTTTGGGGGATGGGAGTGATAAACTGTATCTATTTTCTCTCTCTCTCTCTCTCTCTTCTCTCTCTCCTCCCTTTACATTTTATTGGGAATATAAATGTGCTTGACACGTTATAGTGTATGGCTAATTTCCTATTATTGAAAATAAACTTTATATGAATATTGAAAACATCTTTCAGATGTCCACACACAGCAGTACCTGGTGTAATTCCCATGGATAGAGTGAATGGCAGCCGGCTTAGTAAAATCAGCCAAGGATAGATCAAACATGAATGCATTCTATATTAGACAAATACACCTGTTTCAAGCTAAGCCTGGTCTTTTGGCAATAAGCTAATTCTTTTATCTGGGATTTTTTGAAAGCACATAGAGCTTTTTCACTGCTAGAAAACTAGGGAGCCCCAAACAATTGTTATGTTGTATTTTTATATCTTCTTCATGCATAAGAAAGTGCATTTTATAAACATTGGGCATTGAATACTCACATTCTCTTTGTGAAATAGTAAGTGTAGGACTTGGCATCAGTAGTTAAGAGTTCAAGCTCTAAATCTATTCTCCATGTGACTCTGGGCAAGTCACAACCTTTCTGGGACTCAGTTTTATCATAAACAAAATGGGAGTAATTAGGCAAGTATTATTTATTTCCCAGGGTTATTAAAGAAAGAATTTTGTTCATCTTAAAAGTGCTACAAAATGAAAGTTATTGTTATTATAGAAAACGTAGGGACTGCTTAGGAGTTACTGGCCCCAGGACAGGATACCAGGCCCATCCCTTTCTCTTCGTTCTACTCCCTCCTGCTGATTCAAATTGCTCTTGACTTCTTTTCTTCTTCTCAAGGTAATCATCCTCTGTCCTTCACTTGTGAAAATGGTAGCAGGTTACATCTTCAGGTCATATGATCCTTGGCTATGACTGGAGCATAGGGAAAAGTGAAGAGAGAAAACCTCCCTGGGTGGCCCAACTGCTTCTCCAATTCCCATTAGGATAAAAACAGGAAAGGTTCCACAATAGCTAACTTCAAGCTAGTAGTGTGAGTTCCTTGAGGGCAAGGTTGATTTCATTTTCATCTTTGCATCCCTTGTGCCTAGTACAATGCTTGGTATATGGTAGGTACTTAATCAATGCTTCTTGATTTGTTGGTGGTGAAGAAATGTCTATCCTTCTTAAGTCCCCCACTGAATACACCTCCACACTCCTCCAACTGTGGTATAAATAGCTCAGCTGAAATGCTGTCCTGATTCAGTCTCCCTTTTGCCCTGACTAAAGTACAAATAGCATCCTCCTTCTGTGATCCAGTAGTGGAAGGCCCCTAAAAATACAAAAAGAAAAAGAGCAAAGAAAGTAAAAGGAAGGAAGAAAGGAAAGAAGGAAGGAAAAGAGAAAGAAAGAAGGAAGGAAGGAAGGAAGGAAGGAAGGAAAGAAGGAAGGAAGAAAGAAAGAAAGAAGGAAAAAGAAAGAAAAAGGAAGGAAGAAAGTGAAAAATAGTATGCTTCAGTCGGTATTCAGAAGACATCAGTTCTTTGTCTAAATGTGGATTGAATTTTTCATCATGAATCCTTGGGGATTGTCTTGGATCATTGTATCATTAAGAATAGATAAGTCATCCACAGTTGTTCATCATACAATATTACTGTCGTTGTGTACAATGTTATCATTTTTACTATATTGGCTCAGTCTACCTATGAACAATTAACACTTCTTCAATTATTTTGGTCTGTGTTTTTCCCCCAAAATGTTTTGTAGTTGTGTTCATATAGTTCCTGTGTGCCTAACAATGTAGTTAGACTCCCAATTATTTTCTATATTCTATAAACTATTTTGAATTGAATTTCTTTTTCTAACTCTTCCTGCTTAGTTTTGATGGTAATATATAGAAATGTTGGTGATTTATATGAATTTATTTTATATCCATTTTGCTGAAGTTATCAATCATTTCATTTACTTTTTAGTAGAATCTCTGGGATTCTCTGAGTAAACTATGATAGGTCATCTACAAAAGTGATCATTTTATTTTCTCTATGCTTATATTTATTAGTTTAGTTTCTTTTCTTGCCTTTTTGCTGTAGCTTGAATCTCCACTATGATATCAAGTATCAGTGGTTATAATGTATATCTGATCTTTTGGAAAGGCTTATACTTATCCCTATTACATATAATGGTCACTCTTGGTTTTAGATAGATACTACTTACTGAATTAAGAAAATGTTCATTTATTCCTATGCTTTCTAGTGGTTTTCATTTTAAACAAAAAAGTATTTGGATTTTATCAAATACTGTTTCTGCATCTGTTCATATAATAATGTAATTTTAAAAATTTTATTAATATAATGATTTATGTTTATAGTTTTCCTAGCAAATATGACATTCTTACTATAAATCCTACCTGGTCATGGTATATTATCTTACTGACACATTGCTCTAGCTTCTGATAATATTTTGTTTAAAACTTTTCAGTTAATATTACTTTGGGATGTTGGTCTTTAGTGTTCTTTTCTCTTTTTTTCTTTCTCCTCCTATTAAAATGTAAACATTTCATCCTTTCATACTCTCTTTGAATGGTTTAAATGCATTTACCTTTTTGTATTTCTCTTGACTCCTTTATACTTAAAAGTTTCTATTCAAGTATAGTCTTTATATCAGGAATGTTTAGAAATCATCTTTTCCTTTAATAAACCATTTTCCCCCTATAGGATTATTCTTCATTTTTCTAAGTTAGTTATTCTTGGTTGTAAGTTTATATCTGTTGCCATTTGCAATATTGTATTCCAAGATCACCTTAGTTTTTTAGTAAAAGCAACCAGATCTTATGTAATCCTGATGTAATTCCTTAATATTTGACCTCTCTCTTTCTTGATTTTTTTTATAATATGTTTTCTATGATGGGGGAACCTCTAAATTTTGACTATGATATACCTAAGATTTTTTCATTTAGAATTTCTTTTAGAAAGTGACCTGTGTATTCATTTCATTTTTCACTTCTTTTTCTGAATCTAATAGATCTGAACATTTTCCATTCACACTTTCTTGAAATATGGTATCCAGCCATTTTCTTGATCAAGAGGTACAGTTAATTCAATGATTCTTAGATTTTATTTTATCCTTTACATATTTTTCTAGAACAGATGTTTTTGATATGAGGTACTTTCTATTTTCTTCTGCTTTTTTGTCTTTTGTTTTCAATGTTTCTTGACTCGTGGAGTTATTAATTTCTGTTTGGTCCATTCTAATTTTCCATTAATCTTTTGCTTAGATAATATTTTGATCCTCTTCTACTAAACTCTTAATTCTTCTAAGTCTTTTCTCTAGGCCTTTAATTTTTTCTCTGATTTACCTATAGGATTCTTATTTCATATATTTTTTTCAATTTTGCTTCATTTCATTCAAGAATTCTAAGTTGACATTAAGACCATGCTATGTTTTTTTGTTTGTTTGTTTTATTTTAGGTTTTGTTTGTAGATATGATGTTATTCTCTTCTTAGTTTGTGTCTTGGGCATCCTTGGCTCCATAATAGCTCTTTATTTTAAGTGTATTCCAAAAGTGTTTTTGTTTATTCATTTTTCCATCCTTACTTCCTGAATTGGGACTTTGTGTTAGGGGCAGGCTCTGTGTACCTATGGAGAGAATGTTGGGGATTTTAGTCCTGCTTTGTATTTTCTGGTATCCTATCACTGATTTCTTAGGTTATTGAATGCTATGTTCTTCAAGGATTTCAAGGGGCACCTCAGGTCAGGTTGCTGCCAATTTCAGTATGCCCTAAGTAGTGTGCGGTAGGGTGAAGTTCGATTGCTGCCCTTCTGGTATAAACTTTGTAGCATTCTTACCCTGGTTTGGGTTTGGGTAAAACAATTGTGCACTTGCTCTTGATTGGAACTCCAGTAGAAATTTTCTGACTCCAGCCTCTGTGAGCTAGCTGAAAGGCTCTGCAGATTCAGGACAGAACAATAGGCTTGCCCTTGGTTTAAGTTCCCTGAACTGGTTACTCTGCTGCAGGCTGCAACCTAGATCTATGAACTGAATCCTGAAATCCAGTTCTGGGGTTAACCCAACAGAGCTCAGGCTCACTCCTATTCCTGCTTGCTGTGTGGTATGCAGCCTTGGGCCTCAGCTTCTGTCCACTGTTGATCTACAACCTCATTCCAAGGTCAAAGTGATATAACTGCCCATCTGTTTCTGTTCTTGATCTCTGCAGATTTGAACCTCAGGCTTGATAGGCCCCAACTTCCATCTGCAATGCATATGTGACACTGCTCTGGGGTGAGAGTGACACAGCTTTCAGATCTCTTTTTTCTCTGTGCTGGATCTGTGATTACCCTTTGCCTTGGTACAAACTCCAGCCTAGTCCCCAGGCTGCTAGACTCTCTGCAATGGACTCCTTCCCTACTGATTATAGGCCTCAAGCAGTCATCCTATGATAGTAGCTGAAAAAAAATGACCCACCATAGTTTCTCCTTGTATTTCCTGATCACTATTTAGTCTGGTGCTCCTCCTTGATTTTTTTTTGGAAATAGTTAGTTCTGGGAGAGAGCTGGGATGTATGCCTTTCATCTACTCTGCCATTTTTGCTGGCTAGTGATATTGAAAGGAAGAGGTGGAAAGACAAAGGATGTTGGTCCATTCCCAGTGGCATGGTATGGAAATTCAGTGAAGCACATTCTAGTGGTTGGGGCTGTCCTAGACATGGCACATTGTCCCCAAAGAATACAGCAGGGCCCTACACTGGGAATAATAATTCATAACCAACAAAACTCATGGTGGTCGGCATTTAATGACCCCTTTTTGTAAGCCTAATATGGCTGCTGCAGCATCCCCCTTTCAATAAGGTCTCCCTCAAATTGCTAAGAATTCATCTTTAAAGTGCTTATAGTCTTCTACCTGAGAGATCCACTGAATAGAGAATGGATCATACTAATCTTTCTACCACATAGGCCACATGCTCTTTATCTATCTCAATGGCGTATAGTTGTGCAGTAAAGGTTAATTGCAAAATGAGTCCAGAAAGGTCAGTCAGCTCCTGACATCCTTTGAAGACAGATGGTGATGTAATAACATATTTGGAAGTTGGGAGAAGGGTACTGTAGTCACCTGTAGACAGCTAAAGTGACATGGATATGCTGATTCTGGGGCTGAGAGCACCCTAGCCGTGACCTCCTATCACTTGTGCAGCTGCTCCCTGGGTTGATGCATGATATATGGTTGATACCTGCTAGCAAAGTCATTCCATTCCAGGAAGGAATGGAATCTATGGTACCAGTAATATTGTTACTTGTGGGGCTCTTAAATCACTGCCTAAGATGTATAGGGTGGAGATAGGGATCATGTTAGAGATGTAGCCCTAGGCTATCACATGAGGGTCTCAGAACAGATTTGCCTATACCAAAGTCAGCAGCCCAGGCAATGGGTGTCAAGTACAGCCATAGCACATAAGCTGCCCAGGACAAGGGGGAAAGACATATACAATTCTCTGGGTTGCTTTCCTTGAGACTGGAATTCTGGAAGCGATCCAGAAACATGCTCAAGAAAGAGAAGTCTCTTGGGATTTCATAACAAAGCTGCCATATCCTTCCCAAATCTTAGGGCGTAAGACTGGGTCTGAGCTGTCTTCCAAAAGGTAGCCAAAATGGCAGCATGGCTCTACAAGAAAAGTCAGTTTGAAACTATTGATGGAACAAATATATGGTATTTGTTCTTTAAATCGCGTGCTGGATACTGCTCCCACATTCCCACAAGGCTAGCATAACACATCTCAGTGGCAGGTTTCTTGGCTGTTGTTCTGCATAGACCCTTGTTACAGCCCCTGTGCAGAGTGTTAACAACTTGATAGAAGAAGGAAAATTGAGAAATGTGAACAAGAGATCAGGGACAGATGTTGGAACTAAACCTTATCTCTTGCTGCTTTTAACATTAGGCCTTTCTTCCACAGTGTACCTCAGTAGTCCCAGGCCACTGATTCAAAGTAGTTTGAACTTTAAAAAATAAACAGATTTGCCACTCTCATGGAATGCCTTTGGCTCCCTGTTGGAATCACCTCTTGCCCTTATGCCAGCTAATTACTGCCAGGGCCCTCCTGCTGACAGATGCTGGATCTGAGTGCTTAGGAATAGAAGCCAGAGAATTCTGTGGCAGATGATTATCATTGGCAGCCCCTTTCCCTTGTGGTTGGACAAAAGCCAAGTGTGCTAGTGTTCTTTCAGGGCATAGCATAAAGTTTGGTTCCTTTTAGTGAGAACCTTCCTTCCATGTTATATCCAAATATAATTTTTAAAAATAGCATTCTCTTTATATTGCAGTCATTTCCAGATCTCACTCTACAATCTTTCCCCTCAAACAAAGAAATAAAACCCATTAAATAAAACCAATAAACCCAGCAACTGTGTCTGATAGCATATGCAACATTCTGTATCCATGGTCCCCCACCTCTCCAGGGAAAAGAGGGAGATGCAACTCCTTATCTCTCCTCTACAGCTAAGTTCTGTCTTTTAAAATTACGTAAAATTCAGCTTTGTTGGGTTTTTGTTTCCACAAACATTATTTGTCATCATGTCTATTGTTTTCTTTATTCTGCTTATTTCCTTCTGCATTACTTTGTCCAAATGTGTAATTTCAGATTTGTCCAATAAGGCACATAAACTAAAATCATAGATTTTTGGAGTGAGATCTAAATATAATAAATCATCTTCCTGGACTAGATTTTTTAAGTCACTTTTTTTTAAACTAGCAAGATTTGTTTTCTCCTACCCCTTCCCTGAAAAGAACAAAAACAAAACCCTGGTAACAAATATGCATAACAAATAAGCAAAACAAATTCTCACATTTTCTATTGGACTAGATGACTTTAGAAACTCTATATTCCAGCCCTTTCATTTTATAGAGGGGGAGGTTATACCTTCAAGAGGTGAAACCACTAATGCAAAGTCATTCCACTAGTGAGTGGCAGAATCAGGACTACCTGAGGCAGAAAGAATTCTGGGCTTGGAGTCAAAGGACCTGGGTTTGAATCCCACTTCTACTGCTGATTTATCTATGTGACCTTGGGTGAGTCACAACCTCTGTGGGCCTTGTTGTTGTTTGTCCTTTGTTCTCCAAGAGGACCAATGATATCAGAGGGTGATGTCTTGACTTGGGCATGAATTGGATTTAAGTGAGGAGGAACTGTGCAAAGTCATTAGCCTCACTCTCTCTAGGGTTATCAGAGTCCAGCAGCAAGACAAAAATCTGCTGATGGCCCATTCTGTTTGCCTTAATCCATTGGAGAAGCAAATGGCCAACCAGTCCAGTATCTTTGCCAAGAAAATCCTATGAACATCATTGGTGTGCTACGGTCCATAGACATGTCTGAACAGGATCAATCAATAAGCATTCATTACTTGCCCACTGTGTGCTAGATGCTATGCCAGAGCTTAGGGATACAAAGACAAGAGTGAAATAGTTCCTGCCTTCAAGGAGCTTACATTCTAATAGAGACAACATGTATATACAGGGTGACCTAAAAGTCTTAGTGCAGTTTTAAGGTATGAGATAATATTTATAAAAATCATTTAGCACAGTGCCTGGTAGCAAGACAGAAGCCAAAGTAGGTGCTATAGAATGCTTATTCCCTTACCTTTCCCTTATTGTTAAAATGAGGGGATTGTACTAGATGATCTTTAAGGACACTTACAGCACTAAAGCAGTGATATGGATATGATGTCATTTTGTGGCAGCAATGGTCATGCTTCTGCTAACACCAGGCTAATTCATAGCATCTGATACTGGTTGGAGGAAACCAGATTGAGCAGATTTCCATACCTTTAGTTAGTTCTCTGTTAACTGAGTGCTGGATTTTGTGTCACACATGGGTTTCAATGATTCCTTTCATGAGATTTTTAATTATATGGTTTTAAAGAATGAATATTTCTTTAAGAAAACATGGAAAGCGTGCACTTCAATAACTGTTATAGATACCACAGTGGCTGTTGATATGGAGAAATCAAGAGTTTTCAGAATCACTCAAGACCACCATCTAATAGGATCAGTCTCACCAAAGCACATGCATGCACACACACATGCACACACACACGGTCAAAAACACAAACCAGCATCAAAAGCTAACAAATTTTTGCTTTAAGAGAGTCTAATTAATTCTCTAAAAGAACCTGACAGTTGGAGGGGTTATTACTGATTCCTTGACAGTGCAGAGCATGGGCTTCTTGATGCTGGAAGGAAAACAAGACCAGTAAAAAAAAGTGGCTAATAAGTACTCAAAAAAAAAAGTATTTGTCATGGAGAAGACAATACACAGTCTGGGACATTGAAGATTTCAAAAAGGTCATTTTTACTGACTAAACTAATTTTTGATTTAAGGCTATACCAAAACCACTGACACCTGGGCATCTTTATCAAACTGTGAAACATCTACTTGGAAGATATTTTGGGACTATTTTTCCCAGTGGCACTGGAAGTCTTGTTGCCATTGAGATAATGATGAGAAATATAATTGATGTACTGAGAAGCAGAATTATTCTGGAATTAAAGAAATTCCCATTTGGAAATGGAATATTGAAGCACAACCTTGCCACACATCATGAAAGGTTAAGCAATTGATCTAAGAAATGAAGAAAAATATTCAGTAATCTGAACTCACCTGCCAATTGAGACCCTCTGGTTTATAATAAAGGCTACACTTGGAAAATAAACTATTAGTCAAAAGTATGCTTAATATCCAGGGTCATATTAGATCATGAAGAGGAATTAAATAATATCTGTCAAAATCTCATGAACTCAATACCATTCATGTAAAATTAATGGTTGCCGAAAAAGAACAAATCTATATCAAAAGTTTTTTTTATATCAAAAGGATGTGAATAGCTGTAAGATTTTTTTTGTACACATCAATACATTTGTTTTGCTTTTTTTGTTAATTTACATGCCATCATGCCTACAGATTGTTAGATGATTTTGCAGTTTAAAGTTAATAATTACTACCCTTAATTTGATTTGTTTCTCAAATCTTGCTAGTTAAAAACATCCCTTCACTTGATCTGTTCATTTTTTCTTCTTTTCCAACTCCTATCACTTACGCAGAACTTTTCTTTGAATTTTAGAAGTATTTTCTTTATTTTAAACAATACATTCTAGTCAGATCTTTTGTACTGAAAGGATTTTAGGGAAGGGAGGGAGATATTAATATATTAAAACACCAATATAACTCATTGATGTGGTCAGTTTCATCCTTTTTGTGCTAATGAAAAAGAAATTGGTCAAACTAGTTCTCATGTTACATTGACCAGTTCCTTTAATAGATCAATGATTCTATTGGTGTGGTTACTCCTTCTAATAGTGCATCTGTACCTTCTTTTATCCTGTGAGACTATGCCTGCATAGACCCATAAATTCTCTAAGGTGGGGGTGGGGAGTCCAGGCAGTATACAGAGGGCCTTCCTCTTTCTCTCTCTCTCTTTTTTTTAAAAGTTTTCCTCCTTTTTCCCCCTCTTTATCTCTTAATCATTGCAGAGGTACCATTCCAGAACACAGGCTATCCAATGGCTGTGCCCACTCCTGTGATGTAATTAGCCCACCTCCTTTTCTGGTCCTGTTTGATGATATCTTTCATACTTCTTTTTTGCCTGTAACTTGTCATTAGTAACATGCCCCAGCCTACAGGCACTCTTTATGGGACTCTCCATTGCCTTTTGGGTGATACATAATTTTTATTCTTTGAAGATTGTGGTAGTCTATAATTCACAACTGTATATCATCATGAGAAGAATATTGGTATTAAAAACATGGAATTCTGTTTCAGGGAGAAGTTGGCAATTGAAAGCATGGTGTAGTTTTAGCAAATGTAGTTCAGCCCCCACTACACGCTACTTCCAACTCAATTTTTGGCCCAACCCATTGTACATCTAATAGTATATATTCAGGATATAGTTATTGATAGACAGGTTTAATGGGATGTCAATCCAACTTCATAGTTATTCTTATCCATTTGGTTTTTTTCCTGTGTAGACAGGCCAAACTTTGAGTGATTATGTATCTCACAGAGGAGATTCTGTACTGTTCTAAGATATGATGCAATCAGTACAATGTCAATTACAAATAGAAGAATATGGAGGGCCTCACTATCTATAAGGTTGCCATTTGGACTCCACATTAGGCATCCTCTATTACAATGGCAAATAATTTTTGTGACAACATATTTTCCTGTTTTATGCCTTATTTGATATAAAGTATTGTTGAACAAAGCTGCTGTGTGTTATTCAAGTAATCTTTTATAATCTCAACCTCTACATGAGAAATACCTTGTGAGAAGAGAGACTTTAAATCTGAATTTTGCTCTATCAAATAAAATTCTTTACAATCAATATTCAATAAGCACTTTGAGATCTGCACTTTTCAATCAGTTATGTAAAGACAGTTTTTTTTCTTAAACAAGAGTCTTTCTTCTAATATTTTCATCAAGTATATCCTAGATGCATTTGTAAATTACTTCCATAATAATTAAGTGGATATGTAAAAGTAGACCTATAGAAAACCATAGACTCTTAAGAATAGAGTTTGTAAAAAAAATTATAACTGAGGGGGTGGAGCCAAGATGACTGAGTAGAAAAAGCTTGTCCAAGCCTCTCTGCCCCCAGATTCCCCCCAAACTATGTAAAAGGGGACTCTGAACAACTTCTGGAGCCCCAACACCCACAGAACGACACAGAGAAGCTAACCTCCCGCTGAGAACAGCCCAGCAGCCCTGCAGGAAGGAGCAGCGCAGCGGTCTGGGACCTGGCAGCGAGCAGAGCGCAGGAGCCGAGCCAAGCCCAGGTCCCTGTGAGCCGAGGTTTTAGCCCCAGGGCGGCAGGGCCAGCAGCCGGCTGGAGGAACCCCAGAACACCAGGAGCTGTGGAGACTCCAGAATTATCAACATAGACATGCCTAGGACAAAGTAAGAGGTTAGTGTCCTATGGACTTTGGGACCTATATTTAGGGAATGTGTTGGCTCCCTCCCCTGGGGGCTAGAAGCCACTGAGGAGACACACCATTTGGTAGTTTTCAGAGGCAGCTCCAGCTCCCAGCCTGCAAATCGTAGGGAGATCCAGCGATCAGTCTTGGGGGGTAATCGCTCTTGCTTTAACCTCCCTGGATCTGGATTGTGATCTAGGGTGGAAGTTGTGGGTGGGTTTACAGCTTGCCAGAAACGGAAGTTGCCCCCCACACGTTCGGGATGAAAATTCCTCTATCTGGCCTTAAAGCCATAGTGTGGCAACAAGCCCAAAAGTCAAGTAATTAAGTGGCAACATGCCAAGGCAAAGGAAACAGAAAAATGCAACCCTAGACTACTATTTTGGGGGCATAGAGCAGGAAAAGGACTGTGAGGTCAGAAGTCCTGCTCCAAAAGCCCCAGGGGAAAACATGAGCAGGTTGCAGGCCATAGAGGACCTTAAGAAGGACTTTAAAAATCAAATAAGAGAAGTGGAGGAAAAATTGGAAAGAGAAATGAGAAGGATGCAGGAAAAGTATGAAATGAGGGTCAACAGCCTGACTGAGGAAAACAACACCTTAAAAATAGACTAACTCAAATGGCAAAGGAGGCCCAAAAGGGCAATGAGGAGAAGAATGCCTTAAAAAGTCGAATTTGCCAGATGGAAAAAGAATCTCAAAAGTTCACTGAGGAGATTCATTCCTTCAGAGTTAGACTGGAGCAAATGGAAGCTAATGACTTTATGAGAAATCAAGATGCTGTTAAGCAGATCCAAACAAATGAAAGATTAGAAGGCAATGTGAAATATCTCATGGGAAAAACCACTGACCTGAAAAATAGATCCAGGAGAGACAATTTAAAAATTATTGGACTACCTGAAAGCCATGATCAAAGAAAGAACCTAGAAATCACCCTTCAAGAAATTCTCAAGGAAAATTGCCCTGATGTTTTAGATCCAGAGGGCAAAATAGAGGTTGAAAGAATCCACCGATCACCTCCTGAAAAAGATCCCAAAAAGAAAACTCCCAGGAATATTATAGCCAGGTTCCAGAATCCCCAGATCAAGGAGAAAATACTACAAGCAGCCAGGAAGAAACAATTTCAATATTGCGGAAACACAATCAGAATAGCCCAGGACCTGGCAGCTTCTACACTGAGGGATCGAAGGGCATGGAATATGATATTCCAGAGGGCAAAAGAACTGGGAATGAACCCAAGGGTCACCTACCCAGCAAAACTGAGTATTTTGTTTCAGGGGAAAATATGGTCATTCAGTGGAATAGAGGACTTTCAAGCATTCTTGAGGAAAAAACCAGAGTTGAACAGAAAATTTGACATCCAGACACAAGAAGGAAGAGATGCCTGAGAAAGTAATCAGGGAAAAGAAATCAAAAGGAACTTATCAAAGTTGAACTATTTACATTCCTATATGGAAAAGCTATAACTGTGACTGATGATATCTTTCTCACTATGAAAATAATGGAAGAAGGGGGTGTGGTCATATGAATACATATGTGAATGTGTGTGTATATGGTTACAGTTATATATGGATAGAGGGCATAGGTTGAATTTGTTGGGAAGGGAGAATACTCAAGGGATGAAATTATGAGGTGAGAGAGGAAAGTGGCAAGAGGAGATGGGGAGAGACAGGGTAGGGTAAACTATCTCATGTAGAAGAAGCAAGGGGAAGTGGTTGCAAAGGAGGGGGAGAATAAGGAAGGCTAAAAAGGCAAAACCACATTCACATTGAATTTGGTTCAGGGAGAAAATGACATACATACTAAATGGGATATCTCAACCTGCAGCAGGATAGGGGGAAGGGGGATGAGAGGAGGGATGATGGATGGGAGGGCATCCTTGGGGGAAGGGGAGGTTGGAAGTACCCACTATAGAAGAGGGACAGGATCATGTAGGGAATGGACCAGGTGGGGGGTGGGATGAGTGGGAGGGAATTATAAGCAGCCTTGTACAATATATCTACTATGATAATGTTTTGCATAGCTAGACATGTACAACATATACTGAATTACTTATCTCCCAGAGGGAATGGGTGACAAGGGAGGAAGGAAATGGATCTGAAATTCGAGGTCTTAACATTAAATGTTTCAAATATATATAAATACTATTATTAATACTCTTTTGCTTGTAATAGGGAGATAAGATGTGCAGGCATTGGGATGCAAAGACTCACCTTCCTCTAATGGAAAAGTCGATGGGGGTATGGGAGAAGGTATGGGAGAGAGCAGATTGGAGGAAGCGATATCTTGTGGGACTACTATTCTGGGAGGTTGGGGAGGGGAATAATGGGGGGAAAATGATTGTAACTCAAAATCTGGCGGAAATGAATGATGTAAAACAGAAGTTAATAAAGCATTTGTTTAAAAAAAATTATAATTGAAGTAAATGTTAAATTTCAGGTAGAAGTTAGTGAAATAAATAAAACTATATTTTTTTCCATCTAAGTTTGTGACCCCTTGAAATCTATAGGTTAAGAACACCAGTTCTATAGAGTAGATTTTTTAAAATTCAAATGCAGAATTTTGTATTTATCTCCACTAAAGTTATTCTATATATTCTAGCTAGCTAGATGGTACAGTGGACGGTGCTGAGTCTGGAATCAGGAAGACCTGAGTTCAAATCTAGCCCCAGATATTTACTAGATATTCAAGTCAATTAACCTCTGTTTTTCTCAGTTTCCTCAACCACAAAAGGAGATAACATTATACCACCTACCTTGTAGGTTGTTTTAAGGATCAAATTAGAAAATATTCGCAAAGTACTTCATTTAATGCCTTGCACAAAATGTGTGCTATGTGAATGTTTATCCCCTTCCCCTTCCTTTATGCAGTAAATGATCTGTTCTTCCCAGCTCCGTGTCCAAACTGTTCTCTGCTCTCCTGTCCTCTCCCAAGTCCATTCATTTATCTGGAGCACACTCCCTCTGTATCCATACCTATGGAATTCTTTCTCTTACTTCAAGATCTAGCTCAGTTGCTATCTTCTCAATGAAGCCCTTCCACCCCCTAGTTGAAATTGCTCTATCTGTCCTCATAGCTGTAGCATGCCCAGTGACCATGCCCCATTAAAACCATCTGCACAGATGGGCTAAACCAGGTTGAGGGTAGCCAACAGGCCTCAAACCCATCAGTGAGCTGGATGGATGTCTACCTCAGGCATGTGAAGACTTCTCCCAGAAGAATGGTTCGATGAGAACAATTTGTTTCAATGGCCAAGAAGGCGGCTGTGGAGTGCTTAGTCAGACATCAAAGACACCAGGGTCATCCAGTGCATTCCAGGCCATCACCAATCATCTTCATTTTTGTCTTGCCACTGGATTTCAATGACTCTGAAAGAATGAGTCTTGACAACTTTGAGAAACTCTGCTTCCCTTAATCCAATTCACATGCAAGTCAAGCCATCACCCCATGATGTCATTGATCTTCTTCTAAAAAGAACATCTGTCCTCACATATATATCTCTTAATCTAGACACAGGGGTGGGGAACCTGTGGCCTTGAGGCCACATATGGTCCTCTAGGTCCTCAAGTGCGACCCTTTGAAGGAATCCAAACTTCACGGAACAAATCCCTTTAATAAAAGGATTTGTTCTTAAAACTTAGGCTCAGTCAAAAGACTACACCCAAGGACCTAGAAGGCCACATGTGGCCTCAAGGCCATAGGTTCCCCACCCCTGATCTAGAGCTTTCTTTTGCTCTAAGCACATTCTACCTTATGATATTCATTTTCCCCAATTTTCTTTTTTTATTATGAACTTGACAAATATGAACAAATATGAATATTTCTATACATAAAGAACAGAACAAGGAGATTGTTTATGAAACCATGAATCTCCATTATATATCAGTTATTTCTTTTCTATATATCTAATTTAACAACAGCAGTACAAACACCACTTATTTGCCCTTTTCTGAATTTTCTTCCTCAATCTTGAATGTGTTTATCATATTTATTTGTGCTTGCTTTATGACATTAACAAGTTTGATGTTGGGTAGCCCCTTCTTCCTATTAGTTTATAAACTCCTCAAGGGTATGAACTGTGTTGTTTTTGTTTTTCATCATTGAATTTCCTACAAGGCCTACCACTGTGCATTATAAAGCATAGAATAGGTGCTCAGTAAATGTTTGTTGACCTTAATAAAATTGCTCAATGTCTTCAAACTGGAGGAGGCCCCAGTTGCCCTCTATTGTCTAGTTCATTCTTTCTCTCAAAGGAACTAAACCAATGATTTCATCTTCAAAGAAAAAAAGTTTCATTTTTGAAAATATCTAAAATTGTTCCCATTTGTAGATCATCCACATGAACAACTTCCCCACCCACAAATCTGTGAGCCTCAGCCAAGCTTATAGAAGCTTTACCTTTTAATTGGGTTTTTGTTTCGCAGTAATATGACCATTTGGAACAGATGGCTGCAATTGCCTATAATAGGCAGCTGAACCCATCAATTAACACCAGCAGTCTTTGGCAGGGTATTCAAACATCTTGCTGTGTGTTACTGAAAAAAGTGAATACTTCAACATCAAAATGCTATGGTAGGTATTCCATAAAAGCTGGTGATGGTTTAGAATTTGAACCACAATGTGAAATCATTGCAGCCAAATTCCAGTGCCCAGAGAAGAAATCAAAAGAATGATTTTGTTTGGCAGTTCTTCCAACTCAGGCAATGTTACAAATGATATGGGGAAGTGGGCTATGCTGAATTAATAATCTATTTTAAGATTATTACAGTTGCAAATGAGCATATTTTACTTAAGAGTTTTATCAGGGAATTTAATATCAGGTCATAATGAAAGAACATTTCAAAGCATTAACTTTGTACAAAGCATTAACTTTGTACCAAGCACTGTGTTAAGTACTAAAGATACAAATTCAAAAGACAGCCACTTATTTCAAGGAGATTACAATCTAATAGGAGACAACATATGTGTGGGAGTCTACATGGTATAAGTGGTGTCTGGGAAAGAGAATGTCTTATGAGTCATACGGATGATGAATTGATCAATAGGGCTATCAATTGATATATCCCAAAACAAGAAATGGAAGGAACTGGAGATACATGATATCAAGATGGGTGGTGAGACGACCAGGTGGATAGGATGTGAAGCTTGTCTGGTCCAGTGATGTGGGCTGCCTAGATACCAGGAGCTACTTTTACTCACTTGTTTCAGTCTAGACAGCAGCCTTTCTCCATCTTAGTAGGTCCTTCCATCCCTTCTCATTAGAAAAACAACTGATTTGGAGAACAAATCAAGGAGAGACAATATAAGAATTGTCAGACTACCTGAAAGTTATGGTTAAAAAAAGAATCTTGATGAAATGTTGCAATAAATTATTAAGGAAAATTGCCCTGAAGTTCTAGAATAAGAAGGTCAAGTAGAAATAGGAAAAAAAATCTACTGTTTACCACCTGAAAGAGATCCCAAGAAGAAATCTTACAGGAATGTCATAGCCAAGTTTCAAAACTCCCAAATTAAGGAAAAAATATTGCAAGCAACAAGGAAAAAAATAATACTGCCAAAATGTAGTCAGGATTTCACAAGACCTAGCAGTTTCTATACTATAAGACTCTAGGTCTTGGAACATTAGATTTCAAAGAGCTGGGGTTGTGTCCAAGAATAACTTACCCAGCAAAGCTGTCTTAATCCTGAATGAAAAAAAAATGGACATATGACAAAATGAAAGATTTTCAGGTATTTGTAACAAAAAGATCAGTCCTTCCTTTTCTTCTGAGTCCTATTAGCAAATGAACATTCACTTCCACCTACAGTGAGGAATCTTTACAATCTCCCCTCCTCCCTTTCATCCTCCAGGGGGAAGGGTTTCCCTTCTGCACTCTGGTCTGTGTGTGCGTGTGTGTATACACACACGCACACACACACACACACACATATATATATATACAGGGTATCCCTAAAGTCTGGACACATAGGAAATCTCATTAACTATGTATATTTTCAAGAAATGAAATGAATGAAATTTTCAACATTTTATTTAATTAGCATAAATTTTAGCCATGACAATTTCATATGGAATAAAAGCTTTCATTAACTATTGGGGACTATTTTCCATATTAATTTAATTTAATTAATTAATGAGATTTCCTATGTCTCCTGTGCCTTCCTATGAAATCTCATTTATGCTACATATACATGTGTGCATATATACATATATGTATATATACACATATATATGTTTATTGATATATTTTTACATATATATTATTACCCAGATCAATGAAGGTTATATAAGCACCTCTCTTTAGCATATCATTGCCTCTCTGGGGTCCTAAGGAGAAAATAAGGATGGAAAAGGCATCATAGACTCATCTAGCAAGAAAGGGAACAAATGTCCTTCGGTGAATCATTAAAGCCTGAGAACAGTTGAAGGAGAAGGAAATCTTGTGAGCATTCAATACAAGAAAATAAATGGTTAAGTGCATTGGCTATGTACTGGGGACAAGAAAAACCTTAGAATAGGCTTAGTCCCACCTGTCAAAGAGCTGATGGTGTAGTAAGGAGATAAGAAACAAACACATCGCTGTAATAGGCAATATTACATAATAAATATGTCAAGTACAAAGCAGAGTACTTTGGGAAGTCTGAGAAAAGAAGGTCATTACTCACAGGAAGGATCAGGGAATCTGCAGAGTCACATACCTTCAGTTGTAAAGGGGTAAAGAGGTCATTGAAGCCACCTCCTGGTACACAGGAATAGCCCTTCAGTGATGGGAAAGTTACTACTTCCAGAGCAGTCCATTCACTTTGGGGCAACTCTAATTATTGGGAAATGTCCCCTTCCAACCTGCCAGAATCTGTAATTATAATCCATAATTTCTACTGTAATTCCTTGAAGGCAGGGTCTGTCTTTTGCCTTTCTTTGTGCCTAGCACATAGTAGGTGTTTAATAAACACTTGTTCATTGATTTCTTAGTTTGGGCCTTTAGATGGGGAAGAATGTGTTCTTTTTGGTTGAAAAAACATTTCCAGGAAGAAACATGACAAAAGATCAAGTGAAGTGTAATTTCTTTTTTTTTTGTACATTTTGATGGATGTCTTTTTTTTACATCACCATAGTTTTCCTTAGTCTCCTTTTCTCCCTCCCAGAGAGAGCCATCTCCTTTAACAAATAGTGATTTTTAAAGACAAACATGAAAAAGAAGAAAATAAATGAGCAAACGGATCAATACATGGAAAAGGTCTGAAACTGTGTGTAGTGAGCAGCACCTGTGGGCTGACCCCTCCACCAAGGGGCTGGGTTGGAGGTTCCCCCTCATATTTCTACTTTTGAGTCTTGCTTATTCTTCAGAATTTTGCAGCACTTGCTTTTGTGGGTATGGTTACTCTTTCCATTTACATTATTATAGTCATTGTGTATATTATTTTCTTGGTTCTTTGTAAAGTATAATTTTGAAAGAAAGATAGGAGGAAACACAATGCTCAAATGTAAAGACATTTGCTTCCTTCCTTTTCTACATCTCTCTATTCATTCTGCCCTCATTGTCCAGTCCTTCTTTCCCATCAAAAGTGGCTTGGGTCAAAAGAGCCTGGACTACAAAAGACCAAGCCATTCCCATTAGGCTCATTAACAAACAACCTTTCTTTATTGACTTTGCTTTAACTGATGAGAGCCAAGAGAGGACCAGACTGCTGGAGATATCAGTTACAAATGTTGTGTTAAATCTCCAAAGGGAATTTTCTGTTTATTTTACTTATTCATTCATGCATGCCTCCAGACAGACCCATCTCTTGTTCTTCCCTACAGACCATATTCATTCCAGCCTTTCTACTTTTGCCTAAGTTCCTTTGTGTGCCTGTGATCTTTTCCTTTCCACATCTTAATATTGCCCATTCTTGAAAACTCAGCATAAGTTCCTTACATTGCTATAAAACCTTTTGCAACATTCAACTCAACAAGCACTTATTAAAAGTCTACTATATACAGTATGTACAAGATACTATGCTAGGTGGTTGGGATATAAAAACAAAACAAAACAAACCATCTATACCCTCAAGGAGCTTATTGTCTACTAGAGCAACATAATATATACACAGACAAGTAAATACGTAATTACTTGAAGAGGCAGAGTACACGAACAGGTAGTGGAAGCCTGGGAAGGCTTAATGTCAAAGGTGACTCCCACTGAGCCAGGGATTCCAAGCAGAGATGAAGATCTGTGTGCCACACACTGGGGACAATTTGTGCAAAGTCAATAAGGCAGGAGAGATAGTAGGCCAAGTTTGAAGAACAAGTTGGACAGTTTGGCTGAAACACAGAGGGCTTAATTGTGGGCAATACCCAATAATCTGGAAAAGCTGTGTGGAGTCTGATTTTGAAAGGCTGAGGAGTTTGCTTTTTAACATAGAGACAAAAAGGAATCATTGACAGTTATTGAGCAAGATTATTGTGTCATTTATAAGAAGGAATGATTAGAGAAGGGAGTGGGAGATCAATAAGGAAATTGTTGCAATAATCTAGGCAAGAGGTAATGAGGGCTTCCTCTCATCCAATCTTCCTCCAATCACCTCCATTCTCTTATACATCTTTAATTCCTCTCTGGCTCTTCAACATCTGACTGAAAATGTACTCAGGTCCCCCAAACCTAAAAAGTCTTCTCTTGCTCCTTCTATAGCAAAAGTCCAATTTCCTACCTCCCATTCATTGATATAAGACTAGGAAAGTTGGAGGTGGAGGATAGATTGAAGTGGGGAAATTGTCAATGTCATTTTTTAAATGTGGTACCCAGAAATGCACACAACACTGTAGAAGTTTTCTGATCATGGTAGTATGATTCTCATCTCAATTCCTCTGGAATGTCTGCCTCTCAATGCAGCCCAAGGTCATGTTAGGTATTTTGGCCACCATCTCATAGTGTTGGTACTTGTTGACTGTAAAGTTAACTCAGACCCCCTCCCCATCTCTGTTATTTGATTTTTAAAGTCTTTGTAAGAGATCTTCTATGAATTCTTTTTGGGCAAATGACCATTTGACATTACTCTTTGGGGGCTTCTTTATTTTAATATCCTCCTTTGAAGATGAACCCCGGTCATCTCTATTCCCATAATCGCTTTCTATGGTTGGATTCTTTCTCCTTTGCCTGTGCATTTTTTGGTGGTAATAGCTTAATTATTTGTAGTCACTTCTAGCCCTGGGGTATGGGAAATGGTGCCTCTTGCCCCAGATTTTCAGTTGTCCCCTCTAGCCTGGAACCAAAGCCAAACCTCCAACTTCCTGTAAGTGCCCACAGCCAGGGACTTTCTGCCCCACTGCTTCTGTACTCACTCTGCCCCACTGGTTCCTTCTCACCTCCACCACTTTTTGCAGCACAGCTGGGTCTGGTATTCCTGGTCAGCAGAGTTTCTGTCCATCTTCCCAGTCTCAAATGCCCAACTCCCCTCACTATTCTGGGGGTAAAAGTTCCTATGACTGGGGCTGAGGCAGCCTCTCAAACCAACTAACCCCAGAGTTTGCCTCTTGTTGTTAAAAGAGGTGTTTACTCTTCATAGGACCAAATCTTGGTCTGGGATTTTCTTTTTTCAAATATTCTCAAATTGTCCAATGAAGATCCCTGTTGTGCCCCTGTTCTTATTTATCTCTACCCATACTTTGTTCATCCTAAGGTGCTATTTTAACTCTTTTGTAGGGGAAAATCTTGAGAGCTTATAATTTTCTGACCTACTCTGCCATCTTTCCAGAATCCTCTCCATTGTTGTCTAAAGTACCTCCCCCATAACGTACTTGGACAATTCATGTCTTGAAATGAACTGAAATTGGACTTTTATTTTTATTATCACTTATCTTATTAGGTTTGGACTAATGTTTTTATCTATCAAGGATTTTTTTAATATTGCCTCTGTTATCCAAAACACTAGCTGTTCATTTTGGATTCATTTTAGCTATAAATTTTATGAATATCCCACCTATGTCTTCCTCCAAGTCAGAGATAAAAGAAGTATAATAGGCCAGGGCCAAGGACAGAGCCCTGCGGTGCTCCAACAGAGACTTGCCTCTTGGATTTGGAGTCAGAGGACCTATTTTTGAATTTGAGCGCATGGTATTTATGACTTGGGCAAGTCCATTAACCTCTCTGGTTCTTAATTTATTAAATGAGGTAGTTGGAGTAGATAATTTTTCTGACTTTAAACCCTGTGTTCCTATATTAACATCAACTTATTAATGGCTTTCCTTTGGGTTCAATCATTCAACTAGTTCTGAGTTCACCTAATATCTAGTTCACATTTCTTTTTCTTGTCTGTAAGGATAGCATGATAGACTTAATCAAATGTTTTGCAAAAACTGAAGTAGGCTATGACTGTTTTTCCTCTGCTCATCCAGTCTAGTATCAGTGACAAAAATAGGAAACAAGCCTAGTCATATTCTTTTCTTGATGAAGCCAGACTAGCTCTTTTTAATGACCACTGCTTCTATTTCTCTTTTTTTCGAGGGCATTTGGGGTTAAGTGACTTGCCCAAGGTCACACAGCTAGTTTTTTCTGGTGTTAAGTGTCTGAGGCTGGATTTGAACCCAGGTCCTCCTGACTCCAGGGCTGGTGCTCTATTCACTGCGCCACCTAGCCACCCCACTGATTCTATTTCTAAATGCTAACAAACTATCCATTTAATAATAGAATTTTCCCATGAATTAATGTCAAGATTGCTGGCTACAGTTTGAACATTGTGTGCTCTTTCATTTTCTGAAAATAGGGCAACATTTGCCCATCTCTAATCCAGTAGCACCTCTCCCATTACTCACAATTTCTATAAGATTAACAATGGCTCCACAATTACATCTGGCAATTCTTTTAGTACCTTGAGATATATAGTTCATTCATGTCTTGTGATTAGAACTCACTGAGGTAAGCTAGCTGCTATCTTATCACCTCCTCACTAATCTAGGGTTTCAACTTCCTTTCAACCGCTTTTAGATATTTTTTCTTTGAAGTCAGAAAATTATTCTACTTGTAGGAGAAAATGGAAGCAAAAAATGTTGAGTAGTTCTGCTTCTTCTCTGCCATCCATTAATCAGCTTCTCATCCCTTCTTTTATCTTCTTTTTGCCCAAAATATAATAAATCTAGGAAAAAAGCCACTTTGTGTGGTGCTTGTTGATCCTTTCTTTGTATCTCCAGCATTTAACACAGTACCAGTATGTAGTAAGTGCTTAATAAATGCTTGTTGACTGGTTGACTCAGCTTTTTCATTGACAACTTTAGCTCATTCTATGTTTTAGCATTTTTGGTGTTATTCTTCCAGGAATGTGCTATTTTAAAACTATTAATCCTCCATTATCATATACATGTCTTTTAAAAGCCAAAGTTAGTTGATGAATTATATGTCCATATGGGATCTTCAGACAATTCCCTTTCTTATTGTTTTGAATTTATGTTGTTAGAATTTGATTTTTGAGAAATGCCCATAGCATTTGAGCTAATTTCCTCTGCAAAATTTTGGACCATGGGATACTACCTATGAGTAGATAGGTCCCGCTCTACTGTGCCTTTGTTAGTAGTTTATTCATTTTGGAGTGCTACAGTTTAAGAAGGTCGTTGTAAATCTGGAAAGTAACCTGAGGACATCAACCAGGATTGAGAAGTAATACATGTCATAGGAAGATTAGTTTAAAAAATGGCATATATTTAGCCTGCAGAAGAGAAAATAGCTATTTCCTGCTTTTTGAAGGGATGTTTTAAGGAAGAAGAATTAGATTTGTTCTCTTTGGTATAGAAGAATGGAACTAGAAGCAATAGGTAAAAATTACAGTGTGGTGAATGTAGGCTTGATGTCAGGCAAAACTTCTTACCAATTCGAGCTGTCCAGAAGTGCACTAGGCTGCCTCAGGAAGTACTGGGCCTCTTCTCATTGGAGATCTGTGATTAGTCTTGGGGCAACAAATCATTAGGTATTTTATAATGAGGTCTCTGGCTTGGACTAGATGGCCACTCAGCTTCTTTCCAACTCTCAAGTTCAGTAATTCTATCTTTTCTTTAGATTCTTTGAAATAGATTCCCTCCAGATCTAGATTGTATTTCACACTATGGCTGACTTTTCTTTCTTTGTCTGTCATGAATCCTAAGAGAGAATGGTAGTTTCTTTCCAAAGTTCCCATAATTTCTATTTCAACAACCAAACTCCTTGTTGATAAGAATGAAAGTTGGAGTGGCTAATAATAGAGCACCAGCCCTGGAGTCAGGAGGACCTGAGTTCAAATCTGGCCTCAGACACTTAACACTTTGTAGTCGTTTGACCTTGGGTAAGTCAACCCCAATTGCCCTGCATTCCCTCCTCCAAAAAGCACAAAAAAAGAACGAAAGTTGCAATATCAATTCCACTTGTTGCTTCCTCCATCTTTATAAGCTAAAAGTATCACTAAATAAATCAAGAATTTATTAGTTGCTATACTTTTGGTAGAGAGAAAAAGGTCAAAAAGATATCTAGATAATTGAAGTTCCTAATTATTACTAAAAGGGTAGCTAGGGGGTACAGCAGAAAAAGCACCAGGCCTAGAGTCAGGAAGACTCATACTCTTGAGTTCAAATCCAACTTCAGACACTTAGTAGCTGTGTGACCCTGGGCAAGTCACTTAACCCTGTTTACCTCAGTTTTCTCATCTGTAAAATAAGCTGAAGAAAGAAATGGCAAACTATTTCAGTATCTTTGCCAAAAAAACACCAAACACAACTGCAACTAAACAACAATAATCACTGCTATAGCATGTTTTCTTGTCATATTCCTGATTCCAACCTAACAGCTCAAACTTTTAAGTCTAACTATTAGCCACTTAATGGAGATTTCTAGTGACATGTTTTGTATTTGGAATTAAGCTGCTTAATATTTTATTGGCAACATGGATGAAACATTAATGGCATGCTTTAAGATTTTAGACGGGATAGCCAATATGTGGAAATCAAACCTCAACAGTTTGGAAAAATAGGATGAATCTAGTTAGAAGAATATCTTAATTAATACTTAATGATTGGTTGAAAAAAAAAACCATCAGCTATTCAAGTAGAAGTGGCTAGAGAACAGCTTATATTAGAACTACTTCAGGAAAAAGCAAAAAACGCTTTCTATTTTTACATGACATGATTATTTTATCTACAAAACAGACTTGATAAAATTAATTGATATGATAAATGAAGTGTCATGGGTTTAAAAAAACCCCACAGATGATCTTGTTATTAAAAAAAAGCTAATGAAAGGACGTTAGTAACTATCAAACCATATGCCTATTTTCTTGTCTCTGTAAAATCTTTATGAGAATGCATATCTCAAGGGTATCCTTAATGAAAATGTGAGAATAAAACAGGCAGATTTTTTAGCAAATGATTTTCTACAGCAGGCTATAATACCATTGCCTGAAAGGTTGAGAGAATATAAAATCCTGCTGGGTTTACTGTTTGCTGATTATACAAATGCATTTGGCTCAGTAGAACAAATTCAACAAATTAAAGGTTCTTCTCCAATGAGGTGACTCCCATGCATATGCTAAGGTCATAGAAGGTTCCTCCAGGAAAGATTAGTCTTGGTAGTCTTCAGAGTTATTGGGTTGCGTTAAAACTGAGATATAAGAGTCATGTATTGAAGAGAAGTCCCAAGATACAAATTTGGACTCATGTGGACCAATAACCGTTTAGGAACAATGGTTACATACAGTTTGGAAGTGGTGTAAAAATTAGCCAAGAAATATATGATTGGAAAAGGAGGTAGAGCAATCCTATTATGAAAGGAAAAAATGATAACAAATGAATAATATGGGTACTATGCTACTGTCCTTAGAATGCCAAAGATGTTGAGGAAGGTGTCCAGCATATTGGGTAGCCTTCCTATTGGAAGACGTGGATGAGAATTTCATCTTTGGAAGGATCACCCATGTCAAGAAGACCACAGATACTTGAACTAGTACATTAGCACGGTATTGGGATTTAAGATGGACCCATAGAAACAACCTGAAAACATGGTTGACAATGTGATGTGATTACTGAAAAAAACTTATATGTTTTTGAGCAATACTAATAGTACTACTAGTTGGCATTCATACAGTGACTTAGGGTTTACATAGCACTTTTCAAATATTATCTCATTTATTATACTCATTTTATAGATAAGGAAGCTGAGGTAGATAGAGATAAAGTTACTTTCCCAGGATCATAGAAGTAATAAGATTTGTTCTTGGGTCTTCCTGCCTCCAGGTGCAAAGCTTTATCCATTGCACCAGCTAGTTAGCTGCCTTAATAGAAGAAGAATGTTTAAACAAGCAGGTAGCAGTCCTGCTCTAATTGCATATCTCAAATATGTTGTTTACTTCCAGGTACTATATCATGGGGTGGACATTGGCAGGATGGAGTATGTTCAGAAGTGACTAAGCATGATGGTTAGGGGACTCAAAACCATAGCAAATGATAATGGTTTGAAGGAATGAGCCATTAACTTAGAGAAGAGAAGAATTAGTGTGTATATACTAACTCTCTTCAAGTATTTGGGACCATCATGGGAAGGAGTTGGGCTCAGTCCTTTGTTACAGAGTACTGAATTTGAGCCCATATGCAGAAGTTTTAAGGGAACAGATCTCAATTTAACATAAGGAAAAACTAGCAATTAGGTATTTCTGAAAATGGAATAAGTTCTCCATTACTGGAGGTTTTTGAATAGAGTCTGGATAAGTACTTTGTCCAGTATGTTATGGAGGTAAATAATACCTTAGGTATCTGAATAGATAATTTCTAAGGTCTTTTTAAACTCTATTCTCTGAATTTAATAAATGTGTCATTGTATCCTCCTCTAGGGCAGCTAGGTGGTACCATGTATCCTAGAAGACCTTACCTCAGACACTATGTGACCCTGGGCAAGTCACTGAATCCTGTTTGCCTTAATTGTTCATCTTTAAAATGAGCTGGAGAAGGAAATGGCAAACCACTCCAGTGTCTTTGCCAAGAAAACACCAAATAGGGTCATGAAGAGTCAGACACAACTGAAATGACTGAACAACAAAAATCCTCCTCTATATTTACTATGTATGTATATTATTCAGAGCTCTTTGATGGTGGGTCTAGATACCAGCAAATATCTATAGGGAACAAGTCAGAGGGAACACAGTCATGTGGTCCCAAATTATATTGGATACTTCCTGCCGCTCAGGGTTACTTCTCTGCCCCTTTGCCTAGCCGTGTGCCAATATATAGGTCCCATGGACATTCTGTTGTCTTTTTCCAGCCCTGATTCTTCTATTTCCCTCCTTCTTCCTGCTGTAGGACACTTCTGGTGAAGTTTTAGGCTCTCATCTGCTCTTCTGAGCTATGGGAGCAGCTTGAATTCACACTTCTGCTCCTTTGATTCCCTCTCCAGGTGGTGATTCATTCATCAAGTACCTAGTATATACCAGGCACTGTGCTAAGTACAAGGGATAGAGAGGGAAATGAATTAGTCATAGGATCATAAGATCCTGAATTTAGACCTGGAAATTACCCTAGAGATCATTCAGGTCCAACACTCATTTGATAGAAGAAGAAAATAGTTTATGTTTTATAGGGAGAATACAACATGCCCACGTATTAGGAAATACAAACTATCTACAGAATAAATACGAAGTCATTTCAGGCATTAACAACTGGGAGATCAGGAAGTGCCTTGTGTAGGAAGTGGCCCCTGTCTGAGCTTCAGTGGAATCTTGGGATTCCAAGGGGCAGAGGTTAGGACAGTGCATTCCAGTGCATAACCTGCACAAAAGTACAGCAACAGGAAGTAGAATGGCATGCACGAGGAGCAACAAGTAGTCCAATTTGGCTGGAATATAAAGTGCTGGATGGAGAATCATGTATAACAAGCCTCAGGAAGGTGCTCTAGAGCCAAACTGTTGAGGGTCAAATGCAAAAAAGAAGATCTGAAGGCAATAGGGAGCCATTAGAATTTCTTGAGGAGGTGAGTGATGTGGTCAGATCTGAGCTTGGCCAGAACAACATTAGAACTGGCAGAGATAGAATAAAAGTTAAGTAATGGTGGTGATAGCAGCAAGGACATATAACCTGAGGTAGTTAGGTGAAGCAGTGGAGACAGTGCTGGACCTGGAATCAGGAAGACCTGCATTCAAATACAGTCTTGGATACTTATCAGCTATGTGACTCTGGCTAAGTCATTTAACTTCTCTGTGCCCCAGTTTCTTCATCTGTAAAGTGGGATAATAATGGCACCTACCTCCCAGGGTTGTTGTGGAGATAAATGAGGCAGCATATGGACAGGTTTATAAACTATAGTACATAAATATATGTGTAAATGCTATTATTATCACTAATAATAGTTATACAGTAGCTTCTAAAGATTACTATGCATCTGCTCTATTTAGACAAGTAACACTGAGATGTATAGAGTTTTGCCTCCACTATGTGACTCTTTTTAAAAAAATAATAAGCTCCTGGAGTCATTATCAGATATAACTGCCTTTGAAGATCTTTGTTAAGATGACTGATTAATGAAATCAAGACGTGGAATCTGGCTGTAAGCATTTGCTACAGAATCCTGAGACTTGGCATAGTTTCAGCATAATCCCACACATCTGTAAACCTCTTTACGACTACATTGGCCGAATGATTTTTTTCAACAATCTGGACTTACCTGAGTCCTGTTAGAAAACATAGAAACACCTTGGATGCCTATTTAAAATCTTGCTTTCTGAACACCCACTGAGAGGGTGAGAAAGTGCAGTGGAAAACATATACCTTGTCTACTTCTGTTAAAGCTTCTTGAAGAGTAAGAGCCAAGTACTGAATTTCGAAATAATCAACAAAATTTAAGAATATTTCAGGAGAGATCTATTTTCAAAACTGCAATAAAAAGATACAGAGCAATGAATTCTGCTTTATATTTTTATAACTCCTACTTTGCTCAGGAAATAAATATTTCTTAATGGATTATGCACCCTAGTATCCATTTATATTCCACTTATGTTCAAGTGAATTCTTAAAAGTCATCCATCAAGATTTCAGAGAATGATTCCAACATGTGATTTATCAGTTTTAAAAGCTAGGCACTAAATATGTTCACAGACAAAGGGAAAAAGAGTACGTTCAATCTTAGTGCCTTTTAAACACGGGATCCCAAGGTAATTGTAATGGCTCTACAGTAATAAGCTTCAAAGTGCTTTCTCCAAGGAAAGCCAAATGGCTCCCAGTCTCCAGAAGCTGAAAACACAAACTTCAAAGTGACTAGTCATTTTCAAGGGCTGAACCTGAGTCAGTTGCTGACACCAGTGTGCTGAAGCAGATATAAAACGAAGATTTTCTAGCTGGAACTGTCAATCTGGCACATTTCTCATCCACTCAAATCTCTTACATGAAAACACTTGTAGCCTTTCAAGAACACTTAATGGTTATGGACTGCTTCTTTTCATTATGCATATGGGGACAATAGACTTGCTATATATTAAAGATTCCTAGGGTTGGTTTTTTTTTTTACATTTTTATTTAAAGTTTTGAGTTCCAATTTCCATCCCTCTCTCTCTCCCTCCCCTATTACTCCCTGAGACAGTCAGCAATCAGATATGTTATACATGTGCAATTATGTAAAACATTTCCATATTAGTCATTTTGTACAAGGTTTGAATAAAAGAAAAAAATGAAAGTGAAAAGTAGCATACTTCACTCCAATCAATATCAGTTCTTTCTCTGGAGGCGGATAGTATGCTTCACATTAGTCCTTTGGGATTGTCTTAGATCATCGTATTGCTGAGAATAACTAAGTCGGTTAAAATTCTTCAACAAACAATGTTCCTGTTACTATGTACAGCTTCTCCTGGTTCTGTTCACTTCATTTTCTATCAGTTCATGTTAGTCTTTCCAGGTTTTTCTGAAATCATCCTGCTTGTCATATAATATGATATAATATAATATAATACAACACAACACAACATAATATATGTATAATATAACATAATATAATAATATTAATATTCTATTACCATCATAGTAAAGTACCCTAGTAGTTTTAAATAGCTATGTCTTGCAGGTGTCAGAAGACACCCCTAAGAAGGGCACTAATTCAGATGATACTATTCTACCTCTAGAGACTGTCTTGGTTCTCAAAACTTTCATTTCAGAAGCTTCACCACAAGTGACTCAAAGTCAAGAAGTCAGGCCTAAGATACAGATTGTTTAGGCATCACTGAAAGGCTCAGAAAAAAATCTCACAGGCCTGATCTTAGCTTTGTACATAAATTGTGGTTTGTATCTATACCCAGAGCATTATCCCCAGTTCTAGTCAACACAGCTCTCTTTCTCTTACTCTTTATATATACACACATAAATATATACAATATATACATGTATGATACATTATATATGCAATATAAAATATACATGATATATAACACATATACATAATATCCTTCTCTGCCTTTGCTCTCTTTCTCTCTATTTTATATATATTACGCACATGCATGTATATGCATACATATCTCTCTATATATAAACAATACACATATATATATGTATATACATATGTGTATAAATATATATACACACAGAGAGAGCAAGAGTGGAAGGGGTAGGGTAACTAAAGGGCAACTAAAATGTTCTTTAATAATGCATTTGATAAAAATGATTAAGGAAGTATGGAGGAGACTCTCTTTAAGGACAGATTAAGCACAATAGAATGCTTCAGTTTGAAAAGATAAAGGCTAGAAATAAGATCAAGATTTGTTACATTATTACTATGAATGTAGACTGAATAGAGACTCCACCAATTTCTGTAATAGACTCACAGAATGTTAAAGCATAGAAACAGCTCAGTTCAGCCCCTGCTTCCTATTACATTATAAATGAGGAAACTGATGCCCAGAAGTATAAAGTGAAATGCCTAAGGTCTTACAGCAAATTGATGGTGAAACTAGAGCTGGAATTCAACTCTGGATTCCACTCATGGGCATGCTGGAGCCAACTCAAACTAAGTCTCAAGAGCTGATTGTTAAATTTTCAGTCTGAGTATTAACACTTTAGAAATTGGTAATTAACACAAATCCAGACTTGATTTGTTGTTTTGTTGATTGTCCAAGGTTTAAGAAATTCATGGAGAAAATATTAATGAGGAATATTAAATATAAAAGAGTACATACATTCTCCTACCGTGACAGTTTTTAAATATATACTAGCATGTCACTGTACTGTACTTTCAACTCTATCCCCAATTCCATAAATATAAGACTATCTTACTCGTCCCCCATCAAACCTCTACCTTTGAAACTTGGAAAAGCCAGTATCAGGATGAGAACATGCATAGCCATGTATAGATGATATTCAAGGTCTTATTAAATTTTAAATTCTATGATCCTATGAGGATATGAAATTCATTACTTGAAGAGGTTGTACAGGATAAAAAGAGATGAGTCTTCCTGACTCCAGGTCTGGCAATCTATCCATTGCACCACCTAACTGTCCTTTAATATTTTCTGTCCTTTGATAAACTGTCCTTTGATAATTTCCCCAAGAATTGAATTTAGCCCCACAAGGCTCTAGTTTGTTTTGTTTTTGAAATTAAGAAAATACCTTCCCATTTCTAGTCCCACAGCCCACTTCCTCTTGGTATCTCAGCAATTACATTTTATTTTTTTTTTCTTCAGTAGTTCATCCAGGGCTAGTGGCTTGAACTCACTGAGGACAGCTAAGTGCTCTGTTACCATCTCCTCACTTATCTAAAGCTCCTCCTTAACTATTTTTATTCTCTACTTTTCTATCCTACCATCATTTTTCTTAGCACAGAAAACAAAAGCAAAATAGGGATTGAGTAGTTAATCCTTCTTTTCATCATCATCATTTAGTCAACCCTTAGCAGTGGTTCTTTTTCTTCTTGGATCCACAATGTAGAATTTTAAAAAAGGCTTTTGGATTTTTAACATTTATTATTTGTCTTAGGTCTTTCATTTTTTCTCATCCACATTTATGATTTATTTTGTATAGGTAACTTCCAGTGTGGAAACTCTCTCTAGCAATTTAGATGTGATAACTGTTCTGCAATTTATGATCTTTGAGAAATGCCTAGTGCCCTGAGAGATTGTGACTTTCCCAGGGTCTCAAAGTCAGTATGTATCAGAGACAGAATTTGAGTTCAGATCTTCCTCACTCACAGGACTACTTTCTAGCCAATCTCTAGCCATTTTTTTACTCCATTTTTTGGCCTCATATTTTACCTAGCCTTAATCACTGAGTGGGCATCATGACCCTGATGTTGGGAGAGATTGGAGGCAAGAGGAAAAGAGGAGGATGAAATGGATTAGATAGTGTCATGGAGGCAATGAACATGAACTTGGAAAGATTTTAAGAGATAGTGGAAAATAGAAGGGCCTGGCAATGGAGTCATACAGAGTTGGACATGACTGAACAACTAAACAACAAGTCATGGTATATGTAGTTCTCTTGGTTCTGCTTATCTTGCTTTGCTCAGTTCATATAAATTTTCCCATGTTTCTCTGAATTCCTCATATTCCTCATTTCTTAAAATTTCCACTCAGTAGTAGTCTGTTACATTAATATGCCAGTTTATGATATTTAGTTTTTTAAAAAGAGGTCTTTCTTTGAGAAAGAAATTACTGCTACCTTTTCTTTTTCATATCATAATTTCCTGATGTTTCTCAAAACTCTCCCCTGAAACAAACAAAAGCAATTCAACAAAGCTCACTGAGAGACACTGGTCTGAAATAGTGTTCACCCATTTCTTACAGGTAGTAGCCTACCTCTCTACAAAATCGAGGAAAATGTGCTTCATTATCTGTCTTCTAGGACCAAGACTAGTCAGAGTATTTAACAGAAGAACTTTCCTTAATGGTCATACAGATAAAGGTCCAACAGGCCAAGAGTCTTCTTTTTTTTTATTCTCCCCTCACATCTAGTTAATTATCAAGTCTTATTCTTTCTACATAGTGTTTATCTTGGGTCTCCCTATCATTCTCCACTGTTACTGGGGCTGCCCTCATTATTTACAGGCCTAGATCACTGCAATCGACATCCTAACATGGTTCCTTGCTTTCAGCCCCTCCCTACTCCAGTCCTTCCTATAAAGAGATGTTAAGATAATACTACTTAAAACCCGTTTATAACATGTCATTTTCTACTCATAAACCTATAGTAGTTTCCCAGTCTTCTCAAATCCAAATTCCTTTGCCTAGTATTCAAATCTCATTAACAAACTAGTCCCTGATCTTCTATCCCCCTATGAAGATTTGAAAGAGCCTCTGGAAGCAGAATTGGGGCTAAGGGTGGGCAAGCTAGACAGTTGCCTAGGAAACAACATAGAAAAAGGATTGTAAAGAGTATTTTGTTTTTATATGATTTTTTTTTTACAAATATCCCTCCTCCCCTATCACTTAGCATTATTATTCTGTCTTGTTTTATACTCTCCTCCTATGTTTTCATGACACTTGTCCCTTGGTTGGTTCTTTTCCTATCTGTCTAACTGCTCCTTTTCTGTCTCCTTTACTGGGTCTTCCTCTATTTCATATTGCTGACTATAAAAATCTGGGGCGGCTAGGTGGTGCAGTGAGTAAGAGCGCTGGCCTCGGAGTTGGGATGACCCGGGATCGAAGCCGGCCTCAGAAAATGAGCACCCACACACAAATAATGACTAGCCCTGTAACCTTGAGCAAGTTACTTAACCCCAATTGCTTTAAAAAAAAAAAAAGAATCTGACAAGCCTCTGCTCTAGCCCTCTTCTCTCTCTATACTCTTATAATTCATGATTTCATCAACTCCAATGATTCCATTTATCATCTCTATGCAGATGACTCTCAGATCTATTTGTTCAGTCCTAACCTTTCTGCTGACCTACCAGTCTCACATCTCCAACTGCCTACCTGACATCATGAATTGGGTGTCCTGTAGATGTCTCAAATTTAACATGTCCAAAATTGGACTCATTATTTTCCCCCCTCAAACCCTCCCCTCTTCCTAATTTTCCTATTATTGTCAAGGATACTACCATCATTCCAGTAACCCAGGCTTGAGGGCCTTCCTAATCTATATCTGGTCACTGGACCCAGATGGCTCTGGAAGAGAAAGAGAGGCTGGTGACTTTGCACAGTCCTTCCTCACTTAAATCCAATTCATTTGCATAGCATGGCATCACCTCTCTGATGGCATGGTCCTCTTTGAGAATAAACAGAAAAACAACAACCCAGGCTAGGTGTCATCCTTAAGCCTTCTCTTTCACCACCATCCAATTTGTTGTCAAGGTTGTCGTAAAATCTTTATCTTCAAAACATCTTTCACATATGTTCCCTTCTCTCCTTTGACACTGCCACTACCCTGATGTAGGCCCTCATCACCTCATGCCTGGACAGTTGCAATAGCCTGTTGGTTGGTCTGCCTGCCACAAATTTTTTCCCATTCAAATCCATCCAGTTGTCAAACTGATCTTTCTACAGGACAGATCTGACCACGTTACCCTCTAATCAATAAGTTCCAAAGGTTCCCAATTACCCTCAGGATAAAATATAAAATCTGGTGGTATTTAATCCTTCCTAACCTAACCCCTTCCTACCTCTTCAGTCTTCTTACACCTGGATCCCCTCCATGCACTTTGTGATTCAGTGACATTGTCTTCTTTGCTGTTCCTTGCACATGGCACTCCCCTGACTCTGGACATCTTTATTGGCCATCCCTCAAGGCCCAGAACACTCTCCTTGTCTCTATCTTCTGGCTACTCTGGCAGTTTCACCTAAAGTCCTCCTTCTGTGAAAAGCCTTTCTCAGTCCTCCTTAGCCTTACTACCTGACACTACCTCCGATCTCTCCTGTATCTAACTTATTGTGCATAGTTATCTTCCCCATTAGGCTGAGAGCAGGGACAGCTTTCCCAAGGGCTTAGGCACAGTGCTTGGCACATAGTTGATTGCTTAATAAATGCAAACTGACTGACTAATTCCTACCTCAATAATTACCAGGGGCTCAGAGTTTTAGGACTTCTCAATTGACACAATCAATCAGAGGTATCAATTAGGGATGAACAAGGCCTAGTCATTCCTACTCAATCAAAGGCATTAAGCTGAGGTATAAGCAATCTAATTAATCAAGTGGAGAAGGAGTAGAGAGAACTTTAAACCACTGGATAAAATACAGTGACATGACATTGATCACTTGTTCAGCCCTAACCTTTCTGCTGATCTACTATTCTCACATCTCCAATTGCCTACCTGACATAATGAACTGGGTGCTCTACAGATGCCTCAAATTTAACACATCCAAAACTGAACTTATTATCTTTCCCCCTGAAATCCTTAAGTGACAGTTCTCAATTTCTGCTTCACCCGTATCTGGTGACTCACATGCTTTGCTCTCTTGCTAAAGGACATGCATGACCAAAAGCCATTGGTTGATCTCTTGGTCCCTTGTTAGCCCTGATGGGGACTGATGGGGGAAAGGAGCTGTGGCAAAAAAGAATTGATTGCTAATCCTGGAGAAACTACAATTTTTCCCCTTCTCTCTTCTTTTTCCATATATTAGATTATAAGCTCCTTGAGGGCAGGGACTGTCTTTTCCTTCTTTTTGCATCCCCAGCATTTAGTAGAGTGCAAGGCATACAGTAGGTACTTAATAAGTATTTATTGACCGACTGATGGTGTGGTTTGGGATTCTGACAGCTCTTCCTTGGATGTTCTGATGGGAGAGATGGAATTTCTCTCCCCAGTCCTCACCAGAAATAATAGTGGTGACTGCATCCAGAAGTAATAGTGGTGACTGCATATGGCAGAGAATGTATGTATTAGACTTGGGTGAGCCTGCAGATGAATCTTCAGTCCCTCATTGCCTCTTCTGATTTGTCCCTTCCCTGAGCATAAGATATCAAACCACAATCCTGAGATGGATGCTCCTAGTCTGGCTTCTACCTCGTAAATTCAAAAGGTCCAAAGTCTTTGAGAGATTCAGGTGCTGCTTTCCCAAAGGAAATCTATGTGTTTCTCAGAAGAGAAGATGATTTCTGCCAGGCAGATGAACCAGGCATGAGTGGTGACCAGAATACATGGACCTTGAGTGAATAATTCAGACAACATGACTCTGAGGCAAAAGGGAAATGTCTGGTCAGCAGTCACACAAAATATTTCATGTTTTAAATATCGTCCTCTCAGGAAAGGATATTAGGAGTGATGAGTTACTATTACATGTTATAAATATTTGTCAGTGTGCACTTATTAGTCTTTTGTGTTTTATGTTGTGAAAGAATAAATAGCTGTCCTATACCAGACACCTACTTCTTAGTAATTGAGTGATTTTCTATTCCTGGTTCATCCCTATTATGGAGGATCTAGACATGAACCAAATTTAAAATTTATTTAAGAGATATTCCCTGGGATCCTGGGCTGAAGGAATAATGACCCAGAGAGTATGAAAAAAAATCATGATCCCCTCTACCTAGAACTCAGGTTCCCCTAGGAATGATCCCAAAGCTAGGGCCCCTTTGTAGGAGCAGGAATTCTCTGGGCTGCAGTTCTTTACACCAAGACTGGTATTAAAAAGATGGATTTTGTGTTAGGGAGTAATATGGTGTTATTCAAAGAAATGAATAGTTTCTCAAATCTAATCCAATATGCCTTCTTCTTCCTTTTCTATTCTGGGCCCAGCTTATTGTTTACATATATAATACCTACCCTGTGTATGTATTAACTCAGCAGATTTCCCTACTAACTGCATGCTTTAGTCTGGGCCACAAGTGTTTTTTATCCATTTCTTTTCTCCATATGGGTTGTTAGGAGGATGCCAATCTCTTTTGAGTGGTCATGGATCTCACTGGGGAGATTCTATGATATCCTGAGGCTTGATGTATTCAGTGTAATGTCATTCACAAACAGGAGCACCTGGGGGATTTCAACAAGGAAGTCTCCCCTAATTTGGATTCTGCACAGGAAATTTTCCATGACAGAGGGGAACACCTTTGGTAAACATAGGTCTTCTTGTTATTAATGCCTCACTTGATAATAACCAGGGTCGTTGAACAGGGTTATCCCTGTGGTTGCATCTGTCATGGAATTTTGTAGGTCTTAACTCATGCATGAGAGATACGGTGTGGGATGTGAGCCTCAAAGGCTCCGTATTACTTTACCAAGGCTTTTAGAGTAACCAACAGTAGTAGGATCATGTATTCTCAACACTTTTAAGTCAGTTGCAGAAAATTTCGTTTTGAAAATTTGACTGTTCCCTTTTTGTCCTTGAATTAAGGATACCCTCCATATATATGTAAATCATTCTCAAAAATTTTTTATAAAGATGAGAAAGAAGACGAAGGAGTTATTAGTTATTGGTATCCTCTTGGTCATCTTTTTTTAGCAGTAATATCATCTATTAGTATCTCTATAAATTGCTAGTTATGGATCAGTTACAGCTCTCCCTTGGATGTTCTGATGGGAGAGAGGGAATTTCTCTGCCTAGTCCTCACCAGAAGTAATAGTAGTGACTGCATACATATGGCAGAGAAATGTATGTATTAGACTTGGGTGAGCCTGCAAATGAATTGCCAGTCCCTCCTTGCTTCTTCTGAGCATAAGATATCAAACCATAACCCTGAGATCGATGCTCCTAGTCTGGCTTCTACCTTGTGAATTCAAAAGGTCCAAAGTCTTTGAGAGATTCAGGTGCTGCTTTCCCAAAGGAATTCTTTGTGTTTCTCAGAGGAGAAAATGAACAACTGGGAAGACCTCATATAGGAAATGAAACTTGGGCTGAACCCAGAAGGAAGTTTCTTTTTCTAAGAATGGAGGAGGAAAATGAGGGTAGGAAGGTGAAATGACTGAAAAAAAAGGGAAGGTTTTCAGTCTCTTGCAGATCAAAAGGTCATTTTGCTTTGATTGGACCTGATAGTTCCTAACATTAATGACAAGCACAAAAGAAGATGAATTTATAATGGAGGCCAAAGTGGGTAGTTTGCCATTTTGAAGTTATATATGGAAATGTGGAGGGGAAATGTTTATGGCATTTGAGCAGGCCATAACACAGCCTTTGAAAACTAGTGACCTAAGGAGTTAAAGAATGCTCAAAGTGGTAACAGAGCTGGGCTTTGAATAGAGCTAGGGATTCTGATGGATGCTAGTAAGAAGGGAGTGCATTATAGACATCGGATATTATTTGTTCAAAGGCATGAGAGAGAATTCTGGGTTCAAAGAATAACCATTAGTGCAGTTTGGCTAGAATATAGAGTGTATGGTAAGTAAGTAACATGAAATAAGTCTAGAGAAGTAGGCTGGAGACACATGATGCCACACTTTAAGTGTCAGAATAGTTTGTCATTTATCCTAGAGACAAGAGGGAGTCTTTGAAAGTTGTTAAGCAAGAGAATGACATGGTCAGACCTGTGCTTTGGGAAGATTATTTTGGTAACTGTGTGCAGGTGGATTGGGAGAGTAGAAAGCCAAGATAGGAACATGAATCCCCTCTCCAATATCCCTGACAAATGGTCATGTAGCCTCTGCTTGAAGATCTTCACTGGAGAGGAACCCAACTACCTATGAAATTGGTCTATTCTCCTTTGGGGCAGTTCTAATGGGTATTTTTCATTTGAACCACCCTTAGCAAGAAAAATGAGTCTGTCATGCCTTTAGATATCTTTACTGGGATTTTGGGGGGAGTGTCCTTGTATGATGTTGGACAAGTCAATTACCCTTTCTGGACCTCAGTCTCCTCATCTGTAAAAGGAGGATATTGGACTAAAGATAACCTATACGTTCTCTTCCAGCTCTGAATTTATGATTCTTGATCTGGGGAAATAAAAAGTAGAAAAGATATGGTCTCAAGGGCAACACAGTGAAGCTTCCAATTTCAGTTTGAACTAAGTAAGGGCTTTTTACCTCTCATTTGGGTCATGAAGGGTTCAGGACTTCCCTGTCCAGGTCCACCAAGACAAAAATGCAGCCACAAACTTCAGCCACTTCAAAACCTTTAGCAAACAAGGAAGCAAAAGCACCCAACTGGGTATATCCTGACCTATCCAAGGAAACTATCCTTATTCCAGGAGACCAGAATTCTTAAATTCTCCAGAATCATGGCCCTATACAGGTCCCTTTTGCAGGCTCCACTTGGCTTGATTCTTCCCTGGTGAAGTCAAAACCCTGTAATAACACTGAATTTTAAACTAGGAAACACACTCTGGTTTGCACAGAGACAAATTCCCCCATGGAACCCTGAAGGGTGAGGAGGCAGAATGTCATAGGGGCTATTTCTTTCAGTATCCAAGGGCCTGCGTGTTCTAAGGTAAATATTTATTGTGCATGTATTAAGTATTTCCAGTGGCCACAGAGAGAAAAGGACTATAAATATGTTCATGTGTTTACATGGTCATCAATTAGTCAGACTTCAACTGGAAAACAATAATCACTTATGTAGGCAGTCCTGAGGTTGGCATAGCTTAAGATGTTTGCAGAGACATAAACAAATGTATAAAAATAAATTAGTGTAATACATCCTTAATCCAAAAAGGTTTGCTAAAATAAAAAGAATATAAAGATAAAAAACTTATGTATATGGCAAAAACTATTTTTCATATACACACACATATAAATACACAGTCAAACTATATATATATATATATATATATATATATATTTATATATTTACACACATGCACATAGACAGCAAGAGTTCATATATATGGCAAGTGTCCTACCATCTCCTATAAAGGTCTCATGATATAGACTAACCGAGATGAGCATAATATTGGTGGCATAGATATTAAATTTTGGCAATGACAATATACTAATGCCCTGGCAGATGGTTCTCTGCTATCCCTGAAGGTAAATTCACAGCTCACCTGTCCTTCAGATGAATGAGCTTTACCTCCAGCACAGAAAGCCTATATGAAACATCAACTGATTATTTTAAAATCAATTGAATAATTTATTAGAAAAAAAGGGATTTTAAGTCAAGGTTAATGATTGGTATATTAGAGCATGTAGATCACTTTGATGGATCATGTCAAGGCATTCTACAAGCAATAATAATTAGAATTAATATTTGTAAAGTGCTTTAAATATTACAAAAATATTTTTATACATAATATTCTCATTTGAGCTTCACAAATCCCTGTGACAAAAGTTTATATATATAAAACCCTCGTTTTACTGATTGAGGAAAATGGGACTCAGGTTAAATGACTTGTATCTGTGTCATACAACTAGCAAACAGAATTAATGAATAAAAAAGTATTCATTAAGCACTTACTATGCACCAAGCACTGTGTTAAACAGAAAAATCAAGACAGTCCCTATAACTCAAGGAATTGGGGAAACAACATATAAAAGAAAGTTCAGCTCTAAGGCAGCTGGGAAGGATCAGAAGTCCCAAGGGTTCAGTGATGGAGTGAATGGTAAGGCTCAGGCACAGGGGCTCTTAGCTTAGATAGATAGTTAAGAGGACAATGCCAGAATATAGGAAACTAAGGCAAATGTATAAAAATAAGAATCATTCCCCAATTAATAAATGGTCAAAAGATATGAACAGGCAGTGTTCTGAAGAATAAATCAAAGCTATCAATAGTCACATCTGAGATTCTGCCTCACACCTATCAAATTGGCTAATGTGACAAAAAAGGAAAATGAGAGATATTGGAGCGGATGTGGGAAAATTGGGATACTAATGCACTGTTGGTAGAGTTGTGAACTGATCCAACCATTCTGGAGAAAAATTTGGAACTATGCTCAAAGGTATATAAAACTAGGCATATACTTTGACTCAACAATACCATTACTATGTCTATATGCAAAAGAGATCAAAGGAAAAGGACCTATATGTACAAAATTTTTATAGCAGGTCTTTTGTGGTGCCAAAGAATTGAAAATTGAGGGGATACCCATGAATTGGGTAATGAAGGAACAAGTTGTGGTATATGATTGTAATGGAATACTATTATGCTATAAAAAATGATGAGCAGGATGGTTTCATAAAAACTTGGGAAGACTTATATGAACTGATGGAAAGTGAAGTAAGCAGAACTAGAAAAACATTGTACACAGTAACAGCAATATTGTAACAATGATCAGCTATGAAAGATTTAGCTACTCTATTGAATACAATGATCCAAGACAATTCCAAAGGACTCATGATGCAAAATACTATCTACCTCCAGAGAGAGAACTGCTGAATTCTAGGTACAGGTTGAAGCTTATTGTTTGTTATCTTCTTTGTTTTTCTTTTAAAATTTTTTATTAGCAATATGGCTAATATAGAAACATTTTGCATGATTTCAAATGTATAATGGGTATCATATATCTTGTTTTCTCAATGGGTGGGCGAGGGAGGGAGAGAATTTGGAACTCAAAAAAAATTTTTTAATGAATGTTTAAAATTTTAAAAGAAGCAGCATCAGAAGAAGGATAGTGCCAGGGAGACTACAAAGCATAGAGACAGGGAAGATGATAAGGTCTGGTGGTCCTTGATCTTATTAAAAGGAATGCAGTTGTTGACTTCCAACTCATTTAAGTACTATGAACTATTGTCAAGCAGACTTGCCAAAGTGGGAGGGTGGCCCTGATTAGGGCCATTCTAGATGGATTCTGAGACAACTCAGGGACAGGTGAGAGATAAGAGGAGTGGAGCAAATCTAGCATTTTGTCTAGTATACCATGCTTCCTTTAGTAGAAAGAACTCTTCAAATAACTCATTGGATCAGAAATGAGAGCTGTTTTACGGGGTGTAACATTAATGGGATTTAAGATCTTCCCTGTCTATTAATAAGCCTCATGTGGAGCCCATTAAGGGAAGCTTGCTGAGGGGAGGCTTGCTTGTAGGAAGGCTTTCACACCTTTTGCTACTTTCTCATTAGGCACTGCCAGGAAGGTTGTGATGCCTTCTGGCTCTGAGAAGTATATATACTCTGAATTGGTATTTTGTTTTGAGGGCTTAGGAGAAAGATCTTGTGATTCCTTGGTAGAGATTCTGAGGGGCCATATGTTCAGAGCTTCCTCAACTGCTCAGATATAAAGGCTCTCTTGATCCAGGGATGTATGTAAAGTGTGTAGCAATATTGCTTTGATTCGAGCAGTTAGAGTCCTGCCTGTTGGTCTTTATTTCTCTGCTTGTATTTTTTTTCTGTTTGTATTTTCTCTGAAGTTCAGGGTTCTGACTTTTCCCCTGAACTAGTGAATGTAATTTTAAAAGATTGTTGAATAGGTGGAGTGCCAAGATGGCAGAAGGGAAGCAGTAACTTTTCTAAGCTCCTCTGTGAATCCCATCACTAAATTTTAAAAGGTGAATCTGAATGGATTTTGGAGTGACAGAATCCACTGGGAGATGGAGCATGGCAGAATCCAGCCCAGGAAAGTACCCAAGTGGGTTGGGGCAGAGGGAGCATGGAGCATGAGCTGGGGTTGCAGCAGCTTGGACTAGAGAGTGGACTACAGCAGAAAGAGAAGGTGCCCCAGCCAGCAGACTCAACCACCTCAAGGGTGATTCACATCTGTCTCACCACAGGATGGGAGGATCCCTTGGAGCTGGGTAAGAGAAAGCTCAGGGCCCTCAGCAGAGACAGCAGCTTCTCATGGGGCTATCAGCCCCCACCCTGGAAGTTTAAAAATCACCAGCCTGATTTTCCAGGGGCCAGGATGGCAAAGTAAACTCTGGCTGCTCTGATTCCCCCTCCCTGAACAAGAAAACTCAGAGATAAATGTCCCACCCATAGTAAAATCCTGAAATAGCAGAAATAGCCTCAGGCTTAGAAGTCACAGAGAAATGGTGTAACTGAGGCAGTAAGGAATCTGAAGAGAAGAGCAGGAGGGGTCCCAACAAGCCTCACCTCACTTGACCAGCAAAAGCCAGCCTGAACTGTAGCCCAGGGGCATAGAGGCAGAAAGCTGAGAAGGCTGGACCACCCCTCCCCCACAGTTTACTCTGTGAGCCTCAGGGTAACTCAGGGAAAATACTCAGGGAGAGTCCTGGCCTTGGCCTCAATTTAGACACCCAGAGGCTACAGCACATAGAGCCAACAACCAGATACCTAGCTCCCAGCCTGAGAAACTTGGGTCAGAGTCATCTGTACCCCAGGAGCAGAAACACACTTTAAAGGACAGGAAATAGGCAATTACAATGGGCCAGAAGCAACTTGCAAAGGCTAGACCAAAGACAATAGAATCCTATTATTCTGAATGAGAAGAATCACTTTCAGGAGACACCACAGACTCTGTTTCCACACCTGAGACCACAGATGGAAATATGAACTGGTCTCAAGCCCCAAAAGCATTTTTGGAGGGGCTCAAGAAAGATTTTAAAAGTCAAATTAGGGAGGTAGAAGATAAATTTAAATCTACAGTGACCAAATTGGAAAAGAAGTCTCACTGAAGAAAACAAATCCTTAAAAAGTAAAATTTGTGAACTAATTGGAGAAAATACCTCCCTAAAAAAGGACCTTCAAAAACCAACTGATGAAAATAATTGACTAAAAATTAGAATTAGTCAAATCGAAACTCAGGACTCTATGATGCACCAAGAGTCAATCAAACAAAGCATGAAGATTGAAAAACTGGAAGAAAGTGTAAAATATCTCACTGGAGGAGGCGGAGCCAAGATGGCAGAGTAGAAACAGCGTGTCCAAGCCACTCTGCCCCCAGATCTCCTCCAAAATATGTAAAAGGGGACTCTGAACAACTTCTGGAGCCCCAGCACCCACAGAACGACACAGAGAAGCTAACCTCCCACTGAGGACAGCCCAGCAGCCCTGCAGGAAGGACCAGCGCAGCGCTCTGGAAGCCAGCAGTGCAGCTTGCAGTACACAGAGAGCCGAGCCCAGGTCCACATGAGCGGTTTTAGCCCGAGGGCAGCCGGGCCAGCAGCCAGCCGGAGGGACCCCAGAACACCAGCAGCTGTGGCGACTCCAGAATTATCAACATAGACATGTCTAGGACAAAGTGAGAGGTTAGTGCCCTATGGACTTTGGGACCACTATTTGGGGAACATGTCGGCTTCCTCCCCTGGGGGCTAGAAGCCGCTGAGGAGACACGCCATTTTGTAGTTTTCAGAGGCAGCTCCAGCTCCTGGCCTGCGAACTGTAAGGAGATCCAGTGATCAGTCTTGGGGGGTAATCGCTCTTGCTTTAACCTCCCTGGATCTGGATTGTGATCTGGGGTGGAGGTCGTGGGTGGGTTTCCAGCTTGCCAGAAACGGAAGTTGTCCCCCACACATTCGGGACAAAAATTTTCCTATCTGGCGGCAGAGCCATAGTGTGGCAACAAGCCCAAAAGTCAAGTAATTAAGTGACAACATGCCAAGGCAAAGGAAACAAATTAAACAGAAAAATGCAACCTTAAACTCCTACTTTGGGGGCAAAGAGGATCGAAGCATGGAACAGTCAGAGAACTGTGAGGTCAGAAATCCTGCTCCAAAAGCCCCAGGGGAAAACATGAGCAGGTTGCAGGCCATAGAGGACCTTAAGAAGGACTTTAAAAGTCAAATAAGAGAAGTGGAGGAAAAATTGGAAAGAGAAATGAGAAGGATGCAGGAAAAGTATGAAATGAGGGTCAACAGCCTGACTGAGGAAAACAACACCTTAAAATATAGACTAACTCAAATGGCAAAGGAGGCCCAAAAGGGCAATGAGGAGAAGAATGCCTTAAAAAGTCGAATTTGCCAGATGGAAAAAGAATCTCAAAAGTTCACTGAGGAGATTCATTCCTTCAGAGTTAGACTGGAGCAAATGGAAGCTAATGAGAAATCAAGATGCTGTTAAGCAGATCCAAACAAATGAAAGATTAGAAGGCAATGTGAAATATCTCATGGGAAAAACCACTGACCTGAAAAATAGATCCAGGAGAGACAATTTAAAAATTATTGGACTACCTGAAAGCCATGATCAAAGAAAGAACCTAGAAATCACCCTTCAAGAAATTCTCAAGGAAAATTGCCCTGATGTTTTAGATCCAGAGGGCAAAATAGAGGTTGAAAGAATCCACCGATCACCTCCTGAAAAAGATCCCAAAAGAAAACTCCCAGGAATATTATAGCCAGGTTCCAGAATCCCCAGATCAAGGAGAAAATACTACAAGCAGCCAGGAAGAAACAATTTCAATATTGTGGAAACACAATCAGAATAGCCCAGGACCTGGCAGCTTCTACACTGAGGGATCGAAGGGCATGGAATATGATATTCCAGAGGGCAAAAGAGCTGGGAATGAACCCAAGGGTCACCTACCCAGCAAAACTGAGTATTTTGTTTCAGGGGAAAATATGGTCATTCAGTGGAATAGAGGACTTTCAAGCATTCTTGAGGAAAAAACCAGAATTGAATAGAAAATTTGACATCCAGATACAAGAAGCAAGAGATGCCTGAGAAGGTAATCAGGGAAAAGAAATCAAAAGGAACTTATCAAAGTTGAACTATTTACATTCCTATATGGAAAAACAATAGCTGTGACTGATGAAATCTTTCTCAGTATGAAAATAATGGAAGAAGGGTGTATGGTCATATGAATACATATGTGAATGTGTGTATATATGTTTACAGTTATATATGGATAGAGGGCATAGGTTGAATTTGTTGGGAAGGGAGGATACTCAAGGGGTGAAATTATGAGGTGAGAGAGGAAAGTGGCAAGAGGAGATGGGGAGAGACAGGGTAGGGTAAACTATCTCATGTAGAAGAAGCAAGGGGAAGTGGCTGCAAGGGAGGGGAAGAATAGGAAGGCAAAAAGGCAAAACCACATTCTCATTGAATTTGGTTCAGGGAGAGAATGACATACATACTAAATGGGATATCTCAATCTGCAGCAGAATAGGGGGAAGGGGGATGAGAGGAGGGATGATGGATGGGAGGGCATCCTTGGGGGGAGGGGAGGTTGGAAGTACCCACTATAGAAGAGGGACAGGATCAAGTAGGGAATGGACCAGGTTGGGGGTAGGATGAATAGGAGGGAATTATGAGCAGCCTTGTACAATATATCTACTATGATAATGTTTTGCATAGCTAGACATGTACAACATATATCTTCCCAGAGGGAATGGGTGACAAGGGAGGAAGAGAATGGATCTGAAATTCGAGGTCTTAAAATTAAATGTTTCAAATATATATAAATACTATTATTAATACTCTTTTGCTTGTAATTGGGAGATAAGATGTGCAGGCATTGGGACACAGAGATTCACCTTCCTCTAATGGAAAAGTCGAAGGGGGTATGGGAGAAGGTATGGGAGAGAGCAGATTGGAGGAAGCGATATCTTGTGGGACTGCTATTCTGGGAGGGTGGGTAGGGGAAAAACAGGGGGGAAATGATTGTAACTCAAAATTTGGCGGAAATGAATGATGTAAAACAGAAGTTAATAAAGCATTTGTTTTAAAAAAGGGTTATACATAGATAGAGGGTGTGGGTATAAATGAACTAATCTGATGATAAAAAAAACCTTATAGGGGCGGAGCCAAGATGGCGGAGTAGAAACAGCTCATCCAAGCCTCTCTGCCCCCAGATTCTCCACAAACTATGTAAAAAAGGACTCTGAAAATCTTCTGGAGCCCCAGCACCCACAGAACGACACAGAGAAGCTAACCTCCCGCTGAGGACAGCCCAGCACCCTGCAGGAAGGACCAGCGCAGTGGTCTGGGAGCCGGCAGAGCGCAGAGCGCAGGAGCCGAGCCGAGCCCAGGTCCACGTGAGCCGAGGTTTTAGCCCCAGGGCGGCAGGGCCAGCAGCCGGCTGGAGGAACCCCAGAACACCAGGAACTGTGGAGACGCCAGAATTATCAACATAGACTTGCCTAGGACAAAGTAAGAGGTTAGTGTCCTATGGACTTTGGGACCTGTATTTGGGGAATGCGTCAGCTCCCTCCCCTGGGGGCTAGAAGCTGCTGAGGAGACAAGCCACTGTGTAGTTTTCAGAGGCATTTCTGGCTCCCAGCCTACAAATCGTGGGGAGATCCAGCGATCAGTCTTGGGGGGTAATCGCTCTTGCTTTAACCTCCCTGGATCTGGATTGTGATCTAGGGTGGAAGTTGTGGGTGGGTTTATAGCTTGCCAGAAACGGAAGTTGCCCCCCACACGTTTGGGACGAAAATTCCTCTATCTGGCCTTAAAGCCATAGTGTGGCAACAAGCCCAAAAGTCAAGCAATTAAGTGGCAACATGCCAAGGCAAAGGAAACAGAAAAATGCAACCCTAGACTCCTATTTTGGGGGCATAGAGCGGGAAAAGGACTGTGAGGTCAGAAGTCCTGCTCCAAAAGCCCCAGGGGAAAACATGAGTGGGTTGCAGGCCATAGAGGACCTTAAGAAGGACTTTAAAAATCAAATAAGAGAAGTGGAGGAAAAATTGGAAAGAGAAATGAGAAGGATGCAGGAAAAGTATGAAATGAGGGTCAACAGCCTGACTGAGGAAAACAACACCTTAAAAAATAGACTAACTCAAATGGCAAAGGAGGCCCAAAAGGGCAATGAGGAGAAGAATGCCTTAAAAAGTCGAATTTGCCAGATGGAAAAAGAATCTCAAAAGTTCACTGAGGAGATTCATTCCTTCAGAGTTAGACTGGAGCAAATGGAAGCTAATGACTTTATGAGAAATCAAGATGCTGTTAAGCAGATCCAAACAAATGAAAGATTAGAAGGCAATGTGAAATATCTCATGGGAAAAACCACTGACCTGGAAAATAGATCCAGGAGAGACAATTTAAAAATTATTGGACTACCTGAAAGCCATGATCAAAGAAAGAACCTAGAAATCACCCTTCAAGAAATTCTCAAGGAAAACTGCCCTGATGTTTTAGATCCAGAGGGCAAAATAGAGGTTGAAAGAATCCACAGATCACCTCCTGAAAAAGATCCCAAAAAGAAAACTCCCAGGAATATTATAGCCAGGTTCCAGAATCCCCAGATCAAGGAGAAAATACTACAAGCAGCCAGGAAGAAACAATTTCAATATTGTGGAAACACAATCAGAATAGCCCAGGACCTGGCAGCTTCTACACTGAGGGATCGAAGGGCATGGAATATGATATTCCAGAGGGCAAAAGAACTGGGAATGAACCCAAGGGTCACCTACCCAGCAAAACTGAGTATTTTGTTTCAGGGGAAAATATGGTCATTCAGTGGAATAGAGGACTTTCAAGCATTCTTGAGGAAAAAACCAGAATTGAATAGAAAATTTGACATCCAGACACAAGAAGTAAGAGATGCCTGAGAAGGTAATCAGGGAAAAGAAATCAAAAGGAACTCATCAAAGTTGAACTATTTACATTCCTATATGGAAAAGCAATAACTGTGACTGATGATATCTTTCTCACTATGAAAATAATGGAAGAAGGGGGTGTGGTCATATGAATACATATGTGAATGTGTGTGTATATGGTTACAGTTATATATGGATAGAGGGCATAGGTTGATTTTGTTGGGAAGGGAGAGTACTCAAGGGATGAAATTATGAGGTGAGAGAGGAAAGTGGCAAGAGGAGATGGGGAGAGACATGGTAGGGTAAACTATCTCATGTAGGGGAAGTGGGTGCAAAGGAGGGGGAGAATAAGGAAGGCTAAAAAGGCAAAACCACATTCACATTGAATTTGGTTCAGGGAGAAAATGACATACATACTAAATGGGATATCTCAACCTGCAGCAGGATAGGGGGAAGGGGGATGAGAGGAGAGATGATGGATGGGAGGGCATCCTTGGGGTGAGGGGAGGTTGGAAGAACCCACTATAGAAGAGGGACAGGATCATGTAGGGAATGGACCAGGTGGGGGGTGGGATGAGTGGGAGGGAATTATAAGCAGCCTTGTACAATATATCTACTATGATAATGTTTTGCATAGCTAGACATGTACAACATATACTGAATTACTTATCTCCCAAGAAGGAATGGGTGACAAGGGAGGAAGGAAATGGATCTGAAATTCGAGGTCGTAACATTAAATGTTTCAAATATATATATAATACTATTATTAATACTCTTTTGCCTATAATTGGGAGATAAGATGTGCAGGCATTGGGACACAAAGATTCATCTTCCTCTAATGGAAAAGTCGATGGGGGTATGGGAGAAGGTATGGGAGAGAGCAGATTGGAGGAAGCGATATCTTGTGGGACTGCTATTCTGGGAGGTTGGGTAGGGGAATAATGGGGGGAAAGTGATTGTAACTCAAAATCTGGCGGAAATGAATGATGTAAAACAGAAGTTAATAAAGTATTTGTTTAAAGAAAAAAAAAACCTTATAAAGAGGTTCAAAGTGACTGTAATGGGATAAAAGGAAAGGATGAGGCAGAAAAGGTAAATTATATCATACAAAGAGGCACAAAAACATAAGATAGTAGAGGGGAAGGAAAAAAGAAGAGGAACATCATTTGAACATTATTCTCACTGGTTCTGGTTCAAAGAGGGATCAACATAATCAGTTAAGTTTAAGATTCTATCATGAAAAGACACAAAAACTCATTAAATAGAGAGAAAGGAGGGAGGGAGAGGAGCACTGTATGAAATTTACTCTCATTGGTTTGGGGTCAAAGGGGGAATAACATATTCTGATAAGTATAAAAATCTATTGTGTCCTATAGGCAGTAGGAGGGTAAGAGGTGGATAAGAGGGGAGAGGATTAGAAGGGAAGGAAATAGTAGTAAGGGGACAGGGTAGGTAAAGAAGTGGGGGTCATATAGAGAGAACACTGAAGGAGGCAGTGGTCAAAAGGAAAACCCTTAAGGAGGGGAAGGGAGAAGGAAGAAACAAAAACATAAGCAGGGGAGGGAATAGGATGGAGGGAAAGAGATAGATAGTCATCATTACTGGGAATGTGAATGGGATGAACTCTCCCATAAAACAGAGGCAGATAGCAGAATGGATTAAAAACCATAATCTTACAATATGTTGTCTACAATAAACACATTTGAAACAAAGGGATACCCACAGGGTAAAGGTAAAAGGCTGGAGTAGAATATATTATTCTTCAGCTAAAGTAAAAAAAGCAGGGGTAGCAATCCTTATCTCAGATAAAGCAAAAGCAAAAATAGACCTAATTAAAAGAGATGAGGAAGGAAACTATTCCCTGCTAAAAGGCACCATCGAAAACGAAGCACTATCATTACTTAACATATATGCACCAAGTGGTATAGCGTCCAGATTCCTAGAGGAGAAGTTAAGGGAATTAGAGGAAGAAATAGATAGCAAAACTATACTAGTGGGGGACCTTAATCTCCTCTCTGAACTTGATAAATCTAACCTCAAAATAAACAAGAAAGAAGTTAAGGAGGTGAATAGAATTTTAGAGAGGCTAGACATGATAGATCTCTGTAGAAACCTGAACGGGGATAAAAAGGAATATACTTTCAAAACTGGGCATGGATCATTATCTAACACCATATACCAAAATTAAGTCTAAATGGGTGTGTGATCTAGGTATAAAGGATGATAGTGTAAGCAGTCTGGGAAAGCAAGGAATAGTTTACCTGTCAGATTTATGGAGAGGGGAAGATTTCATGACTAAACAAGAATAAGAGAGCATTATAAAATGCAAAAGGGATAACTTTGATTACATGAAACTGAAAAGCTTCTGTACAAACAAAGCCAATGTAACCAAGATTAAGAGGGAAGTGGGAAATTGGGAAAGAATTTTTATAACCAATGTCTCTGATAAAGGCCTCATTTCTAAAATATACAGGGAACTCAGTCAAATCTATAAGAATGCAAGTCATTCCCCAATTGATAAATGGTCAAAGGATATGAACAGGCAGTTTTCAGAGGAAGAAATTAAAGATATCTATAAGCATATGAAAAAAGTGCTCTAAATCACTATTGATTAGAGAAATGCAAATCAAAACAACTCTGAGGTACCATGTCTCACCCCTCAGATTGGCTAAGATGACAAAACAGGAAAATGACAAATGTTGGAGAGGATGTGGGCAAATTGGAACACTAATGCATTGCTGATGGAGTTGTGAACTGATCCAACCATTCTGGAGATCTGGAATTACGCCCAAAGGGCTATAAATAATTTCATACCCTTTGACCCAGCAATACCACTTCTAAGGTTGTATCCCAAAGAGATTATAGAAGTGGGAGGAAGACCCATATGTACAAAAATATTTATAGCAGCTCTTTTTGTGGTGGCAAAGAATTGTAGATTAAGGGGGTGCCCATCAATTGGGGAATGGCTGAACAAGTTGTGGTATCTGCATATAATGGAATACTATTGTGCTATAAGAAACGAGGAGCAGATGGGCTTCATATTTACCTGGAGAGGCTAAACTGATGCTGAGTGAGAAGAGTAGAACCAGGAGAAATTTGTACACAATTACAGACACAATATATGTGTGATGACCAACTATGATAGACTGGACTCTTCTCAGCAATGCAGGGTTATAAATCAACCTCAAAAGACTCATGATGGAGAGAGATGTCTATACACAGAGAAAGAACGGAGTTTGAATCCAGATTGAAGCAAACTACCTGCTCTTTTTCTTTTTCTTGTTTGGTTTTGTTTCCTCTTTCCCATTGTTCATTCCATCTGATACAATCCTTCTTTATAACTTGACAAATGTCTAATGTGAAAGTATTTGCAGATCCTATACTTGATTGTATGCTGCCATTGGGCGGGGGAAGGGAGAGAAAATTTGAAACTCAAGCAATTGTGGAACTGAATCTTGTAAACTAAAAGTAAACAAATTAATAAGACCAAAAAGTTTTTTAAAAAGAAAGAGATATATAAAGAAAAAAGATTGTTGACCCCCTCAACAGCAACCTTTCATAGTAAAACAGATCTAATAACGTGTTAGCAGCCATCTTGGGTATTCCAATATGGTTGTTGCTACAGGTGGATCCCCTTGCAGGGAACTGAGAAGTATGAGAAAAAGAAATTTTACAAGCTATTTTTAACAATGACTATAGTCCTCATTGATACATATGACCTCAGGGATTTGGGGGACTGTGGTTCCATGACCTACTTAGCAAGCCAGTCATGTAATGGATAGAGTGCTAGAGTTGGAGTCAGGAAGGTCTGGGTGCAAATCCCACCAGTGATAATTTACTATCTGTGACCATGGGCACACCATTTAACCTCTTTGAATCTCAGTTTCCATATATGTAAAATAAGGATAGTAATATCTAGAGGGCTTGTCCTATTACTTTGAGGTTTAAAAGGAAGGAAACAGGTATTTATTAAGCACTAAGTATGTACCAGAAACAGGGCAGCTAGGTGGCACAGCAAATAGAGTACTGGGCTTGGAACCAGAAAGACTCATGTTCATAAGTTCAAATCCATCCTCAGACACTTACTTGCTATGTGACTCTGGGTGAGTCACATAACCCTGTTTGCCTCAGTTCCTCATTTATAAAATGGGCTGGAGAAGGAAATGGCAAACCCCTCTAGTATCCTTACCAAGAAAACTCCAAATGGACTCACAGAGAGATGGACATGACTGAAATGACTCAACAACAAAAAATATACCAGGTACAGTGCTAAGCACTGGGGATATAAATACAAGCAAAAAAAGTGAGCCCTCAAGGAGCTTACATGGTTTTTAAGTCAGAGGAAGACAAGAACTAAGCTAGGAGGAGGATGAAGGACATCTAGCCTCAGTCTTTCCGCAAAATGGAGGTTCCAGGAAGAGCTCCCAAAGAGGGATGGGCCTTGTGGAGCGAGTTTGTGGTGAGTGGCCCCCAGGGGTGGTAGGTTATTAGAGGGTGAAGAAACCCCAAGTATGGAGGGAAACTTCAGGAGGAGCCAGTCACAGAAGGGGTGAGTGTTCTAAATCTGAGGACATCAGGACCTGGACCAAGAGCAGAAGGAAGGCAGGCCAACCTTGGCCCCTCCACAAGCCTCTAGGAAGGTGTGATTATTTTCAATGAAACAATTATTATCTTCCCTTTGGTTCTGTAGAAGGTAATTCAGTGGGAGAAAGGCTAGGTTTCCTAGAAAGCAGAAGAGGAGACAGAGATTGTGATAGGAGATACTTTATGCCAAGTAAATAAAACAAAGTGACATTCCAATGATTTTTGTGAGCTTCATCAACATTATTTTGACCTAATCAGGGACCATCAAGGTTTAAACATGTCATATGATGCTAAAGGTAAGATTGATTTAAATCACTCTGAAAGCGAAGTTATCCCAATATTGCAGGAAAAAAAATTAGGACTCTGTGTAGATCTAGGCATGAACCTATAGGATGAACTGTATTTTAGAAATTCTATTTCTGTACTGAGGAAGTTATAGGTGGCACAGAGAATAGAGGACCTGGAGGCAGGAAGACTCATCTTCCTGAGTTCAAATCTGACCTCAGGCACTTACTTAGATATGTGACCCTGAGCAAGTCACTTATAACGCTGTTAGCTTCAGTTTCTTCATATGTAAAAGGAAATGGTAAACCACTCCAGTATCTCTGCCAAGAAAACCCCAAACAGGGTTGTAAAGAGTCAGACATGACTGAAATGACTGAACAGCACTGAGGCAGAGCTTACTACATTGATAGGAGGGATGTGTCCCATAACGTGTCTCAGATGTTAGGGAGTTTTGGTGGAAGGTCTAGAAACCCTATGTGATGGATGTCATGACAGCTTTGATGATTCAGATCCATAGGATGGTCTGAGTACTACTGCTTATTGTATTATGACATCTTTCTAGGACCCCGATTGCTGGCAATCCAATGCTCACTCCTCAGGGTTCAATGGAGGACCTCAGAATGGCATTAGCTAATACTGTTCCTGCCATACTTGGCAGCAATGCTTGGACTGCCCATCCTTCACTCTTATCAGATGACCAGCCTGCTTCTTTTTAGGCATTATATGTCCTTCTGTTCAAGTTATTGGTCATGTGCTATAGACTACTTCTGTCTTTAGCCTTTGATTGGTGGGTAAATCATAACTCACCCTTTTCCTCTAACTGACCCATTCTTTATTATCCTGGTTCATCACTAAGACATTGTCACTGCAAATTGTATCCTCGAGAGGCAGGCAAGTAAGTGGTACAGTGGGTAGAACTCTGGGCCTGGAGTCAAGAAGAGCAGAGTTCAAATCCAGCCTCTCACAGTAGGAGCTGTGTGACCCTGGGTAAGTCATTTAACCTCTGCTTGCCTCAGTTTTCTCAGCTGTAAATGAGGGATTCTAATAGCACCTACCTCCCAAGGTTGTTGTGAAGATGAAATTAGATAATATTTACAAAGTACTCAGCATAGTACCTGGCACACAGTGAGTTATTTAATAAATACTTGTAATTACTGTCCCTTCAAGGGGCAGCTAGATGGAGCAGTGAGTAGAGCACCAGACCTGCAGTCAGGAGGACTTGTGTTCAAATCAAACCTCAGACACTTAATACACACACAAAAACTAGCTGTGTGACCTTGGGGAAGTCACTTAACCCCAATTGCCCTGCCTTCCCCCTCCAAAAAAACCCAAACAATTTCTATCCCTTGAAGATCAGATTGGCCAATCAATGACATGAGTGGTCCTGGCCCCAGCCCCTGGTCTGCCTTTCTCTTAGCTCCATCATGCGCAAAGAGAGGGAAAATAGAACAGACTGCCCTGGTGGGTGGGTAAAGCAGAGGAGAGAAGACCACAAGAATTGAATTTAAAAAACAAACAATTGAGGAAGAGCTGATCCCTAACATGACTTTTGAAGTCTATGAGTAAGATGGCAAGGGACATGTTTTGATTTACTTCAATGCTTCAAGGATTTGTTCTTTTATTGATCTGAAAACTGCTACTTACTTCCATGCATCCCACGGTGGATAATAATAATAATAATCATTATTATTATTATTAATAATAATAATAGTAATAAAAGCTTGCATTTGTAGAGTGTTTTAAGGTATGCAAAACACTTCACATATATTATTTCATTTAATCCCCACAACTACCCTATAAGATTGCTGCTATCATCATCCCCATTTTAAGAATGAACAAACTAGGGTGGCTACGCGGCACAGTGAGTAGAGCGCCAGCCCTGGAGTCAGAAGGACCTGAGTTCAGATCCGGCCTCAGACACTTAACACACACAAACAAAAAAACCTAGCCGTGTGACCTTGGGCAAGTTACTTAACCCAATTACCCTCCAAAAAAAAAAAAAGAATGAACAAACTAAGATTGACTAGAAGTTCACTAATTTATATTGCTGTTAAGTGTCTGATGCAGGATTCAAACTAAGGTCTTCCTGACTCAGTACAGTTCTATACGTCAAGGGTCAAACCTCCAATCTCTCTCCACTCCATTCCATTCTCTACTCAGCTACCTACAGTGAGCTTCCTAAAGCAAAAGTTTGATCATATCTCTTCCCCTCACTTATAAACTACAGTAGCTCCCTATTACCTTCTGGATTAAATAGAAACTCCTTTATTTAGCTCTTAAAGGCCTTGTAATCTGACCCCTTCCTGCCTTTTCAGTCTTCTCCTATTTTCACATACAGTGGACAGTCCTAAGACACTGGCTTCCTTGCTATAACTCACAGGAGATACTCTAATTCCTGACCTGAGAGGCATTTGCACTGACTGTCCCCTCCATACCTGAAATGCTCTCCTTCCTCATCTTTAACTCTTGGCTTTTCTGGCTTCTTTCCAGTTTCAGCTAAAATCCTACCTCATGCAAAAAGCCTTCCCTAACCCCCCTTGATGCTAGTGTCTTCCCTTTGAGACTACCTCCCATCCACCATATATATATATATATATATATATATATATATATATATCTTGTACATACAGAGTTGTGTGCGTGTGGTTTCCCCTATTAAATTGTGCCCCTTCCCTGGGGATATGGACTGTTTGTTTGTTTAGACTTTCTTTGTGTCTTCAGAGTTTGGCCCTTGCCTGATGTATGATAGGAACTTTGTAAACACTTGTTGATGGTTGACTGACTGGCTGACTAACAATATTCACTATGTCACCTACTTGGATGGTTTTTAAGAGTTGCTGTGGCTCAAAATTTTATCACACTGCAGATAATTTGATGATGAGCCTCTCCAAACATGTCCAAAGCTAGTCCTCATGGGATGAACATATTTTTTAATACAGGGAAATCAAATATATTCAAAGAACTTTATTTTGAGCCACATGTACCATGAACTGTCCAGGAAGTGTAATTCTGGAGGTGATTTATGATAAAAAAAAAAGGAGTTCATTTTATCAACTATATGTCAGGATGAATTATTCTTTTTTTTTAATGCAACTGTCATAAATTCTTTTCCCCTCTCCCCTCATTTCCCCGCTCCCTTTATTGGCCAAAGGTTGAAGAGATATCTTTTTTTTTTGGCTTTTTGGAGGGGGGAGGGCAGGGCAATTGGGGTTAAGTGATTTGCCCAAGGTCACATGGCTAGCGTTAAGTGTCTGAGGCCAGATTTAAACTCAGGTCCTCCTGATTCCAGGGCCAGTGCTATTCACTGCGCCACCTGGCCACCCCGAGAGAGATATCTAATTGACTAAGTAGAGATGTAGCTTTGGGAGGAAGGGAAATAAGCATTCATATAGTGCCTACTAGGTGCCAGGTACTGTGCTAAGCAGTTTTTTTTTTACAAATATTATTTTATTTTATCCTTACAATGATCCTAGGAGGTTGGTGTTATTATTGTCCCCATTTTATAGTTGAGGACATTGAGGAAAACAGAGGTCGAGTGACTTGCCCAGAGTCATACAGGGTCACAAATCAGAGGCCAGATTTGAACTCAGGTCATCCTGGCTCCACACCCAGCACTTTATCCACTGTGCCACCAGCAGTCTCTCATGGTATGGCACCAAAAGCCCACCAGCAATCAGCTTTCCAATCAGTTGAGAATGAGTTTGGGACTGTAAACCAATAAATAACCTTGGTCTAGAAGGACCAGGGTGGTGAACTAAATAACATGTTGTCACAAGGCTGCTGTGGTATGAAAGATGACATTGTTGTGGGGTGTAGAACACAGCCTGCACATAGTGTCATGAACTTCAGGCTTAAGCAGTCACATACACCATTTCAACTTGGATGACTGGCTCTCCTTGATACCTTCACCAAGCTCATCAACGTGGTTCCTTCTTATACTATATTGATCCCCATTCATAGATCAGAAATCATTTGCCCCAATTCCTCCTAATACCCATTATCCCTATTCTATATATCCCAGGGATCTCTTTGAGAGGAATTTCCAGTCATCTTATGTACCATTTTGTGGTACCAGCTCTGGGCCTGGAGTCAGGAGGACCTGAGTTCAAACCCAGCCTCAGACACTAGCTGAGTGAACTGTTTGCCTCAGTTTCCTGAACTGTAAAATAGGAGAAGGAAATGGCAAATCACTTCAGTATTTTTGCTAAGAAAATCCCATAAAAATGGAGTCAGGAAGAGTTGGACATGACTAAATGACTTAACAACAACAAACAAATCATTATGAATGGCATTCTCTTAGTTCTATTTTCTCATTCTGCATCAGTTCATAAAAGGCTTCCCATATTTCTCTGAATTTTTCATAATAATTTTTAGAGTGCAATAAATGTCTCATTACATTTATATGATACACTTTGTTGGGCTATTTTCCAATTAATAGCCACCCACTTTGTTTCCTTTTTTTTTCTTTGCTGCCTCAAAGACAATGCCTTGAATGAATGAATGAAAAAGCATTTATTAAGCACTTACTGTGTGCCATGTTCTTTGTACCTGGAGCACTGATCCTCTTCATCTCTGTCTCCCAGCTTCCCCAGCTTCCTTCAAGTCTCAGTTAAAGTCTCTCCTTCTTCCAGAAGCCCTTCTCAGTCCTTAATCTTAATGCTTTTCCCCTGAAATTATCTCCAATTGATCCTGTGCATATCTTGTTCATGCATAATTGTTTGCACGTTGTCTTCCCCATTAGACTATGAGCTTCTTGAGAACAGGAATTTCTTTTTCTTTTCTTTGTATCTCTAGCATCTGGTACAATGCCTGGAACATGGGTAGGAGCATAATAAATGCTGGTTGATTGACTGACTAATGGGAACATGTATGAGTGAGCGCTGGCCAGGGAAAGGTGTTTTGGTCTGAATAGTCATGGGGATAGTAAATGGTCTTTTCCATTTTTTTCCAATTTTCATACAGTAATTGGTCTTTTCCAAGAATGGTAGTTTTATTTGATTGTTGTTCCCAGAATTAGATTAAAAAGCTGAGTGGAGGGAGGGGATGGGTAGAAGTGAAGTTTGAAGGTGATATCATTTGAAGATGGCCAGAGGGATGCATGGTAGATCTGGGTCCCAGAGATCTGAGAAGTATAGCCAATCAGGAGTCCTAAGACAGACATTAGAGTGAGGAAGCAGAGCATGAACATCTCCAGAGAGAGCATCATGGATCTTATATGACTATTTTGTCACTTATGGGAATTTTCTTTTATTTTATTTGACCTCAGGGCTATTTGTCCAGCAGTGGGATGACTGGACCAAAGTGTATGATCAGTTTAATTTTGTTGTTGTTAATTTTTTTTCAGCAGTATCTAACTTTTTGTGACCCCTTTTTGGGGTTTTCTTGGCAAGTACACTGGAGTGGTTTGCCATTTCCTTCTCCAGATAATTTTACAAATGAAGAAATTGTGGTAAACAAGGTTAAGTGGCTTGTCCAGGCTCATACAACTACTGTTTGAGGGTCCATTTGAACTCCAGGCCCAGTGCTTTCTCCACTTTACCATCTAGGGGCCCATGTCATCTAATTATTTGTTCTTATATAATTCCAAATTGTCTTCCATAATGGTGACTAATTCACAGCTACAAAGTGTTTCAATTTCCTCACAGTTACTCCAGCATTTACTGTTGCTTTTTTAAAAATCGTCTTTGCCAATTTAATGGGTATGAAATGAAACCTCACAGTGGTTTTTCATTTTTCCCCATTATTTGTGATTTGAAAGCATCCTTTCTTATGGTTGGTGATTGCTTACATTTCTTCTTTTGAGAAATTTTTTTTTTGTTTATATTCTTTGACCACTTGATTTATAAACAATATTAGATTGGAATCTAAAGTTTACATGTTAATGAATAATGTAAAAAAGTATTTATTGAGGGGCAGCCAGGTGGTAAAGTAGATAGAGCACAAGCCCTGGAGCCAGGAAGACCTGAGTTCAAATTCAGCCTGAGACACTTCATACTTAACCAGCTGTGTGACCCTGGGCAAGTCACTTAAACCCTAATTGCCTCCAAAAAAAAAAAAAAGCATTTATTGAGCACTTACCAGATGTTAAATGATGAGGACACATATAGAGAAAAAAAAACCCAGTTCTTGCTCTCTAGGGATAACTCATACTCTAACTGGGGGAGATAAGACATTAAAAGAGAATTCAGCTATAAAGTGGGTGGAAAAGGCCAGAAGTCCTAAGGATTCCGTGGAGGGGTAGATGTTAAGGTCCAGAAATCCTTGGACTACACTAGCAGGTCAGAATACAGGACCAGGGGACCTTAACACACAGTGGCAGAATAAAGATGTTAATAGGACTGATAATTCTACAAACTCATCAGAAGGATTAGTGTTGGTGACTCCAAACTCATATACAATCGGTATGAACAGTTGCTATTCCATGGTGTCAGGGTGCCTTTGGGGTTGGGAAAAGGGCAAAGGGGAGGCAGTATGGGGAGAGGGGGCATCCTTGAGGGTAGATTTTCCTGCCACCTGGCTGCACTTGACTGAAAAGGGACAAACAATTTCTCAAGGAGTAATTGAAAGTTGAACAATCATCATGGTCACAGACAAAAGCAGAAAGGTTATCCAGTCAGGCAGGCAGTCTTTCTTGTTGTCCACACCATTATATTAAATACTAAGACTAGATGAGTTTCATAGGATTCCATCTTTGAAATGATTTTCTTAAACTCTTCAGAAGTTTATAGGGTATGAAATAAGGTCAAGGTAAATATTTTCTTGTGAGAAAACGCATTTCAAGTTTTTGTCCTTGAATGTACCTTTTGGCACTTCCAAGTCTATGTAAATCTTGAATGTATCTGGCATAATTCCTGGATTCTGTAGTCCCATGGTGATGTGAATGCAGTAGTTCCAAAGTTGTTAGGAAAAACATCTTTATATAAATCCAAAAAAGGTGGATGATTTAGGATTGGTTTGGGGCCATTTTAATTCAAGTAAATAAATGAACAAATCATTGATTAAATCTAATATAATTGGTGACATCAGAGAGGTCTGTGAATTTTTGTAATTGCTTCTTCAGTGAATGGGGAATTTTTGCCACATGACCTCTCCAAAACACTTATGGAAAACAATGCCCTAGTGTAACTGTGAGACTGTAATTAAAAGTTGTTGAGGCATCCAGGGATCCCCATGCAACTTTCTTTGCTCTTTTCAGGCACCAAAGGAATGGTATCAGTGTTTGCAACCTTCGATTATGTTTCTATGAGCAAGAACTATATTACATTTTTCTTTGAGAATAAGATCTATATTATATTTTGTCCTGTATGGCATAATAGCTGATTGCACTTCAAGGTTTAATGGGCTTTATATACATTCTCTCATTTGATCCTGACAACCCAGGTATGCACCTTGATTATTATTACAATCTTCACTTTACAGATGATGAAAATTACAATCTTCACTTTACAGATGACGAAATTGAAGCGCAGAGTTGAAGCCACTCATCTAAGGGAGGTTACAAAGCTACTAAATGATAGAATTGGGAGTCAAACCTGGATCTTTCCAACACCAAGTCCAGGACTACCTGTTATACCACACTGCCTCTTATTTCCTCCCAGAGATCTGGAGAAATGTTACCAATCCTAAGGTTCACTGGAGGAAGCAGAGCGTGAATGTTTCGAGAGAGTTGTACAATGGGTCTTTTATGAGAATTGTTTTTAATTTATGGGAACTTTCATGTAAATTCTTAAGACGGTGTTTATTGCTTCACCTTCAACAAAGGTGAACAACAAAGGTGTTTGTTGAATTGAATTGTGCATCTTTTATCGGGAGATGGGTCTATGACTGAAGTGAGGTGGAGGAGAGTCTAATTTAAATGCTTTTCACTCAAAACTCTTTTTTTTTTTTGTCTATTTCTCTCTTTTAAAAAGGTTGCTCTGCTTCGTTTCTTCAGTTTACTCCCTTTGGGTCCTCGTGCCTTGGAGGATTAAAGAACTAGAGACTGGCTCCACCTTTTAATGAATATGCAGCAACTGCTCAAGAGGGGGTTGGGAGGGAAGATGAATAAGAAACAACCTGCCTCTGAATGAAACTCTGGATCTGGCCCTGCAACCCCCCAGCCACCACACCACTGCCCTTAAAAAAAAAAAAAAAAACAAACCAACACAGTTCACTGATGGAGCCTGGGAAGCAGAAAGGAGCCGAGGGCCACCCTCAGGGATTTTTAGCCTCCTGTGAAGTTTAACATTTGGAGGTGCCCAAAAAACCTATTTTGGACTCTGGCTTGGAAGAGATACTTAAGGAGTTTTAACACTCCAGGAGAAAGTTTCCTCCAAACTTCCTAAGCCTTTTGATATGCAAATGAAGAGGGTCCTGACTTTGCAGACCAGAAAGATGTGATCCCTGAAATTTTGGAGTTTAGCAACTAAAGTCCCCATTTATTTCTTTGTGGGGGTGTTAATGTGTTTTTCTTCCGGTGCTGAATCCCTGCTGGGATGGATGGTTAATTCGCTCCACGGATCTCCCCTTTAACCCAGGAAGAATGCTGAGAAAGGTAAGCCGTGCTTCTTTTAGCCAGTTGTTAGGAGGGATGCGGAGAAGATTATACAAGATTGCCCTTCAGTGCCCAGTTGCTGGCCAGATGTTTGCAACAGGAGAGAGGAGGGAGGTAGGGAGGTGGTAAATGAGAGTGCATGCACGTGAGAGAAAGGCAGAGGGGCGGAAATGATGGTGGGATGAAGGTTAAGAAACTCAGGCTCTGGCAGGTGCACAATGGCCTGCGGGCTACAGTCCCGCCCCAGGCTAGTAGCGCTGCCTGCGGCTCCCCAGCCACAGCCTCACAAAGCTCGGGCTGGAGGAGCCCGCCCGCCCGTTGCCTTGGGAACGGAGGCAGGGTGGGAGGGAGGGAGAAAAGGGAGTACTTTGAAACTACCAGCAGAAACTTTGTTTCCTCCCCGACTCCCTGGAACTGGTTGCCAGGTGACGCTCTCCAGGGCCGCCAAAGGCTTTGGGAATTCTTCAGCTTTACAACTCGAACCTCTAACTGGTTTCTTCGAACAATCATGTCTCTTACCCTTAGGTAGCTCGGGAGACTCATCTTTTGTGTTTGCTGGTGGAGATTTCTTCTTTGCACTATTTCCTGAATGCTATTTTACTCTACTGGGGAAAATCTCCGGTTCTCTGATAGACGGTGTGAACAGCCTTTTTTCTTTTGAAGTCTTTCATTTCTCAAGTATTTTTAAGCCCCTGTTATGTTCCAAGTACTTTGCTAGGTGTGGGACTTGTCATTTTAAAGTCTTTTTATATTCTATCATCTGATTTTTCAAAGTTGCTTTATTTCTGAACATACAGAGGCAAATTCCAAATGTAGACCTAACCAGACTTCATCTTTAAAATGTTTATTTTTATTGGCGGCAGGGCCCTTGAGTTTTCAGGAAGAGTGGTATATTCAGATTCTGACATTTTCCTGCTTAGTAAGAAATCCCAAAATGTTTAGAAAAGATCATAAGACCAGAGGGTCAAAGATGTGGAGATGGGAAGCTATTTTAGAGTTCATCAAATCCAACCACTTCATTTTGCAGAAAAGAAAACTGAGGTTTCAGAGAGGCTTGACCCATGTTATCTTGTAACCAGCTTGGGACTACATCAAGGCTGAAAGACAGTCATTTCATTTTTTTTTTACTATTGTAGATAATAACCTTATGTGTAAATAAACTTACTAATGATTTTCTTATCACACTTTTTAGACAAATATTGCATGAAAAACAAGTGAGAATTGTTTTCATGTATTCATTCATCTATTTGCCTGCTATAATTATCCTCCTCCCCCCCCTTTTTTTTTTTGCCTTTTGGAGGGCAGTTGGGGTTAAGTAACTTGCCCGAGGTTACACAGCTAGGGGTGTGTGTGTGTGTGTGTGTGTGTGTGTGTGTGTGTGTGTGTGTGTGTGTGTGTGTTAAGTGTCTGAGACTGAATCCGAACTCAGGTCCTTCTGACTCCAGGGCCCGGGCTCTACTCACTGCACCACCTAGCCGCCCCCTCCCCCCCCTTTTAAAAACAATGATTGGAAGCTATAGTTTATTGCTTTATTCCTTTGGTATTTGTCCAGGATGAGAGCAGTCGTGGAAATTTGATTTAGGTTTCCTTAGGTAAAAAATTCAGGCCAGTCTCTAGCAGGTGCACAAAAGCCTTCGGACAGTAGCAGCAGCAGCCCCCCCACCCCCAGGCTGAAGAACTGAAGTTTGCCAAAGAGGCTGCCCTTGATTTTAACAAGCTGTTTTCTTCACACTCCAAGCCATTTCCTCCCCCGGGTCCATTATCTTTAAGGCCATCAACGTTGTCAGAGCTCAGACACTGCCAATCATTCCCAGAAACATAAAACTTCTCTTTTCCCATATCCCTTTGGACCAGAAGTCCATTCTGCACATTCCTTACAGTCATATGTGCATTAAAAATAATTTGGTGGTTTCTCCTTGGTCAGACAGTTTTTAAGATCAAGCACCAAAGGAACTCTGATAACTGGGAATTTCTTTTATAGCCTCAGCCTCCAGCTATATACTTCTACCTTGTTTTATGCAGTAGATACAGACTACTTAAGTATCAGGATGTAGATAGGTTCTTGAAAAGTTGTGGGAAAACTGAGGCTTCCTAAAACCAAGTTATACTTTGAATGCATTAAAGGACTCTGATTTATCTCTTTTGTAAATGTAGATATTCACATTCAGTATCAGGTTGGTTTAAAGAGAGACAGAGCTCTCTCATTCCATTTTCTTTATCCCAAACCTTCTTTCAGTCAAATTCTACACAGCTTTGACTGGCAGTTTGCTGAATGAGAAATTGCCCTCAACTTCCTGTGCCTTTTCTCCCCTAACACTCTCTCCCCTCCCCCACTGTGTTGGTCCCCCCTTTTTATTCTCCTCCCCACCCCGTTAATGTCTGTGGCCTATTTGAGCCTATGCTGTGGCCTGTGTTATTCTGCACTCTGACTATGGTTGTGGGTAAAGCACATTTTGTTCTATTAACTTTAGGTACAGAAACTCATGTGGATTGTGTTTTTCTCAAACTAAATTGTGGAGTTTTTGAGAACAGAAGGTCTTTTATTTCAAGTCCTTCATATCCTGTTCCCTGTTCCAATTCCACCTAGAGCAGAGGTTGCTCTAAATATTATTTTTAAAAAATATTATTTAAGGAAAAACACCACACCAGGCCAATGTAATAGAAAGTAGAAATAATCACTTACAGTAAACACATTTATATTGCTTTATAATTGTTCATTAATATTAGCTAATTATTTACATTTATGATCTCCCTCTTAGATTGATGTACTTTAAACCTAATACGTCCTTTTCCCAGATGGGAAAACTGAAACGTAATAAATTTTGTCTAAAATAAGACAATTATTGGTAGGGCTCCTTCTTCCCTTTCCTATCACTCTTCTGGGGTTCCAAGCCCTAACCTGATTCAAGTGGTCAGAAGAAAGAAGATGGAGTTTCCAATACTGGAAAAGAGTCTCTGGCCCCCTGGACTCAGTTTGATGATGGTAAAAGTTGAGGAGACTAATACTAAACAAGAACTCTAAGGGGGAAAAATCCAGTAATACAGTACTGATAGTACAAATACAAATTTAGTTTTAATGCACAGATTGTTAAGCTAAATCAATACTAAGTACAGTTCTTTTTCCTCCTTAATCAGAGATATAAATATACAGTTACAAATATACAGTTTTCATAACCATTTAAATGAGGGTTCATTAGTTTTAACTAGGATATATTTGTAACACTAATTCCAACAAAATGAAATTAATAGTTTTAAAAATTGTAATTGAGCTGATAACTAGTGCTAAAACTGTCCAACTGTAAACTTCAGAGGGAAGGTTTAAAACTTAGAGAAATTCAAGGGTTTGACTGTAAAGAGCTTATAATGTATGTATACACAAATATGTATATGTATGTTTGTGTATATACACATACATGCACATACACACATAGTAGGTACATATGTATATATGCATACATACACACACACATGCACACACAAGGCTTTTGGGTATGGATAGGGCACTGAACTGGATAGCAAGAATTATGGCTCCCAGTTTTCGCTCTCCAGTTTTACTAAGATTGTGACCTTGGGAAAATCAGAAGCCTTTCTCCTTGTTTGTAAAGGGAAGATGCTGGTCTACATGATTTCTCAGGTCCTTTCCAACTGTAGCATCCTATGATTCTTTCTTCTCTTCTCTCATTTATTTACTTTTATTCTTCATTCATTTTCCATATGTAAGGGCAAAATGGAGGTTGAACTGATTTACAAACAAGAGAGACAGCAATTCAGAGAAGGAATTAATGGAAGTGGGGAAGGACTAAGATCAAGCAAAATGAAGAAGAGGAGAAAGATTGAAATAAAGGAATTGTACATGAGCAATGTGGCTGAAAGAAGGAGGGGACTACAAAAGCAACACTTCACTAGATACAGGAGGAAAATGAAGTCCCTTGAATTTGGAAGTTTCTGCTCCCAAATCCATTTCTTACTGTATGGTTACTGCTGGCCTAATCCAATCCTTAGAGAATGCTTCAGGTTTGAGAAAGGTCAGCAGAGAGCAATTAAAGCCCTGCCCTCCAACCAGCTGCTGCCTATTTCTTTGTCCCTCTTAGAGCTGTGGAATGATTTGAACCATATTAACTACTAATATAGCATGAAAAAGTCTGCTAAGGAATGAAATTGCAATGCCTCAAGGACAGTGAAGCATGCATTGGGTTTTTTTTTTGTTTGTTTGTTTTTAGGGCAATTGGGGTTAAGTGACTTGCCCAAGGTCACACAGCTAGTTTTAGTGTTAAGTGTCTGAGGCTGCATTTGAACCCAGATCCTCCTGACTCCAGGGCCGGTGCTCTATTCACTGTGCCACCTAGCCTCCCCAGAAGCATGCATTATTACAGGCCTCAGTCATTAATTTAGGATAGGGTGACCTGCCTGACTGGCATTTCCAGGCTCATGTCTAGTTACAGAGATCTTCATTATCTGAAGATATCTGGAAATTATAACTAGCCAACACTGAACATTCTCCTTGAAGAATTGAGCATATGAAGAAACAAGCCATCATCAGAATTTTTAGCAGATCCTGGAGCTTTTAGAAACATATGATGGCAAAGTAACCCAAGGACTGGAAGTGCTTTCCACAGGTCATCTACTGGAAGGGAGTGGGCATGACTCTTTTTCACTTAAGTATCCCAGTTCACTTAATGAAATTACAGAGCCTTCAAACTTTTAGTAGCTCTAGTTAAAGTGTTGTTGTTCAGTCATGTCCTACTCTTCATGACTTCATTTGGGGTTTTCTTGGCAGAAACCCTGGAGTGGTTTGCCGTTTCCTTCTGCACCTCAATTTATATAGGTAAGGAAACTGAGGCAAACAGGGTTAAGTGACTTGTCCAGGGTCTACAGCTATTAAGTGTCTGAAGCCAGATTTGAATTTAGAAATTTTCCTGACTTCAGGCCCAGCACTCTATTCACTGTGCCACCTTGCTGGCATAGGGGATGTTCTAGGAGAACTAATACCTTTGCTGTGAAGGCTTGCTGAGCCCTTCTCAGGGATGCTCATCTACCTTAGGTCTCCACCCTCACCCAGCTCTCACCTGTGACTCCAAGAAGCTGTAGCATTCACAGTGGCTATACCCCAGCAGGCCTCAAACCCATAGTGAGTTAGGGAGATGTCTACCCCAAGTATATGAAGACTTCCCCTAGTGGAAGGGGGTGAATGACAACAGTTTGTCCAGTGAGCATAAAGGCAGCTGAAGCAGGCCCTGTGGAGTGCTTAGAGCTTGGTCAGACATTGAAAATGCTAAGGCCATCTACTACATCCTGGGCCATCACCTGTGGTCTTGACTTTTTGCCTTGCTACTAGTCTTTGAGGACTCTGCTTCATTCAGATCTAATTTATTCGAAAGTCAAGACCTCACCCTGTGATGTCATTGGTCCTCTGAAAACAAGGGATGAATAGCTCTGTTGAGGGATGTAAGAGGTCTTCTGCTACTCTCTCCTCCTTTATCCCTGTCTCACATGATGAAATGGCCAACGACTCTATTTGTCCATTCCAGTCTCTTTTCCATGTCTCCCCTATTCTGGAAAACAAAACAAAACAAAACAAAAAAACCAACCCACACTTGATCCTTCAGTCCCCATTAACTATCATCCTATATCTCTTCTGCCCTTTAGAGCAAAACTCCTCAAAAAGGCCATCTATAATAGTGCCTTCCCGTTCTCTCATTTTACTGTCCTCTTAACACCTTACATTCTGGCTTCCAAGCTTATAACTCGACTGAAACTGCTCTCTAAAGTTACTTAATGGTCTCCTAGTTGCCAAATCCTTTTGAATCTGGCCTTTTCTCAATCCTCTCTCTCCTTGACCTCTCTGCAGCCTTCGACACTGCTGATCGCTCTCTCCACTTTAACACTTCTCTCTAGTTTTTTAGGATGCCACTCCCTCCTGGTTTTCCTTCTACCTATCTTACTGCTCCTAAGCTGGATCCTCCTCCAGATCGTACCCTCCAACTATGCAGATATCCGGAAGGATTCTGACCTGGGTTCTCTTCTCTTCCCCACCTAAACTACTTCACTTGGTGAGTTCATCAGCTCCCAAGGATTTAATTACCATCTCTATGCTGATGATTCCCATTTCATACCTTTCACACCTAATACCTTTTCTGCCCCAGTCCCTCTTCAGACCTCTAATCTCAAATCTCCATCTACCTTTCAGACATTATCTTAAACTCTGTATGTCCAAAACAAAACTCATTATCTTTCCCTCTAAGCCTTCCTCACTTTCCTACCTTCCTAGTTATTGCAGAGGGCAACACTATCCTCCTAGTTCAGGGGTGGGGAACCAGGAGCCTTGAGGCCACACATGGCCCTATAGGTCCTCAACTGTGGCCCTTTGACTGAATCCAGACAAAGCATTTGTTCTGTGAAGTTTGAATTCAAAGGGCCACGCTTGAGGACCCAGAGGGCCACATGTAGCCTCAAGACTGCTGGTTTCCCACACCTGTACCTAGTGCCTGAGGCTCACAACCTAGGAGTCATTCTGGATCCTTCACTATTTCTAACCCGGCCCCCCTTCTCCCATTGGATTTCACCTCTATAACATCTCTCAAATGTTCCCTCTTCTCTCTTCTGATACTACCATCACTCTGGTGAAGGTCCTCATTACCTCATGTACGGACTATAGCAATAGCCTCCTGATGGGTCTCCTTGCCTCAAGTCCCTCCCCACTCCAGTCCCTCCTCCATTCAGCCACTAAAGTGATTTTCTTAATCTGTAGGTCTGGTATCATGTTACACACATACACTCCCTTCATTCAGTAAACTTCCTGGGCTCCCTATCACCTCCAGGATTGAAAACAAAATCCTCTGTTTGGCATTGAAAGCCCTTCGTAATCTAGACCCCCTCCTACCTTTCTAATCTTTTTACATTTTAGTCCTCAATGAGTACTCTTTATCCAGTGACACTGGCTGTTCTATGAGCAAGATAACTCCATTTTGGGGGCTCCTTTGTATCATCTCTATTTTCCAAGCTTGGAACACTCTTCCACTTCTGCTCTGACTACTGACCTCCTTGACTTTGTTTAAGTTCTAACTATAATTTCACCTTCTACATGCAGCCTTCCCCAACCCTTCATAATTCCACAATTCCACTATATTCCCTTTGTTTACTGTTTCCTATTTATCCTGTATATAGCTTGCTTTGTGTGTGTATATATATATATATTTTTTTTTTTTTGCATATTTTCTTCCCCATTAGAACATAAGCTCCTTGAGGGCAGGGAAGGTCTTCTCTCTTTCTATTCTCTTACACCTTAGCATGTGCCTGGTACTGTGAGTAGACCTAAATAAATGTTTATTGCTTCGTTGATTGAAATCAAGGTGGGGTTAAATGTGAGTGACTATTTGCATGTAAAAGGACTGCTTATTGGCAAACACAATGGCCCCCAGGCATGTGTTTATCCTTTTAGAAGCAGAGGCACTCACCCTACTTCATTCAGACCTCTAGAGTAGGCTGAGAAGAAAGAGGAAGAACTCAGCCGTTGAATTCCACTTTTCACCTTTTTTTCTTGTTCCTCTAGATTCTGGTGTAGGGTAGGAGGTGGCGGGGGTGGGGGCACTAAGGAAGTTTCTTTCCCCTCCTTTTCCAACTTCCTCCCCCACACTCCTATTCAGCAGTGTCATCTTGCAGTAGAAGCAGATTGCAACATCCAGTGGAAAAGAGGGTCCAAATATGGAGTCAAGAACTGGGATCATAAATAAAGAGGAACACAAGTGGAAAAGGCAATTTATGCCTTTAGCTTGACCTCCTTATGTCTTTTCCTGATGCCTTCATACTGTTATTCTGTGGGGTGAAGCATCTCTGCTGGGTGAGTCATTCAGCCTGGCCTCCTAGCATTGTTCCTAGTATTCTTCACCATCTCTAGCTTTGGACTCTGTTGAAACACTACCCTAGAGCACTTTGCCCTTTGGGAAAGTAGCAGAACCCATATATCCTTGAATCAACATCAGTCTTAACTCTGAGGCCTACCACCTTTGAGCAGGATCTCAATTCTTCTACATAGTAAAGAGCATTAGAGAAGGCAAGTAGGTGGTTCAGTGGATACATTGCTGAGTCTGGAGTTAGGAAGACCTGAGTTTAAATCTGGCCTCAGACATTCACTAGCTGTGTGACCCTGGGCAAGTCACTTAACCTCTGTTTGTCTTAACCCACTGGAGAAGGAAATGGCAAGTCACCCCAATATCTTTGCCAAGAAAAACCTCATATGGGATCATGAAGAGTCAGACACAACTGAAAAAAGGCTTTGGTTTTAGCTGAGCCTAAATCTAGAGCTTGTAGGACTACATCCTCCAAACTAGAGCTAGCAAACTTCTACCAGTGTGTCAGTCTTTTTGATAGCAAAAGGACATGATTAATTCGAGGCAAAGGCATTTACTGAAATGGTACAATAATAAAACAGCAAAATAATAACTCTTCTCGAAGTCTGAGATGTACTCTCCCACAAATGGACTACTCAGTTTGCAAGGGGTACACCCTTGTCTCTGTCTTTCCTTGTTTCTGTTATTTGCTTCTCACATCCTGCAGATGGCAGAAAATTCTATAATTTCATTATGAGTACCGAGGGATTCAAATGATCAACAATTTATCCCCTGATCCACACTGCCCTTCCTCCTCTCTCCCCCAGGCTAGACAGTTCCTACTCCAGGACCACACATAGTCTTCTTTGAAGGGTATATTACAGCGCTTATGGAGTTTCAGTGTGCAATAAACCTTAGTTTCACCAAGTTTTCCTTTCCCATTTACATTCTCTGTGATTCAGATCAATCCTATTCCTTACCTCATAGTCTATTCTCAGTGGAGATGGCCAGCGATTACTAACATTTCTCCATATGCTGTCATATATTGCAGTCCGATGTTGCCAAAGAAATAATTGAAAAAGATGGTCTGGTCACATGTTGAGAGCAAGGACTAACTACTGATGGATAGCCAGCCTCCTGCACTGGTAGCCAGGTGATAGCAAAAGAAAGTGAGAAAGCCCTCCTTCTACCATCCCCTATGTGTTAGATGGCCTCCCCATGGAAAACTTAGGGGAAAATGTGGACAAGATAGAAAGGTTGCTATCTGTACTGTGAGAGGGCTCAGGGTCACCCATCCATTTGAGCAAAGAGGTATTTTTCAGTCTTCTGTGGGCTAAAAACAAAGTCTGGCTGGAGGACTGTGAAATTCCTTTCTGCTATACTCTCATAACCAGTCCTTCCCATCTTGTGCTTATGCAGTTCTGTGTTTGACTTTGTAATTGCTTTTCTTACATTTGCCCCACTTTGAAAACTGTTCTGTTCCTGACTAATCACTGGGTGGTGGGCTATAATTTGGAACATCTCCTCTGGCAAATGCTGGCCAGTCTTCTCTGGTAGAGCTTTTTAAAAGAAATACCAAAAGATGTTACAATGAACTCTTTGGCCCTAACCCAACAGCTTTCCAGTGAGGGTAGTTTCAGAAACAGGTCCTTGTGTGGATCAGCTATTGTTGTCTCTGCCAGAAAAGGTGCCTGCTTCACAGAGAAATGCATACTTAATTAGTGAGGAGGAATGGTGCCAGAACTGGGAGTTTTAAAAGTCAACTTTGAAAGCCAATGCAAAGAGTTTCCTGAAGGGCAAAACCGTATATATTCCCACCCCTAGCCTGATTGCAGCCAGGAAGTTGTTTAACTGGTCAGTTATGCAAATAGGCTGGCACAGGGCGTGTTGGTCTATTCAACTCATTCTTCTATGATCCTTTTAATTAAAATATTCACCTTGGATGCATTCTTTCTAGATTGAGGGACAGGAGAGCCAAACCTGAATATATAAAGGGTTGGGGAAAACCATTGTACCAAATGTTTCTAGCTGCTCAGTTTAGGGATACCTAGTGAAGTGCTGCTCATTTTCATGACCTGAGGAAAGCAGTGGTATAAGAAAGCCACTTCAATTACACTTAATTCAAAAGCATTTATTAAAACTAATTACTATATGACAGGCCCTGTGGAAGACAATGGATATATAAAGACAAAAATGAAACAGTCCCTACTCTTAAAACCTTTATATTCTATTAAGGAAAGACACATTAAAAATATTTATTAAATTTCTACTGTGCTAAGCATTGTCAGGAATACAAAGATGTATGCAACACAATCTATGACCTTAATCATCTTGCAATATTTGAAGGTTTGAATATTTGCAATGTTTGAATATTTAAATAAATCATAATAATAATAGCTAGCATTTATATAGCATGTGAATGTTTGCATAGGACTGCACAAACATCTCACTTGATCCTTACAACAGCCCTAGGAAGTAAGTGCTATTTTATCCCTATTTACAGTTGAGGAAACTAAGACAAATAAAGGTTAAGTGACTTGCCTAAGGTCACACAGTTATAAGTGTATGAGACTGGATTTGAACTCAGGTCTTCCTCACTCCAGGTTTAGTGCTTTATCTACTATGCTGCCAGCTGTTTAATAATAATAGCTACTGTTAATGAATAATAATAATAATAACTAACCTTTGTATAGTTCTGGAAGGTTTGCAGAATTACATAAATATATATATATACACATATATATACACACACATAGTTGTGATAATCAAATGAGATGTTTTAACATATATTAATATATGTTAAATCTCATTTTATATTAGCATATATATTATACTTGTTCATTTTATATTGCATGTATAATACATATGTGTGTATACATACTCACACATCCTTATTAAATCTCATTTGATTCTCATAACAACCCTGTAAGGTACATGGTATTATTATCCCCCTTTTGCAGGTGCTAAAACTGAGGCCAAGAGTGTTTAACTGGTTTACCCAAAGGTCACCCAGGTTGTAATTGTTTTAGGCAGGATTCCAACTCAGGTTTTCCTGACTCCAAGGTCTCATAGTTGGTGGAATGCCAGCTTTAAAATCAATAAGCCTTGAGCATGAATCTTGCTTTAGACACTAGCTATGTGACCACGGGCAAGTCAAGTCACTTAATACCTTTCTCTCTCTCTCTCTCTCTCTCTCTCTCTCTGTCTCTCCCCCCCTTCTGTCTCTCTCTGTCTCTGTCTCTGTCTCTCTCTGTCTCTTTCTCTGTGTCTCTCTCTGTTTCTCTCTCTGTCCCTCTCTCTGTCTCTGTCTCTCTCTGTGTGTCTGTCTCTCTTCTCTCTCTCTCTCTCTCTCTCTCTCTCTCTCTCTCTCTCTCTCTCTCTCTCTCTGTCTCTTGCTCTCTGTCTCTCTTTCCCCTCCCTTTCTCCCTCTCTCCCTTTCTCTTTTCTGTCTGTCTGTCTGCCTCTCACTCTGTCTCTCTCTCCCCTCAGCAGTAAAGTGGAGATAATAATAAAACCTACCTCTCAGGATCTTTGAGAGGATCAGATGAGATAGCATAGGTTAAATACTTTGCAAGTCATATAACATAATGCTGGCTATTATTAACAGGCATTTACAGACCTGTAATTTCATCAGTATAGGAATATCCTTGTGTGGGAACTCCTCTGCACTGATGCAGATTGTCAACTTGTTTATAATTTGTAGTCACAGAGAGTTGAAAGGACTCTGTAGTGGATAGAGAACCAGCCTTGGAGCCAGAAAGATGAGTTAATCCCACCTCTGGCACATACTTGCTGTGTGACCTTGGGTAAGTCACTTAATTTCTCAATCTTTTAGGCCCTGTTCTAAGAATACAAGTTGTAGAGAAGGCATAGACTGGCAAATGTTTCCTCATCTGGGAGTTCTCTATATCAATGAAATCACATCTCCAGTTCCTATTCCTATTCCTGTCCATTTCCTATGAGATCCTCTGCTTGGTTTCCACTCTACCATCATCCTGCCCCTTCCCGCCATAAGCTGATCACCAGGAAGATTACTTCAACTTTGGTACCCACACCTTATCACTATCCTTAGTTGCCTCTGTCCCTCTGATGGGAGGGCTGGAGAGTAGGGTCATACAACTCCACCCAACCCTCCCTTTAAAGAGGGTCCAGAAGCTCAGCCAGCTCTTCATTTCCCAGCAGCTGCTCTGCTTAGTTTCTACTCCACCCCCATTACCCCCATCCCAAGTACACTGTGCTCCCCCTGTTTAATAAATGTGTATTGTATTATATGTTTTCCTACCTTAAAGAGTTGTTGGGGCACTAAAAACTAAGTGATTTACCCAGAGATTTGTTGTTGAACTCTTCCTGACCCCATTTGAAGTTTTCTTGTCAAAGATACTGTAGTGGTTTGCTATTTCTTCTTCAGCTCATTTTACAGGTGAGGAAACTGAGGCAAACTGAGTGAAGTGACATGCTCAGGGTCACGCAGCTAGTAAGTGTCTGAGACTGAATTTGAACTCAGGAAGATGAGTCTTCCTGACTCCAGACCCTGTACTCAACCCACTATTACCACCTAGCTTCCTTATCCTGGGGTTATACAGTCAGTAAGTATCAGAGGCCAGGCTTGAACCCAGGCCATCTTGATTTTGAAAAGGCTCTTCTATCCATTACACAATGCTGTCCATCATGGATAAGGTACACAAATAATTGTAATATAAGAAAGAACATAATATTTGAGGGCCAAGTGAGAAAATGATGGGAGTTCTAAGGAAGAAGAGATAGATGCAGTTGGGGAAGTCAGGAAATGGTTTGTGGAAGAGGCAGCATTTGAGCTGGTCTTTGAAGGTTGACTAGGATTTCAAGGAATCCAAAAGCTTTTCTTAAGTCTCTCTCTGCCTATTTAGTATCTGATTATCCTTATAGTCTCCTGTGAGGCTGGGATAAGGGAAGAAAATATTGCCTCTCTATTTTTCTAGTTGAAATTGACTGAGGTCTCTGGCTGATAAAATATAAGGTGGAGATTGAAATTCCCTTGGCTTTACTTCACACACCCTTTTAATTCACATGGTTTTATAGCAAAAGAAATATTGGCAGGTGCATCCCATTCATATAAATGGCATCCTTTTGATCATCCCTGCCTTTAGCACTTTCTTGGCTGGCTAGTCTCCTTCTTAGCCTTGCTATCCCATGGTACTGAGAAATGAAGGCCTCTATTACTTTTATTATACTGTTTCTCTTTGTGGGAATATGCCACATTATCATATTAATATGCCTGACTTGGCCATATTTTTTGAATTTACAGTATAGAAGTAACCTAGAATCACAGAGCAGTGAAGGAGGGTGGTGGTGGGACATTTATTAAGTGTTTACTATGTGCCAGGCCCTGTACTAAGTGTCTTATTATCTCATTTCAATCTCCTAATGACCCTGGAAGGGAGGTGCTGTTACAATCCCCGTTTTACAGTTGAGGAAACTGAGGCAGGCAGAATTGTCCAAGGTCACAGAGCTAATAAGTGTCTGAGACTGTATTTGAACTCAGACCTTCCTGACTCCAAGCACAGTAATCTATCCATTCTGTCACCAGCTGTCTTTTGAAAGCAAAGCTTGTCAGGGGAAGGAAGTCTTGGGAATTTCTTCTTTAGAGAAAAGTTAATCATTGTATTATCACCGTTAGCTCTGGGAAATTCAGACTGCTTTTCTAGCAAGTGCTTATAGTCGACTCTTTAGGCTATCAACTTTAGGCTAACAGATTTCATTTTCTGAAAGATTCATCTTGTCTATGATAAATAATAAACCTTTAGATTTACAATTGAATTATTGACAAATTAGAAGGGGAAAACCTTTAAGTTAAACAATATTAAAGGGTTTTGGAACCTTTGGGGACTTGATGATTCAAAGTGTCAAGACAACTTTTTTTCATTTAATAAAAGATACAAGAGATAAGGAAATTTTAGTTTCTTGTGACCTGAACAGCAAAGTTAGACTGCCAGCTGCACTGTGTAGCACCAAAGGAAATAAGCAGAAAGAACTCATATGTCACTCAGAATCTTTATTTAATCCAGGGGTGGGGAATCTGTGGTTTTGAGGCCACATGTGACCTTCTACATCCTTAAGTGAGGTCTTTTGATTGAATCCAAACTTTATATTACAAACCTGTAAAATTTGGACTCAATCAAAAAGTTTTCTACCCCCTGAATCCATTTCAGTAAGCATTTATCAAGCTGTTGGTAAGGGACTGTATTAAACACCTTCCCCTCAAGGATCTTACTATATTCAACTGACGATTTAAAATGGCAATTACACTTTGAAAAGAGCTTGTTCTTCTGGAGTTGGGGGTGGAAGAACTGGGAGTGGGGGTTCACAGTATGGAGCACTGCAGATATTTTCAGATTTTTAAAATTATTTATTAGTTTTGCTGATTATTTTTCCTCATCTTCCTCTTTTTCTTTTCAAATTATTTTACAACCCTCTGGCACAACAGAATTGAGAATATAGGGGGAGTTTTAAGTAATGGAAAAACAAAGACTATCAGTCAAATTGCTATTTTAAATGAAAAATTATGTCTGTAATCAAGAGTAGACTTGGGAAAATGGGCTATTTGCCAAAACTGTGCTTAATATCCAATGTGGTAAAAGTTTGGTTTCAGGCTGAAGAATTAAAGTATATGTGTTAAAATTTTGGGAACTCTCATATCATATAAAGCAAGGACTATAACAAAAGGTAGACTCATTGCATATTAATTTTTTAAAGTTATAAAAAGTTGTAAGGTTTATTGTATATTAATACATTTCCTTTTTTAAAAAATGAACTTGTTCTCTGTTCATATTCTAAAGTAGAGGAGAGGTCATTTCCAATATGTTTTGACAGTGAAAAATTTTCTCATAATGTGGGTGTCTCTTGGTATTTAATGGCTGGAAAGATGTGAGAGATTGATTATAAAATCTCAGAATTCAGAGTTGGAAGGAATCTCAGAGATCATCTAATTCAACCTCTGTCTTAACAGGAACTGTCTCTATAACTAATTAGACATCTGACCCAGCTTAAAGACTTCAAGTAAAGGGGAACCTAATGGTTGGAAATTGCAAGGAAAGACCTTTTTAGGTTTGATGTCAGGGGAAAAACTCCCTAGTAATTAGAGCTGATCAAAAGTAGTAGCTACCTTGCAGTGGGGGTGTACTTTCCCTCCTTGGAGGTATTCAAGCGGGGACTGGATGACTAGTATTTTATTATAACAGGTATAAAATACTGATGGGAATTCTTTTTGGCTATGGCTTAGATTGAGTGACTGCTGACATTACTTCCAAATCTGAGATTCAATGATTCTGTGATCCTAAGGCGACCTCCTGAAAACTACTCTTAAAAGATAACTCTAGGAGTTAGACCATCTTTCATTACACATGGCAGCCCTTCAAATACTTCAAGACAGTAATCATGCCCCTCTCCCACTCCCAGTATTCTCCAAACTCAAAATCCCTCGTTCTCCAATCAATCCTTACATGACATGCCCTCTGGTCCTCTCCCCTTTCTGGTCTTTATACTCGAAGATGTCAAGTTCGTCTGCAGCGTCTTCCCCAAATATTCTTTTATCAACATGGATTTTCTTCAATTTAACTCATTTAGACAGGGAATGGACTGAATGTGCTAATATGTATAATTTACAATTGTAAATTACCCAAAGATCTTATGTGGAGAGTCCCTCCCCTCTCTTTGAAATCTAGGTAGAAGGGGAAGGGAGAAGATTTCCAAGGGAATTAATTATACCAGATCATCGTTATTGTAAGTTTGTTTTGGAAGTACTGTCTAAAATAAAGCTGTGTAAATATTTGACACAAGGAAAACTTTCCTACCAGGACATAACTGTATACATTTTGTTTGAGTTAAATTAATGGACCAGGCTTAGAAAAAAATGAAAAAAGGCTTGGTTGACAAGCATCATCTATATAGGGCTAGTTACCTGTACTCTGCAAATTTATGAAAAAAAATCCATCTCCAAATATTCTCTTTCCCCATTCTTGTATATTGCCTCTGGAATTATGGGACTTTCCCACTGATTCTCTTTTTTATGCCATACCTGTGAGATGTACATGGGCAGTTTTCTCCTTCCCCTTCTATTTTCAGTTAAAGTTTGTTCTCTCAGATCCTTAAGTCCCTAGGTAAATATCTATTTTCCAGTTTTTCCTAGGTCAACTCCATCACCAGCCAAGATCCTGTCATTCCTATAGCTTAAGCTCTGATCCAGAAATCTAAATCCTGTTCTCTGGTCCCGCATTAAAAAATGAACTATTAAATGTCCATTTGTGTCTTTATTCTCTAAAACCTCTATCCTCATTTTGCACTGGTGATAAAAACACCACCTATGCCCCTGAGATCTTCTGCCTAGTGAATTTATATAGAGATTATATGTTCATGATCAAGCAAAGATATAAAAATAGAAATATTAAATAGCATAAAGATATAAAATATAGGTCTGAAACTATAAAGTCTCTTAGAGATCATTTAGCACAGTCCCTTCATTTGACAGATGAGTGAACAGACCTAGAGAGGCTAAGGGGCCAAATCTAAGTTACTGGGAGTCAGTACTAGAACCAAGGCCTTTTGATTGTACGATGTTCATTCCAACACACTATAACTGTCTCTCACATAAATATATTGAAGCAGCCCCTCATTGAAAATCATCTCCTTGAAGTTACCTTTTTTTTTTTTTTTTTGCTTTTTAGAGGGCAATTGGGGTTAAGTAACTTGCCTAAGGTCACACGGCTAGGTTTTTGTTTGTGTGTGCATTAAGTGACTAAGGTCGGATTTGAACTCAGGTCCTTCTGACTCCAGGGCCAACGCTCTACTCATTGCGCCACCTAGTCACCTGAAGTTAACTTTTTTTTTTTTATGTGGGCAGAATGTTCTGGAATTTTTAGTTCCTATATAGATGTGTGTAGAGAGGGATGAGCATAGAGGGGATTGAAGGGGAGATGAGATAAGGAGGGAGAGAATATTAATTTTTATAGCACCTACTATGTGACAGAAACTGTACTAAGCATTTTGCAGATATTCTTTCATTTGAGATGAGAGGCAAGAGGCATGGAAGGACCAGGGCAAAGGAGTTCACAGGCAGCTAGATAGTACAGGGGACAGAGAGCTAGGCCTGGGGTTGGGAAATTATTGTTCAGTCATTTCAACCGTGTAGGACTCTTTGTGACTCCATTTGGGTTTCTTGGTAAAGGTACTGGAGTGGTTTGTCATTTCCTTCTCCAGCTCATTTTACAGATGAGGAAATTGAAGCAAACAGGATTAAGTGACTTGCCCAGGGTCACACAGCTAGTAAGTGTCTGAGGCCAGATTTGAACTAAGGAAGATGATCAGTCTTCCAGACTCTAAGCCAGGCACTTTATTCACTGTACTACCTAGCTGCATGAAGTTGGATAGTCCTGAGTTCAAGTCTATCCTAGATATTTTTTAGCTGTGTGACTCCAAGTCCCTGTTTGACTTAGTTTCCTCAACTGTAGAATTGAGGATAATAATACTACCTTCCTGTTGTGAGGCTTAAATGAGGTAATGTTTGTGAAGCATTTGGCACAGTGTCTAACACATAGTAGATACTTTCAGAGTAAAGAGCTGAAGAGTATAGTGCAGAGCAGTACTGGTTTTTGAAGACAGAGGCTCTGCTAATTCTGCTGCTGACTATATATGTGACCTTGGTCAAGTCACACAACCTTTCTAGGCTTCAATTTCCTCATATGTGAAATGAGAGGATTGCACAGACAGTGATAGAGGTAGGATTTGAATCCAGACCCTCACACTGCAAAGAGAATCTTAATGGCTATTTGTAGTCTAGTTGGGGGTTTGCATTCTCAATTCTTACAAAATGGCATTTAGTTTTCAGAACAACTTTTTAACTGAGGGGGAATAATGGAAATATAATCCTTGTTTTCCCTTACTTTGCTTTTTAATGTTAATCCTTCTCTACATATCTATATAGGAAGAACTATTAACTAAAAATTCAGGAACATTCTTTCCACATAAAGAAAGAAAGCTGACTTGAGGGAGGCTGATTTTCACTTCAATTTGTGAGAAAAACAGCTGTGGTGAGATGGGATGAGCCTGAAAATCAGGAGCCCTGCATCCTGGTTCTGATCAGAACTAGCTGTGTGATATTTGGCCCTTTAACCTCTCAGGGCCTCAGTTTCATTATCTGTAAGATGAAAGGGGTAGGGTGCTAAATGTTCTATCAGGCCTATTTACAATTTCTAATTTAATGATTTGTTTCTTATTGGATAATGGAAATGTTTCCTCCAGCCTCACCAATTTACTTTTCTTATTTAAAAGGGACCCTTTGGGGGAGGAGCATATTCAGAAATTCATGTAAAGTTAAAAGCAAAAAGCATCAATAAAATGTAAAACAGTTAAAATAAAGCTAAACAATTTGAAAATATGGCTTTTTCAGTGTATCTGCCTAGGGAGACATTTTGCCAGTTCTTTGGGAAAGCAGATAGATGCAGCCTCGGCCTCCTTTTTGTTTTGTAAGGCTGTGCTTTTATTTGCAATCCCTAATGCAGCCTCTTTGTAGCAGGGTCGTTGGAAGTCCTGCTGTGAAATAGGGCCTTTGTTTGAGAATAGTAAAACCTGTATTTCAACACCAATGACCAAATATTGGCCCAGTGACAGTAAATTTTAGAAAGGGAATCACCAAAAGTTGCATGAGACCTCAGGGGTTTACAGAGACTTACAACCTAAAGAAAGAATATCATTGTGTGGAAAAGCTTTTTTTTTTTAAAGGGCATTCTTACAGAGTGCCCCCATAATGTTCAGTTGGATTTCTTCAAGGTAACTAAAAAAATCAATTTTGTAAAGTCATGTCCATAGAGAACTTAGATTAGCTGATGAAATAATAACTTTTAAATAAATAAATGTATTATATAAAACAAATGTTAGTTATATGTAACTACATGTTACATATAATAACTAATAAAATACTCATATATGTGTTTATGTGTGTGAATATATATATATATGTATATGGAGAGAGAGAGAGAGAGAGAGAGAGAGAGAGAGAGAGAGAGAGTATATGTATGTGTTTGTGAGTGTATGTATATAAATAAATTAAATCTCAGGCTCAGAAAAGGAGTCATTTCTTAGAAAATCTTTATTTGGAAGGTCATTCCCAGATATTATATTTTACTTCTAATAGTTTCCACTAAGCCAACTCTGGCAGCTGGGTGGTGTAGTGGATAGAGCATTGGCTTTGGAATCAGGAAGACTCATCTTCATGAGTTCATATCTGACCTTAGATACTTACTAGTTGTGTGAACCTGGGCAAATCACTTAGCCCTGTTTATCTCAGTTTCCTCATCTGTAAGATGAACTGGAGAAGGAGATGGCAAACTATTCTAGTATCTCTGTCAAGAAAAACCCAAAATGAGGCCATGTAGAGTCGGACATGGTTGAAATGACCCAAGAACAACAAAATCCCAAAACTCAGAGACCCCTAGTAAGATGAAACCTACGTAGGCAAGCTAGGTGACAGCATAGTGCTCAGGGTACTGGACCTGGAGTCAGGAAAACCTGAGTTTCGAATTTGACCTCAGACACTATAATTTTGTGGCCCTGGGTAAGTTACTGTAAGTATCTGACTTACATGAAGTTTCCCCCTTCCTCTATTTTCAGCTGAAAGCTTTCATGAGATCTGAATGTCCTTAGGGAAACATTTTCTGTTTGGAATTCTGCAATTAAGCATGTTCACCCAGACTTGCTATGCTATGACCTGTGCGGTAGCACCATATTTATCCTGACAACTTACAAACATCTATTGATCCTGTGCATGCGACCAGACTAGGTATAGTAGGCAGAAAGAGATAGAAGTTCCTGCCCTCAATGGGTTCATAATTAAATTAGGAAGACTCACCAAATGTAAGAGTGTAATGGGCTTGAATCCCAATTCTGCCACTTACTAACTGTAATTCTGGACAAGTCATTTGAACTGAGATTCCTCATCTGTAAAATGTGAATAATAATACTTGTAGTACCTATCTAATAAAGATAAAATGAATGCAAAAGGCTTCATGAAACCCAAAATGTTTCATAAATGAATACATTCTTATAATCTCTTTATGCAAGAATGTAACAGTATAAGAGAAAATGCACAGTGTTGCCCAGGAGTGCTCTGGGTTTTCAGAAGAGATAGAGCTTCTTGTGGTCTGGGGCAACTGTAGGCTTTTTGAAGAACGTGGGGACCTGAGCTGGGTGTTGAAGCAAGGGGATTACTTTAGTCTGGTTGAGTATCCCCCATAATGGTGAGGGTTCCTGCTCTCAACAATCAAGTGATGTCATCTAATTCCAGGTAGCAATGACCTCTCGTGGATTTGGGGTCATTTGAGGGGAGGATTGATTCTCTGGCACATGTAGCTTCTTTGATTTGAGCCTCCATTCTAGCTGGAAAATAAACTCAGGTCTCGTATTCGAGTTATCATTATGCTAACAAGAATCTAGGCAAACAGCAGCATAGAACTAGTAAAAACAAAAACATTTTATTAGAACAGAAATGTAAAACAATAGAACTATTCTTAGCATCCATTTCTCTAGTGAGTACCCTCTTACTCCACTCTTCCCATGAAATACTAGCCCAGGGAGAGCTCTAGATGCTTCTTGCTTCCCACAGAAACCCATGGTAAAATATTGGCAGCCTTGAGCTTGATAATTATAGGTAATGACTCCACCCTCGAATGCAGCTTTATGAAACCTCTATCCAACATTAGTTTACCTTGGCAACTTCTTTAAACATTAGTTTACCTTTACCTTTTCTTTTTTAAACTAGGATTGCTCACCTCCTCATGGTTTAGCCAGTCACTTGTCAATCTATGTTTGACTACATGGGACTAGGCTTTTGCTTCTTTCTCCTCCCACCCTCTCACTAAGACAACACCTCCTGACCCCCTCACTACCAGCATAGTATTTCATGGGAATTCAAAATCTTGGCTCACCTCATGGAAAATGAAGTTCTTAAATCAATGAACTAGTGCTTGCTATATGGTACACTAGAAAGTGTCACCTTGTTTTCTTCCAACCAGTTGTTGACCAAACATAACCTTTCTGTTTTTTAGCCTATGCTCTTAGAACAGAGGTGACCAACTCTGGCTAAGGTCCCCCTGCAGCAGGCAGCATTCCCTACTGCTGCCTGAACCATATCAAATATAATTGGGAAATATTTTTTTTCTTTTTGGAGGGCAATTGGGGTTAAGTATCTTGCCCCAGGTCACACGGCTAGGTTTTTGTTTGTGTGTGCGTTAAGTGTCTGAGGCCCGATCCGAACTCAGGTCCTTCTGACTCCAGGGCCAAGCGCTCTACTCACTGTGCCACCTAGCCACCCCTAATTGGGAAATACTTAATAAAATAAAAATATAACCAAATAGATAATGGCAATTTTTGTTTTGTTTTTAGTCAAAATGGGGCCTGCAGGGATCCTTATATAGGGCTTAGTGACCTGTTTCTATTGAATTTAACATCACTGTCTTAGGAGATAAAACAGTAGAAAGGGTCACATCTAGGAACAACAAAACAACAACAATAATAATAATCAACATTTACATAGCACTTAGTGTATTCCAGGCACCTTTCTAAGAACTTTACAATGATTATCTCATTTGATCTCATTTGGACAAAAAATATTATAGAATAAAACTAGATAAATAGAAGTATAAAAACCCATCAGATTCATGACCCAGGGTCATAGAGCATTCTAAGTACCCATATTGACATGGAAGATCAAATTCTATGTACAATTCTTTATACTCATATCATTTCTAAGCTATTGCTTAGTTCAAAAGGAGTGAGTATTGTGAGGTCAGTTCATTTGTATTGGGTTTTTTTGTTTGTTTGTTTTTTGGAGGGCAATTGGGATTAAGTGACTTGCCCAAGGTCACACAGCTAGTTTTTGTGTTGTGTCTGAGGCTGGATTTGAACTCAGGTCCTCCTGGCTCCAGGGCTGGTGCTCTATCCACTGCACCACCTAGCCACCCTAATTTGTATTTGTAGTATAAGATAAAGAAGTATTTCCCTGTTAAACCTTATTTTTGGATAAAGGAAGAGGAAATACTCTGGGATCATTTTCTAAAGTAGGAGTTCTTAACTTTTTTGTTGGTAAGGTCTGGTAAAGTCTATGAATTTCCCACGCAAGAGTGTTTTTCAATGCATAAAATAAAATACATACAATTACAAAGGAAACCAACTATATTGAAATATAGTTATCAAAAACCATACATGAAAAAACACAAGTTCACCAACCCTAGGTTAAGAACTTCTGTGACCTAAAAAGACCTCTTGACAATTGCCCATTCCTTATCCACTGCAGTCTAAACCCTATTCACAGTAAACATAGTTTTAACAGCTCATTGGTAAAGTAGTTAAATGCCTAGTAGAACATTTAGTTGGGAAAATTGCATAAGGGTACATACAGATAATGTCATTGTTTCACACAGACAACCTTCAGCTGACCAACCCTGAGAGAGTTGGTAACATGGTACATAGAAAGAACATTGTGCTTAGAGTTAAAGAGCCTGAGTTCAAATCCTGCTTCTGATGCTTACTACCTGTGCTATGTTGGACAAGTCACTTAATTACTTGGGCTTCTTAAAATAAGGGGTTTATACTGTATGGCCTCTACAATTCCTTTCATAGTTAAATTGATGATCCTATCACTTAGGAGTTTTCCATTCCACTACTGAGAATGAGAAACTTTACCCACACCAGAAAGTTCCTTTCTTCCCAGGTTGTAAAGGACCACTATACCTGAGAGATGAAAACAGAGGGACATGGAGGGAAGAAATGATGGCTAGAGAGGAAGTTTGTTATTTTTTCTATTATATTACTCTTCTAGAGGGAAAATCTGTAGGTGATCTAATTATTTTTAAAATTTTGTTTAAATGAAACATGTCTCGTTGTTCATTCTTTCATTTGTTCATTTTCCTACTTAAACCCATATTTTCGTGTATCAGATTCTCAAGATTCAAGTTTTTCTCCTATTCTTATTTTTATATATTTTTTGTCAGGTGATTAGATTACTTTATATTTGTGCCCCAAAAGAACGTTAACTCAGATTCAAGCAGAGAGCAAAAGAGAGGTCCATTTTGGTAAATTGCTACTATTTCTATTGAAATTTAAGGTTTACAAAACATGTATTTCTTAATTTCATTCTCATGATGTATTTGTGAAGCTATATCTTATTGGTCCCATTTTACAAATGAGGAAACTGATAAAGAGATTAAGAGACTTGCCCATGACTGCACAGAGATATGATTCAAACATAGGTCTCCCCTGCCTCCAGTTCTAAAGCTGCTTCCATTACACTGTATTATAATTTCTAGTAGGATATAATGATGACCCACAATGTCGACTGAAATTTTTTTCCCTTTGAGAGAAATAGTGTCCTTTAGTTATGATAGTATTTTCATCTTTATGATTAAAAAGTAATCTATATAATGAATTATCTTTTACAGTCTAGAGGGGATAGATTTTTCACCCAACAGCTGTTGAAATAGCTACATGAAAGATTGAAAAATGAAGAAAGAAGTGTTAATTAGTGTATAATTGGCATTTGAGATAGTGGTTTGGATTTTTAAAAAAGAGCTAAGGGAAAGTAGAAAGAGGAGAGGATTGGGAAACAGCCATTGTCAAAAGAGATAAAAGGAAATTTTAATTTTTTGGTAATTAGTATTTTCTTTTGTAGTGAGGATGTTTCCTCTGTAAAAAGGACATAATTCAAATAGGGCTTGCATATCAAGCTTAAGCAAAACTCCAAGTATGGTCCCAAACCAGATGAAAATCTAGTTGAGAAATATTTAACAAAATAAATAACAATACGGTATAATATAGATAATGTTAAATTGGGGTTTTCTAGGCACTGGTCTAGAGAAGTGGTGCTAAATTAAAAAAAAAAAGGTAGCATGTTGCATTAACCACAAATGAATATTATCTACATTGTATCATATTTTTATTTATTTTGTTAAACATTTCCCAATTAGATTTTCATCTAGGTCCCTCCATAGACACTAGGGAATTTTGTTGTTTCTTGCAGCCCAAGTTTAATACCTATGGGCAGCTAGATGGCACAGTGGATAGAGCATTGAGCCTGGGGTCAAGGAAGACTTCTCTGAGTTCAAATATGACCTCAGCTGTGTGACCCCCAGGGTCACCTGTTTTCCTCAGTTTCCTTATCTGTAAAAATAAGGTGGAGATGGAAATGGCAAACCCCTTCAGTATCTTTGCCAAGGAAACCCGAAATGGGGTCATAAAGAGTTGGACATCACTGAACAACAATGAAAAAAAAAAAAACCCTTTGGACAACCAGTGCTGATCAGACATTTAAGAGTATCATTCATTAATTTCTGGGCTTCATAGTTACTGAGAGATTTGTATAAATTGGAGATGATTCACTAAAGAACCACAAAGATAATTGAACAGCTAGAAATAATGACTGCTGTCTATGAGAAATGTTAGCAAAATCAGGTTATTTAGTCTGGAAAAGGGAAGGCAGGGTCCGGCAATGTAATTAAAAGGTCAGCATAGTGTAATGGGAAACATACTGGATGGGTCAAAGACCTTTGATGTGAATCCCAGCTCTGCTGCTTACAGGTTTTCACGTGAATCCTCTAGCTTCAGAGAGCTATAAAAAGGAGAGAATAACCCTCTCAATAACCATCTCCCAGCGTTACTGTGAGGGACATTGACTATATAAAGGTGACCTGCTATTGTTATCCTCTTCTCATCTTGTATGATAGAATTCTGATAGAAATGGTCCTGGCTTGGTAGCTATTCTTCTATGTTTCATATTGTACAGGTGGATTAAATGATTGCTTTCTGTAATCAAATAAAATTGTTAGGATGGAAACTCATCCTGGGTAGGCTCACTGAAAGCATTCTGGTTATAGGATGTCAAAAGTGACAAATGATTCATCCTGTTCCCACAGAATTTCAGTTTCTTCTCCTAGGTCTTTATATTTTGAAAGCTTTTCATTCCAAGCAGTTTAGAGATTGAGTATTAGGTCTGTTGACATCTATTAAAAACTATTCTTAGTTTTTTATGAATCAGTATTGTATCCTGGCAACTGTAGGAAGTACTTTGAACTGTGATAATGTTTTAGATCCAGTATTATTTTATTATCTTGTGACATATATTGATAGCATTCTTAAATTTTTATGGCTCAATATTACGGTGGGGCAATCATGGGAAACACTTTTATTGGTGATAAAGGTCCACATATGGTGTATGTTATTTGCTGAATTCTTAAGGGTATGTTGGGGTATGTAGTTGGAATACAGGGATTTATTGTCTGTTAGTTTGTTCAGGAGAGCAAGCATGATAACCAGTCACTTGGTCATGGCTTTCTAAGTATTCAGAAAGGGAAGGGAATAAGCATTTATTGACTGCCTACTGTGTGCTAAGCACTTTCATTTGATCTTCATAACAACCCTGTCAGGTGGGTGCTATTTTTATCCACATTTTACTATTGAGGAAACTGAGGCAGTCAGAGGTTAAGTATCTTGCCTAAGGTCATAAAACTAGTAAGAGTCTGAGGCCAGATCTTCCTGAGTTCAGGGGACACTACTGCTCCACCTATTTGGGAGGTTCCAAATTTTTGTAATCTATAGTAAATCCATAAGTAATGTATTAATATGTAGCATTATACAGTAATATAGTAATATACTTTATAATATTTCCTTGTGAAATTTGCTTCAGTCCATAAGTTTGGAAGGATAACCTTCCTAATACAGGAAGAAAATACTTCTGGTGGCAATGATCTGGTCTTTGTTGTTTTTATTCCCTCATATGTTTGTTTCAGTAATCAAGTAATAATTAATTTTAAAGAGTTTTATAATTGTAAAACAATGCAGAAAATCAAGACACAGTTTCATTGTTATTAGTAATAATAATAGTGTTCAAGAATAAGGAATGAACTTAGACTCAAGTTGGTAACCATTTTCATGGAAGGGATTATGAGAAAGAAAGTGGATTTAGATTTTAACATAGTGGAATTATATGAAATAAGCTTTCTCAGCCTACACCTATAACATGGAAATAACCACTGCCTACCTTATAGGATTGTTATGAGGAAATTACCTGTTTAAATGGTAGAATAACTGTTGCTACCCCCATTGTACAGATGAGAAAACTTCAAAGAAGTTAATTGACTTGTCGAAGGTCACATAGTTAATAAATATCAGTGCCAGGTCTTGAATATGACTCCTCACTACAGGTCCAACATTGATTCTGCTACAACATACTTTCCTATCTGCAATTATGAGTTCCTATTTATTATAAGGAACATCTATCTGGTCATAAGGGTTAATAAATATTGGGATGATAGATGGTCATCTGTCTGGGAGGAGGATAAATGAGGTCCAGCCTGTTGTAAGTCAGTGCTCTCCCAAGGTGCCTTCCAGTTTTCAAAAGTCAATTCATCACAAACCATCGATCAATCAATAAACGTTTATTAAGTGTCTACTATGTGCCAGACACTGTGCTAAGCACTGGGAATACACAAAGAGGCAAAGGTCACTCCCTCCCCTCAAGGGGCTTACAGTCTAATGGGGGAGACAAAATGCAAGCAAATATGTACAAATAAGCTATACATGGGATAAATAGGAAATAATTAAAAGAGGGAACGCACTAGAATTAAGAAAGGGGCATAGGCTATTGGTAGCATTAACAATGACATGGATACATCTTCCTTTGCAGTGTTTTAGGGGATGTGGGTTTATTATTTTCTTCAATTTTTGCTTTTAGTTTGATAGATTGAGAACTGACATCTGTAGAAAGATGTCTATTTGACCCTTGCCCTGGCACTGCAGGCATTTCTCAGTGATAGTGCTCACTGCTGGAAAGTTCAGGGCTTTGAGACATTGCTTTTCCCTTTATAAATGTCCTCAAATCATGCTTTAAGGCTGAGCCAGGGTTTTCTCATCCAATCCTCTCTGAATCAATTTATTTTTACTTGACTCTATTGTGAGTTAAGATTTCATTCTCTACACCCCATTTCCCTGCCCCCCACCCCAATTTTTTAACATCATAGCAGATGGTTCCCAGTTTGCCTGCTTGCACAAAGCAAAGCTGAGACAACTCTTCCTCCTTCAATATTTATAGGCTAAGTACCTGATTTGTTACTATGCCATCATCATCCTGACAAGCTTTCAGAAAGGGAAAATGAGCCACCCTAGATGGGTAATGACTGGCTTGACAAAGAAGACAGGAAAGGGAGTTGCTGAGTGTAATTTCTCCATTTCTCAATTTCTTCCCTTGAAGAAATTTGTGGGGTAGAGGGTTTGTGCTAAGAGGATGGAGAAATGGCAAAACCTTTCTATAAGTGCTGCCCTTAACCTCTTCTCTGGGATTTATTGACATCTTTAGAAAGGGCAGCTCTCTAAATAGTTCTCTCTACCTTGTTTGAATATTGGCTATTGAGCCTATCACTTACTTGAATAGCACTGGGTTATTGCTGTTGTTCAGTGTTTCAGTCATGTCCGATTCTTCATGACCCCATGGACTATATAGCACATCAGCCCTTCTATCCTTCACTATCTCCTGGAGTCTGTCCAAGTTCATGTTCATTGCTGCCATTACACTAGTTATCGATCTCATGCTCTGCTCTACCCTTCTCCTCATGTAGTTTTCATTTCTGATTTCTGGAAATATGGCTCTGAAAAACCAGGCTTTGATGAAGCCCATTTGGATTTCAAATGGGACTAGTTGACTATGCCTTTAAGCCCAAATCATTGACTCTCACTGACTGGCCAATAATAGGTCCCAGCACTCACTTACTCATTGTTTGGATGTTGATGCTCAGAGTGAACGTAAATAGCAGTTGTTTCAGTTCCAGCCAGAAACTGAGGGTCTTCCCCTAGAAGACTGATTCTTTTGTGAAGGCAAACTAGGCCATCTTTTGCCTCCATTCTTACCTAGCCTTAATCACTGAATGGGCATTGCTTCAGACAAACTGAGACCTGGGAAAGACTGTAGCTTAAAAAGGCCAAGGTCTCCCCCTGCATTGCCAGTTGTCTTGATGTATATCTTGCCTTCGGATCCAGATGACTTTGGAGGAGAGAGTGAGGTTGTCGACTGCACGACCCTGCACTTAAATCCAATTCACTTTCAAGTCAAGACATTACCCTCCTGATGTCATTGGTCCTCTTCTAGAATGAAGGACAAACAACAGCAATGACAACAAATTGTTCTCCCAGTTTTCTATTCACTTCAATCTGGATCAGTTTGTACAAGTCTTTCCAGGTTTCACTGAAATTTTCTCTTTCATCATTTCTATATTCACTTTCCCCAATTGATGGGCACCTTTTTAGATGCTACTACATTGCTACTACAAAATGATCTGCTGTAAATATCTTTATACATGTGGGTCCTTTCCCTTTCTGTGGTCTCTTTGGGGCATAAGCCTAGGAATGAGATTACTAGATCAAAGGTTATGCTCAGTTTAGTATCTTTTGGGGCATTGTTCCAAGTTGCTTTCCAAGAAAGCTGTACAGTTACTCTCAGTGCATTAATATGCCTGTTTTCCCAAAGCCTCTCCATCATTTGTCATCTTCCTTTTTTGTTAACTTTGTGCAGTTTTATTCTTGAAATTAGTGTAGCATATTAGATAGTGGATTGGCAGTGGAATCTGGAAGACCTGGATTGTCTCTGATATAATTCTAGCTTTTTGACAATGGACAAAGTAACTAAGACTGTAAAACCACAAGTCCAGGAAGAAAAGCAGAGGGGTCATTGTTAAAATATAAAATGTAATTATGCATTTCATATATATATATATATATATATATATAAAATACAGAACTCAGATGACTAGATATCCCTCTAAGAAATTAACCATTTTTGTTATTATCAATTTATTAAAGAAAGGTGAACTTTTTAAAAATCAGGGTGAGACTTTCACAGCTTCATGGACTGTGTAGTCCTGCAAATAAATTAAAGTCGACGCCTTCCACATCTGCTCCCCTGCAGGGGCGGAAGTCCTCACACCGGAATCAAGGCCCTCTCTTCTTTTTGAAGGATCTTCTGTTTTGCTTGGAAGCATTTCCCCAGCCTGACTTGAGTAATCACACTGAACATTTCATAGACCACTTCTTCCTTTTGCTACCTCATTATGGGATACTGAGGATCCCCAAAACAGGCTACTCTGGGAGCATCTATTTGTTGGCAGCTTAATTCCACGATGCAGAATAAAGTAAGGATAATACAGAATTAGAGTAAGTTTGAAGAAATTTAGCATGACAGGTGAATCTGATTCCTGCAGATCTTCCCAGTTTATACTAGCTTCAGTTCCAAACATTTCATAAAGGAATTCCGACATTGGGTTTGGGAAAAGCAAGTTGGAAGAGTCTTACACCCTTATTTTACTCCCTGTCCTTCCCCAACATCAGTCTGGACATGAAATTCATTGACCTGAATTCACATATGTAACAATCCAAAACATAAAAATGGTCTCTTAAGAATTAGGTATTATCAAGCAAGATACTAGGGAGAGGCCAAGTAGTGAAGAACAACCTCTCTTACTTTAAAAAAGACCTAGAGGGGGCGGCTAGGTGGCGCAGTGAGTAGAGTGCTGGCCCTGGAGTCAGAAGGACCTGAGTTCAGATCTGGCCTCAGACACTTAACGCACACACAAATAAAAACCTAGCCGTGGGATCTTGGGCAAGTTACTTAACCCCAATTGCCCTCAAAAAAAAAAACAAAACAAAAAGACCTAGAAGGACAGAGAAAATGCTGAACCTAGGTCAAAAAGTTAAAGGTACCAAAGGCCTGGGAAAACCATACTGAACTAGTGACCCCTAAATAAGAAGGGGAGATTGTATAAACATAAGCATTGTATAAGTATAAACCCATTTAGCTTGTCCCCACCTTTGAAGTGGGAAGGGAAAAGAGGGCAGAGTCTTTCAAAAGAGTAAATAGTTAATCTCTGAGGCCCAACACTTTCCTCCTAGTGGTCAGGGGAGCTTGTTCCTAAGTATAGTAGATGTAGTTGAATTTGGGAATGTCCCTGCTACTGTTGTACATGTCAATCTTGGCTGGATGTTCCAGGACTATACAGTCTCCATCTCGTCGTCCGAAATTAGCTGTTATTAAAACCTTTGGCTCTGACCTCTTTACACGTCTTTGAGTATGGCTAAGCAGAGGACACATTCAATACTTCCCTGCTAATGCCTCATGGGAACCCAGCCTAAGGAGGTGGAAGGGGAAGGAATACTCATTCTGGAGTCAAGGGTTCAAATCCTGTCTCAGATATTAACCCCTATGTTTTCAGACAAGTCTTTTAGACCTTTTAACTCCATGAACCCCAGTTTCCATATCTTTCAAATATGGAGTTGAACTAACTGATCTCTGAAGTCCCTTCTAGCTCTGGATCTATGAGTCTATAAATCTGACCAGAACTAACTCACTTCAGATGTTTGCTCCATCATACCCTTTCCATGAGTTCCTGCAGGGTTCAGGACATCTTTCAAGTACTCCTTAGATTTCTCACTTGTTCCTGTCCTCCATGTTAAAACAGCCATGACCAAAACCCACATTTGCTTATGATTTAGATGAGAAAAAACAGAGATGGAAATATAAGAATATGGAAAAAGCTGAATTAATTTATCTTGATATTCTATTAATGGGTGTTTTACTAAAACTAGTGACTCAATTTCATTACTGAGCCTTGAGATAACAGCTGTTTTGCAGGGAAGGTTGTAAATCATTCTTTGAAGAGAATGATATCACAAGTAATAAGGTTCAGATGAAAGGGTTAGTCGTATTTGTACACAGGAAAAATACCAAATTTAATTAATTTGACCTTTTAACATATCCAGAAAATTGCATAAGGTTTGTGAGAGGACTTTTTATTGTTGTTTGGGGTTTTGTCATTGTTATTGTTTGCAATAGCCCAAAAGAGCATAGAGAAAGGATTGATCATAATCACTTAAATAAATTCCTAAAGGCACCTGGTGGCCACAGTGGAGATAGGAGGCTGGAATCAGAGTGAAAAAGATGCAAGTACAAATCCAACTTCAAACGCTCATTAATCTTGTAACCCTAGGCAAGTCACTTCCTCTGCCTTGGTTTCCTCAAGTGTAAAATTGGAATAAGAATAGTGCCTACTTCTCATTGGTGTTATGAGGATCACATGACGTTTATTTTTTAAAAGAAACGTGCTTAGCACAGTGCCTGGCACATAGTAAGCACTATGCTTATTCCGTTCCCTTTTTTTGTTTTGTTTTGTTTTGTTTTGTTTTGCTTTCTGGAGTGGGGAAGGTAGGGCAATTGGGGTTAAATCCAAGTAGCCCTAAGTAGCCCCAAGTAGCCCCAGGTCACATGGCTAGTTTTTTTTGTGTTTGTGTCCTGTCTGAGGCTTGATCCAAACCCAGGTCCTCCTGACTCCAGGGATGGTGTTGTACTCACTGTGCCACCTAGCCACCTCTTCCCTTCCTTTTCTAAAGATACCAGACAGACTTAATTAAATTTTAAAAATCATACCAAAATCTTCAGCATGCTAGCTGCTGCTCATAACTTGTTCCCTTGGCAATTAGCCAATACAGTTCCAGTTAAATACAATCATTCCTTTTGTTTCTTTGGCAAAAACAAAAATTTTTTAAAGCCCCAAATCTTTATTTCCACTTTATTAAGTATTTTTAAAAAGCACATTAAGCATTTTTTCTACTGTCTGTGACATTAAGATTTATTTTTAACTCCAAAGAAAATGTTTCTGAAATGGATACTTCTTATTTATTATTGTTAGACCTACAATAAAATTATTGCCTAGCTTGTCAGATCAAATCATTTGTAACTAATTAAAAGATTTTCTCCCTTCATTTAAAAATCAGCTTATTGCCTTTTGATATTATTATACAATGGATTTAGAGGAAATTAGTAAAAACAAAACAAACAAAAACACATGTACATACAACCATCCTCAAAGTATTTTACCTGAGTTTTACATGTCAAGATAGTTTTCATAAAAAATAAAATACTTTACCAAAGTATTACGCTGTTATCTGGAGAGCATTTCACAGCCCAAAGAACTAGGCAACCAGGGGCTTGAAGAAGTAGGACCAAAGGCTTTGTCTCCTGATAGATATAACAGAAGGGATAAGGGGGAAGCCATATTGATTTGACTTGTATAAAGCAGATACTTGATACAGGTTTGATTTGAATGAATAAATGAATGGATTGCTCATCTCTTAATCACCAGATGAGGGTGAGGCAGGAGGTGAAACAGGGAAAGGGCAGACATTTAGATGACAGTCTTCTTATTAACTCCCAGATAGGAAGTTCCATTTTGTTGATTTTTTTCCTTTTTAGGTGCTTTCCTGTTGTTCTTTTCTTTTTTAATATCTCTTACATTCCAATGACTACCTCCAACCACTCGAATCCTCCCTTTCAGTGGCTAAGTACAGTCAGGCAAAACAGTGATTTTGAGATCAGTCTTTGACCTCTATATTGTTAATAAGCATCATGCTCCCTATGATAAAGAGATTATTTGTTAAGTGTATGTTGACATATATAGTTATTTCTATAATATGTATGAGTTTTGCTATATATCAAATAAACTTGGAAAATGGTAATTGTTTTCACTTTGTAGCAAATCTAAGTATCATTTACCCTGGCACCTGGATAGGAGTGGATAAAGCATGGAACTCAGAGTCAAATTTGAGTTCAAATCCCTTCCAATTGGTCATCCTATTTGTGTTTGAAAACTTTTTGTGTGGGGGAACATGACACCTCTTGAGAGGTTTTTCAACTTTTAAATAACTCTGTTGGCAAATTTTTCTTTACTTCAAGCTGAATCTGTCTCTCTATAAATTTCATCTACTGGTACATAACTCTGAATCAGGAAGAATAAATGCAACCTCTCTAAGGCATTAAGATTCTAAATTAAAGATTAAATTATGTTCTCTATATTAACTGCATCATAAATTGCAAACCATATTATAATCCATTTTAAATTCTCAGCAACATAAGTTAACTCAGTTAACAAGAAAATCAGATTCACAAGAACATGCCATTTTAATATGTTCTGGTTACTGTGAGTCTTTATGAGGAGACAATGAAACAAGGAGATATTGAACTATCATTCCCATCTCTGCCTGACACCAATTGCTAGTTAAACTTGTATGTTGTTGTTCAGTCATGTCTGACTCTTTGTAACCCCATTTTGGGATTATCTTGGCAGAGATACTGGAATGTTTGTCATTTTCTTCTCTAGCTCATTTTATAGATGAGGAACTAAGGCAAACAGGTTAAAGTAACTTGCCCAGAGTCACACAGCTACTAAGTTTCCGAAGCTGCATTTGAACTCATGAATCTGTCTTCCTGATTCCAAGCCCAGCTCTCTATCCACTGCTCCACTTATTTGCACAAAACTTGTGTAATGGCAGAGGTTCCCAAACTAGGTGATACTGGCCCCTGGGGGATGTTGCTAAAATGATGGGGGGGGGGGGATTGGGGAGGGTGGTAATAGCCTTGGGGAAATTGAATAAAAATAAAGGGGAGGTGGAAGCATAAGGAAAGAAAAGAAGAAAATTTTGAAAAACCATTTGTATGTGTTTCATTTGTTTTGTAACAGATTTAAAGTTGTAGTGATTACCTTATTTTCCAAATAAATACACAAAATGCAAGTTATAACAGATCAGTGGTCAAGTCCCCCTACAGGTCTTAACAAGCAAGTGTTGGCAGGCCAGCATGTTGTGCATTTTTGAGAAGTCTATCGTGCATCAGCAGGAATATGTGTGTGTATGAAAACGTGTTTACAGTATGATACTGTAGGGTTAGATGACACAATATTGCATCATCAAAATTTCAATTCAAGTAAAACGCCATAAATTTATAATAAATTATTAAATTTAAGATGTCATTTCAAATATATATATTTGAAATGACATAAATTAAAAAAAAAACATTAAAGGGTTAAAGATTTCCAAGCAGACTCTGAGTGTTTTTTTTTTTTAAAGGAAACAATAGGACAAACAAGTTTGGGAACTACTTTAATCATTTTTCTGCTCCTGGGATTGATAAAAACCTAAGTGAAAAGCTAGTGGCAATTTAAATGTTTTTGCTTGCTTTCCAAAGGGCAACTTGACTAGAGTCTTCTATTTTTAAAAATAAGCCAACATACATTTATTAAGCACCTACTATGTATTGAGCACCATGCTAAGCACTTTGGATACAAGAAAAGGCTAAAAAAATAGTCCTTGTTTTCAAGGGGTTCAATGTCTAATGGGGGAGATGACATGCAAGCAACTATGTTCAAATAAAGTATAGACAAGATGATCTGAGATAATCTGAGAGGGAAGGAACTAGCATTAAGGTTTTTTGAGAAAGACTTCTTGTAAAAAGTGGGATTTTAACTGGGACTTGTAGGAATCTCGGGAGGAAAGGAAATAGAGGTGAAGAGAAAGAGAATTCCAGGCATGAGGGAATGTTGAAAACATCCAGATTTTTTTTAAAGAGGTAATTGGGGTTAAGCAGCTTGCCCAATCCAGATAATTTTCTAAAAATTATGTACTTATTTTCCCTCCCCTTTCTTAGGCTGTAAAATACTTGAATAGACATTGTACTTTCCATCCATTCTTTGGAGTATATGATAATGCTAACTCCCATTTATAACAAATCTGTGAGGTGGGTTATCATTATATCCTGTTTTATAGATGAAAATTTGGAATCCCAGAGACATGAAATAAATTGTCAAAATCTGGTAAGTGCTAGAGGCAGGATTCCATTATACATCATCTGAATGATAGATGACCTCCAACACTTACCAATTAGGTGCCTATGAGCAAGTCAGTTAATCTCTCTGTGTCTCAGTTTCCATATCTGCAAAATGAAGATGTTAATACCTATGGTAACTACTACATGGGGATATTATGAGACTTCCATGAGATAATGTACATAAATCACTTTATGAACATTGAGATAATGTGTGTCAACTGTTAAAAATAATGTTAATGATAATAATAATGTATACACATAATATAAAAAAGATAATATATGCTAGATACATACATACATATATACATACACACACACACACACACACACACATATATGTATATCTTTATACCAAATATAGCTTTATCTTAATCTGGCTTGTTAAGGGTATATTTCCTGACTTTTTTCTATGTATTATTAGCCTCTGTCCCAAAACAAAAGGACTACATAGGGAATTTAGGCTATATATGGATTCAGCTAGAAATGTCAGAGAACAGAATCTGGCAATCAGTAGCAATTGCAAAGTGACCCTTTGTGTCAGGCTTAATGTCAGGTAGAAAAACTGAATATTTAGAGCTGTCCCAAAATAGAGCAGGCTGCCTTCAAAGATGGTATTCTCTCTCCTTCCTTGGACATCTTCAAGCAGAGGCTGGGGTGGGGGAGGGGTCATTTGTCGGATACATAGAGTGGGAATTCATTTCAGATATGAGTTAAACTTGATGTCCCTTCCAAGTCTTAACTTCTGTGATTCTATGATTGGTGTCAGCTGGAAAAAATTCTGAGAGATTATCTAGTTCTGGAGTGTTTAATCTTTTTTGCATCTTGGACCCTTGTAGTGCCAATGCAATATTCACAGTGTCTATCATCACTATAAATATACCTGCATGGTGCTTAATTGCAAAATATAACAAACTCTCCATATAGAAGACAGAAGCAAAACATTTATTCAGACACCAGAAAACTAAATCTCAGTATCAGGAAACCAAATCCATCATAGCAACACAGAAGTTAATGCATCACAATGTAGCAGAGAGCCACACCATCCTTTAGCCTTCCCACAAACCAACACAAGACCAATATTTACTCATAAGCCTATCTGTCTCCCTCGGAAGCATCATCTCCTCCCAACCATCTAGCTTGCTCTGACTCCCAGCTTCCGGTGGGCTCTGTTCCACCCTTCAGCAAATTCCTTCCATCACGGGCTCCATGTGATTACATTCAGTCTGGTAGGGGACAGATTTTATTTTCAAAGTAAGGAAGGTCTTCAAATTCCCTTAGACTGATTAAGGGGGCAGGGAAGATCTTCAAATTCCCATTACTATTACAACCCTCTTCTCAGAAATATAATTTGTAAGAGCACAAAGTATAATATGTAACATTACAACAGAAACCAATCATAATGAAATGTCATTATCAAAATGGCAAAAGCAAACAAAAGCAAACTTAAATTCATTGGCTTCAGGTTGGGAATCCCAGTCTACCTACAAGTAAAGAAAACACAATGTGGTGTGTTTATTACCTAGGTTTTCTTGAAATGGAAATGTAGTACTTTACATTTTGAAACCTCTCTTCTGTTGTGCACATGGCAGTTTTGTTCCTTTTTCTTTTCTTATTTTATATTTAAGTTTAAAATGAAATAAATTTAAAAACATAGACATTATATTTTAGACATAAAATAGAACCCCTGGCTAGCTCAGCTACCTCCTTTTTTTATAGCTGAGAAAACTGAGGCCCAGAAAGGTTCATTGGTTTGCTCGAGGATTCAAAGCTAGTTAGTATTGTAGCCTCTTCCTCTTTACTAGTATACTTTTCCTCATTACACCATGACCAAGGCTTTATTTTGTAAGTGATTACATTTTTGTTTTTGTCTGCAGATGGGAGTGTTGGAAGGGAGTGCCAAGAATTCGACTGGGGAGATTTTCTTTTCTATCTTCCAAAAATCTAACTTAATAAAGTAGGAGAGGCTAGTTGTTTATAGTTCAGAATAATATGGTTTATGCTGTGTGTTTTTTCCTTGCTTACATCCCATTAGTCAAAGAAACATCAGGCCACTTAATGTTCTTTGCTTCCCTAGGCGCCTGAGTTTGCTTTCTAGAATTACTATATACCTTACTATCACAATTTGAAATACATAAAATTGTTGACACCAGGGATCCTAGCCTACTTTAGAGTTTGGAAGGTAGCACTAATTTTTCTTTTTAATTTAAATGCTGAAAGTTTAAGAAAACATACTGTTCTTATGACTCTCCAAAGTTAGTCTTTGGATCTGAGGGATGGACAAGGGAAGCTGATGGTCACAATGAAAGAATGCTCTTGCTACATAATTAGACCAGGCTGTCTTCTGGAAAAGAATTTTCTTTAAAATTTTTTTATTTTGTTATTTCCAAATTACATGAAAATTTATTTAACATTCATTTTTAAAAGTTTCAAGTTCCAAATTCTCTCACTCCCTCCTATCCCTCACTACCCCTTGAGAAGGCAAACAATGGAAAATGAATTTTCTTTTTTTTAATCCTCTAGCACTGTTTCTTTTTTTAATTATTTATTCATTTTTAATTTTCAACATTCACTTCCATAAGATTTTGAGTTTCACATTTTTTCCCCACCTTTCCCTTCCCCTCACCCCACAACAGTGTGTAATTTGATATAGGCTCTACATATACATTCAAATTGAACCTATTTTCACATTAGTTATATTGCAAAGAAGAATTAGAACGAATGGAAGATGCCACGATAAAGAGGATAATGAATTTTCAAAGTGAATGCCATGGTAGCAACTTTTGGCTTGGTTCATCCAGGGACAGATGAAATGCTTCCTTTTGATTGTGGGTCATTAGCCATGAGTTGGAAAAGCCATTTCAGTAACTAGATTAGCCTTGAGATTTAATTTATAACTCCAACTACATTTTAGGGATAAATATTTGGGGAGATTGAAGGATTCCGTTTGTGGAGTATCAGTCTTTGGTAAAGGGATAGGTGAGGCTTAGATGGACTCTTACGGTCCTTCTGCTGAACCACGTCCATAGGTATAAGCTCCCTAGTACTGACATCATGGAGACAGAAGCCTGCCCACTGTGGAGGAACATAGCGTGAGGTGCCTGCCATGAGACCCAGCAGGGCTTTCAACTTTAAGCAATGGGGTACAACTATGAAATGGCATCCAAAAGCAACAGCTGAGAGAAAAAATTGTTCTACAGCCATGAGAAATAGGCCAGCTGCTTTTAAATAAAGGTATTGTATATGGCCTATGAGGTAGAACCTGAGTTATACAAACACTGTCACTGCTAATCATCTTATTTTATTATATCTTTAGAAGGCAGCATATGATAGAAAGTATGCTGGATTTGAAGTCAAAAGATGTGAGTTCAAGTCTTACCCTTGTTACTTATTATCTATGTGACCTTGGACAAGTCACTTAACCTGTATGGGCCTCAGTTTCCTTATTTATAAGGTTGAACTGGATGACCTCTGATGTCTCTTTTTTTTTTCTTAAACAAATGCTTTATTAACTTCTGGTTTACATCATTCATTTACACCAGATTATGAGTTACATTTTCCCCCCATTTTTCCCTACCCACCACCCCAGAATAGCAGTCCCACTAGATATCCCCTCATCCAATCTGCTCTCTCCCATATCTTCTCCCATACCCCCTTCGACTTTGCCATTAGGGTAAGGTGAATCTCTGGGCCCCAATGCCTGGACATCTTATGAAACATTTAATTTTAAAACTTCGATTTTTAGATCCATTCCCTTCCTCCCTTGTCACCCACTCCCTCTGAGAAGATAAGCAATTCAGTATGTGTTGTACATGTATAGCTATGCAAAACATTACCATAGTAGATATATTGTAAAAGACTGCTTATATTTCCCTCCCACCCATCTCACATCCCACCTGGTCCATTCCCTACTTTGATCCTGTCCCTCTTTGATAGTGGGTACTTCCAACCTCCCCTCCCCCAAGAATGCCCTCCCCTCCATCATCCCCCTTTCCCCTACTCAGGAGAGTGAGTGAGGGTAAGATATTCCATTTAGTATGTATGTGATTCTCTCCTTGAGCCAACTTCAATGAGAATATGCTTTTGCCTTTTTGCCTTCCTGTTCTTCCCCTCCCCTGCAACTACTTCCCCTTGCCTCTCCTACCCTATCTCTCTCCATCTCCTCTTGCCACTTTCCTCTCTCACCTCTTGACTTCACCCCTTAAGAATCATCCCTTCCTTGGGGCGGCTAGGTGGCACAGCGAGCAGAGTGCTGGGCCTGGAGTCAGAAGGACCCAAGCTTGGATCCGGCCCCAGACACCCAACAGACAAACAAAAACCCAGCCGTGTGACCCCGGGCAAGTCACCCAATCCCAATTGCCCTCCAAAAAAAAAAAAAGAAAAAGAATCATCCCTTCCCATCAAATTCAACCTGTGCCCTCTATCCATGTATACCTGTGAACATATGCCATGTACCCTTCTTCAATTATTTTCATAATGAGAAAGGTTTCATCAAACACAGTTATTGTTTTTCCATGTAGGAATGTAAATAGTACAACTTTGATAAGTTCCTTTTGATTTCTTTTCCCTGATTACCTTCTCAGGCATCTCTTGCTTCTTGTGTCTGGATGTCAAATTTTCTATTCAATTCTGTTTTTTTCCTCAAGAATGCTTGAAAGTCCTCTATTCCACTGAATGACCATATTTTCCCCTGAAACAAAATACTCAGTTTTGCTGGGTAGGTGACCCTTGGGTTCATTCCCAGTTATTTTGCCCTCTGGAATATCATATTCCATGCCCTTTGATCTCTCAGTGTAGAAGCTGCCAGGTCCTGTGCTATTCTGATTGTGTTTCCACAATATTGAAATTGTTTCTTCCTGGCTGCTTGTAGTATTTTCTCCTTGATCTGGGGGTTCTGGAGCCTGGCTATAATATTCCTGGGAGTTTTCTTTTTGGGATCTTTTTCAGGAGGCGATCAGTGGATTCTTTCAACCTCTATTTCCCCCACTGGGTCTAAAACATCAGGGCAATTTTCCTTGAGAATTTCTTTAAGGGTGATTTCTAGGTTCTTTCTTTGATCATGGGTTTCAGGTAGTCCAATAATTTTTAAATTATCTCTCCTGGATCTATTTTCCAGGTCAGTGGTTTTTCCCATGAGATATTTCACATTGCCTTCTATTCTTTCATTTGTTTGGATCTGTTTAATAGTATCTTGATTTCTCATAAAGTCACTAGCTTCCATTTGCTCCAGTCTAACTCTGAAGGAATGAATCTCCTCAGTGAGCTTTTCAGATTCTTTTTCCATCTGGCAAATTTGACTTTTTAAGGCCTTCTTCTCCTCATTGCCTTTCTGAGCCTCTTTTGCCATTTGAGTTAGTCTATTTTTTAAGGTGTTATTTTCCTCAGTCAGGCTGTTGACTGTCATTTCATACTTTTCTTGCATCTTTTTCATTTCTCTTCCCAAATTTTCCCCCACTTCTCTTATCTGCTTCTTAAGGTCCTCTATGGCCTGTAGCCAGCTTGTATTTTCATTTGGGGCTTTTGGTGCAGGAGTTCTGACCTCACAGTCCTCCTCCATGCTTTGAGCCTCTTTGCCCCTAAAATAGGAGTCCAATGTTGAACTCTTCTGTTTATTTTGTTTCATTTGCCTAGGCATGTTGCCACTTAATTACTTGATTTTTTGGGCTTGTTGCCACAGTAGGACTCTGCCACCAGACAGAGGAGCTTCCGCCCAAACGTGGGGTCTTCACAACTTCCGCCAGTTGGGTGGCCTCTGTAAAGTCTCCACCCACTCTGGCAAGTTGGATACCCACCCCAAACTTCCCCCCCAGACCACAATCCAGATCCAAGCAGTTTAAAGCAACAGTGATTAACCCCCAGACTGATTGCTGGATCTCCCTACAGTTCGCAGACCAGGAGCTAGAGCCACTACTGACGTTGCAAAATGGCTTCTGTGCAGCTGTTTCTTCAGCAGCTTTTCACCCCCAGGGGAGGCAGCCACGTGTTCCCCAAATACTGGTCCCAAAGTCCATAGGGCACTAAGCTCTCACTTTGTCCTAGGCATATCTGTGCTGATAATTCTGGAATCGCCACAATTGGTGGTGTTCTGGGGTCCCTCAAGCCGGCTGAAGGCTCGGCCGCCCTGGGGCTAAAACCTCGGACCTGGGCTCAGCTCTGTGGGCTGCGCTGTTGGTTCCCAGTGTGCTGTGCTGCCTGCTCTCAGAGCGCTGCGCTGGCCGCTTCCTGCAGGGCTGCTGGGCTGTCCTCAGCAGGAGGTTAGCTTCTCTGTGCCATTCTGTGGGTGCTGTGGCTCCAGAAGTTGTTTGGAGTCCCCTTTCACATTATTTGAAATTTGTGTGGGGCAGAGCACATTGGAAATGCTGTTTCTACTCTGCCATCTTGGCTCCGCCCCCTCTGATGTCTCTTAATTTTTGATGCTATAATCACACCCATTATAGTAATAATTGTTAACATCATATAAGTGAACATAATATAGGTAGTGTGCCATATGAGTGATTTAAGGTTTGCAAAAGCATTTTACAGTTTTTAAAATCTTGTTTTGTCCTCACCACAACCCTGGGAGGTAGGTACTATTTTTATCTCCGTTTTCATATGAAGAAACTGAGGCAGGGAAAGGTTAAGTAACCTGCCAAGGTTATACAGCTATTAAGTATCTGAGGTTTATTAAGTATCTTGTCTTCCTGACTCCCAGTCCAGCACTCTCCACTGTGCCCCCAAGATGCCAAACCTCTAATAACATAATGACATTTAAATACTTTGATAAATCTGTAATCTCACTGATGTGAGCACCGATCAGAATTCAGCCATACATTCCCATTCTGAATATTGATGTAAAAACAGAAGGTCCTTTGTGTCAAGAAGAAGGTTGGTGGGGCGGCTAGGTGGTGTAGTGAATAGAGCACTGGCCCTGGAGTCAGGAGGACCTGAGTTCAAATTTGGCCTCAAACACTTAACACAAAAACTAGCCATGTGACCTTGGGCAAGTCACTTAACCCCAATTGCCCTCCATAAAGCAAAAAAAAAAAAAAAAGGTTGGGCTCAGTAGAAAAAATGCACAATTTTCTGAAGGTTTCTAGCCTATTCCCCTTGCAAAAGGATAAATTACTTGAGGTTAATAGAAAATCAATTTATACTCCTCCCTTACACAGTGCACATTGCTCACTGCTCTGGTGAATGGCAAGGTTTGGGTGTGTTACTCTACATCACAGTTCTGCCCCATTCTAGCCCTTTACTCTGGTTCCTGTTTAATTGTATTGTCCAGAAATTCCTCCTTTTCCTTTTATGACACTTGGTTCAGGAATTTGGCACCATCCAGGAACTTTTCCTCTGCATATAGGTAGCCTAGAAAAGGAATTCTTCCAATGGGTGGCTCTTTTCCTAGGAACTCTTTCAACTCTTATATTCCAGGATTCCAGGCTGAAATGACTTGTTTTAGACAACCCTTTCTTTATAATGCAAATTAGTACCATAAAGATTTCAAGGGTAATATTTTCAAATACATGAAAGGATAAATATCCTAGTGTGCTAATTACAGCTAACAGAGACCTTAGAAATTATTTATGCCCACCCCTTTTCCAAGGCAGAGAGAGGCCTACTGACTTTTATAAGGCTATAAAGTGAGTCAACACAATTTAGGACTAGAATCCAGAGCTCCTAATTCTAAGCCTCTAGTTAGATAGGGTTTCTTACATACAAATATAACTCTTGGACCCAAGCAATTAATGAACAGGTTATGTCTATCATATACTTTTCTTTCTCTCTAGCCTTTACTTAGAAACCTGATAAATACATCTTGGTATTCCATACTAGCAAATATAATTCAACACCCCAAAGAACAATAATCTATTACTTCAATATGGTTTCCAAGGCCCTTTTGGAAGGGCAGGGCAGCTCTATTCTGATGTGGTCATTCTATCAGTTGCTGACTTTGGCTACTTTAAAAAAAAATTCAACTGAATTTTTTTAAGTGGAGCCATGAAATCAGTACTCCCCTAATACTGTTGGAGAGAACTAGATTGTCTAATAACATGTGTTTACTAGGTTTCTGAAAAGAGGCTAGAAAGAGATATGGGATAGAGATAACCTCTTCCCTTATTGCCCACATGTGCCTTGGGTGAAGGAATTATCTATGTACGTAAATAGACTTATCCAACCAGAGCTTGGGAATGAGGAGCCCTTCACCTTTCAGAGGGCTACAGCTCAGTACAGATGCTAGACAGTACCAGAAAGGTGCCTTAAAGAAGTCCTTCTTGATTTAGATGAGGATATGATGCCTCTCCTTTCTATAGAAGCACTAGATTTTAAGTTGCTGAATTATTGTCTTTTGGTAGTTCCTGGTAATATCTCTTTATATTCCCTTATTTCTTCAGATATCACACAGAAGGCATAAAGAATTATGAGAAATAGAGCTATGGTTTCATCTTCAAGAAAACGACACATTTTCTCTTTTCTAAAGCAACTGGGGGGGGGGTCTTTGTCTCTAACCCTGTATTCTCTTAGGGTGTCCTTTGCCCCACTCCTATTCTCAGAAGTCCTTGGAAGAAAATGGGGCATCCTTACCCAAAGGATCAGAGTCTAGCAATGGTGGGGAACCTGCAGCCTCTAGGCCACATGTGGCCTGGTAGGTCCTTGGGTGTAACCTTTTGATTGAGTCTAAGTTTCACAGAACAAATCGTTTTATTAAGATGATTTGTTAAGTGAAGTTTGGATTCAGTCAAAGGACCATACTTGAGGACCTAGAGGGTCACATGTGACCTTGAGGCTGCAGGTTCTCCGTCCCTGGAGCCTCTCCAGGGCTAGTCAGGACTACATTTGATCCTTAGTTCACTTCCATGAGCCACTGAAGCATAATATGGAAATTAAACATGCACAAGGAGTGATTAACCTTCATGGGTTACCTAAAAGACACACTAACTACAAATAATTCTTACATGTTAATTAAATCAAGATTTTTGAGAATCTCTACTAAGCTCTGTTTTGTTTTTATTAACCTAGTTTGAGTCACTATATGTACTTGAAAGTAATACAATTGTACTTATTTAAAATTATTTTATAATTCCCCTTATGTTTCTTCTTAGAACAAATTACTGAGGCTTTGCTCTATAAGGAAAGAAACATGATCCCTGTGCCCTAGAAACTTTCATTCAAGTAGACATAATGGGGAAAAATTTTTTTTCTTCTGAGGTAAGGTTTTCATTCTTCTAGAGTGACAAAGGGAATGGTAATTGGCTGGCTATTTTTAGAGTGAAAGAATCCACTCCTTTCTTCTAGTTCATTCATTCAATTATCAAATACAAGCCCACATGCAATGTTTAGCTCTTCTGTCTATTTTAGGCACCATGGAATGGAAGTGTATAAAGTGTATAAAGCAGAAAATCTCACTAATAATAATTCACATTTCTATACAACCTTAAGGTTTACAAAGTGATTTCCTTATAAACACCCTATGAGCTTGGAATGGTAAGAATATTATTCCCATTTTACATATGAAGAAACTAAAGGTCAGAGGTTAAATAATTTCCTGGGTTAGTAAATGTTGGAGCTGGGACTCAAGCTCAGGCCCCAGACTATGGTCTTTCAACTTATATAAGGTTATGGTGTTATTGTTCAGTTGTTTTCAGTCATGTCTGACTCTTCATGACCCCATTTGGTATTTTATTGGTAAAAATACCAGAGTAGTTTGCTATTTCCTTCTCCAGTTTTGAAGATGAGGAAACTGAGACAAACAGGGTTAAGTGACTTGTCTAGGGTCCCACAGCTAGTCAGTGTCTGAGTCAGATTTGAACTCAAGAAGATGAGTCTTCTTGACTCCAGGCCTGGCACTCTATCTACCAAGCCACTTAGTTGCCCATAGAAGGATGTAGTGGTATACAGCCATCACCAGTCATTTTGACTCTTGTTTTGCCACTGGATTCTGATGACTCTGGAGGAGAGAGTGAGGCTGATGACTTTGTGAAGCTCTGCCTCACTTAAATCCAATTCACTTGCAAGTCAAGACATCACAAGCCTCACAATGTGATGTCATTGGCCCTCTTTGAGAAGGAAGGACAAATAACAGTAGCATACAGACTAAATACAGGAAACTACAGTTGATGCTGTTGGCTCTAGGTTATCTTAACATGAAGATGGCTACGTCAAGACTTTTGAATTAGCTGCATGTATAGGATGTCCCCCAAATCTTACAACACCCTCTAAATTTTGGAACACCCAGAATATACTCTGAAGACAACATGAAGTGAGATGTGCTCTTTCAATCACAGGATGGAGAGGTGGAAGAGATGTTTGAGGCTGTCTAATGCAACCTCCCCATTTTATAGATATGTAAACAGAGGACAAGAGGGAAGTGAATACTCAAAGTCATCCTGGCTGTGAGGGTTTGAATGTAGGTCCTCCTCCTACAGAGGAAGCTGGGTGGCTCAGTCAATATAGCACTGAACCTGGAGCAGGGAAGCTTAAATTCAAATTTGGCCTCAGATACTTACTAGCTAATATGACTTTAGGTATACTTAACTTCTGCCTGCCTCAGTTTCCTCAATTATAAAAAATGGGGATAATAACAGCACTTACCTCCTAGGGTTGTTATGAGGACCAAATACTTGTAAATCATTTAGCACAGCACCTGGCACGTGGTAGTCACTTAGTAAATGCGTATTCCCTTCTCTCCCTCTCTCCAAATCTAGTTATTTCCATGGTGGTATGCTGACCTCCTATAATTCATTCACTTGGACAGTTTCTATTTCTTCTCCCTCCCCCTGGAACTGTTAATCTAATATAGATGTGATGGACAAGGGTCCCAGTGCATTGATACATGTCCATTACTAAAATGGATCTATGTTTAAAAGAAGTGTGTGTATGGGGGGGGGAGGTGGGCTGGGGGGGTGGAGTAGAGGAGGTTCGTTTAATTGGAGGGAAGCTTCATGAAAGAGACTTAAGATGAGCTTTGAAGAAATGAAAAGGATGGGAGAAATCTGGAACAAAGCAGTGTGTGTCAAGAGAGAAAGGAGTTAATTTGTAAAAAACATCTGTAAAGAGATGGTGATTCTCATTATTTTTCACAGGAGTGGTTGCTTTTCAATTATATCCTTATAAGCTTTTTAGTTTGAGGTCACAAGGCTTAGTGGCCAGTTGATACACAGATGTTTAGTTATTAAAATGGACTTGAAACCCCTTGACACTAAGGGTGAAGCCATTCATTTGAACAACTGCCTTAACATGAGATCTGAATAGGTCAACTTCATAAAGCCATTTGGGATGTATAATTTTCCCTGTGCTAGATAAAAGGCTGGTATTATGGTGGGAGATTTCAGTAGATTGAGACATAGCAGAGCTAAGTTGGAAATGAAGGTTTAGTTGTGAGTGCCCCACCTCCACATGTCTATGGACTGACTGTTCACTGTTTTTTCCCTTCTTTTTTCCCTTCCTTCTCAGAGCTTGTCTTCCAGAGCTGTCAGTGCTCCTGATCTGGTAAGAATGGTTGAAGATTCCCCTTCCCCCAACTGATGAGCCCCTTTTCTTTTGTGTAAGTAGTATTTAGCATTTCAATCTGACAGATTCACACTTTGCCTTGGCTCCAAGATTGTACCACAAAGACAATACAGTTGGCTGACATCTTCCTTTCTGAAGCCAGCCTTCCTCACACCATAATTTGGGAGCATAAATTAATTGCAGAAATCTTTGATGAAAACACACTGTACCACTGTCACTGAGCTGTGCTTTGATAGGTGAGCTTGAAGGAGATTTCTAACTTCTTGGCTAACTGTAAATCAATTGTATTACATTATAGGAAAATCAGTTCTGATTACTCATTTTTTTTGTCTGTGTCATATCTGTTGAACTCTATAATATTGAGTTTTACAATTTTGCCTTAGCATTTCAACCTTTCCATTTCCATTTTCAATTTAAAGTCCTTTTAATCAGTTCAGCAAGTACCTGACCATAGGTGTTCTTCCCAGGACTCCTGAGAGGTAGCCCAACCCTAGCCAGGAGCCCATCTTTTAGGCATCATAAGCCATGACTCAGAAAATCAAATCTATATTCCTTTGTAGCTGTAAAATACTACACAAATATGTCACATAATTAATGTAATTTAAGGATACAAAGAACTCTTAGATGCAAAGCAATGACCATTTTTATTGAAGACAATTCAAATAAATGTTAGACCCATGCCCACAGATGTTTCTGTCAGGTAAAGGCAATAAAAATAGGCAAGGAAAGCCCCTCTTTGAGAAGATAAATATAATGACTGGGTGCCTAACAGAACGTGTTGTTGGGGAGAGGTGGTTTGATATGATAAGGAGCCCCAGGAGGATAAAAGAAAGGGGTTGTAGGAGTGCATTTGTCTGCATCATTGTCAGCATTAGGCAGTCTATCATTCTCCTTTTCTCCTTCGTCTTCATGGTGTTCAGCAACTTTGGGGTTCATGATGACTCTGTTATTCTCTCTGTGTATACTATTTTTGCCTCTTATGTTTTATACTATCACTGCACTGGAATTTTTATTTCATTAAGCAATAATTAATTTCATTTGATCTAGCATTTATTTAAGTTCCTAACAGCACAAAGGATGAAATGGGAAAAATGATAGACCATAACCTCAATAGAGTTTGCATTCTACTAAAATACTGCTTAGTTTAAATTTTTTAAAACATGTTAAAGGAGCTGTGATCTCATCAGTGTTGATATGCCCTCCTGTGATGGAGGTCATCGTTCATCCATGCCTTCCCATTCTGTTTGACTCAAATCCATGTCTTCCTAGGATCTGCCTATGTGGCAGGTGTCGGTCACCACCATCTTTTGTGGATCAAGCTACTTGTCCTTTTGGGTGTAGCTTTCTTTCCACCCATTTCCTTGGCCCCTCCCACACTGGAAGAGTGGCTTTCCTTTCAAACCAGGTAAACGAGATACCTACTTGGCTAAGATAGCTCTACATTTTCTTAAAGGATGAAAAATATAATTGTAGGCAACTTTGCTATGTTGTACTTTGACCCCTGTCCTCCTTCTTGTATATCTTCTACCCCAAAAGGTCAAAATCCATGATTATATTGTTTCCTTAGCAATTACTCACATGAACATAAGCATGTAATAGAAGCCTCTACCATGCCTCTGCTAGTGGTTCACAGGAAATGTTTACAAATATCTGGGATTTTCTTATTTATGGTTTTTCAGAAGGGCAGCTGACTATGAGGAAAGATTATTTCCTGTTTTCTTTTTGGGTAAGTGGGTAATGTGAAGCCCCTTTGTTTAAAATAAGGGACCAAAATTCCAAATAATCCAGAAATGCAGGGAAATGTGTTTCCTGAATTGGATAAATCCAGAGGTATAGGGGATACGAATTGGACCTGTGGCCTCATTGATATAGGGAACTTCCAGCTGAAGTAAATGTTTTACAAAATTGCCTGGAGAACTGAGACATTAAATGACTTATCATTCATAGCCTGTCCCCTTCCTACCTTTCAGTCTTCTTAAAATTTGCTTCCCTGAAGTAGCTAGGAAGCACAGTGGAGTCAGGATCTCCAGCCCTGGAGTCAGGAGGACCTGAATTCAAATTTGGCCCCAGACACTTACTAGCTGCGTGACCCTGAGCAAATCACTTAATCCTGATTGCCTCCCCAAAAATAAAAATGAAATTTACTTCCCCCCATATTCTCTTGGATCCAGTGACACAGACCCCCTTGATGTTCCTCACACAAGATGTTCCATCTGTCAACTCAGGGGTACTTTCTGGTTCTCCCTTATGCTTATAATCTTCTCCCTCCACATCTTTGCCTTCTGGCTTCTCAGCTAAAATCCCACCTTCTTCAAGAAGCCTTTTCTGGCCCCTCTTAATGCTAGTGCTTTCTTTCTGTTGATTATCTCCAATTTATCCTATGCAAGTCGGCTTTCTACACAGTTGCTTGCACATTGTCTCTCCTGGTAGACTGTGAGCTCCTTGAGAGGAGGGACTTTTATTTGGTGGCATTTCTAGGTATGGCAGCTCCCAACACAGTGCCTGGCACATGGTAAGTGCTAAAAACCATGCTTGTTGACTTGATTTGGTGTCACACAGCTGGTGTCAGAAGTGGGATTTGCACACAGGTCATCCTGGTTTCAAGGCTGGCTCTCTCTCCAGCATGCTATTAAAAATTCCGTTACTTAGAACAGCCTGAAGTCGTGGAAAGGGTATGCTAAAACTTTAAAAAGTGAGTCAAGGTGGGCATGTTACTATCCTTCACTTATTCCTTTCCTAACAATGACTGAAACCTCAGAGTTTCAGGCCCTGGTGTTGGAGAAATGGATTAAAACTGAGCCACTGCCACTACCTCTGTGACTTTGGACGGTCATAATACCTAACATTTATGTAGTGCTTACAAGGGTCCAGAAATTGCTTTAAGCATTTTACAGTTTTTGTCTCCATTAATCCTCACAACAACCTGGGAGGCAGGTCTGTAATTGCTCCCATTTTGCAGATGAAGAAACTGAGTCAAACAGAAGTTAAGTAACTTGTCCGGGCCCACACATCTAGTAAGTATCTCAGGTTCCCTCACATCATACTTTGAGATAGAGGGACCTCTGATTGTTCTCTCTTAATGTTTAGGAACAAGATCAAAACCATCTCAGAGGAGATAAACTCCATCCATTTACTTAATAAGTACATGCATTTGATCTGTATACAAACATCTTCTTGGCTCCCTTTCTCTACCCAAAGCGTTCCCCTAACATGCTGGCTTCAGTTCAGACTGTTAAACCAGCTAATCTGATTAATAAGGTGGTGGTGGGGGCGGGAGGAGAGAAGATGACCAGTTCTTTTGGGAGACGGAACGTGTAGTGTTTTTCAGAGTGTCAGCTTCCAGGGACTTATTTTATTCTTGCTGATTGCCTGGCACAAAGCAGTGAACCAAACTTTGTACCCAGGCAAGTATGAGGGGCAGAGGCTGCTGATCCCTGACTTGTTAACTGGATCTGACACCAGTTGAACTGAAGCCCCGATGGGGTCACAATCATCCTGCTGATGTAGATTTACCCTTGTCCTGGTTGCTGTTTCTTTCTCCACATCAAAGGTAAGTACTGCAGTTTGTCACCTAAGATAGCCCAGGGATCTGTATATCTGTGCAAGGAGAAATATGTTTAAAGCAATCGGCTGGACTCAGGCAACTCAGGAGTTATTTAAACCCCAAACTTTGCTTTTTCTAGCTGATAGGGAAATCTATTTATTATATGTGAAGAAAGATGGCATTAGGAGATGCCCAGACTTTATTTAGGCAGCAAGGTGGAACTTATTTGCCTTTTGACTGGTTTTGAGGACTTGGCAGTTGTCTTTTTTGGTTGTGTGGACTTTCATAGTCAATTCTTTAGGAACTGAAGCCATAGGCTGATGCTTGAGCCCTCTTCCTCCATAGCTCTTTCCGGAAGTTTGGGATTATCAACTCAACAGATGTTTAGAAGACAGTTTAGGCTTCTAGAATGAGTGATGTGAGGGAACTCCAGAATTTATGGTCTGAGCAGACTGTGAAGGGAAATATTGGGCAAGAACAGATGTCACAGAAAAAAATAGGAAATCTCTGAGGCTCGGAAAATAAGATGCTGTATCAGTCTAATTTTTGAATATATGAAATCTCCTATATACGACATGGGAAGATACTGAATAATTCAGCCATTTTCAATGGAATAGCCTAATGGAAGGAAAAAAGTTTGTTTTAGTTTAAATTCTCCAAATTTAAATAGGTTAAAAAAAAACCCATGCAGGCAGTATATTTACCATTGGACTAGAAAGTACCTGGATGAGTAGCTACTAGTAGCCAGAGTAAATTTGCACCTAAATCTTTGATACCAAATGCTTGTTTTGGGGTTAGTAATAGGTGGTGCAGTGCCTGATGTCAGGAAGACTCATCTTCCTGAGTTCAAATCTGGCCTGAGACACTTACTAACCATGTGACCCTGGGCAAGTCACCTAACCCTGTTTGCCTGAGTTCCCTGTAAAATGAGCTGAAGAAAGAAATGGCAAACCATTGTAGTATTTTTGCCAAGAAAACTCCAAATGGGGTTACAAAGAGTCAGACATGAATGAATGACTAAATAACAAAAAATAATGCTGTTGTTGAATGTTTGCTGGTACTAATCCGTCATACGAGGCAAAGTGAAGCAGCGACCTGGGCTAATTATCTGACTCCACAGTTTAGACTCTGAAGACTTGGGAGAGTCATGAGAATTATGTAATATATTGGATCAGAGGGCCTAAAATTTAAGCGAGAGAAAATGAGAAACATACTTGGAGAAACATGTGTCAGGGGAGATGACTACTCCTGTTACCCCAGATTCAGCAGGACTATGTTCATTTCAACCACATCAGCTGTGATCCTGTTAGAATCTACACTGTCTTCCCAGGATTATACAGGATCTCTTCAACTGACTTTGACTAGACTTACCTTTAGAACCTGCTACCTGCTCTAAACCAGTGAAGCTCATTTCCTCAGAAGTAGGACCCAGTACAAGACTCTTAAAGAGAAAATAAATGAGTAAATGGTCTCAGCTGATGCCCATCAATTGGGGAATGACTGAACAAGTTGTGGTACATGATTGTGATGGAATACTACCATGCTATAAGAAATGATGAGCTCAATAATTTTAGAAAAACATAGAAAGATTTGCACAAAATAATGAAGAGCTAAATGAGCAGAACCAAGAGAATATTGTATACAGTAACAGCAATATTGTTTTAAGAAAGATTTTGAGTGAACAAGTTTTTAAAACTATTATAAATACACAAATTATTTACAAAGGACAGAAAGACACTATCTGTATCCAGAGAAAAACTGATAAATAGAAGTATGTCTAGAATAATGTTACACACACACACACAGGACTAGCAAGTTTATACATAGTAGATTTCTAGTTTCATGTGCAATCATCTTTTTAAAAATTATACTGTGTTATGGAAATGCTTGTTTTATTCCATAAATTCAAAATAAAAATTTTTAAATGGTCTCATAGGATCATTCCTCTAGAGCTAGAAGGGACTCCAATCCTCTCATTTTATAATTGAGAACACTGAGGCCTGGAGAAGTTCAGTGACTCACTCAAAGACACATGACCAGTATGTTTCAGGTGTGGGATTAGAACCCAGGCTCTCTGACTCCAGATCCTACTTTTTTCCATTTATTGAGATGACACTCAAAAATTAATATTAAATCTATATAATTATTTTCTCCTATTGGCTTGTTGTCCATATTTTAATTTTATACTGTGTACTTAGCAATAGAGATCTGAAGGGTGTCTAGGTGGTGCAGTGAATAGAGCACTGGCCCTGGAGTCAGGAAGACCTGAGTTCAAATCCAGCCTCAGATACTTAACTAACACTAGCTGTATGACCTTGGTCAAGTCACTTAACCCCAATTGCCCTGCCCTCCCCCCTACAAAAAGTAAAAAAAAACCAAAAAACCACACCAAAACAAACCAAAAAAAGTAGAGATCTGAGGTATGATACACTTTATACATAAAAATGTCATGGCAACATTTTATTTGTCAGCATACAAATAGAGGGCTGTACAAGAAGTTCTACCCTTGACAGTACTGGTTATAGTAAACTGTCCTTTCACTCTGCTCAGGCTAAAAGGTTATTATAGTTCCCGCAGAAAGTTTACTTCAAAGAATGCAGAGATCCTGGAGAAAATTGTTTTGAACAAACAACTGAAGCAATCTCAAGAAGAAAACACTCATGTTGGTCAAGTGAGTAGAGGCCCTTGGATAAACTATATTATCTAAATCTAAAAAGATTGTCCTATTCAAATATTCTAGGAATTTAGGTAGGCTGAATTTTAGAGTGTGCTATAAAACAAAGAGGGAAATGAACAGCAAGCTTTCAACCATCTGATTATTTTTCCTCTTATGTGGTCTTTTTTTATAGCTTTTATTTTCTTTAAAAATATATTTTGTGATTAGAATCATAAAAATGGAAAAAAACCAAGTTTTGAGGAATGCAAAATAAACTGGAGCATAAAGGGAGCGAAATTCAGGGGAAAGTGCACCAGATTTGGTGTGAGAAGACCACGGTTCAAATATCTACTCTGCTAGTTAACTTCCTGTGTGACCTTGGGAAAAGAAGTTCAGTTCTCTAGTCTTCCATACATGTCGTCCCTCCCATTAGAATGTGGGCTCCTTGAAAGCAGGGCCTAGCTTACTTTGTGTTTTGTACTCTCAGCACATAATAAGTGCTTATTAAATTCATTCATTCCTTGGTTTTCCTTATCTTTCCTTATCTGTGATTGGGTTGGATTAGGTGAGTTCTAATATTCCCTTCAGCCCTACCTACATCTATGAACTATAGCCACCCATAAATTTGGAAAGTTGTTATATTTCTCTTGCTGTTTATTCAAGAAAATTGGTATGAACCACAAATACTGGCAGTACCATCATAGTGTATAACAGATACAGAGACGAGGGGGTCCCAAATCAGTCATGTTTTGGATCAATGTTGCAGCTCAGATTCAGTTGTCTAGAGCCTTTTGTCTAGAGCTCTAGCCATCTGACCACAGCTACTGGGGATGATCTTCTCTCTAGATTTATTGTTGAACCCAGAAGAGTGATATTATTGGTGTTAGGAAGCCCTGGAGAACTTTACTTGGAGATATGAACTATGGAATTTAATCCAAATGAGATAATGTCCCTGAAGTTCATTGTAAACTTAGAATGCTATATATGGATGCCAGTTATTATTATCCATTTCAGGAGATTTTTAAGAAAACGATGAGTAACTCTAATTCAGGGATAGTCCTTCCTAAAAGCAAGGGATATATTTGATGTTATTTTGAGATCTCCTCAAGACTTTTCATTGTAGAGGTAGCTTATACAATTTTCTAATTTCCCTAACATCCAGAGTCCTTGAGTTTCTTTAAAATTTTTTTAAATTAAATTTTATTTTTTCAATTATCAAGGGTTTATTTTCTCTCTCTCCAATCTCCTCCCCCAATTAAAATAATGAAAAACATGTGAAAAATACTCATAGTGAAGCAAGACAAATTTCCATAGCGGCTGTGTCCAAAAATGTGTGACTCATCTTGTTTGTTTAGTCTATCTCTTCTCTGTCAGAAGGTGGGTATCATTCTTCATTATCCATCCCTTTCAATCATGTTCAATGATTTCATTGATCAGAATTATTTGAAGTCTTTCAAAATATTTCATTTTTACAGTATTTTTGTCCTAGTTTAAATTACTCTGACTCTGCTTATTTCACCCTACCTCGGTTCATTCAAGTCTTCCCAGGTTTCTCTGAAACCATCTTTTTTCATTCTTTCTTTTTTTTTTTTTTTTTTAAAGCAATTGGGGTTAAGTAACTTGCTCAAGGTTACACGGCTAGTCATTATTTATGCGTGGGTGCTCATTTTCTGAGGCCGGATCTGATCTCAGGTCATCCAAACTCTGAGGCCGGCGCTCTTACTCACTGCGCCACCTAGCCGCCCCTTTAGGGCAATTGGGGTTAAGTAACTTGCCCAAGGTTACACAGCTAGGTTTTTGTTTGTATGGATTAAGTGTCGGAGGCCGGGCTCCGAACTCAGGTCCTTCTGATTCCAGGGCCGGCGCTCTATTCACTGCGCCACCTAGCCGCCCCTTTTCATTCTTTCTTACGGCACAGTAGTATTACATTAATATACTACAATTTGTTCAGCCATTCTCCAGTTCAAGGGTGCCCCATTAGTTTCCAATTTTTTGGCACTACAAAAAAGAGCTGCTCTAAATTTTTGTATATATAGGATCTTTTTCTTTTATTTCTTGGCATATAGACCTAGTAGTAGTATCACTGGTTTAAAGGATATGCAAAGTTTATTAACTTTTGGAGTTTAGTACCAAATTGCTTTTGAGAATGCCTGGACGCAGTTTTTAGATGAAGAAATTAAAGCTATCTATAGTTATATTTTTAAAATGCTCTAAATCACTGTTGATTAGAGAAATGCAAATTAAAATAACTCTGAGGTGCCATTTCACACCTATCAGATTGGTTAATATGACAGAAAAGGAAAATGATAAATATTGGAGATGTGTGAAAATAGGAACACGAATGCATTGTTGGTGGAGTTGTGAATTGATCCAACCATTCTGGAGAGCAATTTGGAACTATGTCCAAAGGGCTACCTTTTGATCCAGTAATACCACTACTAGGTCTGTATTCCAAAGAGATCATAAAAAATGGAAAAAATCCATATGCACAAAAATATTTTTAGCAGCTTTTTGTGGTTGTAAAGAATTAGAAATTGATGAGATGCCCATCAATTGGGGAATGGCTAAACAAGTTGTGAAATATGAATGTAATGGGATACTATACAACATATTTAAGCAAACTAACCTAGCAGAACCTAATGATCAGGCAAATTTCAGAAAAACCTGCAAACACTTACATGAACTGATTCTGAGTGAAGTGAGCAGAACCAGGAGAACATTGTATGCAGTAACAGCAACATTGTGCAATGATCAACTGTAATAGACTTAGCTCTTCTCAGTAATGCAATAATCTAAGACCATTCCAAAAGACTCATGATGGAAGATGCTAACCACATCCAGTGAAAGTACTATGGCATCTGTATGCAGATTGAAGCATACTATTTTCACTTTTTTCCCCTATTTATTAATTGGGGAACAACTCTATTTCTTATAAATTTGTATCAGTTCCATATTTCCCCACATGATCAATGTGGAAATAATGTTTAACATGATCATACATATATAGCCTATATTGGATGCCTTGCTGTCTTGGGGAATGGAGAGGGAAGGGAAGGAGGGAGAAAAATTTGGAACTCAAAATCTTACAAAAATGAATGTTAGGGGCAGCTAGGTGGTGCAGTGAATAGAATACCGGCCCTGGAGTCAGGAGTACCTGAGTTCAAATCTGGCCTCAGACACTTAACACAAAAACTAGCTGTGTGACCTTGGGCAAGTCACTTAACCCCAATTACCCTCCAAAAAGAAAAAAAAAATGTTGAAAACTGCCTTTACATGTAATTGGAAAAAATTACTTAAAAAAAAAAATAGAGAACCTGGATGAATGTACAGCTCTACCAAAAATACATCAGAGTGCCTATTTAACTATAGCCCCTAAGATAGTTTAGTCACTTTCCTTATTTTGGTCAACTTTGTTAATCTGGTGGGTGTGAGATGAAACCTCAGAGCTACATTAATTTTCCTTCCTCTGATTATTAGCAATTTGGAACATTTTTAATATGTCTGTAACTAATTCGGATCTCTTCCCTTGTGAACTGCCTGTTCATATCCTTTGGCTATTTATTAATTGGGGAACAACTCTAATTCTTATAAATTTGTATCAGTTCCATATTTATCTTGGAAAGGATACTTTTGTCAGATAAATTAGCTGCAAAGATTTCTTCCCAGTTAACTGTTTTCCTTCTACCTTTCTGTGCCTTAGTCATGAACACCCCTCCATTTATAAGTCTGAAAGACAATTTCTTCCTGATTCCTCTTAATTTGTTTTTGATGTGATCTTTATATCCATTTGGAATTTAGCTTGGTATATGGGGTGAGATGTTAATCTAAATGTAATTTCTTTCATACTGTTCAATTTTTCCAGGAATTTTTGCCAAATAGTAAGCCCACCATGCCTCCTGGTGCCTGGAATTTCTGCTAGGTTAGTTTGCTTAAATATGTTGTATACTTAATCTATTCCATTGATCAACTTCTCTATTTTTTAACTGCTTAAATTTGTTTAATGATTAGTGCTTTGTCTATCACTGCCTGCTGCCACCTGGTTTTCAGTCAGCTCAGGTGAGAAGAGGAGTCAAACCTCTATCCACAGGTCCATCTCCTGCTGGGCCCACAGTGTCCTCTGAGTGAAGGTAGTAAGGGGCTGGGCCAGGTGGCTTCTATCTGCTCTAAAAAGACTCCCCCCTGCACAGGGAGTCTACTACTTCCCACTTCAGCCTGGTCTCCTCCCTTCTCAAGTTTGACTTTCACATACTTTCCACCTTCATCCCTATACTTCCCAACACACTAAAAAAAAAAAAATATATATATATATATATATCTGTTTCATTATTGGATAGCTCTTTAGGAGATTGTGTTATGCATAGCTTTTCAGTGCATTTAGATTCATCATCTTTTCCTACTTCAGAATTATCTCCTCTATTTCTATTTGTTTCATGTAATTAGGGTTTAGGAATGAAGTTATTTCTTATCGTTGTCTGGCATTAATCTCCTAATAGAGAAGGAAATGGCAAACCACTCTAGAATTTTTGTCAAGAAAACCCCATAGACAGTATAGTCCATAGAGTCATGAAGGGTTGGACATAACTGAACGGTAACAAGCAAACAGTCTGTAATATGCTTAGGACAGTGCTAACCTGTCAGCAGACAGGCAGGTATGTGTCAGTCCCTCTTCTTTTCTCTGCCACCTATTCCCCCACCCCCCAGCTTCCTGTGGTCTGAGCCAGTCCTTCCTTTGGGGGAATGACTTTTTTCCTAACTATTCCATCAGACCCTCCTCTCCTGTATGAATGGTTTTCCTTTCAAACCAGGCTGAGGAATAAGCAGATGCCTGTTTCAATAATAATCTAGACCACTTTACTTATATATTTGCCTAAAGTAACTCTAGTTGACGTATTCCCTCTGATCTGGGAAAGTGTTTGAAAAAATTAAAAGGAATCAATAACTTTATTTTCAACTCAGAGCCTTCAGCCAGAAATCTGTCTGGAAAAAAATAATTCAGTTTTAAAACTAATTTTCTCCTCTGCATGGTTTTGTTAATCACACCTCTAAATATTGCGTTCAAACAATAGCACCACCATTTAACAGTGGTTAGCAGTTTTATTACATTCTATCATATGCCCAGCTTGAAACCAAGAAAACACTTAAACACAAAAGAATAAACTTTTAAGAAACAAGGTTAAGCCTCCTTTCTCATATCACAACTTATACCTTGCCAAAACTCGGCCCTGCTTTACTCCCACTATCTACCTTTTTTGCTCCTTCTCACATGTTACTGAATGGACCTAGAAGAAATCATACAGTCCGGTGACTGGACATTGTAAAGACTTGGGATCTAATCTCAACTGGGCCTTTACTGCAACAAGACAATCCTTATATTCCTAACTACAGTTATCCTTTCCATATTGCATTTTTCCCCATTGTGGTTTTGATATATTGTGGATTGGCAGAGGAAATCGAATGACAATTTTGGGGGAGTTTAAGACAACATGAACATATGAAGGCCAACAGATGCAGAAAAAGTTTAGAAACTCATAAATGTATAAAATATATGTATAATATTGTATAATATCAACATATTTTACCTTTTACTGTAGTAATAATTCAGATTTCTTCTGATACAAAGGAAGGGCTCAAAAATTTTACATAGATTTCCTAGATCATGGGCTGTCACACTCCTACCCACCCCCACTCCCCAGTATAGAAGAGATAACTGTAATTGATTCTCCATCTAACTCCCCATAGGTGTTCTGAAGCTTCTGTCCTATTCTCCTCTCTAGCCTCCCATAGCACCCCTCCCTATCCTCTCTCAGCTAAAGACCTTGCTTCATATGTTACCAAGAAAATCAAGGCTCCCTTTTTTCTCCTTCTCATTTCACATCCCCTTGACATCTTCCTTGAACATGTCCTTTACCCCAGTGTCTGAAGAATAGTAGCTGTGATCTCTGTCCTCAGGACCCTCTGTTTCACCAGAGAAAGTGAATCTGTCCTCAGTGGCTGGAAAACAGATTGTATCTTTGATTCCATCCTTTAGTAAATAAGCCCTGGTAGATACAGGCCTAAACAGCCAGCTCAGTGACTTAGGGCAGGGATGAGGAAGCTTTTTGGTGTCAGGGATCCTGTTCTCATACATTCTTTGTCAAGGGACAATAAAAAGGGCCATTGTTTACAGTATCCTAAGCTAACACCCAGGCAAGAAAATCAGAATTGCTTTCCTGGTCAACCATCTGTAATCAGTGACCTTTCATTTCTTGGTATCAGTATGGATGATGAATAGAAAGTTCAAGAGGGGGGTGTGGTCCCTGTGTTTCCATTCTCAATGCTGTAGATTCATTTTTCTCCTCATATCCGAGGAGCCTTAGAGCCTTTACTTTGGGGGAGCTGGAGTTGGAGGACTGCAGTCCCCCATCAGCTGCTGCCTTTGAGTATGGCCTCCTCTGTATTCTCCTCACTTAACAGACTTGTTTTGACGGCTCCCCCTTAAGGACTCTCCCTGGTGGGAGGAAGGCTGGAGGGGGTGGAAAGATTGCAGAGGGAAAATGCATTGCACTGCCATTCCCAAGAGAACACATCTTTTTTTCAGTTAACAAAGATGTTTCACAGCATCTTTAGAGTTTCAGGATTTAGACAAAGGGGAGGGCACAGAGAGCCCTCTTTGTCACACTCTTGGCTCAATCATGAGCATTCGTCCAGGACTAAATTTCTGGACACTTGTATTTTATTGGGACTTGGAGGAAGCCAGGGAAGCCAGGAGGTGGAGGTGAGGAAGGAGAGACCAGAGTCAGGAGATGAACTGTGTCTGAGGAATGGCAAGGAGGTCAGAATCACTGGGTGGCACAGGATTTGGAGAGGAGTAAGTTGCTTGGAAAGGTAGGAAGGGTCCAGGTTACAAAGGGGCTTTCAAACATCAAACAGAAGATTTTATATTTGATCCTGGAGGTCATCTGGAACCATTGGAGTTTATCGAATAGGAATGTGATATTAAGTGCTTTAAGGAAGATAGTTTGACAACTGAACAGAGGAGAGGGACCTGAGGCATGGAGACCAACCAAAAGGCTATTGCATCTGTCCATCTCTGCGGCTTTGTGCCATCACATCCCCACACCTAGAATGCTCTATCTTCCTCACCTCTATCTCTGAGAATCCTTGGCTCCCTTCAAGACTCAGGTAAAACACTTCCTGGCCCCTTCCCCTTTCCCCACTCCCCCGATTTAAAACCTTCCCTAGTAAGGTTACCTTCCATCTTCTCTATGTGTCTTGTATATATCTAGTTATTGATGGGTGGGAGAACGAAACAACTAAGAGAGCAGCAAGGTGATGCAGCGAATAGAGTGTAGGGTCTGGAGTCAGAAAGACTATCTTTGTGAATTCAAATCTTGTCTCAGATACTTACCAGCTGCGTGACCTTGGGTGAGTCACTTAACCCCCTTTGCCTCAGGTTCCTCACCTGTAAAATGAGCTGGAGAAGGAAATGGCAAACACCACTCCAGTATCTTTGCCTAGAAAACCCTAAATGGAGTCACAATAAGTCAGATACAATTGAAAACACTGAACAATAACAAAATTACTATTATTGCTATTGGTGACAGCTAGGTGACTCAGTGGATAGAACACTGGGCCTGGAGTCAAGAAGACCTTAGTTCAAATCCATCAAACCTTAGACATATATTAGCTGTGTGACTCTGGATGAGTCATTTAACCCTGTTTGCCTCAGTTTCCTAATCTGTAAAAATGAAGTGGAGAAGGAAATGGCAAACCCTTCCGTTGTCTTTGCCAAGAAAACCCCAAATAGGGGCGGCTAGGTGGCACAGTGAATAGAGCACATGGAGGTAGGAGGACCTGAGCTCAAATCCAGCCTCAGACACTTAACACTTACTAGCCATGTGACCTTGGGCAAATTGCCCTACCTTCCCCCCTCCAAAAAAGGCAAAAAGAAAGAAAGAAAGAAAACCCCAAATGGGATCACAAAGTGTCAGACATGACTGAAACAACTGAACAAAAAAACAAACAAGCACAAAGCCACTATTGGGGTTAGAAGTTGGCACTGGTGGGAGTTGGGGGTGGGGCAGGGAGAGAAGAGCTGGGGATTATCAAAGGGAAAGGCAGAGTCATCATCAAAAAAATATAGCCACCCCCCCCCCCCAGCTCTGTTGGGTTGTTTCTGCTTTAACCTAAAAGGAATGAGAAGGTCAAGAATGATTCAGGAAGGCCAGAACCACAGAGAAAAAGGGCGGGGGACTGGGGAGAGGAGGGAGAGGGTTGGCAAATGGGGGAAAGGATCGCCCTCCTCCTGCAGGCATACCTAATTCCCTCTGTTTTGGCAGGAAAGAAGCATCCTTCTCCCCCCACCCCCTACCACCATTTGGACAGCTCAGGGACCACTTCAACTCCAGGCAAGGGTACTTACCAGGGCTCCCTCGTCAGAGAGACCAGTGCATTACACCCCAGCTCTTTGGCTAGGGTTCAGGTGTCCTTCCCTTCCTTGTAGCAATTTATAATTTGTGCTTCATCCTTCCCACTTTCTTTTTGATGGGACCCTGAGAGCTAACACTAATCATCCTGTTCTTGAAGGGGGCACACCCGGAAGGTACACACTAGGTCCTCCTTCTTGCTCTCCTTGGTCTCTTGGGTGGCATCATAGAGGGCATAGTGGCCGTCCTTGTCTGACAGCATCTTGACAAAGGTGGCTTAGAGGTCATCCGGTTTGTTCCACCTCACCCCAGGGATCCTTTCGTCCCCCTCCAACACAAAGTTCTTCTTGTGTTCAGTTAGGCAGAATAACACAGCCTTTTTGGTTGTCTTTTCAAAGTCTGGCACACCTACCTGTTGTTGAATGCTTTAATTACCCCATCTGAGACATTCATCCCAGAGGCTATGGTTTGGGAAAAGAGCAAGCAAGGGAATGGAGGGAGGGTCAGGGAGACAAATGAACCTGTCCTTCCCTCTCTTATAGTCCCCATTGAATCCCACCTTTATTCTACTTATTTGCATATTTGTCTTATCTCTTTTATTAACTTATAAACTAAATTATCTCCTCTACTAAATTATACTATTGCAGAGACTACTCTAACTTATTGAATCTTTGTTTCTTCTGTGGGCTTAAGCACTATACTTTGTAAGTAGTAGAAAGTCAATAAAATTTGTTGACTTGTAACAGTTAGGAAGGATAGAAGGACCATAGAATTATTGAATCATATCCTTTTCATTGATTTGGTTTGTTTTTTTGGGAGACCGAGTCTTTCTACCTTGTCTTTCTACCTTGTCTAAGCATGAAACACAGTGGTTAATTATGGCTTGATTCAACTTCTGATTGGCACAAAAGCTTTGACCTACTTTGTTTCCAACTTAGGCCTCTTAATCTCTTCTTAGTCAGTCTTGTGGCCCCTCACACCCCCTCCCTCCCATTCCCAGAAGTCACCATATTGGTATAAGACTTAATGTGGAAACCATACCAACTTTAGCCCTATTGCAACTCAGAACTCCTGAGCTCAAGCAATCCACCAGCCTCACCTCCCCCAGGAGCAGGAATCAATCATCCCCTATTGGAGTCATATATTAAAAGTCATAGAATGGGAAAAAAAAGTCATAGAATGGCATCTTCACCAGAGAATCACAAGAGTTGATAATAGATCAGAAGAACTGGGAAGGAAAGGGGTAGTTCCTGTTTGTGGTAACTCAGTATAGTATTAAATAGTATTTAATATTGTCAGGTTCTATGGTTAAGATCACTGTAATTGTGTAGATGGTGGTTGTAGCCATAAACTAAAGGATTCACAAATCTCAGAGTTGGGGCTTGACTTCAGAGTTCATCTGATAAGATCCATACAGGAACAGGAAAATCTACTACAATATTCCTGAGAAGTAGTCATACAACATCCACTTGAAAGTTTCCAAGAAAGGAGAACTGTAGATTATAAATTAATCTTTCAGTAGCACCCTCTTGAGATAGAAATCATCAGAGAGAGTTTTCAGATGCACAAAGTACCCAACAAACATGTATTAAGTACCATATGCAGGACACTGAACTGGGTATTACTTTATCTACATATGTGAGGGATAGCACTATGAAATGTATGAAAAGTCAATCTTTGCTCATGGCCATGGGAGCTTGGAGCTTTATAGGATGAAGTATACTGAAAATGGCCTGGAACCCTGGAACCCTGCTTGACTCAACCCATTTTAAACTCAAGATTCCACTGGCAATTGACAAGTCTATTTCATGCTGAAGTTTGTGAAGATCCCAATAACAAGGTGTATAAACCATGTTAGTTATTAATTTGTAAAAGGAGGTTGGAATCGGTTACCTCTAAAGATCCTTCTCATTTTAGATCTATGATCCTATACTCTTTTTTATCTCAGACTTAGAATACCAGGAATTACATGCCATTGTCCTCAACATATAGCATTGCACATTTGATAGACTTAATGCTAGTAAAAATGTATTCATACAGGAGAACCACAAAGGCCCTCTAATTTAGAAATGATAAAAGTTAACCAGTCAACAAGCATTTATTAAGTGCTTACTACATGCCAGGTCCTATGCTAAGTGCTGGTGATAAAAGAATAGTTTAAGAAAAAAATCCCTGTTCTCAAGGAGCCCACAGTCTTTCCACTAAAAAGGGAGACTCAAAAAAGTGTCTTTTTACTCTCTATTAAGATTAGTTTCTCTCACAATGTACACTAATCTTATAATAATAACCACTGCTGAGCCAGAGGAATTCTGCAAACTCCCTTCCCACTAAGAGACTATTGGTTCTAGACAATATACATGTATTCTGGACCATGTCCAGTCCCAGGGGTACCTGATGCATCTAGAAAAGTAGATTCCTTTTCTTTCACTCTTTGGTACTTTATTCCTCTACCCTGGAACTTACAGTTTAGTTTTGGTTTCTGAGCAGGGTTTTCTCAAAGGACAGAAACAGAAAACCACTCAAAGGACAATATGAATCAGCTATGTGACTGCTTTTTATTTCCTACACACAAAAACGTTTACCATAAACACATATTGTCAGAAGGTCAAACAGAATATAGTGACGTAACTACTATTATACTCTGCCAAAAGGTGGAAACTTAGAAGGAAACAAGCATTTAATTAACAGCCTACTATGTGCAAGTCACTATGCCAAGTGCTTTAGAAATAGAAATGATTGGGGCAACCAGGTGGTGCAGTGAATAGAGCACTGGCCCTAATCGGGAGGATCTAAGCTCAAATCTGGCCTCAGACACTTAACACTTACTAGTCGTGTGACCTTGGACAAGTCACTTAACCCCAATTGCCCTGGTTCCCCCCTTCAAAAAAAAAAAAAAAAGAAATGCAAATGATTGCTTTTCACTCATTAAACTTTGAGGACCTTGAGAGCAAAGGCTGTTTTTTGGCTTCCTTTATACGTCTAGCATTTCGTTTAGTGTCTGGCATATAGTAAATACTTAATAAATGCTTGTTGTCTGACTAATTGAAAAAGCAGAACACGAACCATTTTATAGGACTATTGAATAGGAATTGTTACATTTCACCATAGGTTTACGGTATCTAAACAACTCCCTCCAGGTACCTTCTGGCAAGCCAGACCAGGGCTTGGGACACCTCCAATGGACATTTTTTTCAAGAAGTGCTAGAGTAGTTGGTTTGTGTTTTATAGTGTAACTTTCAGTTCCTGAGAACCCACAATCTCCCATTGAGATGGATGTTCTATAAGTTGTAATTGGGCAAACAAAACAGAATAGGCAGCCAGAGGCTCAGGCTTTCAAGGTCACTTAGCTAAGCCCCGTTGTTGTAGCTGTATGTAAGAGGGGTTGAGATGCTTTAGGAATGGAGAAGGGTGACCTCTTTCCCTCCCATGGGAAGTCCTATTACATGATGCTACCTAAAAGGTCCAAGGGAGAGAAACAGGGATGGGACAGAGTCACTATGTCCTTTAAAAGATCCACTGAGTTATAAGCTCTTCCTGTTCATTGGCCAGTAAAAGGAATTGCTTCATCATCCCCAAAGCACCTGTCAGCTCTAAGCCACATATGGCTAACTGGAAGCTTCCAGGGTCCAATCAATCAACAAGAATTTATTAAATGCCAGCTATATGCCAGGCACTGGGGCTGTGAGTACAAAAAATGAAGCTATGGTTACTTGCAAAGAATTCCCATTTTGATGGGGTGAGACAAGTACATATTAAAATGCATAACATGAATATAATGTCAATAAATATATACACAAAGTAGTTAAATATAAGGAAGCTTGGGAGGGAGTGCACTAACAGCGAAGGGGGATCAGGAAAGGCTTGATGCAGAAGATAGTGTCTGAGCTACATCTAAAAGGCAGCTGGGTGGTACAGTGGATAGAGTTCCAGGAAAACCTGAGTTCAAATTCAGCCTCAGACACTAACTGTGTGACCCTAGGCAAGTCACTTAACCTCTTTGTCTCAGTTTCCTCAACTATAGAATGAGGATAATAGCAGTGCCTACCTTGTAGGTTTGTTGTGAAGATCAAATGAGAGAATATTTGTAAAAATATTGGCATTTAGTAGGTACTATTATAAGTACTTTCTCTTCCCCTTTTCTTAATGAAAGCATGATCTATGAGGTAGAGGTACAAAGAAAGTACATTTCAGGCATGGGAGATGGTTAGTACAAAGGCATGAGGACAGGAGATGGGAGTGAGTAACAGAGAGACCAGTTTGACTAGATTGCACATCCAATGAGGTTCAAGGATGAGTTGATGCCAGGTTGTGTAGGGCTTTAAAAGCTAAACAGTAGAGTTTATAGTTTATTCTGGTGGTGAATGGAGTCATTGAAGTTGGGCATACATGGTTGGTTAGAAGCAGCCGGAACAATAGAGTCCTGGTTTCCTGTGCTCTTGATTTCAGAGTTTATGTACAAAGGTGTAAAAAATATCATAGATGCAGATAAACATGGATCCAGGCCAAGAGTTATAGTGTTATTTATGGACATTTTTTCTTTTGTTTCTGTTTTTCATTGTTCCTGTATTTTCATTCCCCAAAACTTAATGGAAATACAGGGTGTCCTGTATATCTGACAATGAATTAGGGAGTAAAGCAATGAAGGGGGTAATAAAGGTTGATAAATCAGAGAGGGTTAGATTGCTCTTCTCCTCAGGACAGTATGGAAATAGCTCAGTCCACACTCATTGGGAATCTTCTGAGAATGTAAAAAACATTGCTAACCCCAAATATCATTCCAAGGAAACTCTAAGCTAATTTGGATCATACAAATGAAAATCTCGGCTATTTCCCAGGTAGCCTATACCTTCTTTTCATCATATTTGGAGTTTCCATTTAGGAAACATAACATGGTCTTTCTATGGTATCAAGACAATTTTACCATCTTATGAAAAATACCTTGCTTCAAGGCTGTGGTTTCTAGTGATATTTGTGCCTGTCAGGTTGGGGTGAATAATGACTCAACTAATGGAAAGCAAACTGATAAAGATAACAGCTCACACTTCTGTAGTTCCAGGTTTACAAAGGACTTTTCTGACCGTAATCCCAGGAAGGACGTAGTATAAATCTCCTTTGTCTCCATTTTACAACTGAGGAAACTAAGGCTCAGAAAATCGAATTGTGATTTGACCAAGACAATACAATAGCCTATGCTGGAAGGAAGATTCATACCCAGGTGCCCTCCCTCCAAGTCCAGCATTCTTCCTACCTCACCACTCCCTGGGATCCTTCAAAAGTTTAGAGAGATGATGGAGCCTTTTGTTTAACTCTCATGTACTGTGAGATAACTTATTTTCTAGGATCATAGATCTGGAAAGAACCTTAAAAATCGTCCCGACCTAATCCCCTCATTTTCCACATCACTGATCTGGAGCAAGAAGGGACTTCAAAGGCCACCTAGTACAACCCCCTCATATATTGATGAAGAAATGGTGGCCCAGAGATTTGCTCAACATTTCATGGGGAATAAGTATCAAAGGTGGGATTTGAATTCAGGTCCTCTGACTCCAGTGCCAGTGCATCCCTAATTTATCATTCTGACTCCCCTCTATTTATTTAGACCAAAGTTTCTTAATCTGTAGTCTGTGAAGTTTTTTTTTTTTAAGTATTTCTTTTTGTTTGTTTGTTTTGTTTTGTTTTGTTTTGTTTTTGGAGGACAATTGGGGTTAAGTAACTTGCCCAAAGTCACACGGCTAGGTTTTTTTGTTTGTGTTTGTGTTAAGTGTCTGAGACCAGATCAGGAACTCAGGTCCTGACTCCAGGGCCGACACTCTACTCACTGCGCCACCTAGCCGCCCCTAAAAGTATTTCTATAACTATATTTTAATATAATTAGCTTCCTGTGCAACCCTATATATTTTATTTTATACATTTTAAAACATAATTCTGAGGAGTACAAGGCTTCACCAGACTGCCTGAAGGAGGCATGAAACAAAAAGGCTAAGATCCCCTGATCCAGATGGAGGAAGCAAAAACTTTTTTGTAATCTCTTTTATTAATTCCAAATTCTAGAGATGTCCTGAAGGCTTCTGTGTAAAATCGATGAGTATCAATGAGGTGTTAAAGCCCTTGCTGGATGGAAAGAAGGATATGGGGAAATTCATGAGATGAAGAGTACAGATGGGCCAGTTTGGGATTGCCCATGCCTTCCTATCAGCACAATCCACAGACCAGCTTCTTAAGTGTTTTGTGCTTGATTCTTTGGTCTCCAAAACAAACCAGCTGCCAAGGCTGGGCTACTGGTCCTGAGCCACACAGGTCAGTGAGGTCATAGACTGTGAAAGAACTTCTAAGTATCATACTCATTTACGATGTGTTGGGTCTATTGATGAATAAATAAGGAATAAATAAACATCATACATTTAACTCCTGGGAGCCCAGACCCCCAAAAGAGCTGATGGCTCATTTGATTCCACTGTAACTAGACCATATAGGCTCAGATCAGCAAAGTGAAAGTTCTGCTGTTCAGTTGTGTTTGATTCTTCATGACCCTTGGCAAAGATACTGCAGTGGTTTGCCATTTACTTCTCCAGCTCATTTTATAGATGAGGAGACTGCAGCAAACAAAGTTAAGTGACTTGCCCAGGCTCACACAGCTAGTAAGTGTCTAAGGCCAGATTTGAGCTCAGAGAAATGAATCTTCTTGACTTTGGATCAGGTACTATATCCACTGCACCACATACCCCCTTTTTACAGGTGAGGAAATTGACGCAGGCAGGGGTTAAATGATTTGCCCAGGGTCACACAACCTTGTTAGTGTCTGAGGCTGGATTTGAACTTAGGTCTTTCTGACTCCATGTCCACTGTGTCTCCTGTAAAACAAAAGGGTTGGGCAAGGTCTTTAGCTCTAAATCCATGATCTTCTGATCTAACATGAATGAAATCACAATTCTTGATCAAAAAAAGATGTGTGAGGGAATGGGGAAGATGAAGGATGTTCCATGTATATTTTACTTCACATCAGATTTAGCAAAATCTCCAACACATCCAGCAAGGCCCCTCTACTCCATGTTAGCCTTGGGTACCTGATACAACAGGAATATCTTTGTGCCTTTTGTCACATGACACGTTTCTTTTAAAAGGGACCAAACACTAGCGATGCTGCGCTGCCCCATCCCTATGTCGCCAACCTCCAATGGCAGCAGTCTCTGAATCTTGAGTAATTCAGGTGACCCTCTCCGATGGCTGCCCTGAGATAGAGACAGAATGTCTAGAATTCGGTGTCCCCAGCACATCCTGGACTGAGGGTGGGGGCAGGGGGCGAATTCATTTGAAAAAAACACATTTGGGACACTGTGATGTCTGCAGTGGAATGCTTTCCCATGGTCTGGTCAAAGAAGAAAATACTTTTCTGCAGAACAAAGTACATACTGAAATGTTCTTTTCCCAAATTGCATCTTGTGGAACTTTGAAAGGGGGGAGGGAGGAACTCTTCTGTTTACAGCCTTTTGCATTGAGGGGAAGTACAGAGCATTGGGCAATCACAACCCTTATTGAAAAGGTCACATTTTTTTGCAGAATATGTCTGTAATTCATTATTGACTCACTACACACTGAGATTTTCTAATAAATGTCTCTCCTGACAAAATTGGAAAGAACAGCAAATGGAACGAATGAAGTCACCCTCCAAACAAGGGCTACAATGAGAAGGGTGGGTGACGCGCTCAACAGCTTCTCAGCCCTCTCCTTTTGTTTGTCTCTTCTTCCAACTTTCAGGCAGATTGTAATGATGAAGTAATTAACACGGGAAAACCTAGTCTTTCCCAATAATGTCTAATACTCTGAGATTCAGTAATGAGTTTGCAGAGCCTCGGTGCCGGCAGAATCCTTGTGCTGTCCTTTGTGTATTAGTTAATAGGCTGTTATTCAGACTAATTACAGCATTAACCTCTCTTTTAGCCTACCTTTTCCCCTTTCTTTTTCTGCTCTCTTGCCTTTTAAAATTTGTCCTCCAAGTGTAAACCCTAAGGATGTTTAATTTGAATATGCTTTTCCCCTGAAAATAGTCCTTTGGAATATCATAATTCATACACTCATAGAAATTGAAAATGAAAGGGATGTTAGGGACTAACTGTGCTAATCTCCAATGATGTCATGAGGAAACTGAGGCCCCCAAAAATGAAGTGACTTGCTGATAGGCACAGAACTACTAAAAGATCTGAGTCTCCACCCTAGGTCCCTGATTCCCAGGCCAGGACTCCTTATTCTGTATGCCCCTGATACAATGTGTGTACTGAAGAGGAGAGCCTTCATTGGAGCATTAACGTTATGAAGTAGATTCTGACTCACTGTCTGGCCTTGCCAATGCTTCTTAAATTTCTTGGTCTCAGTTTCCCTTGAGGCAAAATAGAGATGACTAACAACACCAGATGTTTGAACAATGCTGTGTGACCATTAGGTGGAAATGTGTGGATCGTGTAATACAAAGCAGCACCGTTACAAAAATGTCTTGTTAGTGGAAAGAAGTACATCATAGGAAAAACAAAACTCTGAGTGATATTTGAGTTGAATGTAAGGAGCAAGGAGATGAAAACTGTGTAAGACTGGGGAAGGCTAGTAAACACTTCCCTAACCCCACCTCCCCCAGGTTTGAGGATCTTTAACTAGGATCACAGCTCTAGAGTCAACTGTCATTTGGTCTAAAGGCTTAGAGAGGAAAAGTGGCCTGGCCAAACTCATACATGGAGTGTCAGAAAGCAGGATTAAAAACCAAGTCCTTTGAATAACTCGGGAGCCAATGTGCTTTCCATAGTACCATGCAACTGCCTACTACCAGAGGGTGTAGGTTGTATGGTAGCAAAGAAATGTGGATGCTACTTCTTAGCTTATGGAGAAAAGGGGAAGCTCACTTGTGTACAGCTGAACTTGGCACTGAGGGCCACATAGCTCAGCTGCAGTACTCAGGGTCAGCAGAGCTCTCCTTACCATACTGTCTCCGTGAAGCCAAAAATGCGGAGAAATTGGGACCATGAGTAGAAATTACTGGGAATCAGATTTCATTTGAGGATGAGAAAGCCCTTCCTAACAATTTGAGCAGTGTCGATTTTAAAAGCTGTTATCCTCTTAATAGTGTGGAGTGTGGACATTAAATGTTGCTATCATCCTAACAGTGTGGAATGATGGAAAAATGATGAACTTATAATAAAAAGACTCACCTTGAGTTCAACTCTGCCTATCACTACTTCTGTGATCTTGGACAAGATCATCTTATTTCTTTGGGCCTTAGTTTCCTCATATATCTTTATCTTTTTTTTTTTTTTTTTTTTTTTTTTGCTTTTTGGAAGGGCGAAGGTAGGGCAGTTGGGGTTAAGTGACTTGCCCAAGGTCACACAGCTAGTTTTTTCTGTTAAGTGTCTGAGGCCACAATTTGAACTCAGGTCCTCCTGACTCCAGGGCTGGTGCTCTATTCACTGCGCCACCTAGCTGCCCCCATTTTCTTCATCTATAAAATTGAGGGAGTTGGACTATATTTCTTTTAAGGCATCTCCTGGCAGTGAATAGAGCATTGGTTCTGGAGTTAGGAAGACCTGAGTTCAAATCCAGTCTCAGACACTTACTAGCTGTGTGACCCTGGACAAGTCATTTACCCTCTGTCTGCCTCAGTTTACTCATCTGTAAAATGAGCTGGAGAAAGAAATTCTTCCAGTATCTTTGCCAAGAAAACCCCAAATGGGGTCACAAAGATTTGAATAGGACTCTTGCAACTAAACAACAACAAGACCCCTCCCAAGCCCTTAATATAAAAGCCTGTTGTCCTAAATAATTTGTGTTTCTATAGGTCTCTTAAGTCTTTCTTCCCTTCACATTAACCCTTGAGGTAGATATTCACCTCAGATACTCAGATGAGTGTTATCTCATTTATTTGGAAGTTCTTCCAGTGATAAAAATTGCAACTCATCTATGACAGTACTTGGCACACAGTAGGTGCTTAATAAATATTTATTGACTGACTGAACAACTGTGCATCTTGTGCAGCTCTTTTGCATGTTCTCCCATTAGTTGGCCACAGGACACATCCACCTAACATGCAGGAGATGTTCCTTTTCTTTTTGTGATATCATAAGGGTACCCGTGGAACACTATGGCTGTCCAGCTGTTGATGTTCCTCCCTTTGCCATGTTATCACTGCATCTTCTCTTTCTATCATACAATTTCTGGATTCCATGTTTTATTCCTGTTTTTTAAAGTTTATCAGTAGTTCTGTGTTTCGGGCTCATGGTTATATGGAAACCAATGAAGCATGTGCAATTTGTATTATTAGTTCCATTATATGGATTAGGAAACTGAGGCTCAGAGATGTTAAGAAATTCACCTAATGGGGGCAGCTAGATGGCACAGTGAGTAGAGCATCAGCCCTGGAGTCAGAAGGACCTGAGTTCGGATCCAACCTCAGACACTTAAGGCACACACAAACAAAAACCTAGCCGTGTGACCCTGGGCAAGTTACTTAACCCCAATTGCCCTCCAAAATGCAAAAAAAAAAAAAAAAAAAGAAAGAAAAGAAAAGAAAAAGAAATTCACCTAAGATCATACAATTTGTAGATATTAGAGCTAGGAAATAAAGCCAGATCTTTTAATGCCAGAATAAAAGATATCCATTATTGGAGATGTTGAAGAAGGAGCTAATCCTACTCATCTATGACATCGGTCATAAAGTTGGATTAGATTACCTCTCGGGTCCTGTACAGCTTGAAGAATCTATGGTTCTAATAATTTTCTTTGCCTACCTCACTCAAATGTTATTTGAATACATTGGATAGTGTTTGTTAAAGTATTTGTATTATTAGAGAGAATATCATGAGAATTCACCTATCAAGATACATACAAAAACTATGTGAATACAACTACAAAACACTTCATAGGAAAAGATATAACGAAATGAAGGAGGAGATATTAACTATTCTTAGTTGGGTCATTGCTTGTATAATAAAAATGACAATATTATCTAAATTAATTTACTTAGTGCTATACCAATAAACCTACCAAAGGATTGCTTTATAGAGCTGGGGGGGTGGAACCCATCATCTGAAAGAACAAAAAGTCAAGAATCTCAAGAAAGATGATTTTAAAAATGGGAAGGGAGTTTATCAGTATTCAATCTCAAGTTATACTACAAAATAGTTACCATTATAATTATTTGATACAATTTTAAAAACAGTAGTCAATCAGTGGATCAGATTAGTTGGACCACAGGTGGCACAGTGTTTCTTAAGTCCAGAGACTCCAGTTACTAGAATAGAGGCTCACTGTTAAACAAAAATCACTGAAAAAGCTAGCAAGGTGACATAAGTAAGGTTTAGACCAATATCATATACAAAAGATAAACTCAAATGAAATCCAGATATATGACTCAGATTTTAAAGGTCAAATCAGAGGCAAATTAGAGGAGCAAAGAAGGAAATACCTTTCCAACTATGGAGAAGGGAAGAATTCATGACCAAATGAGGAAAAGGAAGAATCACAGAAGACAAAATGGGTAAATTTGATTAAACAAAATAAAAAAAGGTTTCCACAAAAAAACCGATAAAGCTAAAATTCAAATGGAATTTGAATTTAACTGGGGGAAAATCTTCATAGTAAGGTTTTCAGATATCTAAGATTCATAAAGAACTGATTTAAGTACAAGAGCCATTCTTTAAAATAAAAATGGTCCCTGGACAAAGTAAGAAGCTCAAGATATCAATAAGCATATGAAAAGCACTCCAAATTAATAATAATTAGGAAAATGCAAATTTAAACAACTCAGAGGTTCTACCTCAGATTTATCAGGTTGGCAAAGATGATAAGAAAAGAAAATGACAGTGGTCAGACATTTTCTACCCTCCATGCCATGATACCTCTTAACAGATCTACGTTGTTTATTAGAAGACCACTAAAAAGTTTATTTTTACTTGATATATAGAAAATAGAAAAGACTAAATTTTTTTCAGTGAGTTTCAGTTCCTTGAAACCCAATAATGTTGATGGAACAGGTGCTTAGAGTCAGCTTTGCTAGTTTGACCAGTTTCTTAATGAATTGAAATATGACCATTATTAGGGAAAGAAGGCAAAATAACTAAACCACTGGGATGCTTCATGTTGAGAATTATACTCTGCTGAAATTCCTAAATCATAGTTCAAGCGCAGGTATGTGGGCCCAGGGAACAAAAGGACCTGCCTGTGTCACTGTGTCACAAAAACATAGATAGGGATAGGGAAGATTATTTGTCCTTTGTTTTTGAAGAGGACCATGGAGTCAGGGAAATGATGACCTGACTTGCAGTTGACGTTGATTTGAGTGAGGGAGGCTGTGCAAGGTCACCAGCCTCACTTTCTCCTCCAGAGCCATCTGGGTCCAGTGACCATCAGCATGACTGGAGATGACCCAGGATGTAGTGGGAGACCCTGGCCCTTTTAGGCTAAGGCCTTTTCAGGTACTCACTTAGAATGAGGTAACACCCATTCAGTGAATAGGCCTATTTAAGAAGTGAGTCAAGGGATGGCCCTTTTAATTAAAAGAAAAAAAAATTAAGCTGGGAGGGGATCGATAGGGAAGGAGAGACAGGCAGGCTTTCATGGTGGAGCAGTTCCTAAGACACATGTTTGATGTCTGAAGGGGTTTTTCAGTTTTGGGACTGAGTCAACAAAGCATTCAGTCATTTTCTGAGAATAGAGAAGCCCAGATATTGGCTCATGTATGAGTCAAAATCTTGAATACAGGGATGCTTAAGTGTTTTTACCAATTTATCTACAACGTGTGGGCAAAGCAGCTAAGAATCAAATACAACATCTTTATATGCCTGCATATTATTGAGCTAAAATTAACAATCAGAAAGAATCTATCCCTAAGAAACAAGTTAATTCTGAACTTAAACATCAAATGAAATGAACATTTCTATATACAGAGTAGAACAGAAAAAGATGCTCATGTTGTACTTGAAACTATAAATGTCTCTTGCAAACAGCATATTTTATTACCTACTTTTAAAAAAAGTTTACTGGCAGTGAGTCAGTGTGTGTGCCAGGCATTGTTAAGTGCTTTGCAAATATTATCTCATTTGATCATTAAAATAACCCTGGGAGGTAGGTACTATTATTATCCTCATCTTTTAGTTGAGGAAACTGAGGCAGATAGAGGTGAAGTGACTTGTCTAGGGTCACATGGCTAGTGTCTAAGACTGAATTTGAACGCAGGTTTTCCTTGCCTCAGGACCAGCTGTCTATTCACTGCACCACTCATCTGCCCCAAAAGAATAAAGTTTACTTAAATGGTACCTTAATGCTCTGGAAGAGTTTAAATACATCCTTAAAATGTGCTTGCAAACTTTCTCAACTAAACACCTGAGATGGGTTTCTTAGCATGTTCCTATGATTTTATTTCTGTCTGTGTTGCAAGTGAGTGATCGGCTCACCCCATCTTCCCATAGAGCATCTGAATTGCTGTCTTGCCAACGGTTTTCTTAGAGGCAATGTGTCTCACTGAATGATTTCAGCACTGACTGGCTATGCCCCAAACTTCTGATTGGTGACTTTGTTTTGCTATATAATGTTAATTGCAAAATGGTCACTTATAAAACTACTACAGAAAATAGGTGATCTTTAAGAGGCGTCCTGGAATATCAGTGGGTGTTCCAATGGGTATACCAATCATTAGGATCCATGGCTTCAGAACTGTAAAATTTCAGAGTTGGAAAAGCACATCAGGAGGGGTTAATGGAGGCAGTCGTCTAACGCCTACTCCACGTCAGACGTTGCGCTAAGTGCTGTATAAATGTTATCTCATTCGATCCTGACAGCAGCTTTGCAAGGTTGGTGTTGATATTATTCCCATTTTGCAGTTGAAGAAACAGAGGCAAACAGAGGTTGGAACTTGCCCAGGGTGATACAGATCATAAGAGACTGAGGCCACATTTGAACTCTGCTCTTCCTGACTCCAAGCCTAGTATTCTATACCACCTAGCTACCACAGAAGGTTGTTGTTTTTTAAATCCAACCCTTATACAAAGCACACATCCCATTTACCTCTCATTTGTTCATTAGACCACTGATTCCCAAGTAGAGAGTTCCCTTCTCTTAAAATTTCTACTATACGACTTATAGAAAATTTGTGTAATGGGAAATTGGTTGAATACTAGCTAAGTGGAAGTTCAAGAGTGGAATCATTTTAAAACAAGCCTCCTGGTATCACTGAATGCAGAGAGGAAGGAAGGAAGGAAGGAAGGAAGGAAGGAAGGAAGGAAGGAAGGAAGGAAGGAAGGAAGGAAGGAAGGAAGGAAGGAAGGAAGGAAAGAAGGAAGGAAGGAAGGAATTGCCCAACTGGAACTGGTCAGTTGGGTCCCCTGTAGGGCAGCTACTAATACTCTGAGATTGTTTATTGTTGTTTATCCTTCATTCTTGAAGAGAACCATAACATTGGGAAGGTGATGTCATGACTTGCAAGTGAATTGAGGCAGAGTTGTGCAAAGTTACCAGCCTCACTGTATCCTCCAGAGCCATCTGGGTCCAGTGGCCAGATATTGATCAGGACAACTGGAGATGGCCTCCCAAAGTATGAGCACTGGATCAGGGGCCATACACAAGCAGGTGGGTTTGTTTTAAAATGTTGCTCTTATTTACAGGGAAGGCTTCAGTGTGGGGGAATGGTAAGGGGAAATGGCTGGAATGACAAAAGGCAACAAAACTTTTTTTTTTTTTTAAAAAGAGGAACTGATCTTATATTAAAACTATGAATGAACAAAAGTGAAGCTTAATGGATGTATAAAGCCAATCTCCATTAGACTATGAGCTCCTTAAGAGCACAGTGTCTTGCTTATAAAAGGCAGTTAATAAATGTTTCCTGACTGTCATTCAAAAACACGAATTTACCAAGGGAGTAGGATATGGAATATTTCCTTGCCCCCTTTTCCCAACTGAAGATTCCTTGGCCTAATGATAAGGAATGATGATAAATGAAATAGACTAGTACTGGATTAAGCTCTTTTAACCTAATAGAACATGATTTTATCATTTATTTAATTATAAGAAACAACTTTCATAAGAAAAATGAATATCCAGTGGCTCAATCCTGCACTTCACAACAGCTTTCAAATGGACTACAAGAAGACAGGAAAACAGACAGCACTCCTCTGTTAGGTTGTTCCTTAGCTCCTACTTATGTCCTTCAGGAAAGCCCTATAATAGCTCCTGACTTTATTTTTTGGGGATTTGGGCACTGAGACTTGCTTCCTATGAAAAAGTGTTCCATTGCTCTTCCTGAAAAGTATGTGGGCGTTCATAGCTTCAGCTTTTAATTTTTCTTTTCTCTGTCTCATTTGATGACTCGTATTCCTAAATCCTTGGAATGATCATTTCTCCCTTCTTTTTCTTTGAGCTACAAAATAGAGATGCTTTCATCTTCCAGCTGCATCTTGTTTTAAATTCACTAGACTTCTCACTCAGTAGTCTATGGAACAAAGCTCTATTTACCTCTGAAATATTTGAATTTCAGATATAAAATTTACCAAGTCTGTTTGCTGAGCCAAGTATATTTTATTCATTTGTATTTTACAAGCATAACATTAAAAAATGTATTTTGGTTGAATTAAATCACATTGAGTTGAAGAAGTAGATTACTGTATATTATATTTCTTTTAAGTCTGATGCAGGATTTTATTTAGACTGCCAGTCATTTCTTTTAGAAGGCTGGGAACACGGAAAAGTTATAGCTGACTTGAATAGTTGCTGAAGTATTCAATATTCCATTTTCATGTCTACATATGTCTTAATAACAAGAGTGCTGGCCTTAGAGTCAGGAAAAAAGATTCAGATTCAAATCCCACCTGTAACACTTTCTAGTTATATGACCATGGGCAAGTCGCTTAACCTCTATGAGGCTCAAGGCAACTCCCTATGACCATATTAGACATATAACACCAACCAGGCAGCTGGTGTTATAGCTGATCTGGGATCTCTGTAGAAGGAATCTCCAAACCTGGAGTTACCCCACCAAAGGAAACTTGGGTTCTTGACATTGGCACATAATCATATATTTATATTAATCTATTTGTTGGGAACACCGAGGTTTCTATTAGTTAGGATTAGTTTCAGTTCAAAAACCGTTCTCAAACCAGGGACTCTAAGATTCCTTCCTACTCTAAAATTTAATGGTCAACATTTCTACTCTTTGTATTTATCACACCAGTTTATCTTCTTCAAACAGGCTACAGAGCTTACTTTGCCATGTAATCACAATCACAATTACCTGCTGTTGGTATTTCCAGAGACCTGCCAGACCATTCTATCCCATAGCTGTTTATCTTTTCACATAGTCTTTTTTGTTTTTGCCCCTCCCTAGCCTAAAATGATTTTGCTTTTAAAAATCTTTGAAGATGGGGGGGCAGAACCAAGATGGCAGAGTAGAAACAGCTCATCCAAGCCACTGTGCCCCCAGATTCCCCCCAAACTATGTAAAAAGGGGACTCTGAACAACTTCTGGAGCCCCAGCACCCACAGAATGACACAGAGAAGCTAACCTCCCGCTGAGGACAGCCCAGCAGCCCTGCAGGAAGGACCAGCACAGCACTCTGGGAGCCGGCAGGGCGCAGAGCGCGGGGAGCCAAGGGGAGCAGAGCCCAGGTCCCTGTGAGCCGAGGTTTTAGCCCCAGGGCGGCAGGGCCAGCAGCCAGCTGGAGAGACCCCAGAACACCAGCAGCTGTGGCGACTCCAGAATTATCAACATAAACATGCCTAGGACAAACTAAGAGGTTAGTGTGCTATGGACTTTGGGACCAGTATTTGGGGAATGCGTCGGCTTCCTCCCCTGAGGGCTAGAAGCAGCTGAGGAGACATGCCATTTTGTAGTTTTCAGAGGCAGCTCCAGCTCCTGGCCTGCGAACTGTAGGAAGATCCAGCGATCAGTCTTGGGGGATAATTGCTTTTGCTTTAACCTCCCTGGATCTGGATTGTGATCTAGGATAGAAGTTGTGGGTGGGTTTCCAGCTTTCCAGAAATGGAAGTTGCCCCCCACACGTTCAGGACGAAATTCCTCTATCTGGCCTTAAAGCCATAGTGTGGCAACAAGCCCCAAAGTCAAGTAATTAAGTGGCAACATGCCAAGGCAAAGGAAACAGAAAAATGCAACCCTAGACTCCTATTTTGGGAGCATAGGGTGGGAAAAGGACTGTGAGGTCAGAAGTCCTGCTCCAAAAGCCCCAGGGGAAAACATGAGCGGGTTGCAGGCCATAGAGGACCTTAAGAAGGACTTTAAAAGTCAAATAAGAGAAGTGGAGGAAAAATTGGAAAGAGAAATGAGAAGGATGCAGGAAAAGTATGAAATGAGGGTCAACAGCCTGACTGAGGAAAACAACACCTTAAAAAATAGACTAACTCAAATGGCAAAGGAGGCCCAAAAGGGCAATGAGGAGAAGAATGCCTTAAAAAGTCGAATTTGCCAGATGGAAAAAGAATCTCAAAAGTTCACTGAGGAGATTCATTCCTTCAGAGTTAGACTGGAGCAAATGGAAGCTAATGACTTTATGAGAAATCAAGATGCTGTTAAGCAGATCCAAACAAATGAAAGATTAGAAGGCAATGTGAAATATCTCATGGGAAAAACCACTGACCTGGAAAATAGATCCAGGAGAGACAATTTAAACATTATTGGACTACCTGAAAGCCATGATCAAAGAAAGAACCTAGAAATCACCCTTCAAGAAATTCTCAAGGAAAATTGCCCTGATGTTTTAGATCCAGAGGGCAAAATAGAGGTTGAAAGAATCCACAGATCACCTCCTGAAAAAGATCCCAAAAAGAAAACTCCCAGGAATATTATAGCCAGGTTCCAGAATCCCCAGATCAAGGAGAAAATACTACAAGCAGCCAGGAAGAAACAATTTCAATATTGTGGAAACACAATCAGAATAGCCCAGGACCTGGCAGCTTCTACACTGAGGGATCGAAGGGCATGGAATATGATATTCCAGAGGGCAAAAGAACTGGAAATGAACCCAAGGGTCACCTACCCAGCAAAACTGAGTATTTTGTTTCAGGGGAAAATATGGTCATTCAGTGGAATAGAGGACTTTCAAGCATTCTTGAGGAAAAAACCAGAATTGAATAGAAAATTTGACATCCAGACACAAGAAGCAAGAGATGCCTGAGAAGGTAATCAGGGAAAAGAAATCAAAAGGAACTTATCAAAGTTGAACTATTTACATTCCTATATGGAAAAGCAATAATTGTGACTGATGATATCTTTCTCACTATGAAAATAATGGAAGGGTGTGTGGTCATATGAATACATATGTGAATGTGTGTGTATATGGTTACAGTTATATATGGATAGAGGGCATAGGTTGAATTTGTTGGGAAGGGAGAATACTCAAGGGATGAAATTATGAGGTGAGAGAGGAAAGTGGCAAGAGGAGATGGGGAGAGACAGGGTAGGGTAAACTATCTCATGTAGAAGAAGCAAGGGGAAGTGGTTGCAAGGGAGGGGAAGAATAGGAAGGCAAAAAAGGCAAAACCACATTCCCATTGAATTTGGTTCAGGGAGAGAATGACATACATACTAAATGGGATATCTCAACCTGCAGCAGAATGGGGAGAAGGGGGATGAGAGGAGGGATGACGGATGGGAGGGAATCAGTGGGGAGGTTGGAAGTACCCACTATAGAAGAGGGACAGGATCATGTAGGGAATGGACCAGGTGGGGGGTGGGATGAGTGGGAGGGAATTATAAGCATCCTTTTACAATATATCTACTATGATAATGTTTTGCATAGCTAGACATGTACAACATCTACTGAATTACTTATCTCCCCAGAGGGAATGGGTGACAAGGGAGGAAGGAAATGGATCTGAAATTCGAGGTAAATGTTTCAAATATATATAAATACTATTATTTAAAAAAAATTACACTGAACGAGAAAAAAAAATCTTTGAAGATGAATGAATTAAATCTAAGAATACACTGTAAGGTAGTCATCAAAACTATTCAATATTGGTTAAAAATAGAAAAGTTAGGGGCAGCTAGGTGGCGCAGTGAATAGAGCACCAGCCCTGGAGTCAGGTGGACCTGAGTTCAAATCTAGCTCAGACACTTAACACTTACTAGCTATGTGACTTTGGGCAAGTTACTTAACCCTGATTGCCCTGCCCTCCCCCCTCCAAAAAGAAAAAAGCAAAAAAAAAAAAAGAATAAAGCTAAATGTTGTAGGGGTGGCTAGGTGGCGTAGAGTGCTTTCATATTAGTCATTTTGTATAAGACTAAAAGAAAAATTGAAAAAAAGAAAGTAAAAAATAGCATGCTTTAGTCTTTATTTAAAAAATATAAGTTTTTTTCTCTAGAGGTGGTTAATATTATTAGTCCTTTGGGATTGTCTTAATTATTGTATTGCTGAAAATAGCCAAGTCATTTATGGTTCTTCATTGAAAACTGTTGCTGTTATTGTGTATGATGTTCTCCTGGTTCTATTCTCTTTATTTTGCATCAGTTCTTGTAAGTCTTTCTAGGTTTTTCTGAAATCATCGTATTTGCCATTTCTTATAGCAAAACAATATTCCATCATAATCACATATTTAGCTATTTGCCAATTAATGGGCATCCCTTTGATTTCTAATTCTTAGCTGCCACAAAAAGAGCTGTTATAAATATTTTTGTACAAATAGGTCCTTTTCCCCTTGTTATGATCTCTTTGGGATACAGACCTAGCAGTGGTATTGCTGCTCAAAGAGAATGTACAGTTTTATATTCCTTTGGGCACAGTTCCAATTTGCTCTCCAGAATGGTTGGATCAGTTCACAGCTCTACCAACAGTGCATTAGTGTCTCAGCTTTCCCACATTCCCTTCCACATCCATCATTTTTCTTCAGAGATATAAAATTTCCTCTAAGAAACATTTTTGCTGCATCACATAAGTTTTGGTATGTTGTTTCATTATTGACATTCTCTTGAATGAAGTTATTGATTGTTTCTTTGATTTGCTGTTTGACCCACTCCTTAACTTCTTGTTTATTTTGAGGCTAAATTTATCAAGTTCAGAGAGGGGGAGGTTGAGGTCTCCCACTAGTATAATTTTGTGTCTGTTTCTTCCTATAACTTCCCTAACTTCTCCTCTAAGGATTTGGATGCTGTACTACTTGGTGCATATATGTTTAGCATCATTTTTCTTTCTTGTTATATTAGCCCGTCTGATAGGTATAAAGTGGTACTTCAGAGCTGTTTTATTTTACATTTTTTTTAATCAGAAGTGATTTAGAGCATTTCCATATGATAATAGAGAGCTTTAATTTCTTCATCTGAAAACTTCCTGTTCATATCCTTTGACCCTTTATCAGTTAGGGAATGACTTGTATTTTTATAAATTTGACTGAGTTTTCTATATTTTTGAGAAACGAGGTCTTTATTAGAGATACTTATTGCAAAAAATTTCCCCTTAGTTTCCTGCTTTCCTTATAATTTTGGTTGAATTGTGGGGTTTTGTGCAAAACCATTTTAATTTAATATAATCAAAATGACCAATTTTACATTTTGTAATACTCTTTATATTTTCTCTGTTCCTAAATTCCATAGATCTGACAAATAAACTATACTATTGCTTATAGTATCACCCTTTATGTGTAAATCATGTACTGTTTTGACCTTATCTTGCTATACTATGTAAGATATTGATCTTTACCTAGTTTCTGCCATACTGTTTTCCAGTTTCCCCCAGCAATTTTTGACAGATCATGAGTTTTTGTTCCAAAAACTTGGATCTTTGGGTTTACCTTAACTAGATTTCTATGGCCAATTAACATAATGTAATGTGTACCTAATCTATTTTACTGATCCATCACTCTATGTCTTAGCCAGTACAAGATTGCTTTGGTGATTTCCACTTTATAATACAGTTTGTAATCTTGTATAGTTAAACCACCTTCTTTCTCATTTTTTCATTGATTTCCTTGATATCCTTGACATTTTGTTCTTCCAAATACATTTTGTTATTATTTTTTTTCTGGCTCTATAAAGTAATTTTTGATTGTTTGATTGGTATGGCACTGAATAAACAGATTAATTTAAATAGAATTGTCGTTTTTAATATATCTCTCAGCCTACTCATAAACAATTTTTTCCAATTATTTAGATTTGACTTTATTTGAGTAAAGAGTTTTGTAGTTGTGTTCATATAGTTCCTGGGTTTGTCTTGGCAGGGAGACTCCCAAATATTTTATATTGTCTACAGTTATTTCAAATGGAATTTCTCTTTCTGTCTCTTGTTGCTCGACTTTGTTGATAAAAGCAAATTAATATAGGTAGTATTGTCATTTTTATTAGACTGGCTCAACCTAACTAGGAATAATTAATATTTCTCTAAATATTTGGATCTGTCCTTATGTGGAGTATTTTGTAATTGTATTCATATAATTCCATGTATGCTTTGGCAAATATTTTATACTTTCTGTGTTATTTTAGATGGAATTTCTCTTTCTATGTCTTCCTACTTAATTCCATCAGTAATATAGAGAAATGCTAATTTGTATGGTTTATTTTATATCCTACAACTTTGGTAGAGTTGCTTATTGTCTTGACTAGTTTTTCAGTTAATTTCCTATGGTTCTCTAAGTATACTATCATATTATCTACAACAAATGATAGTTTTTGTTTCCTCATTACTTATTCCTTCAATTTCCTTGTCTTGTCTTATTGCTTTAGCTAGCATTTTTACTACAATATTGAATAATAATGGTTATAATAAACATCTTTTCCTTACTCCTAAACTTACTGGAAAGGCTTCTAGTTTATTCCCATTACAAAAGATGCTTGTTCTTGGGTTTAGATAGATACTACTTATTATTTTTTTTAAAGTGCCATATATTCCTATGCTTTCTTATGTTTTTAATGGGAATGGGTGTGGTATTTTGTCAAAATATTTTTTTTTCTTCATATGTTGATGTAATCATGTGATTTTTTGTTGCTTTTGTCATTTATTTTTGTTGCTTTTGTCATTTATGATTACAGTTTTCCTAATATTGACAGCCAAACCTGCTTTCCTGGTATTGATTTAGCCTGGTCATAGTGTATGTTTTAGTGATATATTATTATAATCTCCTTTCAATTAATTTTTTTCATCAATATTCATTATGGAAATTGGTCTACAGTTTTCTTTCTCTGTCTTTGCTCTTCCTGGTTTGTCTATTTTTCCAAATAGCTTACATAGTATTAGAATTAATTGTTCTGGGGCAGCTAGGTGGCGCAGTGAGGAGAGCGTCGGCCCTGGAGTCAGAAGGACGTGAGTTCGGATCCGGCCTCAGACACTTAACACACACAAACAAAAACCTAGCTGTGTGACCTTGGGCAAGTTACTTAATCCCAATCGCCCTCCAAAAAAAAAAAGAATTAATTGTTCTTGAAATACTTGGTAGAATTCCCTTATAAATCCATCTGGTCCTGGATTCCATGTCCCCACCCCTCCAAGGAGCTTATTTCTGACTTCTTTGATTCCTTTTTCAAAGATAGAATTATTTAAATATCATATTTCCTCTTCTATTAATCTTGGCAACTTATATTTTTGTAAATATACATCTATTTCATTTAGATTATCAGCTTTATTGGTGCTCTTAGTAATTGCTTTAATTTAATCTTCATTAGTTGCATATTCACCCCCTTTTCATTTTTTTAATATTAACAACTTGGTTTTCTTTTATTTAATAATAAATTAGCTAAAGGTTTATCTATTTTATTGTTTTCTTCCCCACAAAATCAGCTCCTAGTTTTATTTATTAGTTCAATAATTTTTTTAACTTCAATAATTTTTCTTAACTTTCAATTTCATTAATTCCTTCCTTGATTTTCAGGATTTCTATTTTATTGTTTAATTGGAGATTTAAAATTTTTTTTTCAAGTGTTTTTAGTTACATGCCCAGTTCACTAGTCTGGTCTTTCTCTCTTTTATTGATGTAAGCATTTAGAGATATAAATTTTGCCCAACTGTAGTTTTGGCTGAATCTAAAAATCTGCTACCTTGTCTCATCATTTTCTTTAATAAAATGATTGACTTTCTATGATTTATTTTTTGACTCACTCGTCTTTTTTTTTCTTTTTTCTTTTGGAAGGGGGAAGGCAAGGCAATTGGTTAAGTGACTTGCCCAAGGTCACATAGCTAGTGTGATCAAGTGTCTGAAGCTGGATTTGAACTCAGATCCTCCTGACTCCAGGGCTGGTGCCCTATTCACTGTGCCACCTAGGTGTCCCAACTTACTTATCTTTAACATTAGATTATTTAGGTTCCAATTAACTTTTAATCTGTTCTTCAAAGGTTCTTTATTGAATGTACCTTTTTTGGTCATTATGCCCCCCAAAAGGTACATTCGATATTTTTCCTTTTCTGAATGAGATTTTATGCTCTCACATAAGGCCAATTTTTATTGTGAAGGTATCATGCATAGCTGAGAAAAATGTATGCACTTTTCAATTTCTGTTCAATATTTTATAGAGTTCTATCATATCTAACTTTTCTAAAATTCTTTTCATCTCCCTAACTTTTTTCTTGTTTATTTTATGGTCAGACTTATCTATTTCTGAAAGGGGTAAATTGAATGCCACTGCTAGTATAGTTTTAGTATCTATTTCCTCCTGTAATTCATTTAATTTGTCTTTTGAGAAGTTGATGTTATGCCATTTGGTGCATTATATATTCAGCACTGCTTGTCTGTGGTACCTTTTAGCAAAGTGTATCTCTTTTATTTTATCATCTCTTTTAATTGAGTCTATTTCGCTTTTGTTTTTGTCTGTGATACTGATTGCTACCCCTGTCTTTTTGCTTAGTTGAAGCATGATATATTTTGCTTCAGACCCTTATTTTAACCCTGGGTATGTCTTTTTCTTCTAAGTATGTCTCTTGTAAACAACATATAGTGGGATTCTGGTTTGTAATCCATTCTGTTGTTTTCTTCTGTTTATGGGTCAATTTATTATCCCTTTCACCTTCACAGCTATGATTGCTAACTGTGCATTTTCCTCCATCCTATTCTCTTCTGTTATTTCTCTTTCTTTTTTTAAACTCTGTTCCTTCCTCACAAGTCTGTTTTGCTTCTCACCACTTCCTCCCTTAATCTATTCTTCCTCTTATCACTAACCCATTTCTTTTAACATCTTTCCCTCTTACTTCCTTTTTGGGCAAAAGGAATTTCTATACACACAAGTATTGGGTGTTCCCCTCCCAATTTACTCCTCCATTGTAAAAAAACCTCTTCCCTGTATGTCTCTGTAAACCCAAGCACAAGCAGCTTTCCAGGGGTCTGCTGCTGTGAACAGCTTTTAAGGTTCTGATTACATAGTGTAGTAAACTATTTATTCAATAACAAATCAGAGCAAAACATTCAGAGAAAATCAAGGTACAGAATTCACAATGCTACAACTTATCACAGAAAAATCAAAATACAGCATTCACCATGTCACAACTCAACAACTTATCACTAAAATGGCCACATAGTTGTCACCAAAGTGGTCACATAGTTTTAAACAAAGTGTATTCACTTAATCACAAAATCCTTAATTTAATCACAAAGTACAAAAGTCAAAGTTCTCCACCCCTAGGTCATAGTAAATCATAGTCTTCTCAGTCAGTAAACAGTATCCAAGTAAATTCTTCTTTCAGCTTGACTTGAGGCTGGCTCTCAGCTTCCATGGTTCCTCTTCCATAGGCCCAGCTCCAGTTGTCACCTAGGTTCAAAGACAGGCAGCTCCCAGTTCCTTGTCTAGCTCTTTGTCTGGTTCTTCATCCAATTCCTGTTCCATATTGAAATTCACAGTGTCCAGTCCACCTCAAGTCCTTCACAGTTCCTGTTTCTGGGAAGACAAAGCTTGACAGAGCCACAATAATATTCATCCACATTGCCATCATCAATTCACTATCTGCCTATGAAATCAACTCAGACCCACCAACAAGGTCTGAAAACTCAACACAAATCATCAACATAGAAATCAGCACAGACCCACAAACAAGCTCTAAGAGGTCAGCACAAGTCATCAGTAAAGTCTTAGGACTTTATGGTAAAACCCTCTTCCAGGACTTCTGTAAACATATAGCCAGGAAATCCTCTCTCAGGGCTTCCAGGAAGGTCCCAGGGCTTCTATACAAAGTATCACAAACAAACATCACAGACAAACAGAGTGCCGTGATATGACAAATTTTCTCCTTCTTGACTCTGTCACCACAAGAGTCCTCTTCTCAGTTCTGCTGTCTCTAGCCTGAGCCTCTCCTTATATATGGTCATTAGCTCCTCCCCTTCCTGTTGAAGGAATTCATGAATTCTAGGGTTTACAAGTTGTGGGGTTCACACGTTTTGTTTCTTAACAGACTTGATACAAAGCTCAAAAGAAATTTGAACTGAAACAAGGTATTAATTCGATAGCTGAAACAAATTGTGAACTACTTCTGTGCTTGCCATTGCAGTCTCTTTTGTGAGATAATTTCCCCCAAACTTCCTCTACTCCTTTTCCTATTGCATCCCTCTTTCTCACCTTTTCATTTTTTTTGAGATTAAACCAACTTAATACATTCACATCCATACCCTCTGTCTAAGTAGACTCTTTCTAACTGCTCTAATGATAATAAAATTCTTAAGGGTTATATTTACCATCTTCCCATATAGGAACATAAACAGTTTAACCTTATAAAGTCCCTTAAGATTCCTCCTCGATGTTTACCTTTTTGTGTTTCTCTTGAGCCTTTTATGTCAATGTCAAATTTTCTGTTCATCTCTGGTCTTCTCATCAGGAATGCTTAGAAGTCCTCAATTTCATTAAATTATCATTTCTCCCCTGTAGGATTATGCTCGTTTTTGCTGGGTGGATTATTCTTGGTTTTAATCCTAGCTTCTTATCTATCTGGAGCATCATATTCTAAGCCCTTTAGTTCTTAACAATGTTGTTTTTGGGTTGTTTTAGTTGTGCCCACCTCTTCATGTTCCCATTTTCAAGTTTTCTTGGCAAAAATATCAGAGTTGTTTACCACTTCCTTCTCCAGCTCATTTTACAGATGACAAAGAGAGGCAAACAGGGTTAAGTGACTTACCCGGGTTCAAACAGCTAATAAGTGTCTGAAGCTAGATTTGAATTCATGAAGAATCTTCCTGATTCTAAGCCCACTACTCTTTATCTACTGTACCACATAGCTGCCCTAGTAGTAGTTGCTAAATCTTGTGTAAGCCTGACTAGAGTTTCATAGTATTTAAATTTTTTGTTTTTGCTTGCTTGTAATATTCCTGGGAGTTTTCATTTTGTATTATCTTTTAGGAGGTGACAGGTGGTTTCTTTCCATTTCTACATTGTCCTCTGGATCTAAGATATTTGGGCAGTTTTCCTTTATAATGTCTTGAAATATGATGTCTGCCCCTTCCCCCTTTTGAATCATGGCTTTCAGGTAGTACAATAATTCTTAAACTATTTCTCCTTCATTTATTTTCCAAGTTAGCTGTTTCTCCTATGAGATATTTCACATTTTTTCAGTCTTTTGACTTCATTTTATTGTTTCTTGATGTCTCCTGGAATCATTAGCTTCCACTTGACCAATCTTAATTTTTTAGGAGTCATTTTAGGTTTTGCACCTCTTTTAACATTTGGCCAATTCTGACTATTAAGGAATTATTTTCCTCAATATTTTTGGTATCTTTATTTTTAAACCATTTGACCCATTCTGATTTTTAAGGAGTTTTTTCTTTAGTATTTTTGTGCCTTTATACCAGCCTGTTAATTCTGATTTCATAATCTTCTTACATTGCTCTCATATTTTTTCCTAATTTTTCCTCTGTTGTTTTTTTATTTGATTTTTAAAGACTCTCTGTTTTTAAAAATCTTCCTTTAGCTCTTTTAGGAATTCTTACTGGGCTTGTGTCCCATATGCATTTTTCCTTTGAAACTTTGCTTGTAGATGTTTTCATGTTTTTGTCTTCCTCAGAGTTTGTGTCTTGAGCTTCTTAAATTCATACCATATGATGATCCATGGAAGTAACTGAGGTGTTTTGCCTAGAGAAGGCATGGCTCAGCAGAGGCATGATAGCTGTCCTCAAGTATTTAAAAGGCTAACTTTGTTGTTGCTGCTTTATTTTTATTTTTAATTTTTTTTAGATTGAGTTTACCTAATTAATCCAGGCTGAAAGTGCAGTGGCTACCCCTACTGTTGATTAGCATGGAAACTTTGACCCTGCCCCCCTCCTTTTTTGACCTGGGTTCCTCCCTTCTTAGGAATCCTTGTGGTCACCTATCCCAGTGGCTCGCCATATTGGTGCTGGTCCTGTTGAGGAAACCTGATTGACTGGGCCTAACTTAGTTCAGAATCTCAAATTCAAGCAGCCCATCAAGCCTCATCCTCACTCAGCAGCCAGGATTACAGACACATACTGCCATGCCTGGGCAAAATACTGTCATATAGAAGAGTGATTAACATATTATTCTCTTTGGCCCCAGAGTGCAGAACTAGGAGAAATGGTTAGAAGTTACAAATGGAAAAATGTAGACTTTACACAGAAAATATCTTAACAATTAGAGCTATCTCAAAGTGGAATGGTTTGTCTCAGGAAGTATTGGTTTTCCCCCTCATTAGAGGCCTTTAAGCCATTGGTTGAGTATGTTGTAATGTGTATTCTATTCTGAGCATGAGTTGAACTAGATGACTGATTAGGTCTCTGCCAACTCTGAAATCCTTCAGCTCAGTCAAAGCATCCCTTCTCCCTGTCTTCTGAAGCCTACCAGCAGCTAAGGAATCAGGGAAAGAGAAATAGCTATAACTGGGATCTGTAGTGTTCTCCTTCTCCACTCATTTCATCCTGCTTACACACAGCATATACACATACTCCTGCAAACCTTCTCTCCTAATTCTACATTCAATCACAAGCCACCTACAGCTTATCTCACAAACCACTCTTCTGATGTATTCATGCCAACTGAAAAGGAATTAGGAATGAGAGCACTCAGTGCTTCACTATCAATGAAGTGATAGAGGAAATAAGGGAAAAGACAACATACATAGACCATAGGATGAGGTAAAAGAAGGCGAGGCAGTAAGAGGACAAACATTTATTAAGTGCTTACTATGTACCAAGCACTGAGCTGAGGACTAGGGATACAAATACAAGCCAAAGAAAAATAGTTTCTCCCCTCAAGAAGTTTACATTGGGGTGGCTAGGTGGCGCAGTGAGTAGAGCGTTGGCCCTGGAGTCAGAAGGACCTGAGTTCAGATCCAGCCTCAGACACTTAACGCACACACAAACAAAAACCTAGCCGTGTGACCTTGGGCAAGTTACTTAACCCCAATTGCCCTCCAAAAAGCAAAAATAAATAAATAAATAAAAAGAAGTTTACATTGAGTGAAGGAAGACAACACATAAAAAAAAAGGAACTTGCAAGGGAGGGGGGAGGGAAAGTATACACGAGGAGGCATGGTATCAAAATCCAGAAAAGCTGAAGTGGAGCCAGAAAGGAATGAAAGTTGGTTAGCCCCTCTCTGGAATGAACTGTAACTCTTTAGAAGAAAATGAGAACAAATGGGAGTAAGCAAACAGGTCAACAAGAGTGAGTGATCAGAACAGAAAGGAAAGAAAACAAAGGGGTGGATAGATAGATAATGGGAAAGAGAAGGAAAAGGGAGAAATAAGGAAAATATTAGAAGAGTAGATACTGACTCTTGATAATATTCAACGTTTTATTCTGTGATATCCTATCATATCCTCTGATTATTTCATATGGGCAGCTGGATGGCACAGTGGATAGAGCCCCAAGCCTGGAGGCAAGAAGACCTGGGTTCAAATCCAGCCTTAGACACTTACTAGCTGTGTGACCCAGGGCAAGTCAGTTAACTCTTTTTGTCTCAGTTTCCTCATCTGTAAAATGAGATGGAGTGGGGCGGCTAGGTGGTGCAGTGAGTAGAGAGCCGGCCCTGGAGTCAGAAGGACCTGAGTTCGGATCCAGCCTCAGACACTTATCACACACAAACAAAAACCTAGCCATGTGACCTTGGGCAACTTACTTAACCCCAATAGCCCTCCAAAAAGCAAAAAAAAAAAAAAATGAGATGAGATGGAGTAATGAAAAGCCACTCTGGTGTTGTTGCCAAAAACAAACAAACAGACAAAAAACCAAATGGGGTCACAAAGAGTCAGAAATGACTAAACAACAAATTATTTCATATACTTCACTAGCCCCAGTGCTAGGCACAGTGAAGATATTCAGTAAGTATGTGCTCAGTTGAATTGATTTCTACCCTTCCTGCCCTATATGTATTTTTTTAATTTAAGGAAAAAAGGAAGGAGAACGACAGATAAATACTAGGTCATATGAATGGTAGAATTCAGGAAATTATCAGTCCTGAAGGTATAAAAAGGGAAATATCTCTCTCTCTCTCTCTTTTTTTTTTTAGAGGGGGGAGGGCAAGGTAGTCGGGGTTAAGTGCTTTGCCCAAGGTCACATAGTCACACAGCTAGTAAGTGTGTCAAGTGTCTGAGGCCAGATTTGAACTCAGGTCCTCCTGACTCCTGCTCTATTAACTGCACCTTCTAGCTGCCACCCAAAAGGGAAAATCTCGGTGAGGTATAAAACACTGAAACTTTAAATATATCATAAGTATTTGTCCAGTTATTAATTTCTTTATATTATATGCCTGGTTGGACAAGTTTGTTTCTTGGCTTAATAGTTTATAGGTAGGGAGTCTCTAGAGCACAAGTCTGACTCAGCCATTAATAATGCCCCTAGCATTCATGACTCGGGACTACTCATTTCTGAGATTCTGGTTTCTCCTCATGGAATTGGGGGTGGGGTAGATAATCTCCATAATCCCTTATGGAGCTAATACTCTGTAGCTGAACGAGTCTAAAAAAAAGGTCAAAGGCTGAAAATTTTCATTCTGCTATTCTTTCGATTCCCACTAGATGTCCCAGGAGGACACAACCTCACCGTTTTCTAACAGGATTGGGAATCTGTATACCCTCCAGTCATGAAAATCAATAGATAACACACCTCTGTGGTCCCAGCTTGTTTTCCCTTCTCCTGTAAGGGCCCCATTCAGTTTGTTTTGTCTTTTGCTTTGGAACTTGTGGGAGTCAATGATGTGAGGAAAGTCCTGTTTTCTATTCCATGCTTGCATTACGTGGTGGCTGGTGACTAATGGATTCTTTTCTGTAACAGAGACCCAAATGAAGATTTTCAGAAAGACCAGAATTACCCCTTGGCTTTGCCTTGGCATTGGAAGCCTGACTGGAAGTTGTAACTCTTGTAGGATGATTCTTTCTCTTCTTTTCTTACTTCCTCTACCATTCCTTCCTCTCCACTCCCCACCCCACCAGACTCTAATGCTAACTCTGTGACATTTGTGGTTATCTTTTATGTTATGTGAGTTTTTCTTTTCCAAAAAATTAAACCTTTTCATAAAGAGGAGGGCATATTATACATTTATTGATCCTAAAATGTGAAGATCTCTTTAAAAATAAAACAAAACTACAAGCCATTGGCTTATTGCAATTACCTGTAGAATTCTAGATGGTCCAGATGTTCTGTGCCCCAATGCTGTCTTGGGCTGCAGAAAAGTAGTTGAGAAGATGCTATGAATTAGCCCTCTGTAACTCCTTGTTATCCATCCATTAAATTCACAAACTCCATAGCCTGATATTTAAAGCCCTCTATAAGCTAGTTTCAACCTCACCTTTCTAGCCTTATTTCATACTACTCTCATCTCTATTTTCTAGAATAAATAGATTACTAATGGTCCTCATATCTAATCTTGAACTCTCTCATCTTTGTAGATCACGGACCTGCCAGATGGCAAGTGGGTAGAGTGCTGGGTGGGCCTCAAACCTGAGTTCAAATCCAGCTTCCTATACTTATTAACTGTGTGACTGTGGGCAAGTCACTTAAACCTCTATTTGCCTCATTTTCCTTAATTGTAAAATGGGGATAATAAAAACACTTATCTCTCAGTTGGTTGTAAGGGTCAAATAACATAATATTTGTAAAGTGCTTAACACAATGCCTGGCACATAGTAGGTGCTATATAAATTTTTCTTCCCTCCTCCCTTTATTCCTTCAATTATAAATTCATTTAATAAGCATTTATTAAGTGCTTACTATGGTCCAGACACCATACTTATAGAATGAATTGATAACTGAAGGAATGAAGGGGGGAAGGGAATAAGTATTTATTTAGTGTCTGTTATTTGCCAGGCATTGTGAAAAAAGTTAAACCATACCTGTCTTCAAAGAGCATGCACTTTTCAGGGGCGTGCTTTTGACATACTCCCTCCAATATCCACTTATTGAAATCTTTATCTGCCTTAAAATCCTAGTTCAGGTTCTCCTTTCTGCATGAATTCTTCCCTGATCCACCCAACTAAGTTGAAAAGAAGGTTTTCTGCCTCAGATTTTCATAAAGTCTTTCCTTTGCCCTAATTATATTCTACTGCTTAATCCCCTTATTTGAACACACATTGCATCCTTTCTATTAAATTGTAAGCACAATGAGGGCAGAATATATTATTCACATTTGGAAAACACAGCACCAAAGACAGTGTGTCTTCCTTGTATGTGTTTCACAGAAGCACAATAGAAATGGAATGGGCCTTGGAGTCAGAGAACCTCAGTTCAAATTCTTGTTCTCTCACTATATGTGTGATGCTTAGTCTCCCTGTGCCTCAATTTCTTTCCATCATCTCTAAGATGAGGGGGTTGTACTAGGTGGCCACCAAGGTTTTTCCCAATTCTCATTCTATGATTCCATGAATGGAATAATAGTTTAATTGTTCCATCCCCTATAGATATTATCTCATTGTACAATATAATGAAACTATTGTATTGCATTGGATAAAATGTCTCTTGGATGGAATAGCTTTTGCAAAATTGTAACTTGTTCTGTGAAGCATTTGGGGATACTTAGGTGGAAAGGAACTTAAAAATAAAAGCATTAATAAAATTTGAATAGTTTAGTGCATATACTAATAATCCCTCCCTGTTGATGTGATAGCTCTTTCTGGAGATAACAAAGTCTTCTGATAGATTCATTATTTTATCATCTTCTCAGCAGGCTTGTGCACTAGGTAGGGAGAAACTTCTGTTAGGCCCAAGATATCTCAACCAATCTGCGAGAAAGCTAAGACCCAAAGAAATAAAACAGGAGAATAGAGAAGGGGCCTCACAGTGGGCTGTCCAATTGACTGAGCTTTTCTTGAAGTGCTTCAGGGTCCTTTTAAAGCCACTCTGGGGTGTTTCAAAGGACCTGTAAATTTGAATTCCCACCAGCAGTTACACAAAGCTTACAAACCTAATTAAATAAGCCAAGAGTTCACAAACCTAGTTAGCCAAACTGAAGATCTATCTATCATGAGTCTCCCCTGACAAATAGGGGAGGGAAGACTGTGCTCATTTGGTTCCTGATTCCATGTGAAGTCATAAAACTTAATTTACTTGGGTGTTCAACAATATGATGGGACAAAGTGCACATCAGGAGTGGGGGGAGAAATTTGGGAAGATGGAGCTAAAAACTCAACTGGTACCCAGAGAAATTCTGAGTGGGAGCAAACAATTCCCCCAAATAACATTGAAAATAATGACTGAAGAATGCAAGCTCAGGAAAGTGAGGACAGTCACAGGGCTTTGGAAGGAAGCCCCCGTGAGTCACATATTCTCAGAAATTACTCAGAAAGCAAAACTGCCCTCATTAGCTGTTGGGGTTCCTAAAATGTATTCATTGATGACTGTGCTTATGGATATGGATGCCACCCAAACAGTCATTGGGATGATGAATGGTCCAGTCCAGGGAGGGTAGGAATAAAGGAGAGAGAAGGATCTGACTTCAGACTTTGAAGAGGTTTAAAGGGGCTGAACAGGGCAGAGAGAACTTTGGGCTTCATCTAATTTGCTTTAATTCAGTTCAGTCCAAAAAACATTTATTAAATATCTCTTCTTTGCAGAGTACAGAGCTAGGCAGCCCTGGGAGAATAGGAAAAGCCCTGGATTTGGAGTCCAAAGATAGGCTCGATTGCCAGATCAGAATGCCAGTTCTCCTACTTACTAGCTTGGTGACTTTGGACAAGTCTCTCCATCTTTCTAGTCCTGAGTTTCCCTATCTATTAGATGAGGAAGATGGATTCAATAACCTCAACGCTGCCTTCTATTTCTACATCTGTAGATCCTATAATCCCAGGAACTGTAAGAATGTTATGCAATAACTGCACAAATAACTATGATACAAAATCATACAAATATAATTATAGTCGTAGACCTAGGATTGGAAGGAGCATCAGAGGCCAGCTAGTCTGACCTCCTAACTTTACATATAGGGAAACTGAGATCCAAAGACGTTGTGATTTGCCTGATGTCACATACCTAGTACCATGGGAAGTAGGATTTGAATTTGTATGTTCTCACTCCAGAGCCAGTGTTCCTTCCCCTGTATCATGTGTGTAAGAAAGGTAGAAAAGCAGTGCTATGCCTTGTTCAAGGTGGGTGAAGTCATTACTGATTGGGGCCATCAGTGAAGGCTTCCTGGAATGGGTGACTTAGCCTTAAAGGATAGGGTAAGGCTTTAAGGAGGAATGGAGTAGTCAGGATATTCCAAGTAAAGGGAAGAGTGGAAGCAAGGGTTTGAAAGTAGGAAAACTTGGAGCAGAAAGTTCCTCAAAGGGGCGACTAGGTGGCGCAGTAAGAGCGCTAGCCCTGGAGTTGGGATTACCAGGGATTGGATCTGGCCTCAGAAAATGAGCACCCACCCATAAATAATGACTAGCTGTGTAACCTTGAGCAAGTTACTTTACCCCAATTGCTTAAAAAAAAGTTCCTAAAACGGTAACTCTAATGGCTTGGGAAAGTAAAGGTTGCTAATTTATCCTAGATAATGGCAATCACCACTAGAATTTAATCAAATTAGTCCCTTAATAATATAATATTTTTATCCAGACCTGTGATTTTAATGGAGTAGAAAGCTCCTACTAAGGTACACTTGTGGCATTTTTAGTCTTAAAGGCTTGCCTGGGGGAGGTGGCTCAGGAAGGTAGGTGAGGAGGGCACTGAGAGATTAATCTTCCCAGAGTCATACAACCAGTATAAATCACTAGAGAGATTTGAAGCAGCCAAGATTTCAAGGCAAGCCTTTTATTGACTAAATCTAGCCCACTGCCTTGCAGTGATACTGGTTTTTATATAGCAATATAATTTGCAGTGTGCTTTACAGGGATCCTGTGAAATAGGTGCTGAAATTATGATTGTCCTCCTTTGACAGATGAGGATGTTAGAGCTCAGAATGGCGAATTCACTTTTTCATGGTGAAATATGCCATATATATTTTATATGTATATAGGCATATGTGTATATATGTGTGTGTGTGTGTATGTGTGTGTGTGTCTGTGGTGTGTGTGTGTGTGTGTGTGTGTGTGTGTGTGTGTGTGTGTGTGCATATATATAGCTGGTGTCAGAAGTAAGAACTGAACCCAATTCCTTCCAGCTCTAAGTCCAACACTGAAATTAAGGTACATTAGTATCATGAAGAAGAGGAGCCTTATTTTCCAGCTGTTTCTAACGGATTAGTCTGTTTCAATTTAATTCACGAAATATTGATTATGTTACTGCTCCTTGCAAGGCTTTAATGAAAGGTGAGGCATTAGCGTTTTCAAGAGAACAACCACAAGAGTGGCAAGGTCCCTGGAGAAGAAAGCTTCATAACTTTGGGAAGTCATATTCCAACTGGCTCCACAAACACATGGCAAACCATGGATGGAGGTGAACTACCTGCCATGCTGCTATGCCCTGCATCTTTTTCAGTTGACTCGGCCTTCCCCAGCCATCTATATTTAGGATAGGGTGGAATGAGGCATGAGAAAGCCGCTGAGGGTATATGATAGACCTTCAGGCAGAGAGAAAGAAATATTGGTTCCAGATTCACAGGGTTTGGGATCAACCTGATAACCTGTCTGCCTCAGTTTCCTCAATTATAAAATGGGGATAATAATAGCACTGAACTTCCAGGGTTGTTGTGAGGATCAAATGAGATAATATTTGTAAAATGTTTGGTACATTGCCTGGTGTATGATAGGCACATAATAAATGCTTGTTCCTTCCCCTTTCCTACTTGTGTGACCTTGGACAAATCACTTAACATCAAAAGTGCTCAAGCATTACTTTTTACATGAAGATACCTCTCCTGCCCCCCCAAAAAACTGCCTCATATTTATTTTACATAAATATGTATTTTAATGTGTACATTATATCCTTTGGTAGAAAGTAAGCTTCTTGAGGACAGGGACTGTTACAATTTTATTTTGTACTCCTACTAGGGCTTAGCAAAGTACCTGGTATAGAGTAGACACTTAATAAATGCTTATTGATTGATCAGTTGCCCAAGATCCTGAACCATGAGTCTTGGAAATAACAAGACCCTCCCCCCCCAAACCATCAAACTTGCTTCTAAACCAGTCCCTAAAGCCATCATTGAGAGGAAAGCTATTTGTCCTGGCAAAGGTCACTTTATTTATCACCATCAATAGCAACTGTTGACCAATTGCCACCAACAGGCACATAAGCATGAGGGCCTTGGGAATGGTAGCACCCCTAGCCCACCATTCCTACTTCTAGCCCAACTCTTACAACCATCAGTCAAGGAAGCAGCTCCTGTGGAGAAGGGGCTGGCCATCCTGACCAAGGGCCAACCAGTTGCCACCTAGAGGGCAAGCCAACCTAGCTGAACAGTAAGGTACCTTGATGGAGAGACAGGAGGGAGCATATGCCAAGTAAATCAAGCCACCACTACCACCACCTTGACCATCATCTCCCCTCAGGCCCTGATGGGGATAGCCCAAGACCCTTAGCCCCAAAGCGTTGGGAATAGCAAGACTTCCCGCCTAGTGCCCACAGCCATCATCCTGACAAGCAACTTTTATGGACATGTAGCTTGACAACCACTCCTACAGGTACCACAGCTATAGTTTACTGAAGACTCAGAAAAGAAAGTTCTTACCTCCAAGGTCCTTGGTGCTGTCAAATGGTTCAACGTCAGAAACTGAAATGATTTTATCAGTAGAAATTACACTAAAGAAAAGGCATCACCATCTGCTTTGCACTACATGCTAAGAACCAGAGGAAATTTCCATCTGATTTTAAGCAGAAACCTTCCCTATCTATTGTGTCTCCCATTAGAATGTGAGCCCCTAGAGAACAAAGACTGTCTGACTTTCCCATTTGTATCCCCAGAGCCTTAGCACAGTGTTTCACCCATAGTAAGCAGTTAATAAATGATTTTTTATTCTTTCATTTGTTCATTATTTGTGCCTCAGTTTCTTCATCAGTAAAATGAAGGAGTTGGACTCAATGACCTGTATGACTTCCTCCAGGTCTCAATCTACAATTCTGATCTCCTCTGGGGAGAATCCTAGGTCTGATTCCCTAGTTGCCGAGCAAATAAGAATTATGCTGTAAATAGTCTATCTCTATGTCAAAGAAGGTGCTTGGAGTTCTTTCTTGTATATGTAGGTTTTCCCCTAAACTTTGGGCAAAGGTGGGATACCACCTCCCTTAGTGAAGTCCCTCCTTCATCCCCTGTAATCTCTTGGATCCCACAAGCAAGGGGTGCTGGTCCTTTTACACTTCTTTAAATTCCCTCTCAGGCCAAGCTGTAGAGGTCTGTAACATTTCATTTCTTGTCAGGTTTTTTTCTTTTTTTTTTCACTGGAAGCTTTCAAATGGAGTAGCTCTTAGTGAGGCCTGCCTGGGCAGACCCATTATTTAAGATTTTATTCCTTCCACAAATTTTAGATAAAGCTGTCAGTTGTACTTGGTTAGAGACTTTTTTCCTTCTGGCCCCCAGGCCTTTGACTCAGGGCAGAGGATTAGGTTAGAAAGTGGCAAATAATACAATTTTTCACACCGAGGTAGGTGGTAGTGGTTTTTGTATCACTGATAACCTTAGGTGTTGAAATATCTACTTCAGTGCATGGAATTGGGTGCATCCTTTTTGGATCTGGACTCTTTTTCCTTGACCCCCTCTGCTCCTCCTCCCACCAATTTTTTACTTTCAGTCTTGAGACTTGAGCTTTTTGGTCTTTTCAAAGTCTTATCATTTCTTAGATGTTGTAACTCAGCCCTCTTTTATAATGTGGTAACTCTGAGATGCCCTTAGGCCAGGGTTGGGAGTGACTACTTATAATGTTTAATGGGATATAAGATCTTCCCCACCCATTAATAGGCCTCATGTGAAGCCCATTAAGGGAGGAGGAGGCTTGCTTGTAGGAGGGTTTTCACACTTGTGATGCCTTCTGACTCTGAGAACTGTATACATAACTCTGAGTATTTTGGTATTTTGCTTTGGGGGCTTGCTTAGGAGAAGGATCTTGTGATTACCTGGTCCAGATTCTGAGTAGCCATATGTTCAGAGCTCCTGGACCACTCAGATGTAAAGGCTCTCTCCATCTAAGGATGTATATAAAGTGTATAGCAATCATTGCTTTGATTCAGCAGTCAGAGCCCTGTCTGTTGGTATTTATTTCTTTGTTTGTATTTTCTCTGAAGTTCAGGGTGCTGACTTTTCCCCTGAACTAGTGAATGCAATTTTAAAAAAGATTGTTGACCCCTTAAACCTCTATCTTTCCTAGTAAAGCATATCTAAGAACCTGTGCTAGCAGCTGTCCTGGGTATGCCAGTGTGGTTGCTGTTACACTACCTCATACTAACCCTTTAAGGTGTCAGACCTAGGAATGATGGAAGAAGTCAGACTGCTTCCTATCCACATCAAACACTTCACCTGAGTTTTTCTTGACATCTCAGTTCTGAGCCTGAACCAACTAGCTCTCCATCTGCCAAATGCTATCTATCACTCTTGCTGAATTCCACAGAGAGTTTGACAAAGGGTAAGAAAGGGCAGAAAGGAAATTTTCAAGGTCAAATTGAGACTTATTAAGCCGTAGCAAAATAAAGATGGCTTTTATTTCTTTAAAAAAACACAAAAACTAACAAAGGAACCACAAACCTCCACCCTTCCAGAAGATAAGTCCATGGCAGTTAGGTGGCACAGTGAGTACAGCACTGGCCCTGGAGTCAGGAGGAACTGAGTTCAAATCTGGCCTCAGCACTTGACACACTAGCTGTGTGACCTTGGACAAGTCAGTTAGCCCCAATTGCCTTTGCCTTCCCCCTCCAAAAAAAAAAAAAAGATAAGTCCACATAATTGCATTTCACCAGCATACTTATACCTATGTCTACTTTTTGCATAAAATGTTATTTTTATTTGTTTGTTTTTGCTTTTTTGAGGGGGGAAAGCAGGGCAGTTGGGGTTAAATGACTTGCCTAAGGTCACATGGCTAGTTTCATGTTAAATGTCTGAGGTTGGATTTGAACTCAGGTTCTCCTGACTCCAGGGCCAGTGCTCTATTCACTGTGCTAATGAGCTGGTGAAGGTAGCAAACCACACCAGTATCTTAATTTTTTTATTTGTTTTTGCATTTTTTACATAAAATATTTGTATTCACATTTACATCTCTTCTCTAAATATGATTTCACAGAACTTGCATTTGACTGAGCATAAAACATAGTACTTGAATATGGATTGAGGGACTTTAAACTCAGTGGAGAAATGAATCAGAATGGCTTACATTTATGTAGGCAGCTAGAGGCTCATGTGTTCCACAGGATCTATATCTGTGGGGTTTTAATAGTGCATAATGATGAGTGAGGGGATTGACTGAAGTAGGCTCTTAGAGGTCAGACATTGAAGACACCAAGGTCATGATGGGCCATGGCTAGTCATCTTAACTTTTGTCTTGTCACTGAACTTTGATGACTTTTTTCAGAGAGAGTGAGGCTAATGATTTTGCACAACTCTGCCTCATTTATTTATTTATTTAAACTCTGTCTTATTTAAATTCAATTCACATGCAAGTCAAGACATCACCCATCATACCCTATTTTCTGTACCCTGACCCCAACATTATGATATCATTGGGCCTCTTTGAAAACAAAGGCATGAACAACAACAGTGATGATGGTAAGGGATAGAAGTAATTTAATCATAGAGGATTGGGTAAGTCTGAAATGTGACCATGTGGAAAGTCTAATACTGGTCAGTGCACTGATCAGCAAAAAACAATTCGAGGGAGGAAGAGTAAGGAGAGAGGAAGGAATAAGAAAGAGACTTATTAGAATTGTAAGACATTCTTGGAGAGAGAGAGAGAGAGGGAGAGAGGGAGAGAGAGAGAGAGAGAGAGAGAGAGAGAGAGGGAGAGAGAGAGAGAGAGAGGGAGAGAGAGAGAGAGAGAGAGAGAGAGAGAGAGAGAGAGAGAGAGAGAGAGAGAGAGAGAGAGAGAGAGAGACTTCCTAACTTGCTCCCAGTCTACCTTTTCAGCCTCCTTAGATGTAAGCCCTACTACTGCTCTCTGGCCCAGCCAAACAGATCTTATGTCTAACATCTGTCTTTGTACTGGCCATTCCCTATCATTGGAAAGAGAGTTTCACTCTTCCTTTAAGGTGTAATTCATGAACCACATACTACACAAAGCCTTCCTTCCAAACTAACTTGTATTTAACTTATTGTTTAGTCATTTCAGTCATTTCTGACCCATCCCATTTGGGATTTTTTTGACAAAAATACTGGAATGATTTGCCATTTCCTTCTTCAGCTCATTTTACAAATGAGTAAACTAAGGCAAACAGGATTAAACGACTTGTCCAAGGTCACGCAGCTAGTAAGTGTCTGAGGCAGGATTTGAATTCAAGAAGATAGGTCTTCCTGACTATAGGCCTGGCGCTCTATCCCTTGTGCCTTAATTTAACTATGTTTATTCTCTTTATATTTATGCTTCATATAGTTATATTTACTTGTCTCACCAATTAACACAATGTAAGCACCTTGAGGACAAAGATTGTTTCATTTTTATCTTCATATATCTTAAATCTCTAGTGCCTAGCACAGGGCCTGGCACACTCTAATTGCTTAATAAATATATGTTGATCATTTTATTGATTATAGCTCTGTATAACTTTGATTCAGTCTCCATTTTGCAACCAGAGAGAAAAGTCTTGTGGATTCAATATTACCAAGGACCCCTTACTTGGTCAGAGAGATTTATTCATATAAATTCCAAAGCAAACAACCAATGGTCATATACAATGACACTAAATCAAGCTTGGAGACCTTCCTCAGCAACAAAGAATAGACTGATTCCCAAGTGTGAAAACTATAGTTGGAACTGACACACATTCTTAGCTAAAAGCCCAAAAGAAAGCCCATACCAGGTTGAATTGTTAGGAAATAGGAGTGTTGGCCTTAAAGTCCTGCTGTAGAAATGGTAAAGAAGACAGACTTTTAAAAAGCATATAACCTTGGGATGAAAAGGCTTTTTAAACAGTCCTTCCAAGGAGAGTCAGTCCTCTAAGGCAAAAGGGACTTACTTGCTTCAGGGAAGACGTCTAGTGATCCTTTTAATTGGCAGCTCTTTGCTCTCTTTTTCCAAGAACAGGAAGAGAACGGCTAGTCATTTGAACAAATTTATCCCCTCTCACCCCTTAACTTGAAAAAAATCAGCTTTGCTGCTGATGCACTAAGGGCTTTAGACTTGATTTGCTTCCCGAATTGATCAGATTCTCTGTGACTGAGATTATCAATGTCACATGTCAGTGCCAGCTGTCAAAAATCTATTCTGCACAGACCAAATTCTGCTGACTTTAGAAGCTCAAGTTCATCTATACCCAAGTAGGCACTGGCCCCAGATGAACAACACATGAAAGGAGAAGAGGAAGGACATTATAATGTGAACCAAGGGGAAGCAAAGCAGCCTCAGGGACAAGCCTACAGTCTGAGCAAGTTTGCTAATGAGCCATCCTAAAGGTAAGGTGTTGTCAGAGGGAGTCCTTAGGAAAAAAACTCAGAAGTAGATCAAATCTGCAGTCTTTAGGCTTTCTTGCCTTGATCCTCAAGGCCCAGCATCTCCATGCTGACTCCCCTGACTGTCCAGAACCTGTCACTGTGCACCACTGTACCTGGACTTGTATGAAGAAATGCTCCTGGGATGCTAACCACAGATGGCACCCATACATGTGTTGGGAAAGGGTCTGGTTTGTGTCAGAGGTGAGTCAGTAAGAAACCATGAGTAAATATGGTCTAAGCACAACACCAAATCCAGGGGTGACTGAGTGGTGTGAGTACTGGGCCTAGAGTCAGGACTGAGTTCAAATCCAGCTTCAGATAATCACTAGTTGTGTGACCCTGGACAAGTCACTTAAGCTATTTGTTACAAGGGTAGCAAGGCTGTTAAATACTTTCCTAAAGTCCAGGTATACAGTGTCTATACTACTCCCCTGAGCTGTCAGTCTAGTAACTTACTCAGTAAAAGAACTGGGGTAGGAGTCTGGGGTCACTGATTCTAGATGAAGCCCTAATGACTCCTATCCTCAATCACTATTTCCCTTTTGCTTGTACTCTCTCCTGTTCTCAGCCAAATGCTCAGCACCACATTTGTTTCCCTAATTCTGTACCTGGTTTTTCTCATATAAGTTAATATCCCTTCCATACTAACATTGTGTTGCTGATGTGGATATAGTAATAACTCACTTATTCAGAGGCTGCCTATGCAGCAGCCTCAGGTATCCAAAAAACCACCAAGAACCTGACAGAAAGGAAGGAAGGAAGGAAGGAAGAAAGAAAGAAAGGAAGGAAGGAAGGAAGGAAGGAAGGAAGGAAGGAAGGAAGGAAGGAAGGAAGGAAGGAAAGAAGGAAGAAAGAAAGGAAGGAAGGAAGGAAGAAAGAAGGAAGAAAGAAAGAGAAAGAAGGAAGGAAAGAAAGAAGGAAGGAAAGAAGGAAAGAAAGGAAGGAAGGAAGAAAAAAGAAGGAAGGAAGGAAGGAAAGAAAGAAAGAAGGAAAGAAAGAAGGAAGGAAAGAAAGAAGGAAGGAAGGAAAGAAAGAAAGAAGGAAGGAAGGAAAGAAAGAAAGAAAGAAAGAAGGAAAGAAAGGAAGAAAGAAGAAAGGAAGGAAGGAAGAGGGAAGGAAGAAAGAAAGAAAGAGAAAGAAGGAAGGAAAGAAATAAAGAAGGAAGGAAAGAAAGAAGGAAGAAAGGAAGGAAGGAAAGAAAGGAAGGAAGGAAGGAAGGAAACCTTTGAATAGCCAGAATAGGTGTCATAAGGTCCATAAGGTTCATGTCTTTTACTCATTGGAAAACTCCTCATACTCTCATTCAAAACCCATTTGCTTATTTGGAGGCATAGTTTTAATCACCCTGCTTCTAAAGCAGCTCCTTTTTGGTAGGAACATTGATAACAGCAAGAAGTGACACCAAAGTATAACACAGATAATACAAAAGGCATGCAGAATAACGGGGGAAAGCACTGCCATTTAATTAGACAGATAGTCCTGCAAACTTCAGTGATTGTGCTGGTATTCTTCCTCTAATCCCAGTACAGCACAGTAATAAGTGATGTGCATCATTATTACCCTAAGTCAAAGGAAGGGTTAAGTGTGCTCTGTTTAAGAGGTTGGGGAAATACGAGATATAGTTAGAGAAAGACTTCTATCTAAAATGGTTAAAATTTTTTGCATTGATACTTTACATGGTGAGCTTCAGTTATCCGGAAAATTAACGTGTGAGAAATTTCATTTCTCTGAGATTAAATAATTGAAGTTTATAGCGTAATTTTAAAAAATTTTAAGTGCTATACTGCATTTGTCCATTTAACAAGAATAGTCCTTTTGATGAGGTATTTTAGCATTTGCTTTCGAACAGTTATTAAATTGAATACCAATATAATTTATTTCTTTGAAAAAATAAGTTAATATCCTTAATATCCAGTGCTGTTCTGCCACACCTTTCATTTATTCTCTTCCTTTGGGAATAGTGATATTTTTCAGTCATGAGTTCTACGCCACCAAGTTTCCATGAGAGGAGACCAAATTTTCTTCTTTCCTGTTAGGACTTATAGCATATCTTTATTATTGATAATTTATGCATTTATATAGATATCTGACATTTTATTGCTTCTTGAATATTGCTTCCTGTGGATGACTGGCACTCTGCTGCCATTTTCCTTTCCATTTGTACCTCTTATGTTGTATGACATCTGACTTAGTAGATATATGTGAGTCTTCCTGTCTTCCTTCTCAGTTTAAAATCTCTCTCAGATTCACGAAATTCCAGGAGAATATAGACTTACCAAAGTGAGGTACACTCCACCCCTAACTAAGAACCTATAATTTCTACATTTCAAACTGTGGTCCAGAAACCTAACCATCTTTCTTTCTTTCCTTCCTTCTTTATCTTTCTTTCTTTCTTCCTTCTTTTTTCTGTCTTCCTTCTTTCTTTTTCATAGACTCTATCATATTAATTCAATTCAATAAACATGTGTTAAATGCTCCTCTTTTCAAAACTCTGCTAATTGCTGCTCATAGAAAGACAAAAACCAAAAAGTCTTTGCCCTCAGAGAGCTTATATTCTACTACAATATCTACATAGATGAGTATATTGCAAAATAATTTGAGGAGAAATAACTAGGGGCATGAGGTAAAGCTTCATGGGGGAGATAGTACCAGAAGAAGTGAGATAGTTACGTTAAATGAGAAACTATATAAGAAGAGGGGAAAGAATGGTGGGTAAATTTTGGGTAAAAATCAATGCAGGCAGAAAAAGAAGTGTTGTGGTTAGAGTATACTATGTATTACTTAAACGGAAAGAGAATGTAGATAAAGAATTCAGAAAATCCTGATTTAGTGATGATGCAACACTTCACTTATTGGACAGACCCTCAAGCTGTCTCTGCCAAGTAGCTAATAACTTCTTGAGTTGTCTTAATGATTATGTCCTCCTTCCAAAGGTGAAGGAACCAACAAAGGGAAATTCTATTCTAGATCTGATTCTTACCATCAGGCAGGAACTAATTACTCCCAAAGGACTTAAATGACTTCTCCAGGGTCACAGAGACAGTAAGTTACTGAGTTTTGTATATAGAAGAATTCTACCTTCTACCAACCACCCTAGATTTTAGGTTCAGAGGAAGAATGGATCAGAGCCTACTAACTAAAATTCTGAAGGCAATGCCAGGGCAAGGGGAGGAATAGAAAGCTTTCAAATGTGAAATTTTGAAGGTACAAAGAAAAACTTTTCTACCACATAGAAGCACATCAGGAGTTCATTGAAGTTCACCCCCATTGGTTCTAATTCTTCTTTACAATATGACTAATGTGAAAATGAAAAAGAAAAAAAAAGCATTAATTGGCCTCAAAAATTCTAGCATGGAATGCTTGTTTTCAAGCATGCTTGTAAGACGTCCCTCTCCAAGGAATTTTCCCTCCCTTGGTTTTTTTTTTCTCTTTTTGGAGAGGGGAAGGTAGGGCAATTGGGGTTAAGTGACTTGCCCAAGGTCACACGGCTAGTTTTATATTAAGTGTCTGAGACCAAATTTGAACTCAGATCCTCCTGACTCCAGGGCATGTGCTCTATTCACTGTGCCACGTAGCCACCCCTCCCTCTCTTGTTAATGGTGGTTATAGCACTTCTTTGTAGGGAGGTTGCTTATGACTTGATATTTCTGATTTTGTTAATGTGGTTAGTAGGTAGTTTTTTCCTGCTAGATTAATGGCTCCATTCCTATTGCTTCTGATCAATATTTTCTTTTTTTTAGTGATTTTTTTTCTTTTTGGAGGGTAATTGGGATTAAGTGACTTGCCCAAAGTCACATGGCTAGTAAGCGTGTCAAGTGTCTGAGGCTGGATTTGAACTCAGGTCCTCCTGACCCCACAGCTGGTGCTCTATTTACTGTGCCACCGAGGCACCACTTTCTCAATATTTTCAAAGGAAAAAAAGAGCACATGATATCTAATCAAGAATGTTAATGAAGAGTAAATTAGAGAGACTACAAAATTTGAAAAAAAATATGCATGAGAGAAAAAAGTCACTATCACAAAGTAAATGTTTATTTTAGAATCATAGGAAAGCATTTGTAACTATCAATAGAAAAGCAAAAACAGTCAGTGATCCTAACACAAATACATTTTTTAAGGCCCCTAACTCTTTACCAAATGTTCTTTTTCTCTGTCATTTATTTAAGTATACATCTGCACAGCTAGAGTTGAAGTTTCCTTCAAAAATCTCTGAGAGGGGTGGCTAGGTGACGCAGTGAATAGAGCACCAGCCCTGGAATTAGGAGGACCTGAGTTCAAATGCAACCTCAGACACTTAACACTTATACTAGACCTGTGACCTTGGGCAAGTCACTTAACCCCAATTGTCCTCCAAAAAGCAAAAAGAACCCAACAAAAATCTCTGAGAGCACTGGGTCTGTAATGGTGCTTTTGGAGGAAGACAGATAATGACAATAGGTAACATTTACATAGTGCTTTCAGATTTACAAATTAAAGTCTATACACACTTTATCTCATTTGACCCTCACTACAACCCTGTAAGGATGATGGTCTTATTACCCCTATTTTGTAGATGAGGAAACAGAGGCTGAGATAGTTTAAGTATCTGAAGTAGGATTCGAACTTAACTATTTCTGACTCCCAGACCAGACCTAGTCACTTCTATCTGCTCAACAAAATGATGGCAAATGAGATATTTTCATTCTAAGATGTCCTTAACCTGTTTGTGATAATCATAATAATCACGATAGTAATAATAACAGTGGGCAGCTAGGTGGTGCAGTGAATAGAGTGCTAGGTCTTGAGTCAGGAAGACCTGAGTTCAAATCCAGCCTCATTCACTTACTAGCTGTGTGACCCTGGGAAAGTCACTTAACCCTGTTTGCCTCAGTTTTCTCATCTATAAAATGATGTGGAGAAGGAAACAACAAACCACTCCACTATCTTTGCCAAGAGAGCTACAGCTGGGGTCATGAAGAATCAGTCATAACTAATCAACTAAACAATATTAATAGCTAGCATTTATGTAGCATTTTAAGGTTTGCAAAGGGCTTTACAATCATAATCTGGTTTCATCCTAACAACACTGGGAGGTAGGTGCTATTATTAAACACATTTTACATATAAGGAAACTGAGGCAGAGACCGAGATTGAATGACTTGCCTAAGGTGATACAATTAGTGTCTAAGGTCAGCTTTGAACTCAGGTTTTCTTGCAGTTCCTTCCGTTCCAGAGGGTTTAATGTAGAAGAAAAATAAGCTGGAAAAGGATTGCCTCAATTTGGGTAGATAAAAGGGCAGTGAAGGGAGGGTAGAGAGAAAAAGAAGAAACCAAAGAGAGAAAAGACAGGTGGGATGTGCTCCACAGTATAGCAGGATGATCTTGACTATTTGACTGGGATAAAGGAAGATGAGTGGTAAGACATCTAGGTTCCAATTGACTTTGCCATTCTGTCAGGGTGTCCTTTATTAACTGAGAAATGTCACCAAGATTAATGAAGATTGCAAGCAGGACCATACGTACCCCTTGACAACAGACATCCATATATAATTCAGTGCTCCCTGTTAGAAACACTTTTAGACCAAAAATGAGTGTAGCAGAAGAAAAGAAAGGAGGTGAAGGGGGGTGGAGGAAACCAAGGGGGACCTATACAAATATGGCATCATCTTGCTGTGACCAATTTTTAAAAATAGATTGACATATTAATACTATTTTGCATGTAATTGGGAGATAAGATGTGCAGGCATGGGGGCACAGAGATTCACCTTGCCCTAATAGTAATGTTGAAGGGGCTATGGGAGAAGATATGGGAGAGAGCAGATTGGATGAGGGGATATCTTGTGGGACTGCTATTCTGGGGTGGTGGGTAGGGGAAAAATGGGGAAAAAATTGTAAGTCAAAATCTGGTGGAAATGAATGATGTAAACCAGAAGTTAATAAAGCATTTGTTAAAAATAAATAAATTAATTAATTTTTAAAAATAGATTGACAAAGCAACTCCAGAGTATAATAGAAAGTGCTACTCTTGGTTAAATACAGATTCTCAAAGTATTAAAGGTCTGAAGCAAGCAAGGTTCCATCTTAACATTAGAGCCTCAGTCAAACAAAAATCTTTTCAAAGTTTAGCTAGAAATGCAATCCTCTAAATATGTCAGTTACATTAACAAGTTTTGGGGAAGTACAAAGAATACAATTAGTCTCCAACCTACTGTTCAAATTTTGTCATCTAAGAAAAACTTTTCTTCCATAAACAGATATAAAGACCTAGAAAAAAAGGACATAGAACTGAGGTCAAATGAAAGTATAAATATACCTGCTTAATTCTTTCTTATGTTGAAATATATATATACTTAGTTTTGGGGAATTATATAGTGGTAGAAGCTTGTTCAAGAATATTCATGGCATTTCTCTGTTTTAGCTTATCATCCGTGTGCCCTCCATAACCTTAAAACTGTGCTTCAGTTTCCGTGTGTGTGTGTGGAGTGGGGGGTGTTTTCTCATACTCCAGCTCTTCTTTTTGGCTCACCCACACAACCTGCACTAACATTAACAGTTTTGGTCTTCCTCAAACATCCTATGGCTTCTCCTGCTTCCACCCTCTCAACTGACAGCTTTGTCTCATATTTCATTGGGTGGAATTCTACTACTACTACTAACTACTACTACCACCACCACCACCACCACCACCACCACCACCACCACTACTACTACTGCTGTTACTGATGCTGCTGCTGCTGTAGCTCCAAAGCCACCAGTAAGATGAAAATTAACAAACTGGCCAGTTAACTCAAGTAATCCTTTACAAAAGCATCTACTTGCAAAGCAAAGAAAGAAAAATCATTACCAAGAATTCCATCCAAAAACTTGGGGCATATTTTCCCATCAGTGTACACAATGTACCTGGGGGGAGAGGGAGAGTGTGCACATATTTAAATTATCATGATGGTGAATAGCATGTATAGAGAACACATGTGGTCAGGACAACTCAGAACTCTAGAATTGCAAGCCTTATTGTCCTTTCTCTTTCTTTGTGAATATCTTCACAAAGGTTGCTGATGGATGTGACTTCTCTGTTGGGTGTTTGACTCTGCTGGAAGGCTGGGCTGCTATTAAATTGTTGGGGCATACCACTGTTGAGTAGTGTTACACTCTTTCAGAAAGTACAGGAGAACCATAGCCTGAGATTTGCAGAATCTTCATTTCTGTTCCCTTGTCTGGGCCTTGAGGCATTTCTACCTCCAAGGCAACAAGTGCCAGTGTTGAGATTTAGGGGTGCTGGGACCACAAAACAGTTACACACAGGTCCTGCCCGAATGAATTAAACTCAAGCCTTCTTTCAGCCAAAGAAAAACAAAGTTTATTAAAGATCCACCATACTAGCCAGACTCTTAAGAAATCTCAGCATTGGCTAGACTCTTAAGGAATCTAAGTATTTGTAACTCTTATGTAAGTAGACCACATTGAATCTGTGCACTTTAATGGAGGCTGACATGGATCTTATATACAGAAAGACTCGGGGAAGGAATTGAGAGGTGGCCAAGTATAAAGCCAAGCACGAGCAGCTTTCCAAAGGACTGTTGCTGTGAACGGCTTTCAAAGTTCTGATTACATAGTATAGCAGTCTCTCTATTTATTCAATAACAAATCAGATCAAAACATTCAGAGAAAATAAAAATACAGCATTCACAATGCTACAACTTATCACAGAAAATCAAAATACAGCATTCACCATGTCACAACTCAACAACTTATCACTAAAATGGCCACATAGTTTTCACCAAAGTGGTCATATAGTTTTAAACAAAATACATTCATTTAGTCAATCACAAAATCCTTAATTCAATTACAAAGTACAAAAGTCAAAGTTCTCTAACCCTAGGTCACAATAAATCATAATCTTCTCGGTCAGTACACAGTATCCACATAAAGTCTTCTTTCAGCTTGACTAGAGGCTGGCTTTCAGCTTCCATGGTTCCTCTTCCATGGTCCTAGCTCCAATTGTCACCCGGGTTCAAAGGCAGGCAGCTCCCAGTTCATTCTCCAGCTCCTTGCCCAGTTCCCATTCCATATTGAAGTTCACAGTGTCCAATCCACCTCAAGTCCTTCAAAGTTCCTGTTTTTGGGTAGACAAAACTTGACAGAACCACAACATTCATCCACATTGACAACACTATCATCAATTCACTATCTGCCTATGAAATAATTCAGACTCACCAACAAGGTCTGAGAACTCAACACAAATCATCAATATAGAAATCAACACAGACCCACAAACAAGTTCCAAGAGGTCAGCACAAATCATCAGTAAAGTCCCAGGACCTCCAAAACCCTCCTCCAGGACTTCTGTAAACATACAACCAGAAAATCCTCTTTCAGGGCTTGCAGTAAGGTCCCAGGGCTTCTGTACAAAGTATCACAAACAAACATCAACACAGACAGAGCAGACAAACACAGTGCTGGGATACCACAAGTTTTCTCCTTCTTGACTCTGGCACCACAAGAATCCTCTTCTCAGTTCTGCTATCTCTATCCTGGGCCTCTCCTTATATATGGTCATTAGCTCCTCCCCTTCCTGTTACAGGAGTTCATGAGTTCTAGGGTTCACAATTTATGGAGTTCACACTTTCTGTTTCTTAACAGACTTGATACAAAGCTCAAAAGAAATCTGAACTGAAACAAGGTGTTAATTCAATAGCTGAAACAAGAAGTGAACTACTTCTGTGCTTGCTATTATACCAAGTAGCCTGGGGTGACTAGAGGAGGAGTTTAGAAAGGATTTTGATGGGAGTGGCCAGTAGACTGGTGTGAGTAGAGATCAGATTCCCGGAACCAAGAGAATAAGATCAAGGGTGGGAAGTAGCAGAAATCAATGGATCTGGAGATAACAGACAATGGAGGGCTCCGCTGGGTTAAGGGTAATGGACAATTGGGCATAGTGATAATGAAAGCCTCAGGTGAACGCCAGATCAAGTGGGAAGATTCAAGGAGAGTTCAAAGGGATTCCCAGAGCCTGTACCTCCTCAGAGGGCAGAAAAGTGTATATACCATGATCTGAGATCTTTTTAAAGACAGGGCACTGCATTCTGTCAGTGAAAGATCTCACTCTATCTTAAGATAATTAACAATATGTTGCCGAGTCTTTAGCTCTTCTGGCTTAGCCCCAACAAGGCAACGTACAGTTGCCTCAAAATTACAAAATATTTTTGTGGTTCTGAATTCTCTCATTAACTCTGAAGTTCTCTTGTTGGTTATAATAAGCATCTGGGAAACCAGGAATTGAGACAGTCTTTACCCTGGGCAAAAGCATTGTTTCTGCAGGATATTTTTTTGATGTTTTTCATATGCAAATCTCACATTTCTCTTTATTCCTTTCAATCAGCAACATTACTAAAATCTAAAGGTAAACCCCTTGGGGGGTGGGGGTGGATTTGGTAATCTCTAAGGTGAGATTCCAACTTTAATATTCTGTTATCCTAAATTCCAATTCGTGGTAGCTTTAAGTTTTTTAGTGCTTTTCTAGGAGTCTTTAATCTTAGATCACAGAATTTCAGAGTTGAAAACATTTTCAGGCCATCTAGTCCAGTTCATACCCAACAAGCAATTGCTGCTATAACACAACCATCAAGAAATCCTCCAGTCTTTGCTTGAGTTGAGGGGTGGGGGGAGGTACTCCCTGCTTCCTAACATAGCCCATTCCGCTTTGGGGTATCAATAAGTGGTGGGGTTTTTCCCATCATTAGACCTAAATTCACTTCTTTGCTTTCTATTGCCCATTGTCCTTACTTGTGCCTAAGTGTGTTGTACCCCCAAAAAGTGAGACATTAGATCCCCGAGATTAAATGTAAAAAGTGGATTTTATTACTGCGGGTCTGTCGGGGTACATGCCCAAATCAGACAGTTCTTTGGCACAGACATTGTGCCGGTTTTATAGAGGTTCCATAGCCAGGTTACTTAAGCTGAAATTACAGTGATGTAAACTGAAACTACAGTGATTGGTCATTATACATTTGAATTTCCCAGCCAGCAAGAAACCCTAGGCCGGGACTCCCGCCCACAGATCAATCAAGAGAAAGCAAGGGTTGGGGGCTCCTGCATGTTCACAGATCAATTAAGGGAGAGGAAGGTGGAGTTCTCTGCTTTACAAATCAATGAAGGAAAGGGAAGGTTGAGTTGCCTGCTTTACAAATCAATGAAGGAAAGGGAAGGTTGAGTTGTCTGCTTTACAAATCAATGAAGGGAAGGGCAACATGGAGTAGTGTCCAACAAGAGGCCAAGCAAAACAAATCTATTTCCCCTTCCACAGGTTAGGGGAATCTATTTCCCCTTTCACCTTCAAATACTTAGCTATAGAATGAAGTTCCTCCTAAATCTTCTCCATTTTAGATTAAATAATCCCATTCCCTTCTATTGAAATTGGTATGGAATGAATCTGAAGCCCCTTGCTGCCTGGACTTCCCTAGTTTATCAATAATACCAGTTGCAGTGAAAAATGGGTGTGGGGGAGGGCATTTTTTAAATGTTCTGAATGAAACCTGAAATAAATTTAGGGTTTGGTTTTTTTGTAACAATGAAAGAAAAACAGAAAAAAAAAAACAGTCCAACTCAGAACTTGATATTAAGGGGAATTAAAGTGTCTTCTTATCCTATGTGATTATTGTCCCATGCTGCTAAATTTATTAATATGTTGATACAGATGGAGCATTTCTGTCTTTGAAGTCTTTTGAATTATAGGATTGGGATTATCAAATTGAAAGCTGAATGATTTCTTTTTTACTATTTCTTCTGTATAAGTCATTGTTGATGTGTGTTCCCTGCACTCTCCTCTTCAACTTCTGGTGCAATGTATCATTTAGAATCTCAGGGTTCAAATAATCAATGTCTTTAATAAAAATATATTTAGATATCCCCAAGTAAAAGCAGTTCTCAAACTTGTTAAAAAGCTGTTGATAGGAAGATAAAAGCAGATAAAAGTTATCAACAGACAAGGAGACTAAAAGCAATGAGCAAGGAAATCCTCTAGGGTCTTAGGGGTCTGGGGAGCTCACTGCCAGTGTCTTATAGCTGATTTTATATCTCCCTTGACCAGAGAGGCCGCAGGGATCAGTCCACTTAGGAGCAAAGTTACTTCAAATTGCCTCATTTGTTTCCTGAGTTCTTTGCTCACAATAGTCTTTGCTTGTCTTTGGGAGAATGAGGAAAATTCAAATCTCCTCAGTTCCTTCATTATTCTGGCCTACAAGGGCTATTAATAAGCCACTTCCCCTATGTGTTCCTCCACTGACCTTTAGGTTGTCTACAATTTTAATTCTTCGTTGATCAATGTTCTATAATTTATAGTCATATAGCACCATCAGAAGGATATTGATATCTAAAAAGATGGGGTTTTGCTTCAGAGATCAGTTTGGGATCACTGAAAGCACTGCCAATTTCCTATGCAATTCAGCTTACTCTTTTGTTCCTATTAAATCACTGTGTGTCTGAAGAATCTGACTAAGATATATAAATTGATGAAACAGCTCGATGAGATGTCCATCCAACTGTATATTGTAGTCTGGACAATAAGCATACTTTATCTATTTGACTTCTTTGTCTGTGGATATGACGGTCAGATTTTTAAGATGTTAGATCTCACCTGCAAAAGATTTGTTGTGTTCTGGGGATTGATGTAATTAACATCCTGCCATCTGTAAATGGTAGTGTCTGGAGTACTTCACTATTTGTAAAATAAATCAATAATCCCACTTCATTTAGACTTGGTGCTAAACATCATGCATGACATCACAAAAGCTACCTTTGGTAAGCATTTTTTACTGGTAGATGATTGTCACATACCACATCTCCCTATTTAGCCAGGCTGGACTTCTTACTACAGACTCAGGCCATTTCTGGGTATTCTCTCCAAACCTTTCCAACTTGGTATAACCTGGAGGGATTTACACTCAATTTGATTCAGCAAACATTAAATTCCTACCACATGCCAAGATCTAAAAGGGGAAATCCCTGTCTTGTCAGAGCTTCCCTGAGCAGTGGACACTTGTATTAGACCATGAAAGATGGAGAAGTATTCTAAAAGAGAGAGATCAAGAAGGGTGCATTCACTGCCTTGAAAAAATATGTGTGTATACATATGTATGTATGTGTGCTAAACATATATAGTTTGTGTTGTATATATGTCAAATCAACTAAAAATGGGGCTGTGAGTATCAAATTAAATATTTGTAGCTCACTTTGCAAATCTCAAAATATATTAGTTATTTCTTATATACATATATGTATACTTATATATCTATACATGGGTATATACATATGCACATATGTTTATGTTGCATATACAGAAATACATATCTGTATATATATATATGCATATAGATGTGTTTTCTTCTTTCCCTAAATTTTTCTGTTAGTGAATGGAAGGACAAATCTCCATTTTTTCCATTCCATTTCACTATTAATAGAATGTGTATTACTTAGTCTCTATGCAAGTTATAGAATGTTTTATTTGGCTGAAAGAAAATTCAGATAGGTCTTAGTCATGGAACATTTTCACTTAAATTCTTGAAGTTAAACCTACTTCTTCAAGTTGCGTGCCTTTGAAAATACGTCAAATTCTATATAAATATATCTGGACTTAATTGTAGCCTTCTTGAGGGCATGAGGAAGGAGGGGAAAAAATAAAGTAAAAAGCTCACAGCAGAGAACAAAAGAAAATTTACAAGGAAGCAAAGAAAAAACGAATAGCTCTCAACACAACACATATTATTTATCCTATAGGCTTTCTTGAAATGGAAATTTATTGCTATATATTTTGAATCCTCATGTTATGCTGTGCACATGACATATTTTTTTCCTTTTCTTATTTTGTATTTAAGTTTCAATATTAAGTTTATAATATGTTTCTTTTTCTTTTCTTATTGTGTATTTAAGTTTCTTTAATAAAAAAAAGAAGAAAAAATCAAATCAATTGTTTTTCATCCCAGAAGAAAAGCATCAACAGACTTCTCTTCTCCCCATCACACTTTTCCAAAAAGCATCTTTGCCTTCCTGAATAAAATTTCTTAATTCATTGCTAATACATAGAGTTAACTACCCCTTGTCAAATAGGGAGTCGCCAGAAAAAATGAAGACTACCCACATAATGTACATATTTCTAATTAAATTTCCTATAGAGGGGCGGCTAGGTGGTGCAGTGAGTAGAGCATCGGCCCTGGAGTCAGAAGGACCTGAGTTCGGATTCAGCCTCAGACACTTAAAAGCACACACAAACAAAAAACCTAGCCATGTGACTTTGGGCAAGTTACTTAACCCCAATTGCCCTCCAAAATAAATAAATAAATTTCCTATAGAAAGCATCTGTTTTGTATTCAGTTTCACATTCTTAGCCTTCAATATTCCTGTTATAAATTTCAAATGAAGGTGGATTAAGATAGTAACTCTTCCCTGGAAGGTAACTGTCACATTTGTGACTAGTCTTCTATAGATGTTCTCTCCTTAATTAGCTTGAGTTTTTATTTCCTTTCCAGGCTGCCCAGTTTATAGTGCCCTCGAGGTATTCCAAAATATCTTAATGCCCAGGTAAAACTAGCCTTTGTCATTTTTCATGATTGTCCCTTCCATTCTAGAAGTAAGGAAAGGAAAACCTAAAGTTCTTGGCATTGATAGAGAGGGTTTGAGGTTACAGCAGTGCTACAGGTGCCAGTGGATCAGACACAGAAGAGTCTGGAACCAAAAGGTATAGATCAACCACTTAAGCCAACTGGACATGAGGGTGCCTCAAGTCATTGGTTCAGATAGCTTGAAATCAGAGAGTATACAAATATTCATGGTTAAAGCAAAGCAGTGGGACAGAAATCAGGAGATACACAAGTATCAAAGCCCCAAGGTAAGTTGGGGAGGCAGTGAGTGGAGTCACGAACTAGGCCAGCAGTCAAGACTACAAAGACAAGGCAAAAGCAGAGCTTAAAATAGAAATAACTCATGCCTCATCCAGGAACTGTTTTATCTGCCTCCTGCTAGGACAACAAATTTTCAATTCCACAAGTGTTTACTGAACGCCTACTATATATGCAAAGCAGTATGTTATTTGCTAGGGATATTTGAATAGGCCTATTTTCTCACTGATATGGCTGTTCCTTACACTGATGCAGACTGTAACCTGATCACACCTGGTTATCCTGTGTGATTCCAGTTAGGTCATTCTATTATGTGACAGAGGATCATGGAGACACCACTGACTTCAATGGTTCAAATACCCCTCTGATGTTCACCACCTGTATGACCTTGAGCAAGTCACTTAACTGCTTGGTGCCTCAATTTCCTTATCTGTAAAACAGTGGTTGAACTAGATGGCCTCTTTGCTCATATCTAAATCTAAATTTACTATCACATGTTTCTATGAGCTTCCCTTGTCCTCAGTTTCCTCACATGTAAAAGGAAGGGGTTGGACTAAATGGCCTGAGTTCCCTTCCTGCTTTAAACCTATGAAACCATAATCTCATGATCTGTTGGATAACAGTGGAGCACCTAGGCTGGTTATCACCACAGTTTGACACTCTGTACGATTTACAGCAGGAAGGGACCTTGAGAGCTCACTGTGTTTACCCTCTTTTTTTAAACAGATGGGCCTGCAGAGCCTTAGAAAGGTTGAGTTGCCCAATGTCACACAGGAAGCAGAGAGAGCAGCAGGGCTAGAATACAAGCCTGAGTCCTCAGATTCTAAGTCCACAGGCCCTCTTTCTCCTGTGTCCCTTTGAGCAAACCAACTCACCTCTCTGGTTTTCAGTTTTCTCATCTCTAAAATGAGCAGATTGGAATGGATCAATGGATCAATGGACAGTCCTGTTTCAATAGCTAAGATACTCTCACCAAGAGTATTACTGGACAAGTAGGGGGCAGAGGAAAAGGAGGAGACTGAGCACACAGTCCTATCAGTTAAGGATGGAGGAAACAGAAGGGAGAAAGGCTTACACAAGTGGAAACCTCTTATATGTGCACACAAGGATAGATAACTGGATTTGAATCCTATGTCAGTCAGGCAACAAGGATTTATTAATCATTTACTATACTCCAGGCACTGTGTTAAGTGCTGAGAATACAAATACAAAAGCAAAGACAGTCCCTACCCTCAAAGAACTGACATTCATTTTTTAAAAATTTATTTATTTTATTCTGAATTTAAGAGCTAAACCAATCATTTCTATAACACAGTAGATGAGAAAAAATGATTGCACAGGAAACTGCAAATCTATTATGCACAACTTGCTATTCTTTTAAAATAATTTGTCATGTAACTATCTTTTTCCCCTCCCCCTCCCACCCTAGAGATGGCCACCATTAGACACAAATATGTATATATGTGTAAAATCATTCTATACATATTTCTCTTTATAAGCTCTTTCTCTGGATGCAGATAGCATCTTCCTTCATAGGTCCTCTTTAGTTAATTTGGAAACCTGTACTACCCAAATATAATTTATAATAGTCAATATTGTTTATAATATTCAAATATAATAGTTGATAGCATTTATAATACCCAAATATAATTTATAACAGTCAATAGTATTTATAATCTTCTATCCAGCTATCAAATTGATCTTCCTTAAAGATCATATCACATCCCTATTCGATAAATTTAGTAAATGTTTGTTGACTGACTTTACAGTGAACTTTAAGGTCCCTCCCAATTCCAAATCCAGATTACCTCCAGGATCAAAAAGAAAACCCTCTGGTTGGTATTCAGTCTTCTATAACCTGGTGCCTCCTACATTTCCAGTCTTCTTACATCTTACTCACAGGCATAGTCTGTAATCCAGTGACACTGGTTTCCTTGTTCTTCCTTAAACAAGACACTCCATCCCTATATCTGAACATTTTCACTAGCTATGCCCCAGGCCTGGAATTCTCTCTTTCCTAATCTCTGCCTCCTGCCTTTTCTGGTTTCCTTCAAGTCCTAGCTAAAATTCCACCTTCTATAATAAGGTGGTCCCCCTTAATGCTCATACCACCCTCTAAGATTTTCTCCAAATTTATGCTGTTTGTACACAGTTTGCTGTTCATGTTGTTTCCCTCATTAGATTGTTGAAGAGACAGAGAAAAGGGGATGAAGGACTCCCCTAAATGAGATTTCTGATTCAGTATGGAAATCCTTTCCATTAGAGCAGTTAGGTGGTGCAGTGGACTGGGTCTGAGATAGAAATCAGGAAGAAATGAGTTCAAATCCAGCCTCAGACACTTACTAGCTGTGTAACCCTGGGCTAGTCAATTAGTCTTTGTCTAATTCGATCAATTAAGCACATACTATATGTCTGGTACTGTACTAAATATTGGGGATACAAATAAGAATAAGCAAGATTGTCCCTACCTTCACAATCCACTTAAAATTGAATGGGGAAAGATAATATGTAAAGGGTAGCTGAAAAATTGGGGGTAGGGGGGAAGGTACCAGGCATTGGGGCACAATGGAGTCCAGTAGTGCATCTAGGTAGGAGATTAAGAAACTGACCTGCTTGCTTGGACATATTTGTTTGCTTGCTCTCTCCCCCATTAGATTGTGAGCTCCCTAAGGGTAGGGATTGTGTTTTTGTTTTTCTTAAGTATGGTGCCTGGCACAGAGTAGATGCTTAATAAATGTTTGCTGACTGACTTTAAATGAACTTTAAGGTCCCTTCCAATTCCAAACCCTATGGTCCTAAGTCACTGTCACTAGATGGCACAAGTAGAAGCAAGAGGTCATTTCTTTTCTGAATGCTTCTGAACATTCACTGAAAGTGAGAGCAATGGCACCTGAGAAATTCAGTTCTTGGATCCCTTCCCTAAAACAGACAAATACAAAGCCTGAGAACCTTTTAACACCAAAGTCAGTCTTGCCCCTACAGCGATCTATCCCCCTCAGCTAACTCTTTACCAAAGCAGAAACACCTGGAATAACACACTTCAAACAGACCCCATAGGTTTTATTGCTATAAACAAATACTTCAGTGATGCAATCCAGGGCTCAACAAATTGGAAAACCTCCTGCTATGGGCTTAATGGGATGAGAATAGATTAAGGCTGTGAAAAGTGCTTGTTAGAAATTGACAGTACAGGATTTGACATGTAGCCTGAGAACTCTGCTTTACCACTGTCTCAAGCCTCACTGCTTCAGAAGGAAGAAAACAGTAAACCAGCACCTTCTTTCCTTCACTTACATCTGAAAGTCACTGTGCACACACAAACGATACACAAGGAAAAAGCATCTTCTCATCCTGCAGACATTTGTGTTGGGGGTATTGTGAACCTGAGAGCAGACGGGCAGAAATCTCCCCCTTTCTCCCCCAAGACCATTAGCTTTGACATCCCATATGTCATTTTAGAAGGTAATTTCCTCGAGATTAGCAATTAGATCTGGGATTTGACCCATGACCTTGATGTCATGGAGTATTAATTATATTGCATGACTTCCTGGGGACTGGACCCTCGAAGTCACTCAGGTAGGGCCTACATTATCTGCTTTTGCATTTTGTAGTGTTTCCCCTGCCCGCAGCATGGAATATTTGTGCTACACATCTTTTCCTTTGATGATCCTCAGTAAAAGTTGTGTCTTGACGCGTTCTGTGTGTCTGGTTCAGAGATCTGGATGCTGCTGTGCCAAGAAGAAGAAGGCTGTTGGTGAAGCTTGGGTTGCAGAATTCCCATCCAACTTCATGCCATTATTGGGGGGTGGAGTACAGAGAGGGGGTGGGACAGTGCCTGAGGGAAGGAAGAACTAGGAAGAGGGCTGCTGTGGCACTGGGGTGGTTTGGAAGCCAGCCAGGGTGTGGCCTAGTGCAGGAGAGTAGAGACAGTGCTAGCATTGAGTCTCTAGGGTGTGTCTTTCAGCTTGAGGGGTAGGGAGGAAGGTAGAGGCTGGGATCTTGAGTCTGGGCTTGTGTGTTTCTGCGGTGGCCTGAGAGGCTGAATGTAGGGGCTCAGCACCTGGGTGTCAGCACCTTTACTGTGGACTCCCTTCTTCTGTATGGTTATCATGGTGTATGCACAGAGTAGGGCTTGTGACCTGGTAGACAGCATCTCTCATCCTCCCCTCCCTCATCCCCACAATGTGTGCAGGTATGTTGGAACCAATGAGAAAAGTTGTAAGATCAGATTTTTGTCTAGGATTACTCATCTGAATCTGGAGCAGCAGAGCTCCCTTAGAGGCATCTGTTTCTAAAGGAGAGTGCTTTTACCCCCTCCCCCCCATGGCCATTTGGATGCCACGGATTATGTCAGAGATTCCTTCTGTATCTCCCATTGCACCTAGCCTGAACCCCAGGTATCTGATAAGAAGTAATCAGCAAGACAGTTAAGTAATGCAATGAGTGGATTGAGGGCTGGGCCTTGAACAAGGAAGACCTAAATTGAAATAAGACCTAACCTCAGACAGGTACTAACTGTGTGACCTTGGGCAAGTCACTTACCCTCTGTTTGCCTCAGTTTGTTGTTATTGTTCAGTTGTTTTCAGTCACCTCCAACTCTTGCCATTTGGGTCAGATGCAATCTTATTAAATAAAGATTCTGGAATGTTTAGCCATTTTCTTCTTTAATTTATTTTACAGATGAGGAAACTAAAGCAAATAGGGTTAAGTGACTTGCCCAGGGTTACACAGCTAGTAAGTGTCTGGAGTTGGATTTGAACTCAAGAAGATGAGTCTTCCTGACTCCAGGCCCAGCACTCTATCCATTGCAATACCCAGCTGCCCTTGCCTCAGTTTACTCATCTGTAAAATAGGGATAATAATAGCACCTACCTCCCAGGGTTGTTGAGATAATAATTGCAAAGTGCTCAGCCCAGTGCCTGGCATAGAAGTAAGCACTATATCAGTGTTAGCTATTAATATTTGTGGGTACCTTTGGTGGCACAGTGGATAGAGCTCCAGCCCTGGAGTCATGAGGACCCAAGTTCAAACCTGGCCTCACCACTTCCTAGCTGTGTGACCCTGGGCAAGTCACTTAACACTGTTTGCCTCAGTTTCCTCATCTGTAAAATGAGCTGGAAAAGGAAATGGCAAATCACTCCAGTATTTTCACCAAGAAAATCCTAAATGGGATCACAAAGAATCAGACACAACTGAACAACAACAGCAATTAATATTTGTAAAGCTCTTTACAAATCTTAAAGTGCTATGTAAATGTTAACTATTACATAGTTATTATTAACTATTATTATTGATAATGTTAATGCATATTATTTACATAATATAATATATAAAATAAATAATATTAAAAAATATTAACTATATAATCAGAGATATAGAAGTAGCAGGAACTTTAGAGGGAATCTAGCCCAATCCCTTCATTTTACAGATCAGGAACTGAGGCCCAGAGAACTTAAGTGACTTGGCCCTGGTTACACAGAGGGCAGAGTCAGTCCTTTGACTTCAAAGTCAGTAGGACTTCTCCTGTATCTACCCAGCCATCAGTTTACAAAAACCATCAGTGCATCCATAATCAAGCACTTATCTGGCTAGAATTCACACCTTAAAACTGCAAATATTACTAATTCTTATAAAATTTTATCTAACAGATGTTAAATGCTAAGAAATATTTTATTGCTTACTTTAGAGGCAGTATTGCACAATAAGTAGAGAGTTTACCTTGAAGACCTGAGTTCAAATGTTGTCTCCAACAAGATAATACTGACTATATTACCCTGGGCAAGTCACTTAACTACTCAGTGCCCCAGGACAATTCTTTAGGAGGATGAATTGCAAAGAAGGTGTTGAGCTTGCATTGCTAATGGGATTTTCTTAACCTGGAAGTTCCTTCTTGTTCCTATCCCCATTTCTCAAGTTTGATATAACATTAACATGAAAAACAGATTAAAAAAAAAAGACAAGCTATCAAAATAAGTTTTTAATAACAAATTACCAATGAACTGTAATTATTACAAACCTATCAAAAACTAGTGTCTGGAGCAAAGATATACTGGTTGGTTAGAGAAGCATTCTTAGTACAACAGAATGTAGCAGGGATGAAGAAAGGGCGATTTCCAATAACTTTTCAGGATCATGGGGTGGGAGGAAAGCAGATCAGGAAGCTACAATTTAAATCCAGTCTGTTTTCTAGATAAATCTTGGGTCAATCTGATTCTTCACACCAAGGATTGATCCACCATTGGCATACTGAGGAAATAGGGAGAGAAAAGGGGTTAAAGGAACCCCTAACTGGCGATTCTGATTCAGAATGGAAATTCCTCCCATTAGAACACGTAGGTGGTCTACAGGGGACAGAATGGTGGACCTGGAGTTGTAGTCAGGAAGAAGTGAGTTTAAATCCAGCCTTAGATACTTACTAGCTGTTTGACTCTGGGCCAGTAATTTAACCTCTGTCTACCTCAGTCAGTTAAGCACCTACTGTGTGCCAGGAGTTGTGCATACAAACATGAGTAAGATAGTCACTGCCCTCACAATCTAGTTATAATCTAACGAGGGAAGACAACACATAATAGGAAGCTGAAAAGTGGGGGTTTTTGGGGGGAGAAGGTAACCAGATATTGGGACCATGATGGAGTTCAGTGCAAGGGAGTGTATTTGTGTAGGAGAAGAAGAAACTGACCTGCTTGTTGGTACATATTTGTTTGCTGGCTAGATTGTGAGCTCCTTGAAGGCAGGGACTGTGTTTTTGTCTTTCTTTTATCCCCAGCATCTCGCCCAGTTTCTGGCACATAGTAGGTGTTTAATAAATGTTTGCTAACTGTTTGGTAGCCCTCTCTAAATGGAGACCCTAAGAGAAGTTCTTTGCTCCACCTTTAGCCCTCCAATCAGAAGGGCAAAGGGTACTGATGAGGTTTGAGTACCAAGGCTCGAAATATTGAAAGATGTTAATTAAGTTTTTGGATGATGATATTCTTGAGGGCAAGATGGAACTCAATCCAAGGGAGTGCAGTTGTGTGGAAAATAAAGTTTCTTCAACTGTAAAATGGATATAATAATAGTGCCTACCTATTGTTGTGTAGATCAAATGAAATATTTGTAAAGCCCTTAGCACAGGGCCTGGCACATAGTAGGTGCTTAAGAAATGCCGGTTCCCTTCTCCTTCCAAGATAGGCAACTTGTCTACGACTTATGGTTTCTCAGAGCTGCTTGGAGCACTGGGAAGTTCCATGACTTTTCCATGTCCTTAAACCAGTCTAAGTCACAGGCAGAAATTACATTCAGGTCTTTGTGATTGTTAGACCCACCCCCACACTCCCCAACCACTATACTAACAAGCCACCTCTCTAGGACATATAAATCAACTAATATCTTAATTAGAGAAAAAATAGCTCTCACCTAGAAATATTCTCATGGAGCTCTTATCCCACATTGAATGGAATTTGAAGCACTAATACAGTCTAATCCTTTTGCTTTGCAAATAAGAAACCTGAAGCCCAGAGAGTAGATATTAACAATAATAATGTCATTAACACTAGGTATAATTATATCAGGTTGAGGATTAGATTTCAAATTAGAGATCTGCGTTTGAGTTATGGCCCCACCACTTACTGGCTGGGTGGCCTGGGGCAAAACCCTTATCTTCTCCTTACCTGTGGTTCTCTCTTTTATAAAATGAGCCCAGTGACTAGGTGGCACAGTGAATAGAGCACCAGCCCTGGAGTCAGGAGGACCAACCAGGCCTCAGACACTTAACATTTACTAGTTGTGTGACCTTGAGCAAGTCACTTAACCCCAATTGCCCTGCCCTCCCCCCGCAAAAAAAAAAAGTTTAAAAAAGGAGGTTGGAGGAAAGTGTTTTGTAAACTTTAAAGCACTCTGTGAATTGGAACCATTTTCAGGGTCACTCAGATACAGTAGTTAAGTGACAGGAGGTTGACGTGGGTGGGATCCTCTGATTTTGCTCCCAGGGCTCATGGAATGAAAATATAATCCTATTCTAAACAGTTTTGGCAGCCAGGTGGTGAAGGAGATAGAGTATTAGGGCAGGAGTCAGGAAGACCTGAGTTCAGATCTGGCCTCAGACACTTCCTAGCTGTGTGACCCTGGGCAATTCACTTAACCTTGTTTTTCTCAGTTTCTTCACCTATAAAACGAGGATAATAATAGCATCTATTCCCTAGTGTTGTTTTGAGGATCAAATGAAATAATTATAAAGTACTGACTGGCACATAGCAAGTCCTATACAAACGTTAGTTTTCATTATTACTAGGTACTAGACTGGGAGTCAGGAAGACCTGAGTTCAAATCCATCTTCAGATATTTGCTAGTTGTGCCACTCCATGCCAGTCACTTAATCTCCCTCAGCCTTAATTTCCTCATTTGCAAAATGGAGCAAATAATACCATCTACTGTTGTAAGGATAAAGAGAGGTAACATTTGTAAAATACTTTCTATACCTTAAAGTGCTATAGAAATGCTAGCTATTATTTGTATTGAAAGGAGATGCTCGCCTCTGTAGACTGTCTTATGTTATGGTCAGCAAAGGCTAAAGCAGATTTTTTTCCCCTTGGAAATCTTTGCTAAGAGGTCCAGGATTTAAACTTGTGTTGTGGTCATTGTATTCAAAGTAGTTTTCAAGTGATTAGAGCTTTTCAGTGACCCCACTGGAGGGTGAAAAATAATAGCTAATAACTAGCATTTACATAGTGTAGGTTTGCAAAACACTGTCATTGTTATCTCATTTGATCCTCACAAGAACCTTGTGAGGTGGGTGCTATGATTGTCCCCATTTTATAGATGAGGAAACTGAGGCAAAGAAGGGTTAAGTAAACTTGCTGATAAGTGTTTGAGGCAGGATTCACAATCAGACCCAGATCTCTGATGACATGGATGGGAGGAGGGGAGTCACAGATACAACCAAATGTAGCTAATTTTGAGGGGTTCTAAGTTTTGCGGGCCCCCAAAGCCTTTTTAAAAGGCTCAACATTAACTGCTGGGGAAATCAGTCACACCAGAATCTTCTTATTCTCTGTGAGAAAACTGTGACCTGCATGTTCAGAAACAAAGGAGCCTGGGAAATGCTCGGGGATTTCAGCTCTGGTCTCCAGCATTTCTATTGTCTTGGAACAGAGGGGTTCCAAGTCAGAGCAACCCATGGAGGAGTTAATTAAAGAAAATGAGTTAAGGTTTGGGACTGATCTCAAAAGAAAGATGGTTAACTCTTTGTGGGTTTGGGGAGATGGGTTCTGTTTCCTTAAGTTTCCTAAACCTTTGTTTCTTAAGTTATTTGCCAGGAAATAATATTACAGGTCTATGTGGAGCTCATTTCGTAGCATGCACGATTCTCTGCTTGGGACGTAAAAAAGAGGCATTTTTTTTTTGGAAAGGAAAGACTATCCCCCTCAGATTTGAAATATCATATTCCAACAGCTATTTAAGTGATTTCCCTGGCTAGCTTGCATTTAAAGTCATACAAACAACTTGCTTTCTCTGTCTTTCCTCTTGATTAACTCAAGACCTGAGTGCTTTTCTAAGATTTTTTTTTCAAGGTCCAATTAAGATGGTAGTCAAAGGTCACCACTGTGAGCTCCACAGAGGTGTGTGGGTAATGAACAATCACGGACAGCAAACAGACAGCTCTTCCAGGTCCCACCCTTTCTTTCATAGCTGACACTTTCTAAAATTTTCACTAAAATTTAATTTAAAATTTAATAAAAGGTTTCTCAGGGTGCAGTTTGAAAAACACTTTCCTCCTCCTCCTCCTTTTCTTCCTCCTCCTCTTCCCCCTCCTCCATCTTTGCTCCTCCTTCTCCTCCCCTTTCTTTTCCCCCATCTTCCTCCCCCGTCTTCCCCTCCCCCTCCCTTGGCTCTTCTACCTCTCCTTCCCCCTCCTCCCTTGAAAAAAAAAAAAAAAACCAAAAACCTGTGACTAGAATTCTAATGAGCCAGCCTCTCAATTGGTGGTTTCCCCAAACCTATGTTTAATTATTTCCTGTCACTTAGCAACACTTTTGATGAGAGAAGAAAGGAGTTCCAGGGTCTTAATTCATCAGGCTGCATGTGGGTTTGGGGTATAGGGGCACTTGAATTTCAGGACTGTGACCCTCAGTTTTCATTTAGGGTTAGTGGTGAAAGTATAGCTGCTTCTCTGCCCCCACCCCTTCTTCCAGTGGAATAAAGTGTGCCAGGAATGAAGGTATTTGTGAAATGGGAGAAAGATACCATATCTGGTCTGAATGAAGTTTTTTATGCTTCTCTTGAAAAAGAAAGGAGACAAGAGAAGCTGGTATTCTTAGCAGTATGGAAATGATCTGTGATGATGGGGCAATGATCTGTGGAACTTCTTGGTAACTCATAGTACATAAAGGTAGGATTTTGCATACCATCACCAAGTAGTATTTTTAAAAATTAATACAAAAGAAATTGGCTGGAAAAATACAAGGTATCCTAAAAGTCAGTGCAGTTCTAATCTTGTTAAAGCTCTTAACCTATTAAAGCTTAAAATTTTCACTAAGACTTTTGGGACACTGCTCGCAGTGAATCCATCAAATAAAGGTCTAACATCCAGATTCCTTAAGAAGCTAACAGATAAGGATAATAATAAGAATACATACTCTGTAATTGAGGAATAGTCAAAGGATATGAAAATAATTTACAAAGAAATAAATAAAAACTCTTAATGATCACATTAAATTCCATGGTAATCAGAGAAATAATTAATGGTCTTTACAATAGAACCACTAAGCTGGCTAAAATACCAAACATCCCCCAAATGTAAACAAAAGCCAGTATTAACCGAGCTGTGGGGAAACAGGCACCCACATCCTCTAATTATTAATCTTACTTGAATACATTATTGGTAGGTTTGCAGATTATTTGGGAGAGCAGTATGGCAATAAGCAGTGAGTCACAAAACCAGTCATAGCTTTCATCCAGAGTGATGCCATTTCTAGGAGTCTAAAAAATGGTAAAAGGAAGTGTTTACAGAATATTCATCACTGTGTTATTTGCAGTAGGCAAAGAAAAAAAAAGAACCCTTGGAAATAATTCATGTGTCTAAAAATTTGAGAGTGGCTGAAAAAATTAAACTGTTAATTAAGGAAATATTATGGTGCTGTAGAAAAGATAAGCATACAGTAGAAGGTGGAGAGACCTATAGGAGATAATGCAGTCCTAGAACTGTATACACACTGTGTGCAACCATAAGAAAATGAAAGACAAGAAAGTAAGGATGAACATTGTCTTTTATTGTTTAGTGGAATGATCACTTGACTTGGAGTTTGGAAGATCCAAGGTCAAATACTGTCTAAGATTATATGATCCTGAATGAATCACTCACTTATTCTTTCCTGGCCTCAGTTTCCTTAGCTATTAAATGGGGATAACACTTCTTTCACAGGGTTGTTATGAGAAAATATATGTAAAAACCTTGCAAGCCTCAAAGCAATATATAAATACTAGTTATTATGTTTTTGTGTTTATGCCATATTAAAGGCTATGGATTTAGTGTGAGAACATTTTTTTTTCTTTTGGGTATATTGATTTGGGTGTTTTTTGTTTGTGGTTAAATTTATGATAAAATTTTCCTTAGGGAAATTTCTAGTCCCTATGCTTAACAATTGCATAATGACAAGTCTAGCCCAGTTAACTTTCATCTTGTGTAAGAAAAGTCATAAAATCCTACCTTTTCCCGCATTGTTGCTTCCAGCTTCTCTCCCTCTCTCTCCTTCTCTCTCTCTCTCTGTCTCGTTCTCTCTGTCTCTCTCTCTCCCTCCTCTTTCTTTCTCCCCCGCTCACCTCTCTTCCCTCTTCCCCCCTCTTCTCTTTCTCTTTCTCAAAAACTTCTAAAAGAAAAGCTATGTCTGATGTTTTCCTCCTTTTCTCTCTCTCTTTTAAAATAAGATTTAAGACATAGTTCAACAATAACATCAGTTTACAAGCCAAATTTTTTTCTTGGTATTGAGAGGGAATTTTTACCATTACTCTGAACAATCTGCCTCAAGGTCAAAGCTCCTTAAAGGAGTCACTGTCAAGTTCTGCTGTTCTCCCTAGTGTGATCTTGTCAAATGTGTTATCTTTCAAAGTCTTTGTCATAGAACGCCAAGTGATTTATTGTACCATATAGTCCCTGAGACTTTTGGTGTTATCCCTGACTCATTTAAATGCTCAGAATCTTAAAAGTTTTGGAGCTTTTCTTGTTGCTACACATGGCAAAGAAATCTAGTTAAGGCCTAGATGCTGGAGCCCAAGGTCACATGGCTAGTAAGTGCCTGAGGTCGAATGAACTTGAATTTAGGACTTCCTTACTTCAGGATTAGTATAAGAGGTATAAAGCATTTTGCAAACCTTAGAGCACTATAATACTAACTGCTATTATTGTTGTTGTTTTTATTATAATTATGGTCATTGTTATTATATATTTGCTCTTTTCCCCATTGTGAATAGGGATTGTTTTATCCATTATACTTATACCCTTAGCACCTAGCCAGAACCCTAGGAGTGATCAGATAGCCATTTAGGTGATGCAGTGGATTAAATGCTGGGCCAGGAGTGATGAAGACCTGAGTTCTAATGCAGCCTCAGATACTTACAAGTTGTGTGACCCCGGGCAAATTACTTAATCTCTGTTTACCTCAATTTCCTTGGCTATAGCATGAGGATAATAATAGTACTTACCTACAGGGTTATTGTGAGAATCAAATGAGATTATCTTTGTTAAAAAAACACCTTAACTTTGTACTAGTTGGTTGGTTATTGTCCTTCCTTCTCAAAGAGGACCAAAATGACATCAGTTTGTTAGGCCCAAGGTACAGTGTGTCCAACCGTGGCCGATCAGACCAATAAGAACTCAGAAGACTCTACCACAGGGCGGGCATGATATGTACCTACATGTAGGCCCTATGTAAAGGCTTACTCTGTTTTCCTTCCCTCCCTAGTCAGTGAGACCTGACTATATCTAGTGATCCCAAAGGAGGTAGGTAGGAAGGGAATTCAGAGAAGAGTCAGAGAAGACTGGAAGAATGAAAGAATAGATATAGGCACAGTGGCATGCTGAGGTGCAAATGAAGGTGCAGAGCGGGTTGTACAATGGACAGTGTTAGACTTGGAATAAGAAAGACCCGAGTTTGAATCTTACCTTAGATACTTACTAGTTATATCCCTGAATAGTCACTTAATTTCCCTTGGCCTCAGTTTCCTCATCTGTAAAATGGAGGTAGCAGCTCACAGGGTTGTTGTGAAGATCTAATGAGTGCTCTATAAATCTTAGCTATTATTATTATTTTTCATTATTATTACATAAGGGAATTTCTATGAATGATGGTGTTGATTATCTTTAGTCTCTCTTTGACCTTGGCTCTGGATGTCTGGGAATGACTTGTTTACAGAGCTGTGAATCTGGCTCTTTGAACATTTACAATAAAAGGGATAGTACTAAAATTCCTGGCAATGCAAGAACATTTGCAGTGTGTTGTTATCCATTGGATCTCAGCAGACTGGGGGAGAGGGAAGGAGGAACCAATAAATGGGATATTGGAATCCTCAGAGTCCTGGAATGAGTTTTTGTACCGGAGCCATTCACAGTGTAAGCCACTGCAACCTTGGGGGCTTTCTACTTCCAAAATGGTCTGCAAAACATCTTAGTGGCAGGACCTATTGACATGGCCTGTGGCTTACCCCGTCACTGCAACAGTATTTGGACATAGACCTGATGGATAAAGCTGACCTGATTTTCTCTCAGACAAGGACGTTGGAAGTAATTCAGTGTTTGCTCCTGGCTGTTGGCCAGAGATTGCATGCAACTTAGATGTTGCTTCATTTATAGGAAGTAAGGCTGGGTCCTGGAGCTGTTTGGTGGACTCTATCAAGTAGTTTTAAGAAATTCCAGAAGGATGTAAAGGCTATAAGATGATAGTCCATTTTTAAAGTCAGTAAGTTGTCAGAAGTGATTATTAATAACCAGTAATTTGAGGGGAAATTCTGAACTCTCCCCTTCTAAAGTCCTTTAAAAGTTCAGTGTCTTGAAGGACATTACTGATAATAAGATTGAATTAACTCTTCTGGATCTTGGTCAGACCTGGCCCAACCTTACCAGGAATTTAATCTGAGGTGTTCAGCTCAAGCTTGGATGGAAATAGATCCTGTTGTCTAAATAGCCCAAGGCTGCAGGTGGTCTCTATACAAGTGTGACTTGATGTCACTTGCAGCCCTTCATTGAAAAGCTACTCTTCCAAGGGTATATAAATCATGAACTTGTCACCATAATTGTCTTTGGTCTAAGAGAAATGGCCAAATGACCATCCTCTTATTAATAATCCACTGGCCTTATTAATAAAAAGATTAAATCACCCAGAAACTATGTCTCTTGAACCTTTTTAAATGTCACAAAAGTGAATGGCTACAAAAGTAAGAACTATTCTCATTGAAGGTTGGAGCGTTTTACCAAGTTGCAAAGAAGGTCTTCTAGCCCTTCTTCTCTTCCCCTTTCTCCCTCTCCTCCTTATACTCTTTGGACTTTGGGCACCCTGGAAAGTTCCTTTATCTCTGTCTTGACAAATCTCCTAACAACCTGAGGGGCTGGGGTGACCACGCCCCTCCCTTCTTTTTCCTTTCCATATCCTCTTTACCTGGGAACTAGATTGTAGATGATATAATCGTGGCTGGGAAACCAATAGGGGAAAAATCACAATGAGCTGACTAGACTGCAATTCACCAGATGTGCCACTTAGGAGATGTTTCTAAATCCAAAAGACAGCTGGGATCTCAGACAGTAAAGTGAGAATTTTCTCATTCACTCAATTAATCCAGCAGAACATTTATTGAGCTGTTAAATTGGCCAAGGACTCAGAGTAGAGGCTGAGTGGTGCCAGCCTTTCCTCAAACTTCTAAAAAGACTCACTGTCCATATCTTGCTTTGCCTTTCCAATGACATAAATTTGTATATGCATCTAATATTTTATAATCTGAACTTGAAGTGCCCATTCTTATATTTCTGGCCTTGTACCCTTGACTCACTATGTACTATTTTAATGCAATATGAGAGCATGTAACATGGAGTCATGGTGGTGTGATGCAAATTTCCCTACCTTTTATTTGATATGTTTGTTACAATTTTATAATTTGCCATTGGGAAGATGAGAGCACTTTTTTTTTCAATTTTTAAAAAGAATTAAAACATTTAGTAGCAGATATCCATTCAACAAACATATGAAGCAATTTCTATGTGCAAGGCAGGAGGCAGTTGGTGTCATGGATAGAGGATCAGATCTGTCAAGAAGATATGAGTTCAAGTTCTGTTTCTAACACATAATTAGCTATGTGACCTGTGGACAAATAAGTTCACCTCTCAGTTCTAGGTAACTTTCAAGTACTATAATCTATATAATGGTTTCTGATTTGCATCAATGAAAGGAGTTTTTCCTGAATTCACAAATCCAGACAGAAATAAATGTACAAGACTTTGGGTCAGGTGCCATGGCAAAACATAGCCCCTGCCCTCAGGGAGCTTACAATCTAATGGAGAGGGGCAGAGGAAGGGAGAGGACAGACAGACAGATCAACATCTATTATGGAAAGCAGCATGTGTGAAGTGTCCAGAATGTTCTAAACAAAGACCTCTGAGGAATGTGAGGATACAGATACTGCTCAAAACCTTGTATATCCTCCAAATAGGAGGATTCACTTAAATAAAAGATAAAACTCCTTTTATACAGTTTCATTTCTTCCTCTTCCCCCTTGTCCCCAACAATTAAATGAAAAGTCCAAGCTCAAAGTCTCTTGATTTCACAATGAAGTACTATAAAATTTCTGTGGTGATTTGCATTCTGCACTTGGTTTGGTTCCTGAGTCTCCAGCTGTTCCCTTCCCTCTGCCAACTTTCCTCCAGCTGTCTCTTTCTGTCTGGCAAGGAGCGTGTAAGGCGGGGTTGGCACTAGAGAGCACATTGGATGATGTACATATGCTCATTCATTCCACAGGAAGTGGTGGTGAAGAGCTCTGAGAGCAAAGGAGCTTAAGACAAGGATATTCACTGTCATGGGCTCTGTTGGTTTCCTAAAAACAAAACAAACAAAATGGGCTGGAATAAATATTAGGAAGGGGTGGGAAATGTTGCTTACTAACTTTGGAAGCTGCAATATTCTCTTTTCCGATTCAATACAATCTGGCTTTTTAGAGACCAGGTCATCTGGTGAATCAGTAGGGACCCAAAGGACCCAAATAGCTTGGGTGTATGAATACTGGATATGAGAAAAAATTACTCTAATATATAGTCAACTTTTCTCAAGTTTACTTTAGTTTTTGTTTTAGTGATGCTATATAAAACTATATACTGCTGTGGATACATAGATTACTGAACAGGTAGTCCAGGCAGTTTGAAAGAAACCAAGGACTTCTGAAAGGTCCTCATTAATCCAGAGGGAATTGCTTAATGATCCAGGAGGATATGATTCACTCTTAGAAGCAGAGTCATGACTAGGACTAGACAAGTGTCCCTTGCCTTGGGTACACAAAATTAAAGAGTGTTAAAAAAAGATATGAAATATTCATCTACTTGCCCGTGGGTTGGGGAATGGCTAAACAAATTGTGGAACATGAATATAAAAGCATATTATTCTTCTGTAAGATGATGAATACAGTGAATATTTAGTCAGTCAGGCAATCATCAAGCATTTCTATAGCACCTATTGGGTGCTAGGCACTGTGCTATGCTTTCTACAAGAAGTAAATTGGCTTTCTACAGAGATCATCTCATCTTGTCCTTATAACAACCCTGCGAGGTACTTGCTGGTGTTATCCTCCTTCTGCAGAGGGGGAAACTGAGACAAATAGCAGGTAAATGACTTGGCATGGGATCACAGAGCTAGTTAGTGTCTGAGAACTCATCTTCCTGACTTCTGGCTGAGAGCGCTATCCACTGTGCCACCAAACTGGCTCTTGAATAGGATCATAGGACTTTATCACTGGGAAGGAACTTGGGGATTGTCTTCTTTTTCACATAAGGGGACTGACCCACTGGAAGAGTGACAAGATCTCAATTAGTGACTGAGGGGACATTTGACCCCAGGGCTTCTAACTCTGAAGACTCACTATACCAGAATTTCCTTAAGGTGAAATCTAGCAATACTTTGAGACAAGTGCCATGAAAGACAAATGTGCTTTCAGTCCTCCTGGGCAGTCCTGACTGTCCCTTTCTAAACAAAATGCCTGCCTAGCCTCCCACATTCTTAAGTGGGACTGAGGATGATCCAGGGCTCCCACACATTTTTAACTGTGACAAGAGAGCTTGCAAAGATGTTATTTTAAACGCCTTCTTCTCTGTCTCTTCAAGAGAAATGAAGAAAGAAAGAGAGGCACATTTTATCCTGAAAAATTACATGAAGATCACATTACATTTTTCTGTCCTGATTTCTAGAAATTACTAGTGTTTTAAATGACTTCCCTCACACACACAGTCATGGTCTTATCCCCAGAACAAAGTAAGTGGCTGCCTGAGAGGGTTTTGGATCCTTCAAAAAGTAAACGGGCTATGCATGTAAGCTCAAATGTGGGCTTTTCTGTATGAAGAGTTCAGCCTGTACAAAGGTCCCAGCAATACTCTATTCTTTGTGAATACTGGGACTTAAGATCATTTGGAAAGCCTATTGCTAATGGCCCCTGGGCATGGAGTGCTAATCTCTGAGGAGCACAAGAAAATAGTGTTCTCCAGGGTGTTGGGTGTTTAGGTATAATGAAATGTGCGTGTAGCATGATGAATTTGTACATGCACACACAATAGTAATGTTATTCTTCAGTCATGTCTAGCTCTTTATAACCCCTGTGGACCATACTGTCTGTGTTGGTTTTCTTATGAAGGATGTTGGAGTGGTTTGCCATTTCATTCTCCAGTGGATTAAAGCAAACAGAGGTTAAATGACTTGCCCAGGCTCACAGGACTAGTGTCAGAGGCTGGATTTGAACTCAGGTCTCCCTGACTTCAGTCCACCCACTAAGCCACCTTGCTTCCTTATGACTGTTGTTATTCCTTTTGTTTCCATTGAGTCTGATTCTTCCATAGCCTCATTTGGGGTTTTCTTGGCAAAGATACTGGAGTGGTTTGCCATTTCCTTCTCCTGTTCATTTTACAGATGAGGAACTTAGGTTAAATAGGGTGAAGTGACTTATCCAGGGTCACACAGCTACTAAGTATCTGAGGTCAAATTTGAACTCAGGTCTTCCTGAGTCCAGGCCCAGTGTTCAATTTACTGAGCTACCTAGCTGCCCCGAGTGGTAATAGCATCCATTTATATGGTGCATTAAGATCTGCAGAGCTCTCAATACACATATGTTATGTCCATCATTTGATCCTCACAATAAATTTGTCAACCAATGTTACCATGGGCAAAAAACTTAACCTCCCTTGGCCTCAGTTTCTTCATCTACAAATGGAGATTATCTCTAAAGACTCGGGTCTTATAGGACACACAAACAAGATACACTTGGCATTGGTTTTGTCGGACAAGGATTCTTTGAACATATTTGATGACAAGACTAAATAAATTCATACAAAAAAAGAGGCATTTCACTAAGGAGTCTGTTTTCTCATGGTAAAATAGAAGTTCCTTGAGGGCAGGGATTATTTCGTTTTTGTTTTTGTATCATCAGAACCTAGCACCTTACCTGGAATATAGGGTGCTGAATAGGTTTATTGAACTGAATTATTTAAAACAATTTTTCAGTGGATTTATTAGAATTCTAAGGTGTTCTTTATAGACAGAGCCTGTGTTCCTTAGCATGGATTAGAACCACCAGAGCAATGGAAAGTGTTGTTCGTAACTCATTTCACTATGGTTCTGGAGGGCAGTCATGGGGCAGAGGTCTTCTCTCTGATCAGAGGACAAGAATGCTAAGACAGGAGTTTCCTACCCAAAACCTGGCACATAATAAGTACTTAATAAATGCGCTCTCTCTCTCTCTCTCTCTCTCTCTCTCTCTCTGTCATTTCTCTGTCTCTCTCCCTTTCTTTCTCTCTCTCTCCCCCTTCCTTTCTCTCCCTCTCTCTTTTTTTCCCTATCCCTTTCTCTATTTCTCCTTCCCTCTCTCTTTTCCTCCCTCCCTTCACTCTTCCCTCCCTCTCCCTCCTTCCCTTCCTTTACTTCTCTCTCTCTCTCTCTCTACATCCCTTTCTTTCTCCTTCCTCTTTCTTCCCCCCTCTCTTTCTATTCCTCTCCCTCTGTCTCTGCCTCTCTACTTCTCCCCCATCTCCCTCTTCTTCCCTCTTTCTCCCCCCTCCCACCCCTCCTTTCATTTACTTACTCTTTCTGGGTAGTACAATGAAATAGACTGTTCAAATTGGGAGTTAGGAAGACTTTAAGTAAAGTAATAAAGCCCCTTTTATATAGCCTCATTTCTCTCTCCTCACCAACAACCCTTAGCCAATTAAATGAAAGGGTCAGAGTTCAAATCCAGCCTCAGACACTAACTGTGTGTGATCCTGAGGAAGTCATCTAACCTCTCTCAGCCTCAGTACCCTCAACTATACAATGGGGATAACAATAGTTCCTTCCCAGAACTGTGGTGAGAATAAAACAAGACAGTCTTTGTGAAATGCTTTATAAACCTTACAGTACTCTATAAATGCTACCTATTTATTATTATCTAAGCCACTACATAGTCTGTGATTCTTGCTTGGTGATGAGATTAGAGTGATTTCATCCTCTCTGAATCATTTCTCTAAGAAATGAGAGAATTTCAGGCTTAAATTTTTCTTAGTCAGTTTTTCATCTTGTCCTGGTCTTTTCAACTGTCTTCTGGTGATGTTACTTTAACTCAAAGCTTAAAGGATTGGACTCTTTTGACCATATACATTCCCTGGGGAGAATAACCCCAGAATTCACCTGATCTTTATGGGACACTGGACCATAGATGGCTTGCTCTGACCTGAATTCCTTTGGGCAAACCTGAATTGGCATCCCTCGTATTGAGGGCTATTGGGGCAGCAACTGGCCTCCAAACGGTTCAGGATAGGCTATCGCTCATTAGAGTTTGTCCTTTTGGGTTTTCTTACTCTTACTTCCAATTTCAGCCTTCATTTCTGCAGAAATCAAGGAAATTATTTTATAAATCTCAAAACTTCTTTATGTCCAAAAGCAATGCACTCTACTAATGGTTAAAAACTAAAATTGGCACTTTCATCCCCATTTTTCAGTATCATTCCTCCTCCTTTTCTTCCCCATTACCCTTCCCTTGAGAATTGTGAGATTCTACAGATGACAGTATAGCCAACAATCTCTATTGAGACTTATTATTACTGAATGAGCAGAGTCATTTGGTTTATGGGCCAGTAACTGGAGGAGTAGGGGCCCTATCTCCAGATAATGGGCCTGTATGTATAAACAGTCTCTTTCATCACGAATGACATCTAGGGGCCACCCACAGGGATTAAACATTAGCTCTCTCATAAGACTCATCAGTGGAATCATCTATTGTACTTGTTCCATGGATGTCCTTTCCCCTTCTCCAGATTTCTCCATTCCTGGAAGGTTGTGTGGTGTTTTAATCTGGATCTAAAACCATTCAATATTTAGCCTTTCTAATGAAAACCCTAACCTCTATAGTGACTTCATTTTATTTAATACATTCTTCCTTCTTTCAGATGATTTCCCTGACAGCCACCCAATGCAATGTTGGCAAAACATAACCACTCCTCACAAAGCAGTTTGTTATTGGGGATAGAACACTGAACCTGAAGTCATCAAGACTTCAGTTCTAATACTGACTTAGATATTTTCTAGTTATGTAACTTTGGGCAAGTCACTTCTCAGCCTGTTTTCTCCATCTGTAAAATGGGTGTAATAATAGCATCTTCCTCACATAGTTATTAAAATGGATCAAAAGAAACAATGTATTTAAAGTGCTTTGCCAACCTTAGGGCACTCTATAAAAGTTAGCTATTTCTTTCCCACAAATGGGTGTTTAATTACATTCCAGCTTTACCATTTATCCTTGGATTTAGAAGGATTGATAGAAAATAAGGGAGTCAAATTGGAATCAAAAACCAGGAACTTGGGGCATTCAAGCATTTCTCAATCCAGGTGTTTCTGGCAAGTTGATAGGCCTCCAATCAATCAACACGTATTTATTAAATAACTATTAAGTGCTAGGCACTGAGGTTAGATAAAAATACAAAGTGAGGTATGCTCCTTGCCCTCAGGGAGTCTACAGTCATCCCTGGCTGTGGTGTAGTAACTCCTGTGTGAGGTGGAGTTGCCCCACCCCCAATCTTGGAATCAGTTTTTCTGTCTGTGGTGCATCATTATCCCTCTTTTGCCTTTGGCCTTGAAGAGGGAGATGGATTTCAGTTCCAGATAGTCCTGGGTAAATCTTTGGTATCTCTTAGTTCTTAAGTACAATAAACTTCTCAGTATTGTCTAGCGCAGGGATTGGCCTGCTACTGTTTTGTACAATTCCTGAACCAATCCTTAAATACGATAATTTTATTTAAAAATGTAAAACCACCCTTAGCTCAGAAGCTGTACAAAAACAGGCAGAAAACCATAGTTTGCTAACGTCTGATGGAGAGAGTGGTCAATGTGTCTTGGGAAGAACTAAGGTAGAAGTTCTAAGACCTGGATTAGGGTCCCAGTTCTGCAGCTAACCACCTGTTTGACCTTGGCAACTGATTCACCTTTCTGCACCCCATTTCCTCATCTCTTACATGATAAAAGGTCTCTAATATGTCTTTGAGCTCTAGTAATACTTAAACCTTCAACATACTCTTAGGCAGCAGCCGAGAGCACAGTCCAACTTGAAACCTAGTGGTGTTATGATTTGGCACATACTCCTCCCCCAAAGTCTCTGCAAAGATCTTCAAAATAAGCTGGGATTTCTGTTGGCACACCATGTAGTTTACTTGAAGGTCATTTTGCACTGAAGGTGAGCAGTATATAACCTTGGGCATGTGTGTGCATGCAATAGAGATTTTCAGACATCATGGTAAGCTGCAGGTCATAGATATTGAACTGGAAAGGACGTTACAGCTATCTAGTCTAACACCTTCATATTACAGATGGAAAACCAAGGTGTAGGGAGGGTAAGTAATTTTCTCAGCTTTAAACAAGCTAGTGTGTGTCAGAGACCAGACTTGATCCTAGGTCTTCCTGATTCCTTGTTCATCACTCTAAGCTGCTACTATGTGATTGCTCTGGGAGAGGATGGTGGTATTTATAATGCAAGTCTTGAATAGACCATAGGATTATAGATCTTGAGCTAGAAATGACCACAGAGGTCATGTAGTCGACCCACCTCATTTTGCATGTGAGGAACCTGAACCCAGGCCACACAGGTAATAAACAACATGCTACCCAAATGTATCAACCAATCCAGATCCTAGTGGTTATCATCTACAAATCCCCAAGAATTTCTCTTCCCTTACTCAATGAATACAATTCCTAGTTCATATTTTCCTCTCTACACAAACTCTTGCTCTCATACTAGGGGACTTCTACCTACATATTGATTTTTATTTAACTATCCTAACTTCCCAGTTCCTCAATGTACTCAATTGCTGTGACGTACTATAATCCACCTTAATTATACAAAGATGGTCACATCTTTTCTCTTGCCAGCACCCTCCACTCACTTTCCATGTTCATGAAATTCCTTTATACGATCATGATCTTTTCATATTCCATCTTTCTCTATGCCTTTTGATGGATAACCCTGTTCTTTATCCTCATGACCTCCACTTCCTGATCCCCCAACCCCAACTTTAATTCTTTCTAAAGTTTATGTTGGCTGCACCATCCTCCTTTCCATAGCTCCATTAGTGAATAAATTCAACTGTACTTAATTTCCTTGCCCCCTGGTCCAATTGCTGATCACACCTTGCCAAATCCAACTTGGAGTAGTCTGACCATCTGCCTCCTTCCCTTCTCTACATGTGCTCCTAAACAGACATAGAGAAGAAAAATCACAAAATTGTATTGATTGGGTCCACTATAGATAAACAGTCCTTTTATACCGCCCTAATCAATTTGCCTTTTCACTCACCTAAATGTCTACTCCAAACCTTTTCATTCTTTCCCACACCTCCCATAACACCTCCTGCCCCACCTTCTTCAAACTCCCAGGAGAAGACATTGCTTCATACTTCACTGAAAAAAACTGAGGCCATTAATGCTTGCTGGGCAGAGGAATGACATGGTCTGTCCTGTGTTTTAGAAAGATTATTTGGCAGCTGTGTTGAGAATGGAATGGAGAAGGGAGACAGGAAGAGACAAAGCAGGCGCGGTCAGTTAGGAGGCTACTTCTAAAGTTCTGGTGATTCAACAGACAAGAGTAGAGTTTTCCCTACACCTTTTGATCTTTTATTATGTGAATGTATTGGTGAGGCCTCCATAGAGAACCATTTGTAAAAGCCTAACTAGTTCCTTTTCATCCCTTCATCAAGGATGTCCTCAACTGGTATTTGATTAGACTCACAATGATTTTGTAAAGTTGAGTGGATAATTTTTGATAATTTCTTAGTCGCCATTTTTGGGTGGTAATAAAGTCTTTAATTTTTTTCCCAAGTATTTGGCATCTTCTCTTTCAGGTGGCTCAAGTAGGAAAATATATGTAGAGGGCTTTACAAAACTTAAAGTGTTCTGTAAACACTATCATCATCATCTTCATCACCATCATTGTGTTAGCATCAGGAACTGATCACTCAAAATCTTTAAAATTATGACAAGTCCAAATAATATTTCATCATATTATATCATATATCATACTATGCTGTGCATGAGTTCATCTATATGATTTGAATAAAAAGCGAGGGATGACTAGGATGTAATATATATTTCAGGGAAGTAAGTTATATTGCAGTGATTTATAGGACATGGAAGAATATTCTAGAATGAGTCAAAGAGATACAGTTTTCCCTGTGAGTAGTCTGAGATTGTCTTAGGCCCTCTAAAATAGTCTCCTTCAGCTTTTAATGCTGAATGGAAGAATGAGGCTCTATGGGACAGTTTCCCTTGAGACAGTTGAACCAAGTGAAGGAATCAGTCAATTAATGAAGAGACTCCTTATGACAGTCTCCCCTCCCCCACAAAGTTGAGAAATAAGGCTACCTTATTTCTACCCTACCTTGAGGGCCCAGATTGATTTTTGCTCTTGGATCCACACCTAAGTATAAGGAAATGTCAACCAGCAGTTTAATGCTCTCCATAGTCATCCTCCAAATAGGGCCTCCAGAAGCTTTGATGGGAATGCTTTAAGCCTCTCAGCTTGGTACTTTTTGGGACCATAGAAGAGCTCCCTCTTTGCTCCCCACATACAACTCTTGTTCTGAGAAATATAATCAAATCAGCACTACTGCTACTTTTGGTAAGGGCATAGCAATGAGCTGCCTTCTTGTTCCACTTAGCATTTTTTTTGACTTCTCATACCACAACTCCCTTCCCTGGCTACAATTCCCCTAAGTATGGTGACTGCCCCATTGGAAAGTAAAGTCTCTTGCTGTTATATTGGTATCTTTAGCACTTAGCATAGTGATTGGCTCACAGGAAGTGTTTAATCAATGCTGTTCATTCATTCATACAATCAATCAATCAATTATGCAGGGTATCAGAAGTCTTATTGCAGTGTTAAGCTATTTGGGACACCCTGTATTACAGAATATGTGGCCTTTAGCTCTTGTCTGTTTCTGATTTTTTTAAATGCTGATTATTCTATTGGCATAACTTCTACTGTTCCACTAAATTTTCAAAAATATACTGGTCTGACATTGTCTGATATTCTAAAAAAGGAATCACTTGATATCTGAGAATATTCTCTGACATATTGCTTCATATATACTGAAAAATACTTTGAAGGCAAGCAAAATATATCATACCTTTCTCCTTATAAAACAAACTAAAGATGGATGTCACAAAAGTTAAAGTCATTTTTAGCAACACCAAGCCTGTGCAGTTGACCATGAAGTTGACTTTAAATGGTTTACTGTTCTCTCTGTAACCATAAAGGCTGTGGTTTCCTTTTAAGCAGGCTCTGTTCAGAAACAGTGCTTAGTAATTAATCTAGTTTTCCAGGGCATCATGGTAAAATAGTACCAGTGATCTCACATAGTTGAGAAGGTTACATTTTATTTGAACCATTTTCCAAAGCAGCAGACAATCAATCCATTTTCCCACCTGACCCCTATACACAGGCTCTGTGTTTCCCAGAGTTAAAGGGTCATCGCTACCAACCACATCACTGGGAAGTGACTGTGTCTCTTTGAGGCAGAGCCTGGGCACAAATCAATTTCACAAAAGATGAAGAGAAAAAAATCTTTTGGGGCTTTAAGAAGATGTTCTCCCTTTCTGAATGAACTGAATGAAGCTCATGAAGTGTTTGGTCCTGTATCCTTAGCAGCTGCTGCCGACCTCCCACTGCTTTGTGTCACTGGGGACCATCATCTGGTGCTTGTATTTGTTATAAAGAAGACTCTGGTGTTAGTGGGCTAGGGCCTTCTCTGGACAAACTGTTTCCTGAAAGTGAAGCTGAGTATTATGAAGGAATAACTTAGCTAAGGTTTCCCTCGTGGATGAGACCTCTTGCCTCTAATGCTTATTGTATGTGTGCTTCTAGCTAAATTACTTAGCTTCTCAGTACTCTGGAACAGGTGGCTAGGCGGTGCAGTGGACAGAGCGTCAGGTCTCGAGTCAGTAGGATTCAACTTCCTGAATTTGAATCTGACCTCAGACACTTCCTAGCTGTGTGACCCTGGAGAAGTCACTTAACCCTGTTTGCCTCAGTTTCCTCATCTGTAAAATGAGAAGGAAATGGCAAACTACTCCAGTATCTTTGCCAAGAAAGCCCCAAATAGGGTCTCAGAGAGTTGGCCACAACTGAAACAACTCAACAACAAATTCTTGAGTGGTGGTAATTAAGGCTGCAGTGGCTGCAAATTGACTTTGTTTTAAATTTTATTTATTTATTATATTTTATTATATTACAATTTAATTTCTAAATATGTTTTATAAATATATTTACATATACTTTAAATACATATTATTATATTATATTATATTTAATTATATTTTTATTTATTTATTTTAAGTTGCATTTTTATTTATTATGTTAAATATTTACCAATTACATTTTAATCTGTTGCAGGCAGCACTGGGGAATGCTGTTGGCCACATGTGTCCTTGGGGACTTTGTTTTTGACTCTTCTGCCTATGCATCTGCTCTAAATACCCTAACCTTTAGCGTAGGCAGGATTCATAAACCTCCATCAGAGCCAGCTTTGCAATCCTCATTCAGTCCTGTAAACTTCCTAAAGAAAAGTCACTCCAAACAACTATTAGGAATCAAAGAGTAGTCTCCTTGAGGGGAAATCAATCTCTTTTTGAATTAACGGAAGAAAGAGCCTTGAAGACTACAAATGGTGATTTGACCATAGTCATCAAAGGTACATATGGTAGGGGTGGCTAGGTGGTGCAGTGAATAGAGCTCTGGCCCTGGAGTCAGGACCTGAGTTCAAATCCTGCCTCAGACACTTAACACAAAAACTAGTCATGTGACCTTGGGCAAGTCGCTTAACCCCAATTGCCCTCCAAAAAGCAAAAAAAGAAAAAAAAAAGGTACATAAGGTGGTGGCAGTTTTAGCTTGTATTTTGCTCCTTAGTTTTAATAGTTTCTATATATGGAGATGGAAGATTTGTCTCCCAGAATTCCATAACTATTCATGTATTATAAAAGAATATGCTCAATCTTCTTTCAGTTTTTGACACATCCATTCTCTCCTACTGACTCTCATTGTGTTTCCCTGCCTTCCTCCTTCTACCCTGAATGCCACATGTTTTCTCTGGTATGTTGAAAGGAAAATGGATTTAAAATGAAAAAGGTTTTAACACTCCCAAATGTAGGATAATTGGGATAGCTGATTAGTAGTGATATCAGAACCATGTATGACAACAACCAAAGAGAATATGATTATAAGCTTTTAAATGGCAGAGGAATATTTAATCATTTTATGGAAACTAAAGTAACACAGACTTTTAAGCTAACTCTATTCAGCTGATTTGCAGATGCATAGTCTGCACTAAAGGCTCTTATTTGGGGAAAATGTGGAAATAAATGTAAAAAAAAAAATGAGAAGTGGTAAAGTCTTGCTTTTAACTGAGTGCATTTAAATGTACCTGCCTCCCCTCTGTTTTTACAAAGAAAAGTAGTATTTGTTACTCCCATACTATCTCCCATACCTACCTCATGCTATTCAAGCTAAGGGCTTACCTATTCTACCTCCATCAGAGTACTGGTAAAATATTCCTATGATGACCTGCTTCCAGGTGTGCCCATGGTGGTTGCATGGTCTATTGAATTAAATGACAAAATCATAGAACCTCAGAGTTGGGAGAGACTTCAGAAGCCCTTCCACTTAATCTATATCTAGCTGAGAATCACCTTTCAAATAGAAATAGAAGTAAACTGAATTAAATTGCTAATTTTGGCTGTTTGTTTCCTTTATGTTGTAAGGAAATGCACGAATATTTTAAGTAAAATTTCATGTTTCAGAGGATGTAATAGTAGTATTTCAAAACAATATATAGATTATACCACATATTTTTAGATATGCAAAATTGTTGATCAGAAGTATCCATCTCAGAGACACATGCTGAGTGCTACATGTTAACCACCCAAATGTACATGATAATGTCTATAAGAATAGGCATTTTTTTATCCACTTGGTTTTCTTGTATGGATCATTAGTTTTCTTGTATGGATAGTTGTATGGATAGCTCCTTTGAGTGATTATGGATATCATTTAGGAAGTTCTACAATGCTCCAAGGCTTGATATAATCTGAACAAGGCTATATGCAAAGGAGAACATTTAAAGATCTTAGCATCCTGGACCATGATGTCAGTATCCTCTATGATGATGCCAAACACCTATTTCAAGCATATATCTTCTTTTTTTATACCTTACTTGATATTACTAACCAGAAGTTATTGATCTTTGTTGCTTCATCTTTCAAGGATTCTTAGATAAATTTTAACTTAATCATAAGAGACAGCTTGTTGGAGGAGAGCCATGCTTTTTCATAGTTAATAGAAATAAGCACAGTGGGATTTTGTAGTTTCTACACATTTCCTTCAAATGTAAGAACTTAAAGATGTAATTTGCAAAAGCCTGCTTGTTTCCTTCTCATACCTTTATTAGGTATGTCCTTGATGTGTGTGTAGATTATTCTTATATTTTTTCAAGACAGAAGGTAGGCATATGAATTAGCAGGTTTTAAAAATATTTTCTACATCAACTATTTTCAGTAATAACAAAGTCATTGACTTTTACCACTCCCCTATTTCAGGTAAATCGAGAATTAATCTGTCAGCACCCTTAAAACTGTGTCACCTCCAGCACAGTGCAAACACTTCTTTGGTTTACCTGGCTTATGTTAGATGCTTTTCTGTTGCTGTTTTCTTCAGTGCCATCTCTATGTCCCCGTTTATCACCATTCCTCATTTATTGCTGGGAATTGTGGTATTAGGATCCATAATGCCATAACTCCACAGTCCCTGATGGAGAAAATAACTTCTTGTAAAAATATTGATAAATGGGTTCCATTTTTGGTGGAAGTTTTCACTTGAAGGAAGTTTTCTCCAAGCTTTATACTGATAGACTTTCCAGATCACAGAATTCTAGAACTGACCATCTAGTTCAACCCATATCTGAAAAAAATCCCCTTTGTCATATACCCAAAAAGTGGTCATCAGGCTCTTTCTTGAAATTTTCCAATGAGGAGAAATCCACTACCTCCTAAGGCAGGCAATCAGTTGGCCAATAAGCATTTGTTGAGGCAACTGCAATTTGTTAAATATTGTACTAAGTGCTAGGGATAGAAAGAAAGGCAAAAGATAGCCCCAACTGTTGAGGAGCTCACAGTCTAATAGGAGAGACAATATGTAAACAATTACATAGAAACAAATTATATATATGATAAATTAGAGATAATAAATAGAGGGAAGGGATGAGAATTAGTATGATTCGGAAAAGCTTCCTGTAGAAGGAAGATTTTAGCTAGGACTGGAAGGAAGCCAGGAAAGCCAGGAAGTGGTAGGGGAGGGGAGGGTTCCAGGTGTGGAAGATCTCAGCCAGTGAAAAATCTCAGAGTGGGGAGATGGAGTGTCTTGTTTGTGGAACAGCCATGGGGCTGGTGTCACTGAATGGATCATCCATTCCACACTTGAATTGTTGGAAAATGTTTCCTTCCATGAAGCCCAACTTTGCCTCTCTATGATTTCTACCCAATGAACCTTGTTCTATCCTCTGGAGCCAAGCAAAAATAAGATTAAGAACTCTTCTAGCTAATAGATCTTCAATTACTTGAATATACCTGTCATTCCCCTCTCTCCCAAATCTTTTCTTCTCTGGGCAAAACATCTCTGGTTTGTTCAACTCATGCCATATAATATAAACTCAAGGCCTCCACTATCATATCCCCATAACTGAAAACAATACTCTACATATTTGATCTGGGCAGCGTATAGTAAGACTATGACCCATCATTTCTGGAAGTTATGCCACTAAGCCTAAAATTGCATTAACTTTGAAGGCTGTCAGATCCCACTGTTAACTCTAACAGTCCTCTAAATAATCTTTTAAATAGTCCTCTAAGACTGCCAGATCTTTTTCAGATGAACTGGTGACTAGCATCCTCCAACTTCTATTGGCAAAGGTGATTTGTTGAGTTTAAATATAAGATTTTACATCTATTCTGATTGAATTTCTTCTTAAATTTCATCTCTTTGAATTAATCCAATCCAATTGCCAGGTTTTCTATAAACTTATTTTTTTCTGCTGCTTTTTTGGTTGTATTTTAAGAGAGAATATTACTCAAAATGTCCTGCTGTCATTTTCCATAAGATTTTACCAACAAGTTTATATTCTTTTTTTTTCCCTGTGGTCATCATATTTTTATTAACTTCTGTTTTACATCATTCATTTCTGCCAGATTTTGAGTTACAATCATTTTCCCCCCATTATTCCCCTACGCAACCTCCCAGAATAGCAGTCCCACAAGATATCGCTTCCTCCAATCTGCTCTCTCCCATACCTTCTCCCATACCTCCATCGACTTTTCCATTAGAGGAAGGTGAATCTTTGTGTCCCAATGCCTGCACATCTTATCTCCCAATTACAAGCAAAAGAGTATTAATAATAGTATTTATATATATTTGAAACATTTAATGTTAAGACCTCGAATTTCAGATGCATTTCCTTCCTCCCTTGTCACCCATTCCCTCTTGGGAGATAAGTAATTCAGTATATGTTGTACATGTCTAGCTAGGCAAAACATTATCATAGTAGATATATTGTACAAGGCTGCTTATAATTCCCTCCCACTCATCCCACCCCCCACCTGGTCCATTCCCTACATGATCCTGTCCCTCTTCTATAGTGGGTACTTCCAACCTCCCCTCACCCCAAGGATGCCCTCTCATCCATCATCCCTCCTCACATCCCCCTTCCCCCTATCCTGCTGCAGGTTGAGATATCCCATTTAGTATGTATGTCATTTTCTCCCTGAACCAAATTCAATGTGAATGTGGTTTTGCCTTTTAGCCTTCCTTATTCTCCCCCTCCTTTGCAACCACTTCCCCTTGCTTCTTCTACATGGGATAGTTTACCCTACCCTGTCTCTCCCCATCTCCTCTTGCCACTTTCCTCTCTCACCTCATAATTTCATCCCTTGAGTATTCTCCCTTCCCAACAAATTCAACCTATGCCCTCTATCCATATATAACTGTAACCATATACACACACATTCACATATGTATTCATATGACCACACACCCTTCTTCCATTATTTTCATAGTGAGAAAGATATCATGAGTCACAGTTATTGCTTTTCCATATAGGAATGTAAATAGTTCAACTTTGATAAGTTCCTTTTGATTTCTTTTCCCTGATTACCTTCTCAGGCATCTCTTGCTTCTTGTGTCTGGATGTCAAATTTTCTATTCAACTCTGGTTTTTTCCTCAAGAATGCTTGAAAGTCCTCTATTCCACTGAATGACCATATTTTCCCCTGAAACAAAATACTCAGTTTTGCTGGGTAGGTGACCCTTGGGTTCATTCCCAGTTCTTTTGCCCTCTGGAATATCATATTCCATGCCCTTCGATCCCTCAGTGTAGAAGCTGCCAGGTCCTGGGCTATTCTGATTGTGTTTCCACAATATTGAAATTGTTTCTTCCTGGCTGCTTGTAGTATTTTCTCCTTGATCTGGGGATTCTGGAACCTGGCTATAATATTCCTGGGAGTTTTCTTTTGGGATCTTTTTCAGGAGGTGATCGGTGGATTCTTTCAACCTCTATTTTGCCCTCTGGATCTAAAACATCAGGGCAATTTTCCTTGAGAATTTCTTGAAGGGTGATTTCTAGGTTCTTTCTTTGATCATGGCTTTCAGGTAGTCCAATAATTTTTAAATTGTCTCTCCTGGATCTATTTTCCAGGTCAGTGGTTTTTCCCATGAGATATTTCACATTGCCTTCTAATCTTTCATTTGTTTGGATCTGCTTAACAGCATCTTGATTTCTCATAAAGTCATTAGCTTCCATTTGCTCCAGTCTAACTCTGAAGGCATGAATCTCCTCAGTGAACTTTTGAGATTCTTTTTCCATCTGGCAAATTCGACTTTTTAAGGCATTCTTCTCCTCATTGCCCTTTTGGGCCTCCTTTGCCATTTGAGTTAGTCTATTTTTTAAGGTGTTGTTTTCCTCAGTCAGGCTGTTGACCCTCATTTCATACTTTTCCTGCATCCTTCTCATTTCTCTTTCCAATTTTTCCTCCACTTCTCTTATTTGATTTTTAAAGTCCTTCTTAAGGTCCTCTATGGCCTGCAACCCGCTCATGTTTTCCCCTGGGGCTTTTGGAGCAGGACTTCTGACCTCACAGTCCTTTTCCCACTCTATGCCCCCAAAATAGGAGTCTAGGGTTGCATTTTTCTGTTTCCTTTGCCTTGGCATGTTGCCACTTAATTGCTTGACTTTTGGGCTTGTTGCCACACTATGGCTTTAAGGCCAGATAGAGGAATTTTCGTCCCGAACGTGTGGGGGCAACTTCCGTTTCTGGCAAGCTGTAAACCCACCCACAACTTCCACCCTAGATCACAATCCAGATCCAGGGAGGTTAAAGCAAGAGCGATTACCCCCCAAGACTGATCGCTGGATCTCCCTACAGTTCGCAGGCCGGGAGCTGGAGCTGCCTCTGAAAACTACAAAATGGCGTGGCTCCTCAGCTGCTTCTAGCCCCCAGGGGAGGGAGCCGACGCATTCCCCAAATACTGGTCCCAAAGTCTATAAGACATTAACCTCTCACTTTGTCCTAGGCATGTCTATGTTGATAATTCTGGAGTTGCCACAGCTGCTGGTGTTCTGGGGTCTCTCCAGCAGGCTGCTGGCCCTGCCGCCCTGGGGCTAAAACCTCGGCTCACGTGGACCTGGGCTCCAGCTTGGCTCGGCTTCTCGTACAGAGGTCCCAGACCGCTGCGCTGGTCCTTCCTGCAGGGTCCTTCCTGTGTGCAGGGCTGCTGGGCTGTCCTCAGCGGGAGGTTAGCTTCTAAACCATTTTTGCCCTTGTGTGCCATTGTGCCTCTATAATTCACACTGCTCTCCTTCTATTCAGTTCTTGGCCCAATCCATTTTCTCCTTCACTGTCTTTTCATGATATGTATATGAATAAATACACCTGTACATCTAAGCTTGGCAAAGACAGCAAGAGTTTTAGGGTCTTTGGGTCTATGTATTGTGGCGTTTTACTTAAATTAGTTAATCTTTCTCAGGAAATGGTGATAGTCCGAACCAATCAATATTAATTCTTTTACCAGTTTATTATTTTTTTTAACAATTAGAGTTACCCCAATTGAACACCATGTTTTTTCATTTATATTCTTTCTATTTGCTATCAGTTTTATTCTTTGCTCTAACAAAGCAACAGTCACAAATAGTAACAAATCAACTGTACACAGATAGCTGATTGAGAAATAATTCCCACATCAGCACCCAGCTGTTTCCTGTCTGTTGGAACATTTATTTATTCATTCATTCAGTTATTTTTTAATTGGGTTGCTTATTTTGTATTCACTGTGTTTAGTATTCCCTGATTCTCTTCTTTAATAAAGGCATTTGTGATATATGTGTGAGGTTTCTGTGCAGTCATAATAACTTTTGGCCTCTCTTGTTTCTTACCGCTAAACCTTAAAAACTGAAGAGACATAATAACAGCGACTCACATGTAGTATTGTATTTATAAAGTACTTTCCCCAAAATTACATATATTGGGGGGCTTGGGGGAAGGGTTTTTTTCCTCCCTCCTCTGAGAGCCAAGGCTCTGCCAGCTTTATTGTGGTCATATAGTCAGGCTCCGTAGAGGTAGTACCCACCTTGCCCCTCTTACTGGCCTTCCTTCACTTGATGGCCAAACCAGTGCCAACCAAGGCAGAGTTTCAAAAATAAAGTTCCTAAAGAGCCAGGGCCAAGATGTCAACACGAAGACATAGGTACCCATACAGTAGGCAGGCAGGGAGGAAATCAAGTCTGGGTCCACCATGGATCAGGGCCTGATAGGCCCAGATATCTATGCCTCATTTCTGATGTTTGCTCCTCCTTTCAAATCCCTTTTCCTCATTTAAGCTCCAGTATGGTTTGTGGCCAGAGAAACTACAAGATCCTGTTTTCAACTGGAGGGATCCTGGGTAGAGGATGTAAGATTGGTGGAATCTTAAACTGTCCAGAAGGCTATGGCCCCAGAGAGCAACCAGGGGACGCAGAGGTAGTAGGCCCCATGCTCTGGCCTCATAACTGTAGCCTTCTCCTTGCCTCTGCCTGGCCTGGCCTCTGCTGTACGGCCATGCTCCATGTTCCCTTAATGGCCTCTAAATATGGGGGGGCATGGCTAGGTGGCACAGTAAACAGAGCACTGGCCCTGAAGTCAAATCTGGCTGTAGACACTTAACACTTACTAGGCATGTGACCTTGGGCAAGTCACCCAACTGCCCTCCAAAAAGCAAAAAAAAAAAAAGTATGTGTGTGTGTGTGTGTGTGTGTGTGTGTGTGTGTGTGTGTGTGTGTGTGTGACTTATCCACCACCTACCTCAGTTTGTGGATAATAATAGCTCCTACCTCCCAGGGTTGTTGTATCAAATGTTTATAAAGCATTTTGCAAAGCTTGAAGTACTATATAAATGCTATTGTTATTATTTTATGATTAATAATTCTTAGTGTTTAGAATATGGTCATGAAGCATGGTTTGAGGCCCCATGGTTTGATACAGAGAAGATGTGAGGAGAAAAGGGAATAAGCATTTATATAATACCTACTGTGTGCCAGGCAGGGCAGCTAAGCAGGGCAGTGGATAGAGCACAGGGCCTGAGTTCAAATCCAAACTCAGACACTTAATAGGGGTGTGACCCTGGACAAGTCACTTAACCCTGTTTGCCTCAGTTTCTTCATCTGTAAAATGATCTGGAGAAGGAAATGACAAACCACTCCAATGTCTTTGCTAGGAAAACCCCAAATGAGGTAACAGAGTCAGACACAACTGAACAACAGTTGTGCTAAGAGCTTTACCAATACTATCTCATTTAATCTTCATAACAGCCCTGGGAGGTAGGTGCTATTATTTTTCCCATTTTTACAGTTGAGGAAACTGTGGCAAACAGAAGTTAAGGGTCACACAGCTAATAAATACCAGAGGCTGAATTTGAATTCAGGTCATTCTGAGTCCAGGCCCGATGCTCTGTCGGCTGTGCCACCAGCATAGAAGAGTCTAGTGTGTGGAAGAGCCCATTCGTGTCCTTTTTCCGGACACCTTTAACCCCAGTATATTGTGCACAGCTTCCTGGATTCCCATTTCTGTGTGGCTTCAGTCAGGCTATAGAGGAAGTAATGAACGCAATCCACCTGTGTCCTTGCCAGGCTTCTCACCCAACAATCCCACTTCCCTCATTTATTAGACTGGAGGAGTAGAGCTCCCTCCCTCAGGGCTGACTTCAGCACTTTGCCATGATTACTTGCTTATTTTTCTCAACCTTTTTGCTTTAAATGACCTTAATATAGACTTGCTATATTAGAGAGCATACAGGAAGTGCACTTCCCTCTTACAGTACATCCTGCCTCAGCATTTTTGGTGGGTGTAATTTCTACTGCTTTACTTTACTCAGAAAATCCCAAGGCAGGCAAACTTGGTGGAAGGGAAGCTAACACTGAGTAGATTCTTTCTGTAGGGCAGGCCCCTCTGTCCAGGGCTATTGGGTAAAAAAAAGCCCCAAGTGGCAGTGCTAGGCAGGGGCTCCCAGTTCAGCCCAGCAAAACTTCTATGGTCTTCCCAGCTTTAGCAGGATTTTATTTATTGTCTTTGTATGAGCTTGAGGTCCTGAGATACGTCAGTGATTTGGGTCATAGTTTCTAGTTTTAATTAAAGCAACTAACAAGATAGCTATTAAAGTAACTAACATCCCAGTTTTTCTCACAAATCACATTTATTTTCCTTTTTAGGCTATTGGGTGCTGGCCAATAACAAGCTCACCTGGTTTAAAATGAAACCTGCTCGTTTGGTAACTTCATTATGTTCAGAGGGGCAGCAAGACTGTACAGTGGATAGAGAGTCAAGCCTAGACTTAGGAAGATTGCTCCTCTTTGTGAGTTCAAATCCAGCCTCAGACACTTACTAGCTATGTGATCCTGGGCAAGTCACTTAACCCTGTTTACCTCAGCTTCCTTATCTGTAAAATGAGCTGGAGAAGGAAATGGCAAACCACTCCAGTATATCTGCCAAGAAAACCCCAAATGAGGTCACGAAGAGTCAAACAGGACTGAAAATAACTGAACAACAATAACAACATTACCTTCAGACACACATTCTCTTGGTGCTCAATACCTGATACTATAGTTGTTACTTGTAGGTGGTTTGTGATTGCTGATAGTTTTAATCCAAATGGATTATTTTTTCTAGTGTCAAAGTTACTGCTTTAAAAAAAAAATTGGTGCAGTTCTCTGCTAAATATAGTTGAAATTAAAGCAAAAGAATGAGATTGATCAATTTACTCATTTAATAAAAATTTCCTATAAGAAATAGCCATGCAGGCGGAGCCAAGATGGCGGAGTAGGAACAGCTCCTCCAAGCCTCTCTGCCCCCAGATTCCCCCCAAACTATGTAAAAGGGGACTCTGAACAACTTCTGGAGCCCCAGCACCCACAGAACGACACAGAGAAGCTAACCTCCCGCTGAGGACAGCCCAGCAGCACTGCAGGAAGGACCAGCGCAGCGGTCTGGGACCCGGCAGCACGCAGAGCGCAGAGCACAGAGCCGAGCCCAGGTCCCCGTGAGCCGAGGTTTTAGCCCCAGGGCAGCAAGGCCAGCAGCCAGCTGGAGAAACCCCAGAACACCAGCAGCTGTGGCAACTCCAGAATTATCAACATAGACATGCCTAGGACAAAGTGAGAGGTTAGTGTCCTATGGACTTTGGGACCAGTATTTGGGGAATGCGTCGGCTCCCTCCCCTGGGGGCTAGAAGCAGCTGAGGAGACACGCCATTTTGTAGTTTTCAGAGGCAGCTCCGGCTCCCAGCCTACAAATCGTGGGGAGATCCAGCGATCAGTCTTGGGGGATAATCGCTCTTGCTTTAACCTCCCTGGATCTGGATTGTGATCTAGGGTGGAAGTCGTGGGTGGGTTTACAGCTTGCCAGAAACGGAAGTTGCCCCCACACGTTCAGGACGAAAATTCCTCTATCTGGCCTTAAAGCCATAGTGTGGCAACAAGCCCAAAAGTTAAGCAATTAAGTGGCAACATGCCAAGGCAAAGGAAACAGAAAAATGCAACCCTAGACTCCTATTTTGGGGGCATAGAGTGGGAAAAGGACTGTGAGGTCAGAAGTCCTGCTCCAAAAGCCCCAGGGGAAAACATGAATGTGTTGAAGGCCATAGAGGACCTTAAGAAGGACTTTAAAAATCAAATAAGAGAAGTGGAGGAAAAATTGGAAAGAGAAATGAGAAGGATGCAGGAAAAGTATGAAATGAGGGTCAACAGCCTGACTGAAGAAAACAACACCTTAAAAAATAGACTAACTCAAATGGCAAAGGAGGCCCAAAAGGGCAATGAGGAGAAGAATGCCTTAAAAAGTCGAATTTGCCAGATGGAAAAAGAATCTCAAAAGTTCACTGAGGAGATTCATGCCTTCAGAGTTAGATTGGAGCAAATGGAAGCTAGCGACTTTATGAGAAATCAAGATGCTGTTAAGCAGATCCAAACAAATGAAAGATTAGAAGGCAGTGTGAAATATCTCATGGGAAAAACCACTGACCTGGAAAATAGATCCAGGAGAGACAATTTAAACATTATTGGACTACCTGAAAGCCATGATCAAGGAAAGAACCTAGAAATCACCCTTCAAAAAATTCTCAAGGAAAACTGCCCTGATGTTTTAGATCCAGAGGGCAAAATAGAGGTTGAAAGAATCCACCGATCACCTCCTGAAAAAGATCCCAAAAAGAAAACTCCCAGGAATATTATAGCCAGGTTCCAGAATCCCCAGATCAAGGAGAAAATACTACAAGCAGCCAGGAAGAAACAATTTCAATATTGTGAAACACAATCAGAATAGCCCAGGACCTGGCAGCTTCTACACTGAGGGATCAAAGGGCATGGAATATGATATTGCAGAGGGCAAAAGAACTGGGAATGAACCCAAGGGTCACCTACCCAGCAAAACTGAGTATTTTGTTTCAGGGGAAAATATTTTCAGTGGAATAGAGGACTTTCAAGCATTCTTGAGGAAAAAGCCAGAATTGAATAGAAAATTTGACATCCAGACACAGGAAGGAAGAGATGCCTGAGAAGGTAATCGGGGAAGAGAGATCAAGGGGAACTTATCAAAGTTGAACTATTTACATTCCTATATGGAAAAGCAATAACTGTGACTCATGATATCTTTCTCACTATGAAAATAATGGAAGAAGGGTGTGTGACCATATGAATACATATGTGAATGTGTGTGTATATGGTTATAGTTACATATGGATAGAGGGCATAGGTTGAATTTGTTGGGAAGGGAGAATACTCAAGGGATGAAATTATGAGGTGAGAGAGGAAAGTGGCAAGAGGAGATGGGGAGAGACAGGGTAGGGTAAACTATCCCATGTAGAAGAAGCAAGGGGAAGTGGTTGCAAAGGAGGGGGAGAATAAGGAAGGCTAAAAAGGCAAAACCATATTCATATTGAATTTGGTTCAGGGAGAAAATGACATACATACTAAATGGGATATCTCAACCTGCAGCAGGACAGGGGGAAGGGGGATGAGAGGAGGAATGATGGATGGGAGGGCATCCTTGGGGTGAGGGGAGGTTGGAAGTACCCACTATAGAAGAGGGACAGGATCATGTAGGGAATGGACCAGGTGGGGGGTGGGATGAGTGGGAGGGAATTATAAGCAGCCTTGTACAATGTATCTACTATGATAATGTTTTGCGTAGCTAGACATGTACAACATATACTGAATTACTTATCTCCCCAGAGGGAATGGGTGACAAGGGAGGAAGGAAATGCATCTGAAATTCGAGGTCTTAACATTAAATGTTTCAAATATATATAAATACTATTATTAATACTCTTTTGCTTGTAATAGGGAGATAAGATGTGCAGGCATTGGGACACAAAGATTCACCTTCCTCTAATGGAAAAGTCGATGGGAGTATGGGAGAAGGTATGGGAGATAGCAGATTGGAGGAAGTGATACCTTGTGGGACTACTATTCTGGGAGGTTGGGTAGGGGAATAATGGGGGGAAAATGATTGTAACTCAAAATCTGGTGGAAATGAATGACGTAAAACAGAAGTTAATAAAGCATTTGTTTAAATAAATTTTAAAAAATTAAAAAAAAAAGAAATAGCCATGAGGGGTAGTGGGTTTAGTGGATCCATTTTTAGTGGTCCAGCCTTAGCATTAGGAAGACGTGGGTCCAAGACTGGCTTCTTACACATACTTGTTGAGTGACTATGAAATGAATGAACAACAGCAAATTCATTGGCAGGGTATTTCTGCTTCACCTCTTTATTGGGGGATGGAGGGCTACCAGACTTTACCATCTCCTTTGTAACTGCCCCTTCATGTCTTCCAACCCTTCCTACCTGCCCTGTCTCTATGTCCTGTAGTTCTTGCCATTTTCACCTGACTTACTTCTGTTACCTAAAAAACCCTGGGCCTTGCTATCTGTTCTACTACTGAACACTGAGGACTTTGGGGCCTTTACATGTACCCTGCAGATGAAAAGAAAAAACAGAAAAGTTCCATGACTGGTGAATGGCTGCAAATGAACATCTCTCATGGAACTGACTGAAGGAGGTCTAGTGGATACAATTCCATCTAGGCCAGCTCTAGTGGAAAGACTGCAGAAAGAAAGACTTAATTCAGGAAGTGTGAAAAACAGGAGGTGTATTGAGCCGTTACCAGAATGCTGGGCTTTCAGTGTAAAGCAAAAAAGATGCAAGGCAGGAGGCATTTTCAGGGATGGAAAGAATGATGCTATGATGGTGAAATTCAAGGGAAAAGTAGAACACTAATCAAATTTAGGCTAGTTAAAAAAATAATTGAGGAACAATTTGTCACATTCAACAAACAAGAAGATGAATTTCCACGAGTCCTGCTAAGCCTGGATGTGTTCCTCTCTCCTTGTTCCCCTGAATAAACTTCAGTTTAATTGCTAAGTTTGATAGTTTCTTCTCTATTCTCATTTTCTTTGATCTTTCTACATCATTTGATACAGTTGACTACTGTTGGATTCTGTGACCTTGTTCTCTCCTCCTTCTCCTTCTCTGAAGATTCCAGTCTCTTTTACTGAATTATTATCCATCATCTGCCCCTTAAGGTTGTGTGTGCTCCAAGGTTGTGTCCAGGACCCTCTTTTCTTTCTCAATAGTTTTTCTCTTGGTGATCCCATCCACTCCCATTGGAAAAATACTCCAAAATCTATATACTCGGTGCTAATCTGTCAACTGAATTCCAATCCGTACCACCTACTGTCTGCTGACATTTCCACCTGGATATTCTGTGGACATCTCAAAACAAAATCTATTCTTCCCTCCAAAAAACTTATGTCCCTAAATGTCTTTATTTTCAGTGAGAGTATCATTATCCCTTCATTCACTCAAGTTTGTACCCTAGAACTGTCCCTGACTCTTCCCTCCTACTTCCCTGTCTTTTCTATCCATCCCCTTCTCTTCACAGACTCTGCCACTACCTTAATTCAAGTTCTTTCTTGCCTGTACAATTGTTATAGACTCCTAACTGATCTCCTTACTCCTATTTTTCTCCCTTCTCCAATCCTTACTCCAAACAGCTGTCAAGATAATTATATAAGGTACAAGTCTGATCATGCCACTCCCCTATTAAAAAATCTTCAGTGGGTCCCCATTGCCTTTAGGATAAAATAAAATACAAACTCTTCAACCTGGTGTTTAGGGCTCTCCACAATCTGGTACCTACCTGAGTTTTCAGTCTTATTTTATACTATGTCCTTTTCTCTTTTTTTGGCTTTTTTTTGGAGGGCAATTGAGGTTAAGTGACTTGTCAAGATCACATGGCTGGTTTTTAAGTTGTGTCTGAGGCTAGATTTGAACTCAGGTCCTGCTGCCTCCAGGGCCAGTGCTCTATTCACTGTGCCACCTCGCTGCCCCAACTATGTCCTTTTCTAAACTCCGTGTTTCATCAAAACTATACCAGCAGTTTCCTGAATTTGACATTTTATCTCCTACATCCATGCATTTGCACAAGCTATCTCCCAAACCCGGAATGAAATACCAGTTCTTCTATGCCTTTCATAATCCTTGACTTCCTTTAAGGGTCAGCAAAGGTACTGCCTCTTGCTCATACCTTCCCTCTATCTTGTGCCAATCAGGAACTAGCAGCTCAATCCCACTTATCATCCGACTTGTTGCCCATGTCTTCACGTTGGTTTTTCCATCCTCTCCTGTTTTTATTCCCCTCCTCTGTTCTCCTCTGCTTGTCCCTGACCCCTCCAGTCGCCTTCAGTGGCTCAAACCAGAGCATAGGGGTACTGTTATGGGAATTACCTTTGCCTTATGCAATTTCTTTAAACATCAACTGAACTCTCCCTTTTCTTTTAACTGTAAATCCAATAGTCATTATTAATCATCCCATTGTCTTCAGATGTTTGATTAATCATTGTAGAGTTCTAACCTCTTAAGCCTTAAAAACAGTTAGATGCAAATGAAATTAAAGAACCACAATGCCCTTCAGGCTTAGCTGTTTCTCAACCTTGTAAATACTCCTCTTAACATTGTGTCTTAAGAAACTGTTTCTTCACATTTGTATTTTATAAGTTTTTTGAAAGTAAATATTCGTCCTCCGCCTGTTTCAGCCACCAAGCTGTTTATACACAAAAGGAACATCACCTCGAATCCTTTACAAGGTAATTTAAACTTTTTTTTTAGGCAAAAGTCTACTTTCCCATTTTTGCAGTCAGGCTGCCTATGTCCCACATGAAAATTGTTTCTTTGCACACTGATTTTAAACAAATTTTTATTAAATAAAAGTTTCTTTTCTGACCCTTCAGCCACCAAAATGTTCACCTCTAAAAGGGATTTTTACCTTGCATTCTTCTTAACTTCTTTATTATAAAGTAATTTTCTGACTCTTCAAGTAGCCACATTAAGTCATCTCTTAAGAGGACTTATCATTTTTATTATATTTATTTGTGTATATGTTCTGTCTTCCCCATGAAATGTCAGGTCCAGAGGATTCACATATTCAGTTTTAAATAGGAGTTTTTACCCCTGAAATGCCCCTTGTAGTTGATTGTGTATAGGGAGCTGCCCTCAGCCTATAGTTGTTACCTAAGCTATCTTCCCTAAAGTCAAATGAGTTTTTTTTTTTTTTTAAAGCAATTGGGGTTAAGTAACTTGCTCAAGGTTACACGGCTAGTCATTTGATTTATGCGTGGGTGCTCATTTTCTGAGGCCGGATCTGATCTCGGGTCATCCAAACTCCGAGGCCGGCGCTCTTACTCACTGCGCCACCTAGCCGCCCCTTTAGGGCAATTGGGGTTAAGTAACTTGCCCAAGGTTACACGGCTAGGTTTTTGTTTGTATGGATTAAGTGTCGGAGGCCGGCTCTGAACTCAGGTCCTTCTGATTCCAGGGCCGGCGCTCTATTCACTGCGCCACCTAGCCGCCCCAGTCAAATGAGTTTTGAGGAAGTTCCTGAAGAACTCAGGTCTACCAGTGGTGACCTCTGCCCTCTTTCCCCCCTCATTGAAGAACACTTTGGGACAGACATAGAATCCTAGTCATATTCCCTGTGTATCCCTGCACTAACCTGCTTCCATGTCCTCTCTCATCATCTTATCCGGGCTCTGCTCCCACTGTGCTCCCCCTCCCACCTTCATCTTTAGAGGACTTCAGATGCTTTCAAAAGACCCTTTAGTTTCCTGTTCTGGAACAAAGCCCCATTCACCTCCAACCTAGTTTTGATTCTGTATACATGACATCATTAGAAAGAAATTTGAGGGTTCTCTATAAGCAAGTATCTTACAGTGTGGTAGAAACTACATACATGAGTGCTGAAAGAATTCAGATAAAATAGAAGATAACTGTGGGTGAGGTTAGTCAATAAGTTTCATTAAGTAAACAAGTGTGGAGCTGGGCTTCATAGAAGAACATATATGTAAGGGATACAAAGAAGATAATTTAAATTCATAAAGTCACTAATGTCATCCTGTGATAAATCACTTTGTAAAGAATCACTTTTATAAAGTTTGAGGTTTTTCATATTGACTTTATTGAATATAAGGAAGACTTATATTTATAAATCTTTTAGTAAGTATACTTTCCTTAAAAGAAAGATGCTATACAGCTTGTATACCCTCAGGAAACATCTTCTTATATGTAAATATAAAATGAGGAAGATGGGCAGCCAGGAAGAAGGTGGCAGTGGGAGGAACGGCCACCACTGGTCCCCTCTCCCAACCTTGGGCTTCCTAGAACCCATCTGAGATGACTGAGCATTGGGAAGAACTATCACCACCAGGGGAATTGTCACCTCTTGTAGTCCCACTTATGTCCTGCTGATTGACTGCTCACAAGAACTTGGAACAGTTGGGAGTCAACAATTGCTTTTCTTCCCATGAGGTGGAGGGCCATCTGGCCTTACTCACTAATTGCCCTGCCATTTTATTAAGCAGATACCATGAATGCAACACTATGGTAGGTGCTGGGAATAACAAGACAAAAATGAAAGTCTTTGTCCTCTTGTTCTTGTTGTTCAGTCATGTCTGACTCTTTATGAAACTATTTGAGGTTGTTATTTCCTCCTTCAGCTCATTTTATAGATGAGGAAACTAAGGCAAATAGGGTTAAGTGACTTGCCCAGGGTCATGCAGACAATAAGTATCTCAGACTGAATTTGAACTCAGGTCTTCCTGACTCTGGGCCCAGCCCTCTGTCTGGTATACCATTTAGCTGCCCTTGTCCTCTAAGAACTTGTATTCTTTGGAGAAGAGCAATATGTACTCAGATAAATAAATACTAAAAGTATACAGAGCTGATAAAAAATCATTTCAGGGGTGGAGATGGGGTTTGGGAGAGACTCTACCTAATGAGGGAATCAGGATAAGGCTAATATAGATGGCAGCATTTGAGATGAACTTTAAAAAGAAGATGAGGATCCTAAGACTTGTGGAGGGAGAGCGTTTCAGGCATGGGAGATGGTCTGTGCAAATGGGTGGTAATGGGAGATGGAACATCACATATACTAATTTACATCCAGCCAATCTGGAATGTAGTGGATGGAGCAAGACCATGAAAGGCTTTAAATGTCAAATGAAGAAATTTTTACTTTTTCCTAGAGGCAATGGGGAGCCATTGGAGTTTCTTGAGCAAGAGTGCCATTGTCAGACCTGTACATTAAGGAATATCAATTTGGCAGCTGAACTAACAGCATGGACGGCTTGGCCACCTGGCTTCAACTCTCTGAAGCCCAGCTTCCTCATTTATGATTGAAAACAGAAATTATTTCACTTAAGAAGTCATGGAAGAATCAGGAAAGATTATCCAATTTCTTTTCACCCCTCCCGCTTGTGTTCTTGAAATCCTGTATGTCCTAGATGACTGAATATTGAGTTCTCTTCTGTACCTCATCCCAGTGACTGATATAATATACAGAACAAACACCCACATTGTATTTCAGTGGGTCTAAGAACCAACAAGAAACCCAATCATTGTTTATTTCCAATATAGATCTCTGGGGCTAGGGCTGGCTTAATTGGCATTTACTCCAAAGCAAGTTCAAGGTTAAGGTCAGGAACACTTAACAGGGATCCCAGGTTGCAGGCATAAAACTAAGAACACGTTTTAAGTCACTGGAATAACAGTTAATCTTGTCTGAGAAAAAGTAACAAAAGGAAAACCATGTTCCTCAGATCATTAGAAGAGAGAGATAAGGCAGATCAAGTGAGCTTGAACAAATGTGGGAACGTGGATGGAGAGACCTGTCACTGGGCTGATGTCTGTGGACCCTGCTAAACATTTTGGGAATTGGCTGATAGGATTTTGGTTGTATTTCCTCTCTGAAAACTATATTTCTGGGAACCTTCAGATTAAGTTCAAGCCTGAGGGGGGAGATAAGGCAGTGAAAAGGGAGAATGAATTCATGCTTGTCAGAGCAGCTAAAGAGAATAAACAGAGCTTTTAAAAATATATATCAGGAGAAGGAAATACTAGAAAAGAGGTAATGTACTAAGTAAAGGAGGAGAGTGAAATATGAGGATTGTCAAAATGACTGAGATGCCAATGAACTTCTTTGAAGTTTCCCTTTAGTGAGAAAAATAAGAAATAGCTGCCTGCTACAAGAAAAGCAGACTTCACCAGATTCCAAGATGGAAAGGGTTTTAAAAATTATGTAATCTAACCCCTTCATTCTACAGATGAGGAAACTGAGGCTCAGGTTCTAACGGAGTAATTTAGGAATCAGTGTCCATTGCCAGGCCAAAACAGTAGGTTTGAAGAAGTAATACAAGCATATAGAAAAATAACAATGGCTAAAATTTATAGAGCACTTCCTCTATGGTTCTGTAGCAGCTAGGTGGCCCAGTGGAGGCAGAAGGACCTGAATTCAAATCTGGCCTCAGACACTTCCTAGTTGTGTGATCCTGGGCAAGTCACTTATCCCTGTTTGCCTCGATTCTTCATCTGTAAAATAAGCTGGAAAAGGAAATGTCAGACCTCTCTAGTATCTTTGCCAAGAAAACCTCCCCCAAATGGGGTTGTGGAGAGTTGGACACCACTGAAGTGGCTCAACAACTCTATGCCAGGTACTATGCTAAATGCTTTATAATTATAATTATTACTATTATTATTTGCTTTTTGTAGAGCAGTTGGGATTAAGTGACTTACCCAACATCACACTGCTATTAAATGTTAAGTGTCTTTGGCCGGATTTGAACTCAGGTCTTCCTGACTCCAGGGCCAGTGCTCTATTCATGGTGCCGCCTAGCCACCCCAAATGCTTTATAATTATTATCTCATTTGAGCTTTATAACAACCCTGAGAGATAGGTGCCATTTTACATATGAGGAAACTGAGGCAAAGAGAAGTTAAGTGGTTTGGCCAGGGTCACACAGCTAGTAAATATCTAAGATTGAATTTGAAATCAGGTCTTCCTGACTCCAGGCTCAATGGTCTATCCGCTGTGCCATCTAACTGCCCCTAAATAATATAAACAGTATTTTAAGAAGCTTACAGCCTGGAAACCGATCCTTAGTAGAGTGCCCAGGGGACCAATCTTTGGCGTGATTCTGTTCAAAATTTTGATCAATCACAATAATGACATAGATATATCAAGCTTACCAAATGTATGGATGATGAAAAGCTGGGAGAGATAGAAAAAAAGGATGACTGATAATGTAAGGATTGAAAAAAAGATACTGACAGGCTCAAATGATGGGCCCCAAACTTTAAGATGAAATTTAACAGGAAAAAATGGAAAGTCTTGCATATGAGTTTAAAAAAATTATCTGCAAAAGTACAAGATAGGGAAGATCTAGCTATATAATTGTTCACATGAAGAATATCTGAAGGATTTGGCAGAGTGCAAGCTCAGTTTAAGTCAACAGTGTGATATAATAGCCTAAAAAAAGCTCCTGTCATCTTAGGTTACATTAATAGAAGGAAAGTATCCAGAGTGAGGTAGGTGAGAGTCTTCTTGTCCTTTGCCCCGGTCAGAGCACAGCTGGAGTATTGTGTTCTATTCTGGGTGCCACGTTTTTAGGGAGGTCACTGATGAGTGGGAAAGAATCCAGGAGGGAGTCACTAGGATAATGAGAGGCCTGGAAACTGCCATGTGAGGGCTGCCTGAAGATAATGGGGTGGTTAGCCTGGAGTAGAGATGATGAAGCCACTTTCAACTGTGATCCTATGATACTGTGATTTGGAAAAATTTAGCATTTGTAAATCAATAACTCTACTGCCATATATTCCTAGGGAATCTGAGTTAGGCAATCAGTTTACCAAAGGATAAAAATGTCAGAGACCTGGGGGAGGAAGAAATCATAAACAAATATGTTCAGCAATTGATTTGAATGAGCTGCTTCTATAGGACTTCCTCTCCTAAAAATGAATACTACTTCTTCTGGGGTTTAAAAAACTCTAAGATTGGGGTGGCTGGGTTGCTCAGTGAATATAGCACCAGTCCAGGAGGACCTGAGTTCAAATCTGGACTCAGACACTTAACACAAAAAAAACTAGCTGTGTGACCTTGGCAAGTTGCTTAACCCCAATTGCCCTCCAAAAAACAAACAAACAAACAGAAAAGCAAAAAAAACCCCACCAAAACTTTAAGATAGGGGTGGCTAGGTGACTCAGTGAATATAGCACCGGCCCTAGAGTCAGGAGGACCTAAGTTCAAATTTGAACTCAGACACTTAACACAAAAACTAGCTGTGTGACCTTGGGCAAGTCACTTAACCCCAATTGCCCTGCCTTCCCCTCTCCAAAAAGAAAAGGCCCCCCCCAAAATGCTTATTTCCTTTCTTCCTAAACATCTGCTATATGTATGGCATATAGACACAAACACACACACACACACACACACACACACACACACACACACACACACACACATATATATGATGCTGTGCTAGGCCCTTGATACAAAGATAAGATAGGATACAGTCACTATTCTCAAGGAGCTTATATTCAACAAGAAAGGATATGGTGTGTATATGAATAAGTATAATACAAAGTAGGGCATTCTGGAGCCAAGGAAAAGACTCAGACAAAGCTCAATGAAAATTAGAAGAAAGAGAGTACTTTTAGTTGAGAAGAAAATTAGAGTGGAAGTTGCAGCCTCTGCCAACCTCCTTTTAGTTCTCTTTTGTTTGCCATGTTCTTCTGTTTGATGGAAAGCTCTTTGAGGGCAGGAACTGTCTTTTTGCTTGTATTGTAATCCCCAGTGCTTAGCACAATGCCTGGACCATAGTAAACACTAAATAAATGTTGCATGTTGCCTTATCTTAAAGGTGGAAATGAAAACATTATGATTCCTCGACATAGGGGATAGACTGATGAAATGCACAGAGGTGAGAGAAGGTATGTTACAATCTTGGAACACTGGATAGTCCTATTTCTCTTTATCATAAAATGAATGAAGGGGACAATGTGAAATAAGGATGAAAAGTTAGATTGGAACAAGCTTACAGAGAGCCTTGAATATCAGGCTAAGTGTTTTGTGTATCAGCTTAAAAGACAATAGGGAACCACCCTATGAAAAATATTTGTGCAGTTATGTGAAGAATGGATCAGAAGAAGAATCAACCATCCTTAGGGAGATCATCTGGGAAACTATTCCAATATCTAGGTCCAGGATGATAAGGGTCCACTGCACTACCTACCAGCCCTACCAAAGCTTATAAGTACCTTCTGTTCCCACCTGAATTTAAAATGTCTGACTAAAGATGAAATTCTTTCTATAGTGTGTCTTTTTTATTTTTGGTAGAACGGACATAGTGCCTTATTAGTGCCACTCTGTTAGGGAAAGGTTCTTGAGAGATAGGAATTAATTCGCTCCTTTTGATATGTAATAAAGATTTAGATTGTTGAAGGAGCCTATAAATGAAATTTTATGGATAAATTCAGTTCCAGTTAATTAGAGTATTGTCATTTTGTGAAATGGCCAGAGATACCAATGATTTTAAGCAGCAAGGCATTGTATGTAGGTACCTAATGAAAAAACATGACTAAACCTAAATCTGGTCCTTATTATTATCTTAATGATCTAGGAGTAACAAGCAATATTATTTAAAGTCTTTCCAATTTAATTTGGCAAACTTGCCTCCTTTGTAGGAGGTATTGTAAATACCAGGGAGGATCCGGAATTATAACAGTCAACAAACAGTACTTATTGAGTATTGTCATGAGTTATGTAAGAAAGAGAGTATGTGACATTTTTTGCTTGTGAAGGGTTTGATAGCTGATGGCTGGGAGAATAAACCTAATGTTTGACAATAGTTATATTCAAAGAGATATATAACAACAATTCACATTTCTGTAGCACCTTGAAGTTTTAAAAGCTTTTTTCCCTCACAAACCTGTGAGCTAGGTAGTGAAAGAATTATGATCTCCACTTTACACCTAAGGAAACTGAGACACAGTGAGTTTAAGTGATTTAGGCATTCCATGTAAGAATGGAGTAATGGCATTTTCAAAAGCTTAGAGGTAGGAGCAGACAAGACTTGCAAGAAAGATGAGGCGGTTGTTTGGTGGTTTGGCTGAAACAAGGATTCCAATGTGAGGAGTAGTGGGTAAAGTGGTTAGTGGATACCAATTTAAAGATCTTGGTGACAAATTTAAATTTAATGAGAATTAACTAGAAACTAAGATAAGTTTTATATTGTCCTTTTTTGTGGTAATATTTACCTGTGAATATGTCTAATCTCTTCCAGTAGACCATAAGGTCTTGGAGATCAGATTTACGTTTATTATTTCCCCATTGTATGTTTGTTTTTTAACATAGTGCTTTGCAAATAGTAGGTACTTAATAAGTATTTATTGAATAAATTAATGATCTGCTAAATGTTATAGATACATATGTTAACATTTCTACCAACCTGGTTATTTTTTTCAACAAATGCTTTTGTAAGCGCATACCATTTTCAAGATAGTAGGACAGCAAAGTGGTTCAGTGAATACAGCATTGGACTTGGAGTCAGAAAGACCTGAGTTCAAATCCAGCCTCAGATTACACTACATCCAGTCACACTAGCTGTGTGACTTTGGGCAAGTCACTTAACTTGGTTTGCCTCAGTTCCTCATCTGTAAAATGAATTGGAGAAGGAAATGGCAAACCTTAGATATCATCAGATTAAATTCAAGAAGCTGTATTCTCTCTCTTTAAAAAAAGCAAGTATGTGTTGTATGTATATAACACACACACGTATATATGTGTCATATACATACACTATATATATATAAATACATACACTACATATTATGTCATATTTACAGCCTTTCTCTGGAGTGTGTGTATGTATATATATATATATATGCATATATATATGTATATACATATATATTTCCAGTTTCTCTCTTTAAAAAGTACACACACACACACACACACACACACACATTTGTTTTTATCACCTATATTTACCCCTGTATCTTTTCTCTTCCATACCTCCTAGAGAGTCATCTTTTATAACAAAGAATTTTTTAACCTGGAAAGACTTACATGAGCTAATGGAAGTGAAATGTACTGTTTACCAAGTAACAGCAATATTGTGTGATGATTGGCTGTGAATTACTTAGCTTTTTTCCACAATACAATGGTCGAAGATGACTCTGAAGGATTTAGGATGAAAAATGCTGTCCATGCCCAGAGAAAGAACTGATGGCATCTGAATACAAATTGAAATATACACGTTTTGCTTTATTTTACTTGAGTTTTTTTCTTTCTATGTTTTCTTTCACAACATGGAAATGTTTTACATGACTACACATGTATAACATATATCAAATTGTTTGCCTTCTCAATGGGGGGAGGGGTGCAGTAGAGAGGGAGAAAGGGAGAGAATGTGGAACTCAATTTAAAAAATGAATGTTAAAAATTATTTTTTGCATGTAACTGGGGAAAACACTGCTAAGCAAATAAATAAATAAATAAATAAATAAATAAATATTTTGCTTTTTGGAGGGCAGTTGGGATTAAATGATTTACCCAAGGTCACGTGGCTAGTTTTTGTGTTAGGTATCTGAGGCTGCATTTGAACTCAGGTCCTCCTGACTCCAGGCCAGTGCTCTATTCACTGCGCCACCTAGCCACCCCAAAGTAAATAATTTTTTTTAAAAATCTTTTTTTAAAAGAGGAAGAAGAGGAAAAAAATCAACAAACCTGATAAACATATGGAAAGAGTCCATTGTTTTATGCAGTGTTTCACACTTGTGGACACTGTCCTCTGCCAAGGAGCAGGGGCGGTATTTTCTCATAACTCGTTTTTGGGACCAAGCTTATTCTTTGTAATTTGCAATATTCATTTTTTTATCATATCATCATTATTCTTTCTGCTTACACTATTATCATGATTGTGTATGTGGTTTTCTTGGCTGTTTACCTCATTTTGCATCCATTCATATAAGTCTTTCTGTGATTCTCTGTAGTCATCATGTTCATTGTTTCTTACAGCACAGTTGTCTCTCTAGTCTCTTAATCTTAATTCTTGTCTTTTTCTAGCTTCCTTTCCCTTACTCCAGAGTTTTGACCCTACTATATGTAACTACTTTATCAATGTACTTTCCCTGGCTCTTAAAAGCTCTTGCCCTCTTAAACCTTATGCTTCAGCCAAATTAGCTGCCCTTGTTATATCCTGTGTTTGTGTATTTACACGGTCTATCTGCCATACCAGGAATGACCTCCCTTCACATTACTACTATTGAAGTCTTAATCATCATTTAACGTCCAGTTCATGAAGTCTTCCATAATTCCCCTCACAGGCAAGCACCTCTTAGAGGGGTCTCACTTTTCTCAACTTTTTCATAGCTCTGTGTTTGGACCTTTTCTTAGCACTTATTACTTTCTTTCTACCTTGGATTATACTTATTTGTGTATAGGTCATTCATCCAGTGGACTATAAGCTCCCTAAGAGGTAGTGATTGAGTCATTCTTCCTTCTTAGCTATAATACCTTAGCACAGTGCCTACAGGCTGTGAGGTACAGAGGAAAGAGGGAGGGTAGGATTTTATAGTCAGAAGACCAGGTTTCTTTTCTTTTTCTTTTCTTTCTTTTTTTTTTCTTTTTGGAGGGGGGAAAACAAGGCAATTGGGGTTAAGTGTCTTGCCCAAGGTCACATGGCTAGTTTTGTGTTAAGTGTCTGAGGCCACATTTGACTCCAGGGCCAGTGCTCTATTCACTGTGCTATTTAGCTGCCCCAGAAGACCAGGTTTCAATCCCAGGCCTGCCACATGATACATGTGTGACTTTGGACACACATAACTTTTCTGTACCTCATATTCTTCATCTATTAAAATAATGGGTTGGCTCAGATGACATCTCAGGTCCCTTCCAACTTGAAATCTATGCTTCTATGAACAGTGTCTTGAATGCGTTGTTCTTCAGTCATTTTTTAGTCATGCCCAACTCTTCATGACCCAATTTGGAGTTTTCTTGGCAAAGATACTGGAGTGGTTTGCCATTTCCTTCTCCAGCTCATTTGACAGATGAGGAAACTGAAGCAAACAGGGTTAGGTGACTTACCCAGGGTCATATAGCTAATAAGTATCAGAGGTCAGATTTGAATTCAGGAAGATGAGTCTTCCTGAGTCCAGGCCTGGCACTAACCACTGTACCTCCTAGCTGCCCCACCTTGTAATTATAATTATCCAGAAGTGGAATGGGCTGACTCAGGAGGTAGTAAATTTTGTACTAATTGGAGATCTTCAAGCAGAAGTATTGAAGAAGGGATTCTTTCTCAGGAATGATTTGAATTGGAAGTCCATGGAAGTACCTTTCAACTCTAAATACTGTGATTTATTATTGTGATAGCATCTTAAAACCTCAGTTCTGCAAACACCCTCTAATACCTACCTCACAAAATTGGGGATACAAGAAAATTTGACTGTATTTTTAAAAATAGAGACTGTGGGGTGACTAAGGGTCCAGAGGACCCCATGAAGGTGAAAAATAGGTTCAAGAAAAGTGTATAGGTAAATGAAGAAGGAAAGGAGGTCATGACCAGTCAGAGGGATTTCAGAGTTCATGTCCAGAGGAAACTTTGGATCAGCTCTCCTAAAAGAAACCTCTAAAGGAGTCTAAACTATAAACTAGTTATGTGTTTATAGTACATGGGCACAAGGTAAAATACACTATGGTGGCTTTGAGCACAAAGTGGAATAAATAAGATCCTTTCAGCTTTTGGAAGAAAGATGCTATTTAAATACAAGTTTAAACAGCGTCTATTTTTATTTTTGTTGTTAAGGCAAGGGAAAAGGTACCGCTTTATATAAAACTTTCTAGTGACTGTACCAAGAACCTGTCATTTGGTCTGGCCCACATCATTATTTGGATGAGTAGACGAGTGGGGGCATGAAAAACACCCAAGAATGAATAACTCACTGGCTACTGAATTTATTTCAACTTAATTAAATTCAACAAACATTTATTAGGCATCTACTATGTATCTGGTATGTTGATCTAATCTGTGAAATGAAGTAAGAAAATGAAACTGTTCTTGCCTTCAGGAAATGTATAGCCTTCTCTGAAATATGAGGAAATGAGAGAAATTGAATGTAAACTTTTGTTTTTTGGTCTTTTTTTTTTTTGCTTTTTGGAGGGCATTTGGGGGTAAAGTGACTTGCCCAAGGTCACACAGCTAGTTTTTGTGTTAAGTGTCTGAGGTCAGATTTGAACTCAGGTCCTTCTGACTCCAGGGCCGGTGCTCTACTCACTGCGCCACCTAGCCACCCTACTGTTTTGTTTTAGCCCTTCAGATCTCCAGGTCCTAGCTTGTAATAGATCTCTGGGCCTGGAAATATAGTAAACACTTAATAATGCTTGTTGAAAAAAAATTCTTGTTGAATGAATGATGGATGGATGGATGGATGGATGGATGGATGGATGGATGGATGGAGGAATAAATAATGTAGGTACAACTGAGATAAGTCATGACATAGGACCATTACAAAATCTAGTAGTTTTATAACTAGCAGGTATATAATAAATACTGCATAATTGACAGACATATTCCAGGATAAAAACAAGCTATCAGAGGTTGACGTCCCAAAGGAAATGTCCCCCAAACTAAAAAGGCTGCTCAGTGATATTCATAATAATATGTCACTACTCTAACCATCTGCCCCAATCTTTTACAGTAGTTTTGGCAACTCAGAAGGCCTGCTCAAAAGAGGCAAACTGGCCAATACTTTAGTGGTTCCCTATTTTAAAACCCTTCTCAACTTGGCCTCTTCCTACCTTTTTAGTCTTCTTGGCTTTACATCACCCCACCCCATAGTCTATGATCTAGCAACATTAGCTTGCTTGCCATTCTTTGTCCAAGGAAGCCCACTTCCAGTCTCAGTAAGATTAACTACACTTTACTTTGTAAATAATTTAGATATTCGTAGTTGTTTGTGTGTTCTCTGTTTTATTATTTGTCCTTAGTTTTCAAAGAGGGCCATGGGGACAGTGAGGTGGCACAGGGAGCAACTAGGTGAAACAGTGAATAGAGCACTAATCCTGGAGTCAGAAGGATCTGAGATCAAATCCAGCCTCAGACACTTAACATTTACTAGCTGTATGACCTTGGGCAAGCCACTTAACCCCAATTGCTTTGCCTTACCTTCCTCCCTCAAAAAAAAAAAAAAGAGGATCATGACATCAGGGAGGTGGTGTGTAAGCTTCTTGAGGGGAGGGGTCTTATTTATCTTTCTTTGTATCCCCAGGATTTAGTGGCTGGAACATAGCAAGCACTTAATAAATGCTTTTTGGCTTGTCTTGACTAAAAACAACAGGCCTTAATTTGACATGTTTTAACTCACACAAGGAAGGGCTGAGGCATGAGGGCTCTCTGTGGGAGCACTGAGTGGGAAGGTAGGGGCAGCAAGGGATGGTAGAAGGAGAAAGGGGTTCAAAGGTCATCCTGTGAAAAAGCTACCCTTCAGCTTTGCTCTACCCTGCTTCCACTTTCAAGCCATACCTCCTAGTTTGTGTGGGATAGGGGTAGGGTCTTGTCTTCTCTACCAGAGTGCAGAATGTCTACCTTGCCCCCCAAAACTGACATTGGAAGTTGACACCTCCAAAACTGGGGAAGTGGATGAGTACACAAATACTAAAAGAGCTTGAAAACTAGGGCAGCCTAACCACTGGCGCACAGCAAAGTCATCCAGGACTCCAAGTTTTACTGGGAGAGGTAAGGCCCTGCCCAAGTGCATCTAATTGGATTCCTACCTTTGGTGTTGCAAGAAGGAAGGCACAATACATAAGGTTGTATAGGTTGTAGAAGGCTCTTTAGCATGGAAAATTCCAGATATGGAAGGCTCCAGAAAAGAGAGGCCAGGAACAGGTGCCAGGAAAGTGAATAAGGGTACCTGGGCCAGCACCAGCCTGGGGCAAGAAGAGATGGATCCAGAAAACTAGAGAGATTTTCTGATTGCTTTGTAATCTATACTAGGAACACAAAGTGGATAACAAAAGGCATACTGCTCAGATTGTCACATATCTACCACCAGCCAAGCAGCTTGAAGAATTAGTTCATTAATATATGTATCCTGTAATACATATATTAATATAACATATATGTAATATATGAGGGGCCCCAACTCAACCTCTGTGAGACTCAAGTTTCTTCATCTATAAAAAGGAAATGTTTGGACCAGCTGACCTCTTCTAGCCATAAGTCTATGATCCTATGGGTAGAAGGCAAAACTTGAAAACTTATATACTTTCAATGACCCCAACTACTTAATACTAAAAAAAAAAAAAGTAGCTCTCTTTAAATCCAAAACTCTCCTGGTGATGTATAACCATGAGTCTTGGAACATTGCCGAATCCAAATACTTTTAATGACCAATTCAGTTCAATTCAAAAAAATGTTTCTTAAGCATCTACTATTAAGGCCCTATGGTAAGTTTACAAATATGAAAAATAACTCAGTGCTATGTTGAAACAGGGACACTAAGATATGTGTCCCTGTATGTGTATGTGTATGTATATGTATGTGTGTGTGTGTGTCTGTGTGTGTGTGTGTGTGTGTGTGTGTGTGTGTGTGTGTGTGTGTAAATACCATTTAGAACATGACTATGTAGGAGATGTCAGAGAGGCAGCATGATATAGTGGTAAGAGCATTGGACTTGAGTTCAGGGGAGACAGTTTGAATTCCATCAGCAGTGTGTACTAACTGTAGGTAAATCACTCAACTTCTCTGAACTTCAGTTTCCTCATCTGCCTTAAAAATAGATGGGCCTAAGGGTGGCTAGGTGACCGAAGTGAATGGAGCACCAGCCCTGGAGTCAGGAGGACCTCAGTTCTAATGGGACCTCAGACACTTAATGCTTACTAGCCATGTGACCTTGGGCAAGTCACTTAACTCCAATTGCCCTGCCTTCCCTCCTCCAAAAAGCAAAAAAAAAAAAAAAAAAGATGGGCCTAACCAAGACTGAATACACAAAAATAGAAGAAAAGAAATACAGTGTGTGTATGTGTGTGTGTGTATGTGTGTGTATACATTTTTGTAATATGTGTATATGTAAACACACACACACAGCTGTAACCCGAATGGGATAAATGGAGCTTTTTTTTCCTTGGGCACCACAATTTACAAGACATTGATAGCATTTACATGCCTTCCCCAGCATAGAAATAACTGAGTTTAGAGCCTAATTTATAAGAGTAATTAGGTTAAAGAGGAAGCCCACATGTATCTTACTTCTCCTCACACTCCCCCCACACCCTTTTTACAGCCACTCCACAGGTGAGCTCCTCCCTGGGCCATACTCCAACAACCCTTCCCTATGTGCTAGCCTCCCAAGGAATGGTCTCATAGTATCCCAAGGTCTCCACTCATGGGGCTAGTGCTCTGGAGCCTTTGTCTCCCTCGAACATAGAGGTATCCTAGGGACTCTCCACCACCACCCCCATCACTGAATTTGTCTTAAAAAGTTCACATAAGGGCTTGTTTCCTGGGCATCAAAATTGCTAGTTCCTACTCTGTATACATCCAAGTCACTGATTATGGAGCCCTTTGCTAAAAGCATTGCATCTAGGGAGCAGAGTAAACTGCTGATGTCACTGGGTGGGGATCTGAGAGAGGAGGGGCAAAGTTAGAGAAGAAGAAATTAGTCACATGAGCCCTGAGTCAGAGGTATTCACCACTTTGGGCACTAGATTAAAATGAAATGAATTTGAGCCACCTGCTTGTACTGCATGCCTTATATTTCAATCAAGGTAGTGGCCAAGGTACAAAGGAAGTATGAAGAAAACGAATTGGTTCTGTTCAGCTCTGGTCAGTCCTTATTTGCTATAAGAGGGCACAGGCTCCATAAATAAACTGAAAGATAGTGATCTTAGGGAGGAGTCAGAGCTGAGACTGGATGACAGCCTTCAAGTGCACAAAGGCCTCTTTTTACACAGAAAAACAGGAATGGTTGCTATGCATCACTGCATAGGATGAAATAAGCAGAAACCAACTGAAGTAGCAGCTTGGGGAAGGGTCTTATTTCCAAAAATCAAAACCAGTAACTAAAAATAACATAATTTCTATAAACCTCTTCTCACGGAAGTCAGAAATATGTACCAACAAGATAATTATAGAAAAGTGATTTGAGGAGGTCAGCATGAAACAGCATAATGAATGGTGTTATGCAATTTGATTGGATATTTTTCCCTCATGCTTCTGTTTAAAGCATCAAGTTTGTTTTTTGAAATGCCACATATGGCTGTACACACCCATACACAAATACTGTTGGTCACATTTAAAAACAGTCAAACTACTAAATGTACCCTTTAGTATTTGCATTTTAATGAGTTCTATTACAATCTTCTAAAATAATCAAAATACTTTCAATGAGAAAATATTCAATTTCCAAATGATCCTCTTTCCTTAAGATGCTTCAGTACAGCAATGTATCTATGTTCTCATCTTACTCCATTGGTATAGATAGCCATTCATCCATGCCTAACCAACCTACCTGACTTTTATCTCATCCCACTTGAATCTTCCCCAAGTAGACATCCAGCTGGAGTGTGACCAGTACCATGAATTTATTAAGCTCCAGACTTTCAAGCAAAAATTACTCTTATTTGCAAAAGAAACAATTCCCTAACGAGGACCTAAAATATGTGTGTGTGTGTGTGTGTAATAACATATCCTCAAAAAAGATAAATAAACATATTAAAGAGCTAGTTAATTGGACATAGAACACCTAACACTAGTAAAGTAGAACAAATTGAATTAGTGGTCAACTAAGAAATAAAAATCACGTTTGCTTTGTGTCCCTTTCCTAGTTCTTTTTTTGAAAGGACTTTGGACTAACTTGGACTTTGTTTTATTTCTTTCTTTTAAAAACGTATTTGTCAATACGTATACATACATATTGTTCTAGATTTAAGTGTATGTATGGGTATACATGTGCGTGTACACATACTACATATGCAATCTTGAAACATGCATACAAATGTGCACATATATACAGATACATGCATAGATACATACTGTTCTGACTGTCTTGGTCTCACTCTACATCTCGTTGTGTAAATCTTTGAGTACATTCCTGTATAGTTCGTATTTAGAAGATGACTAGGTGGTACAGTAGGCAATTGGTACAGTGGAAAGAGTGCTGGATCTGGCGTCAGGAAGACATGAGTTCAAATCCAACCTTACACTCTAATTGTATGATCCTGGATTAGTCACCTAACTACTCTCTGCCTCAGTTTCCTCATATGTAAAACAGGAATAATAATCACACCTACCTCAGTGTTGTTGTGAAGATAAAAGTGGATATTTGTAAAGTACTGCCAACTATTGGTATTCTATTTCTGTGGGGCTGTCTTCCCAATATTTGAAATGAAACACAAACTAAGACCCTTTCCTCTTTCTTTGGTCTCTTTTGGGTATTGATCTAGCAAGTGCTGTACCTGGGTCAAAATGATATGCATCACTTAGAAACATTTTTTCTTCCAAATTACTTTTCAGAATAGATCTACCAACAGTCCATCAATGTGCCTATTTTCCCATAGCCCCTCAATCATTTGTCATTTACCTTTTTTATCTTTGTCACTCTGACATCTTTGTGTAAGCACAAATTTTATAGCAACTCTTTTTGTGGTGGTGAAAAATGTATTAAGAGAATGTCTAACAATTGAGGAATGACTGAGTAGGTTGGGGCATGTGAATTTTATGGAGTACTATTGTGCTGTAAGAAATGAGGAAAGATTATTTTTAAAAGACATGGAAAGACTTAGATTCACTGATGCAGAGTGAAATGAGCAGCATCCGAACAATTTGTACTATAACATCAGCATTATGAAAATGAACAATTTTCAATAAAACAAACTTTTATAAGCTAATGAAGAATAAAATGAGCAGAACCAGGGGAATAATTTATACAATAACAACAAACAACTTTGAAAGCAATGAGAACAATGATGGATACAATGACCATTAATGATTCCAGAGCACAGATGATGAAACATTCTATTCTTGACAGAGAGATGATAGATTTAGGGTGCAGATGAGACTTAGGTATTTTTGTTTACAGCCATTGGGGGAATTTGTTTGGCTTCAATATGCATATTTGTTACAAGAAATTTGTTTATTCCCAAAGAGAGTGGGAGGAAGGCAAAATAGATTTCCATTAATGCTTTTAAAATAAGAGGAGAGGAGATGCTACAGATATGAAATGTTGCATGAACTTTCAGAGATTGTTTGTTTTCTTAACTTCTACTTTGCTACAAGATTGATCACAATGTAATCTGTAAATGTGCATAACCTAAAAAAAAACATATAAAACTGAAAGTGACAAAGAAAGGAAAAGGAAAGGGGAAAAAAAGAAACAAGAAAAGGAAAGAGAAGGTAAAAGAAAAGGAAAGGAAAAGTACAAATACTTGCCCAGGGTCTGTAAACAGACAGTGAGGATATAAAGTCTCACTGAGGATCCAGGAGAGAATGATCTGTTGTTTTCTGTTGATGACTTGTGTCATTAATATACCTCTTAGTCGGGAAAGTAGTTTGTTTCTTTCATTAGCAATTTCTAGGGAAGTAGCCCCAGGGTGGATAGACTGCATAGATTAACACATGCAGATTTTCTTTGGTTTTATAATTCAGATTTTCTGAGAGTAGAAATAAAGGCCCTCCAGGAGCAGCTTTTCACAAATACTTAGGCTCTACATGTGAATCATTATTGTTCCTGTTCTGGGTGGCCTCCACCATCCCTTTTGGGGAAGCAGTGATCCATTTCCCTTTTGTTTTCTTCGATTTACGATTGACACCAGACTTAGTGAGAGGTGTCAGGGAGCTCAGTTCCATAGGTCTGATTCAGTGGCAAGTGCTGTACAGCATATTTTGTAAACAACTTGTGAGTTGTTATGACAATATGAAATTAGCTTGGGCTTTACTTTACAACTTGTCATAACCGCCCCCCTTTCCCCCCATTGGCTGACCCTTGGATGATGGTCTGACTGTGGAAAGCTTCAGTTCTGTTACCATACAGACCCCTCTGGAAAGCCAACACTTTCTCTGCCTTTGTTTTCTTCTCTTTCCCCACTTCTGCACTCCCCCATCAACTCCCTTCTTGGCTCAGTTTCTGCAGTAGTCCAGTTATGTGATAAGCACTATTGCAGGAAAGGACCTGGTATTCAATTTGATTTCTCTTCCCAACCATTAACTCTTTTGCATTTGGTCTTGAGTATAGCCAGAACCATATTAAAAAGTAATCGGGAAATATTTTTTAAAATAAATAAAAATACAATAGAATACAGCTAATGTAATACATACTTTTCTGAGGCAATATTCAGCCCAAAGGGATCCTTGTATACAATTTAGTGACTCCATTTGTATTTGAGTACGGCATTGAGGCAAATCTCAATAAAATAAATATAACTTTGGATATTTGAGGAAGACTAGCAAGTCTATGGACTCTCAGGGATAGCACTAGCTCAAATCAAACATGCAAATATACTGGAAATAACTTCTGTAAATTTTAAGTATGAGTTTTAGCAATTACTCTAAGAATAGACATTCCTGCAAAGAGGACTGAATTCTGTTCAATGCATGCTTACTAAGTTTCTACTCTGTGCAGAGTACTGTTCTGGATGCTGGGGACTTATAAAGTTGAGACTAGTCATAATCCCTGTCCTCATGGAGGTTACAGTTTAATAGGGAGATCTAATTCAAAGAAAGATGATTGTAACATGTAATACTATATGATGGGTGAATCACGGAGATGTAAAACCAGGTCCTATGTGAGGTCCACAGACAGTGTTTTCTGCTTTTTTTATATATATACCAAGCAGAGCCTTAAAATTTTAGTTCTACTTTTGCCATTCCTTTTTTTTTTTTTTTGCTCAGTTTTTCAGTCATGTCCAACTCTTCATGACCCCATTTGGGGTTTTCTTGGCAGAGACACTGGAGTGGTTTGCCATTTCCTTCTCTAGCTCATTTTATAGATGAGGAAACTGAGGCAGAGTAAAATGACTTTCCCAGGGTCATATAGCTAGTCTGGGCATAGTCTGAGGCTGGCTTTGAACTCAAGAAGATAAGTCTTTGCCACCATATTTTTTTTCTTCTGCTTTTTGGAGGGGGAAGGCAAGGCAATTGGGGTTAAGGGACTTGCCCAAGGTCACACGGCTAGTAAGTGTTAAGTGTCTGAGGCCAGATTTTAATTCAGGTCCTCCTAATTCCTGGGCCGGTGCTCTATTCACTTCACCACCTAGTTGCCCCTGCTGCCATATTTTATAACATCTTGATCAGTCAATTAATCAGATTCTTGCTTAAACCTCCTAAGTGGTCTCTCTGCCTCAATTCTCTCACCCTTTCCATTCATCCACCATTCCCACAGCTTTCAGCTTTTTTTCAGCTTTCAGCTTTTTTTTTTTTTTATGTTCCTAAAACATAAGTTGGACCTGAAGTTACTCCCTGTTGCCTTTAGGATCAAATATACCATTCTCTGTTTGACATTTAAAATCCTCTACAATTTGGCTCCTGCTAACCTTTCTTTGCTTCTTACATATTATATCAAGTCTGCTATACAGACTTGATGATCCAGCTAATCTGGCTTTCTTGCTGTTCTTAACACAGGATACTACATCTCTTGCTACTGTAATAGTCCAAGCAAGGAGTAGTGAAGGCCTTGGTATGGGCTGTGTGATTGCAAAGAAGGGGATAAATTTGAGAAAAACTGAGACTTCAGAGCATCTTATTTTGTTCATGAAATAATATTTGCAAAGCTTTTAGTGTGGTGCTCAGCACATAGTAGACACTCCTTTCCCTTATTAACAACAGAAAACCACAGTTCCACCTAGTCATGTGACCCATCAACAATGTCCCTTTCTCTGAAATCCAATTTTCTGTTTGGAGCTAGCAGAAGGGAGGGATTATTATTATTCCCTTTATTACAAATTTCTAGAAGGTGTCCATTGATGATTGTGATATTAGGAACATCCTAACAAGTATAGGGTAGAAATTTAGGTTCTGGTCAGGGAGTGATAGAGAGATTCCTTACTATAAGGAGAGGCCAACAGGGGTGCTGCCAGTCAGGTCAACTGCTGATTCCATGTTCAAGAGCAGGTCCAAAGCATGTCTTCTGCAACCCTGTTTCCTATGAAATCTTATGATTAAGATACTTATGTGTCCACTGAGCTCTTTTGGCTGTACTATCTAGTTTAGAGTAGAAAAGGATTCGGGTACAAAAAAAGTAGGTCATAGTATTTCTCTTCCACCAATTATAGACTTAGGAATAGTATTCTTTTATGCAGTAGAGACAAATTTTATTCATGGTCTTGAAAAGCACAATTAAACAGTCAATAAACATTTATTAAGTACCTACTATGTGCCAAGTACTATACTAAGTGCTGGGTATACAAAAAGAAGTGAAAGATAGTCCCTGCTCTCAAGGAGGTTACAATCTAATGGAGAAGACAACTTGAAAAGAAATATATACAAAAAGTTTTATATAGGATAAATAGGAAATAACTAACAAAGGGAAAGCACTAGAATTAAGAGGAGGTTGGGAAGCCTTCCAGGCAAAGAAGGGGTTTTAGTTAGGATTTGAAGGAAGTCAGGGAGATTATTAGGTAGAATGGAGGAGGGAGTATGTTCCAGGCATGGGGGACTGTCAGAGAAAATGCCCATGAAGATATCTTCACTATGGGACAGGCAGTGTTCTGGGTTAGTCATTTTCAGTCATGTCTGATTGTTCATGACCCCATTTGGGTTTTCTTGGCAAAGGTACTGGAGTGGTTTGCCATTTCTTTCGCTCATTTTACAGATGAGGAAACAGGCAAACAGGGTTAAGTGACTTGCCCAGGATCACATAGCTAGTAAAGACTGAGGCCAGATTTGAACTCATATCTTCCAGACCTGGCACTCTAATCACTTCACCACTTAGCTTAATGAAGACAGTACTAAACTGGACATGAAAAGATCTAGCATTCAGTTAAAGTTTGCTACTCACCAGCTATGTAATCTTGGGCAAGTTACAAACCTCCTTAACCTCAGTGCTCTCATTTGTAACTGGGAGTAATTAGCCTTGCCAACCTCACAAAAACTTCTGAGAACCTTAAATGAGATAATGAAAGCACTTTGAAAAACTTTTCAGCACTATTACCATTTTGCCAATGAAAGGTATTATTAGAACCCATTTATGGCAATAGTTTATAAAAATTCAACCTGAAAAAAAATTCAGCCTGTCATATGAGTGACTTATTAATAATGGCAATTGACGTGGTTTGTTCAAACTCCAAGAATATTTTTAAGTATTACTTTTTACTTTTTAAAGTAAGAAGCATGAACTCAAGGAAGTTTATAATTATATAAAATTTATGGCAAGAAAATGGAGTAGTGAGTAGAGGGTCAGCCTTGTAATTGGGATGATCTAGGTCCAAGTGTATCTGACAAATGCTGACTATGTGGACATATCACTGACCTCCTCAATGTCCCAGGCAATTCTCCAAGACAGTTCTTAACCATTTTTTATGTGTCATGGACCCCTTGGGCAGTCTGGTGAAGGATATGGATCCTTTCTTAGAAAAAATGTTTGTCAGTTCATAAAATGAAGTACATAGGATTGCAAAGGAAACCAAAGATTACTGAAAATAAAGTTCACAGACATCCTGAAATCTAGCTACAGACCCCAAGTTAAATTACAAAACAATTGGAAATGTGCTTTGGTAGAGGCAGTTTCCTATACAAATAATATTACATCTCTCCCTACTCACCAAAGAAAAACAAAAAGAACTGGGCAGATATGTTAAAAAAAAAAAAGGTGTGGGGGTAGGGTGGGGTGGGGAATCTTTCATTCTGTTTCATCAAAATAGAGACCACTATTTACAGCATTTCTGTTAGTGGATGCTGGTGACCTCTTTTTTTTTTTTGAGGGGGGAAGTTGAGGCAATTGGGGTTAAGTGACTTGCCCAAGGTCATACAACTAGTTTGGTGACTTCTTACAAAGTCCTTACCAGGGCTAAGTAAGGAAAGACTGAAAAAAAAAGAAAATTTTACTTTTTTCTTTGCTTTTTTCCCCTTCTCTTCTGTGAAAAGTAGTGGGCTTACATACAATACAGTCAGGAAGATCTGGGTTCCAATCTTGCCTCTTTTAGGTAACATGGGCAAGTCACTTGACTTCTGAGTATCAGCCATATGTTAAATTGAGACAGTAGGGTTCAATGAAACGTATACTGACTCTGGAGTCCTTAGATTGTAAAATCTTTGAGGGCAGGGACTATGTTTGTCTTTCTTTGTACCCCTAGATTTTAGGACACTGCCTGGAACAGACTAATCACTTAATAAATTCTTATTGACTTGACCTGTGTCCTAATCTTGAAGCTCAGATGTAATACCTGAAGGGTGGTTAGGTGGCGCAGTGAATAGAGCACCAGCCCTGGAGTCAGGAGGACCTGAGTTCAAATTTGACCTCAGACACTTAACACTTACTAGCCGTGTGACCTTGGGCAAGTCACTAAACTCCAATTGCCCAGCCTTCCCCCCAACCCCCGAAAAAAAAGAGATGTAATACCTGTGTGACCTTGGGTAAGTAATTTAACTTCCCTAGACTTTAGTTTCCTTCCATGTAAAATGAGGGAGTTGAAACCCACCAGATTACCTCAAAAGTCCCTTTCCAGTTCCGTGAGATTAACGATGGCATGCTCTGTATTACCTACCTCACTGGTTGTTGTGAGGCTCTGACTTTGCATACTTCAATGTATTATGTCAATGTCACTTACTACTGAAATATAAGGAGAAACAATTCAAATTGACATGGAGGTACAATAGTTTTTGCTGATTTTGCGTTTGCTCCTAGCTGCTGCCCAAGCCAAATGTCATTTGACTCAGCAGGCACTGAGAGAATTCTTGCAGATATGGGACATCTCTGAGGAAATTGCCTCCACTGGGATGTTTCAGCAGCATTGGTTTTAATAATCTCAGAGCTCCAACAGAGGTGAATTCATATGATAACCTTTGCATGAGTGTCAGCAGCTGCCATTAAAATAAAGACTCTGGGAAGCCTGGGAGATTACTTGTTCAGGGAGAAGAGAAACCTCTTCTAAAGAGTTTCTCTCCGCCTCCCCCCCCCATCTATTCTTTGCATTCACTTTAGCATTGGACCTTCCTCACTGTGGGTAGCCTTATCTCCTGGCCATAATAAACAGTTCTGCACAAAGTTTAAGTGTCTGTCGTGCCTTCAAATAACAAATAGTCAAAAGCTTGGGGATAGGAGATTATAAAAATACAGGCAACTGAAGGCTACTTGGAGAGCAGAAAAATCCAATTCCACCATGTAGACTTGGCATAGTGGGGTTACTTCTCTCACTGGCTATGGTATTTAGACACAGGGTTTCCATTAGCAATATTTCCAGGAATTCAGTGCCAGTTAGCAAGCATTTATTAAACAGTGAAGATAACTATGTAATTGAAGATGCACAATGAAAAACCTTGTCACAAAACTCGTTAAAGTGAAAGCACACACCATTCCTTTCTTTTCACAATTGGCAAACTATTTTTATGTGTAAGGTTGCACTTAGTATCTGTGCATTATCAGTCTTTTTATCAGTTGCAATCATCACTGTTCTGTGTAATATTACTTAACTGAGATTGGGCTTGGACTCTGTGTGTGTGTGTGTGTGTGTGTGTAAATTTTACAGCTACATTGAAAGTGTTTTTTAGCATTTGAATATTGGAGCATGTACACTTACTAGATATCTGTGGTCCTTCCATTAAAGAAATTTAACATCTAAGTGAAGGAGCAGTTACAAGTCAACAAGTGCTGTTATTACAGATATTTGTAGATACCTACAGTGAAGATTATTTATACAGCTGATTTTTCTAGCGAATATTCTAGATCTTTTACATCTAAATGCTACTTCATAATTTTTTACCTTGGAAAAGTAAATTCACTTTTGTGACCCTCATTTTATCATCTTTAAATGGGGAGTATGAATTAGCCACTACTGAAGGTCCCTTCCAATCAGGAGTATGCTGGTAAGTGTTTAACAACTCATTCTTCAGGTAGGACAATATATATGTATATGTGTGTATATGTGTATATATGTATGTGTGTATGTGATACATATGTATATTTATGTGATGTGTATATATATATATATAATATAACCCCCATATATATATTCATGGCATTTTAAAATTTTTATTCAAATATTTAATTAATTTAAATTTTGACTTAATCTGCATTATTAACATTTTCCCCATCACTTTATCAAAATTAAACAATCAATAAAATAATAAATCAGATCTTAATTTGTCAAACTTTTGCCTGTTTCTGAGATCTAAATGCTCCCACTGAAAATTTAACAACCAGCTCTACAGTTCAAGCTGATTACAAACATTCCTAATTCCAGTTCTCACATTCTGTGATTGTAAACATCCTAGAGAATCTCCTCATAGACACCCATGAAAATACTGTATTTGACCTGAATCCCCATGAATCAAGTCCTCTAGTATTTATGACTGTTTTCTTTATGGGTTCTACTCCTTTGTGGATCTAAGCAAAATGCTCCCCACTGACTTCAAAGAAAATTCTAGGCCCCCAAAGAGCTATGTAGCAAGATTGTATTCTTCTACAATGCCATTTACAGTCATTTATGAGTGACTCTGTTAATTAATTACATGATCACTTTGTCAGCAGGAAAATAGCTTTTAGGGAGAAACTCATTCAGGAAGAACAGTGGAAGAAGTTAAAGAGACTGATAGTTTTTTGTTTTTTTTTTAAGTGTATTGACTCTCTTTTCTTCTTAATGCCTTCTACCACCCAGTGAACCCTCCCTTGTAACAAATAAGTTGTTGTTAAAGTCATATCTGACTCTTTGTGACCCCGTTTGGGGTTTTCCTGGCAAAGATACTAGGGTGGTTTGCCATTTCCTTCTCCAACTCATTTTATAGATGAGAGGACTGAAGCTCAAAATAGGGTTAAGTGACTTACCCAGAATCACACAGCTAGTAAGTGTTTGAGGCCAGATTTGAATTCAAGAAGATGAACCTTCTGACTCTAAGCCAGGCCCTCTATCCACTGTGCCACCTAGCCTCCCTTAATAAATACAGTCAAGTAAAACAAATCCACAGGGGGGTAATGAAAATTATTTGGCCCTGAATTGGCTATGTCTGAAGTCATATATCTCCTTTTGGCACATTTATAGTCTATACCTGTAACCTGTTGGTCACTGCTTTGAAACTGATTTATTAAAGGACCACATCAGGCTCTTCAGTCTTTCTTATTTTATCTAAATGGGTGTTGTACAATTCAAAGTAATTTCCTAAACATCTTTGAATCTCCATCTCCTTAAAAGTAATTCCCAATATTTAATTCATTCCTGTGGTTGGACAAAAAGTGTTGAAGCAAAGGCCATAGATGAACACTGGCATTGTTATGACCTGACAACTAATTGCTCTACGTCAGAGAACTCAAATTTAACATGAAGCAGGTATCAAAGAATCCCCTGCAACACTGGTAGAATATAGGTAGGAAGGCTAACTGCTCTTAAATCAACCCTCCAGCCTTGTGACATGAACAAAAGATGAGTGCCCAAGTGAAAATATGCCCATTTCCCTTCCTCCCCTCCCTAACCCAGAATATTTCAGTTTAATTGCAAGAAACATGAGGGAGGATAAACTTATAGCCTAACCCAATACAGATGATGGTGATGATGATGATGGTGGTGGTGGTGATGATGGTGATAATGATTTAATATGTATTGCTGAGCAACCAGAGATCAGTTGGTTGGAACATGCTAAGAAGGCTAAGGTCGGAGAGTCTCTTAAGATCTCTTAAGAATCTTGTAAGTCTTTATGACTACAGCTGTTGGACAGTCCTCTGGACTGCCAGTGCTTCTCCTCAAGATTCTTGCCCCAGAGAAAGAATTCCTAGCCATAACTCTGTTTGTATAATATCATTTTGAATGAAGGAAAATTCATTTTGAACCCATTTTCATCACTTTCCACAGTCTTCCACAATTCTATTATGTTTTGAACTCCCTTTGGGTTTGTGCAAGGGAACACCATGTCCAGAAAGTATATAAAATGGGAAGAAAGAAGAGTTTAAAGAAGATTGCCCATCATGGGATCCTCTTTAAGATTCCTTCCCATAAAATCATTACTAATGGCCCCATTGAAAGTGCCTTATTTGGGGGCGGCTAGGTGGCACAGTGAGTAAGAGTGCTGACCTTGGAGTTGGGACCCGAGATCGAATCCGGCCTTAGAAAATGAGCACCCACACATAAATAATGACTAGCCGTGTAACCTTGAGCAAGTTACTTAACCCCAATTGCTTTTAAAAAAAAAGTGCCTTATTTGGGGGAAGAATGATTTAGAGTTTCCTTAAACATTCTGCAAACCATATTCATACCACCACTGGATGACTAAGAACTAGAAGGAAAATATATGATCCATATCATTCTTTTTCACATCCAAAAATGGATTAATTTCATCTAAAATGCAAACCAGAATATTTGCCCTGGACAAAGCATTCTTGAACACTGAAGACACTTTTTGGCATAAGCTGCCCTGAGTTTCAGGGCAGTATTTGTTATGAATTCCATGCTGGATCCATTCTTTCATGTAATAATTGTTACTGTAAAGCCTTGGGAGATATAACTAATCTGGTTGCCTCAAATGCTGTTTCTGTCTGCATGTCTCAAACTGCAGTCACTAGAAGAAAAAATCTCACAGCTTTCTTTTGTTGTCATCCCAGCTGCAGTGAGTAATTGTCAGATGTATAGAGATTTATAAGCAGCATTTGTTTCATTTAAACAGTGGGCCTGCTGATGACTTCTGAACGGGGGAGGTGGAAATCTGATGATGCTATGGCTCAAAAGAGGGAATAGCTCAAAAGTCAGGCCCCAAGATCCTAGTGGAAAAGCTTGGGGTCAGGGGCACAGCCAATGATCAAAGAGAAATTTGCTGGGTGTAGGAGAGAGGGAGAGAAAACTAGGTCTGACTTTAATTCTGAAATTCCCACGCTTGTTCCTTTAACCCTGTTTCAGGGGTAGGAAGGTGGCTACAAACACCCTTCTGTATAGATGTTGAGAGATGATGGATAAAAGAGGTTAACAGGCAAAGAGAGTTTAAACTTAAGGCCAATGAACTCCTCTCTTGGTGCTCTTGATTCTCTGTGAGAAAGGAGTTAACAAGAGACAATGGACCAAAGAGCTTGTGGGGTAAATGTCTTAGTCTGAACTTAGAAATGTCTGGCTTTGCGGGGTTAGTTTTTTTTTTTTAATTGTTGTTGTTTATACTTAGCAATCTTTCACATCACAATCTGTTTTCACTGGTGTTTCTCTAAAGTTAGATTAGATAGGTAGGACTTTTTATTCCCTTATTTCACGGCTTTTATTTATGTATTAAAGGCATCCACAGGCAGGGATGTATTGGAGCCAGCTTGAACCAGCTCCTAAGAGCCAATTATTAAATTTTCAATGTGAGCATTTACACCTTGGTAACTGATTAATGCTGCAAATCAGAACTTGATTTATTGTTTTCTTAATTGTCTAGACTTAAGAAAGTGATGGAGAAAATTATTAAATATTATTAATGCAGAGTAATGTTAATAGTGTAGATTAGACTTCAAAGTATGTTGGTGCATACTTTCTATTTTCAGAGAGCCAATTGTTAAGCATTTATTAACATACCCCTGTTCCATTGGTGACTGATGGATGTATTTATCATTCAAAACTTAAAATAAATAACCTTTGTCCGGATTAGGAAAGCATGGGTTCAAAACTCTCCCACAGTAGCAGTGGGGTAGAGTAGTGATAGCAACATCCCCACATCCCCACCCCTGCCCTCCTCCCTGGCATTCTCCCTACCCAATTCCCCACAGTAGAGAGGAAGGAGGGAATAGCTGTCTGCCTGGCACAGCCATCCATCCAAATTCTTTAAGTTTCCCAGGCTCCTTTGCCAAAAGCTGAGATAACCCTGGTGTTCTGGCCCTCTGCTGTACGTGACCTCTCCTGAAGCTTTCTCTAATGCCTTTCCTCACAACTGAGAGGGAGTTGTGGTTCTCTCTCAAACAGGCCCCTGCAGTAAATACAAGTGAAGATAATTGGATCCCAGGGTTTTCGGCTAGAAAGGACCTTAAAGATTATCTAGTAATAGTCCAGCCTCCTCATTTTATACTTGAGGAATGTTAGGCTTAAGCATTATGGGAAACACTTTCTGCCCATAGAGGAAGCTCTTTCCTCATAACCCCACAAAGTTCAGGCATCACTGAAGCATAGACCTTTGGAGCTGGTAGGGACCTAAGGGATCATCTACTGGTGCCCAATGGATGGCGTCTTCCTCAACATAACTACCAAGGGGTCATCCAGTTTTGCCTGAAGATTTCTAGGGAAGGGAACTCATTACCTTCAAAGGCTGCCCATTATACCTCTTGATAGCTCTGAGTGTTAGGAAGCTTTTCCTGATGTTAGATCCACATCTTCCTGTGTATAATTTCTTCCCTTTGCTCCTAATTTTTCCCTCTGGGGCCTACTAGAGCGAGTCTCCTCTCTCTTCCTTCCAGACACTTGAAGACAGCTATCATGTCCCTACTAAGTCTTCTCTTCTGTAGACTAAACATCCCTAGTTCTTTCATTATCCCCATTTTGCTGATGAGGAAACTAAGGCTTAAGGACCTGCCCAAGATCAAACTTAGGAGGAAAGACACTTCATATTCAGCTACACTGTGCCAGTTTAGGCTGACATAGAAACATAAGGTTGACTTCATCAGCCCCCTTGTAAGATTCAACATTACTGAAAGGATTCTTGTATCATTCTCTCTGTATACTTAGAGGCCTGTGCTAATAGAACAATAGCATAGCAATGAAGGTTCTCTGGGCCTAACAGATAGGAGGCAACTAGGTGCTATAGTGGCTAGAGTGCCAGGTCTGAAGTCAGGAGGATTCATCTTCATGAGTTCAAATTGACCTTTGATACTTGTTGGAGGTGTGACCCTGGGCAAGTCACTTCACCCTGTTTGCCTCATTTTCCTCATCTATAAAATGAGCTGGAGAAGGAAATGGCAAACCACTCCAGTATCTTTGCCAAGAACACCCCAAAGGGGGTCACTGAGAGTTGGACATGATTGAAATGACTGAACAACAAAGGGCCCAAGAGTTTGTACCCCAAAGTCCCCAAATGATGCAAAGGAACTCAGTTCCCCACCAGTCAGCTGGTGGTGTGATTCAGTGTTGTGTTTTTTGTAGTTAAACCACAAATTCATTCCTCCGGCTGAGTTATTCATGGATCCAAGTGGCAGTCTTGATATCTTTGGAAGAGGAAAGAACTCAGAAAACATAAACTGAGCCAATGGCCCAAGACACAATGAGCATGAGAAGAAATATAAAACTAGAACAGAAAGAGGAAAAGCAGAGATTTGGGAAGAAGGAAAAAGGTCAGAGAGAGAGAAAGAAAAAAAAAAACCCGCCTAAAATCTTTAGAAGTGCATGGGAGGAATTTCAAATGTTTTGGATTTGATGATTTAGTATCTGAGGTCTGATTTAGTACTAACCCATTCTGGGGGAGAAACCTGCTTTATCAGGCAAGATGAAAAGCTCAGATGTTCAAAGGTGACTTAACTAAGGTGTCCATTTTACATCCATTTGTCCTAAACATATAAATTGATGCAAATCAGCATTGCCAAACCTGATGACCCATCAAGGTGGCAGTGGCTTTTGAAGATAAAATCCATACCAACTACAAAATGACAAGTTATGCATGGATTCATGCTACAAGTGATCTTTTGCTGTTGCTTTCAGACCTTGTAATGTTAATGGTATATAAGACCTTCCCTGCCCATTAATAGGCCTCACATGGAGCCCATTAAGGGAAGCTTGCTCAGGGGAGGCTTGCTTGTAGGAAGGCTTTTGCACCTTTTTTTTTTTTGTCTTTATTAATTTGTTTGTTTACTTTTAGTTTACAAGATTCAATTCCACAATTCCTTGAGTTTCAAATTTTCTTTCCCTTCCTCTCCTCCCTGCCCCCACCCATGATGGCATACAATCCAGTATAGGATCTGCAAATACTTTCACATTAGACATTAGTCAGGTTACAAAGGCGGAATGTACTAGATGGAATGAAAAATGGTAAAGAGGAAATAAAACCAAACAAGAAAAAGAAAAAGATCAAATAGTTTGCTTCAGTCAGGATTCAAACTCAGTTCTTTCTAGTTCTTTCTCTGGATGTAGACATCTCTCTCCATCATGAGTCTTTTGGGATTGACTTATATCACTGCATTGCTGAGAGGAGTCCAGTCTATTATAGTTGGTCATCACACATATGTTGTGTCTGTAATTGTATACAAATTTCTCCTGGTTCTACTCTTCTCACTCAGTATCAGTTTGTATAAGCCTCTCCAGGTAAATATGAAGTCCGTCTGCTCCTCATTTCTTATAGCACAATAGTATTCCATTATATGCATATACCACAACTTGTTCAGCCATTCCCCAATTGATGAGCATCCCCTTAATTTCTAATTCTTTGCAACCACAAAAAGGACTGCTATAAATATTTTGTACATATGGGTCTTCCTCCCACTTCTATGATTTCTTTGGGATATAACCCTAGAAGTGGTATTGCTGGGTCAAAGGGTATGAAATTATTTATAGCCCTTTGGGCAGAATTCCAGATTGCTCTCCAGAATGGTTGGATCAGTTCACAACTCCACCAGCAATGCATTAGTGTTCCAACTTCCCCACATCCTCTCCAGCATTTGTCATTTTTCTGTTTTGTCATCTTAGCCAATCTGACTTGTGAGATGTAATTAGGCACTGCATGAGGAGAGTTGTAATGGCCCCTAGCACTACAAAGAGTATATATTAGCTTTTTTTACTTTAGGGCTTAATCACTGGAAGAGTGTTCTTGTGATTTTACCAGATGAGACTTTGGGTAGTCATTAAGAACCCCTGCCACTTTCCGCCCCCCCAGTTTTGAAAAACCTAGATGTTGGTGCTTTTCTCTCTGATAACTATGTATGTATTGCCTTGGTCAAACAGTTGAATGTCTGTTGATCTTGTGCTAATTAGAAGCCCTATCTGTTGGGCTTTATTTCTCTGCTTGTATTTTTACTATTTTCTTTGTCTATATTTTCTCTGAAGTTCAGGATGCTAATTTTTGCCCAGAACTAATGAATGTAATCTGGAAGGTTGTTGACCAGGGTGGCTTGGTGGCACAATGAATAGAGCACTGGCCCTGGAGTCAGGAGGACCTGAGTTCAAATCCAGTCTCAGACACTTAGCACAAAAAACTAGCTGTGTGACCTTGGGCAAGTCACTTAACCCCAATTGCCCTACCTTCCCCTCCAAAAAAAAAAAAAGGTTGTTGACCCCTCGAACAGCTTATCTTTCCTACTAAAGTAGATTTAAGAACCTGTGCTCGAAGCCATTGTGGGTATGCCATTGTGGTTGCCATTATAGACTGAACCTTGTGGTTTTTAAAATCTTTTATGTTCTATACTATCTTTGGGTTCTATAGAAGATACAGGAATTTTAGTAGGTCCAATGGGTAACTGAGGAAGTAATTGTCAAGTGTTGTTGAGCTCAGTTGTGCCTGACTTTCTGTGGCCCCATTTGAAGTTTTCTTGGCCAAGATACTGGAATACTTTGTCATTTCCTTCTCCAGCTCATTTTATAGATGAGGAACGTGAGGCAGACAGGGTTAATGTCTTGCTCAGGTTAATGTCTTGTTAATCCTTGCTCAGGATCACACACCTAGTAAATATCTGAGGCCAGATTTGAACTCCCTTGGGAAGATGAGTCTTCCTGACTTCAGACCTGGCACTCCATCCACTGTAGCACCTAGCCGCCCAGCTATATGCTAGATGCAATGCTAAGCACTGAAGATTAAAACAAAAAAAGGTAAAAGACAGTCCCTGCTCTCAAGGAGCTCACAGGGAAGATACATCATGCAGACAGCTATGTACCAACAAGAAAGAAAACTCCCACTGACAAAGTTTCATGTGATTAACCTATAGAGTTACTCATGATATTCTATTATGCTATTGACTCAGCTGGGTCATACAAGTCAACAAGCCTTTCAGAAATGGATTGTCAAGACAGCTAGGTGGCATAGTGGATAAAGTACTGACCCTGGAGTCAGGAGGACCTTAGTTCAAATCTGGCCTCAGACACTTGACATTTACTAGCAGTGTGCCCCTGGGCAAGTCACTTAACCCTGATTGCCTCTCAAAAAAAAAAACAAACAAACAAAACAAAACAACAAAAGAAATGGATCTCAAGTTTATGACTCTTGTTCTTTGGCAAACATATGACAGAGTTAGTAAGGGGCAAGGAAAGCCACTCTGATCAAAATTGTTTCTCCCATACATTTTAATAACTACAGAGTAATCTGAATTTAAACTTCCTTTTAAAAATACAGATTAGAAGGTAAAATCCTATCACTCTAAGACATTCTACAAATCTAGAGGAAAAGGGAAGAGAAGGAAGGAATGATTTGAAGCTTGGGACACTTTAGAGGAATGGCAGCCTTGGAAGGGGCTCTGAAGTTGGTGGGCATGGATAAAGGAGGAGGGTTTGGGGACAGTGGGAATTCAGCAAGGAGGCAGCAAGGACCTGTCAGTGTCTTGGATATGGGAGAGGAGTGCAGCAGGGAAGGGAGGATGGGTGCCAAAGACAAATTACCCCTGCTTTGTAATTTCGCCCAGAGCCATTTACCTTGGGCCACTTGATGTGACCCTGAAAAAAAAACACCCCAAAAAACCCTGATCTCTGCCCTCCTTTCTGATGGCAGAAATTACCCTAGGCTGAGCTAAGTAACTGCCCGAAGGTAAGTGTTCTTTGGAATGGTGCCTTTATGACTCAGAATTGACTAGCTACAAATCTTTAAAATAATCCCATGGGATTATTTTCCTAATGATTTTCCCTCCTCACTTGGGTTGACATGCCTATGACATGTCTTTGAAAGACAAACTGAGTTCAGTGTGAGGCTGATTTTTGTGTAATTTAGAGAACCAGGATCCTTCATGTAGCATTCTACAACTTTAAATTATGATGTAAATGTGGATTCTCATTGTTACATTATCATCCCTTGTATACCTGAAAGAACCAATGACTGTTAAACATATATACAAAGGTGTGCTATCAGTTTAGCTTCTGAAGTACTAATATAAAGGGTATATCATCCGAGAAATTAACCAGAGAAGGTTCCTTGTAGAAAGTACATTTTGAGTAGAATCTTGAAGAGAATGTGGCTTTTTTTTTTTACCTCAAAATACATGTTGGGGGAGGGAGGAGAATATTCCAGAAGAAAGCATAAATAGAGACCCAGAGGTAGGGGTAGGTAGGTGAGGTCCGCTTTTGGATACAAGATCAAGCCAAGGTTGTCCTTGGTAAGAAGTTCTATTGGGGAGTGCTGAGGAAGGAGGCCTAATCAGCCTTATAATTGAGGGATATTAGAAGGAATAGAGTCAAGAGTTAAGAGTTGGGGTGGCTAGGTGGCGCAGTGAGTAGAGCACCAGCCCTGGAGTCAGAAGGACCTGAGTTTGGATCCGGCCTCAGACACTTAACACACACAAACAAAAACCTAGCCGTGTGACCTTGGGCAAGTTACTTAACCCCAATTGCCCTCCAAAAGGCAAAAAAAAAAAAAGAGTTAAGAGTTGTTGGAGAGTTTTAAAGATGAGTCAGAGGTATCATGGTGCCCTATGGCACTTGAACATCCCTCTAATTTATACATATTTTGTTTTATGTCATAGTTATTTATATGTTTGACTTCATTCCCCTAGTAGATAATGTGGCTCTTAGGAGAAGAGAATGTGTCCTGTTGATTAGTTTATTTCCTTCAACTGAGATATTATCTGTAGAGTACTTATCATAATGCTCGGCACACAGTAGCAGTTAATAAATGTTTGTTTCCTTACCCCTTCCCCTCATACTCTAGCATAGTGTCCAACGAGTAATAGGGCCTTAATAAACGTTTATTCAACTAAACTGAGTTTTATTGTTCTGAAAGGCAATACAGAGCCACTATAGGCTCTTGGGGGTCAGGTGGAAGATAATGAATTGATTTGCAACAATATGTGGGTTTTATCCAAATAACAGTAGTAATAATTATTGTTATTTATATAGTGCTTTAAAGTTTGCAAAACATTATCTCATTTTAGCATTATAACCCCCTATGACACAAAGAAATTTGAGGATGACCAGTTAGGAGATAAAGGAATTTAGAAAGTGACCTAGGGAGGAAAGCTTAAAGGTGGAGTAGGTATTAGAATATCATCTTTTGATACACAGAGCAATAGAGGGAGAACTTTTCTAGGGTTTGAGGACTATAGATGACATGGCCTCTGGGAAAGTCAAGAAAAAGGATTTTATCTATAAAATCAAGGCTACTTGAAAGGAATGAGAGCAGAGGGAAGAGAACCAAGTGGTAGAACTTGGGGGTAATTTGATAGTCCATTTGCTACATAACCTGGAACTATGCTAAGTATTGGGATGGGGTTATAAAGAACAGAACACTGAAAAAGACATTGTGACTGGAGAAGAATATTGAGGTTTGATTTGCTGATTTTTTTGTATTATGGCTAATAAAGATTATGAGCAGCTTTGCTTCATAAAACAATGAAAAGCAGTAGAGGAAAAAACCCATTTATAGATAGGTTGGCAAGAAACCAAAATAAGCAAAATTGTCCTTATGGTAATTAAGGATGAAACTGAGAAGACAATGAACAGAAGAAAAATGGAAAAGATCTGTCAATATTTCTACAGCAAACTATTTCCACCAATAATATGGCACTTTATTTGGACTTGCCCAGGGCCATACAGGAAGCCTTATCCAATCCCTCTTAATTCAACTGCCTTCCCTACACTAATTATTTTGTATTAATCATATACATGACATTTTTGGTACATATTTGCTGTTTTCCCTGTTAGATTTTAAGTTCCTTCAGGGCAGGGACTGTCTTTTATGTCCCCAGCATTTAGCACAGACCTAGTATAGTAAGCACTTAGTAAATTCTTGTTGACTGCCTCTAGGATAAAAGGAAAACTTTTCAGCTTGCCATGTAAAGACCAATAGTTTGTCTTTAACCTCCCTTTCCAGTCTTATTTCATTTTATTCAGTCATTCTTAACTCCTCATTCTCCCTCATTCTGAATATCCAATTACTTGCCAAGTCTTGTTATTTCTACTATTAAATATCTGTTACATCTGTCTGCATCTCTTTATTCATTCAACTACCTCTCAACTTCAGGCCCTTACTACAACTTGCCTGGAATATTGCAATAACCTCCTAATTGGGCTTCCTTCCTAAGCCCTCCCATACATGCTCTAGCCTGCAACCAAAGTGATACTTTTTTGTGCACATCCAATCATGTCATACAAATCCAGAATCCCCTGTGCATGTAATATTTCATCCTGAATTGCACCTCCAGGATGCCTAGCTTTCCTTCAAAATTCATCTTAACCTCTTGTTCCTACATTAGACCTTTCCTGATCCTCACCCTTGGGTGCTAGCAACTTGTTGCTAAAATATAGTAATAATAACCTTGAATTTACTTGGCCTATTTGTTGTATATACTTTTATGGATATGGGTTGTTTGTTGAGATAGAATGTATACTCTTCAAGTTAGGGACCATTTTTTTTTGGTCTTTGTATCCCTGTCTGACACACAGTAGGTTCATAATAAATGCTTACTGATTGATTGAATGAAAATTTTTTTCTTAAGCATATATCTTAGGTCATTTCTCTGCTCAGAAATCTTCAGTTGCCTACTAAGCAAAGTTCAGACTCCTTGGTTTGGCGTTTAAGGGCCTCTACAGCTTGGTGCCTGTCTACCTTTCTATCTTTTCTCATATTATGCACTAACCAACCTGGAATGCTCTCCTGCTTTGGAGGCTTTTTGTTTTAGACTCTTACTCTTACCTGGAATTCCTCTGCAAAGCCTTTCCTGATTTCATCCTTCCTTATACTAAATTACCTTAAACTTTGCCCCCAATAACAAACTTTGTTCTCAGAGCTCATGTAACACTTCTTTTTTTGGGGGTGGAGGGGGCAGAGAGAAGTCTCTTATGTTCTTAGCACAGACTTTTATATCATATAGTTGGTGTCTCATCTCCCTATTAGACTGTAAACCTCTATAGGGTAGGCATCCTGTCTTGTGTCAGCTTTGCCTGTCCCCAGGCATCTAGCACGCAGGATTTAAAAAAAGGCTCCTTATAGTATACTGTGCTTATTAATCTGGGGATGCTTGGTAATATTCAAGGTAAGGGACATTTTTATCAATGTAAAAATTCCATGGCCCTTAGCAGTGCTCTAGGCTTAGGGGTAGACCTGGCCTCAAATGTAGGCAGAGTAACATTGGCCTACTAGGGTAACTGACCAGTTCAGTCAACCTTTTCTTGAAGGAAATTGTCAGGAAAGATAATGGGGCTGGCTTTTTTAAAAATGGGTTTTAAAAATGAATTTAAGGGGAGAAAAATGTCAACTGAAAAAAATTTAAATTTTTAAAAATGGAGTTAAATGTCTTTGTATGACATAAGAGCTTGTCTTTGTCAGAAATTTCTCCAGTAGGGTCACTGACTAATTTTTTAAAAGGCTTTTATTAAGGATTGATTATAACTAACATTTGGATAGTCAATAATACTTTCACAGTCCCAGCTGTATTTCCAAACATAGTTAATAATTTTGCCCAAGTATGAACTATTTACTAATCCCATCTTTAAACATTTTATTAGATGACTGGAATGGTAATGAAATGTAAATATGATTTGCCAAGAGCAAACATGAGCTTTGGAAACCTCTGGAGTCATTCCTTTGCCCAGATCTTAAGCAGGTTTGTCTCCTGGGGAGTTTGCAAATTTAGTAAAATCTGAAAGAAAGTGGGGGTTGGGTTTATTTTTGTGACTAATCTTTTGATCTCATGAAAACAGTAAGTTCTGTTTTCTGTACTGAACTAGGAAGTCCTTGATTCCCCTTTAAAGAGTTGGACCAATCCTTAGAAATTGTTCAGAAAGTGTTTATTAATGTAGTTGGGGGAAATTAGAAAAAAAGATCTTTTTTTTTCTCTTGCAGTATCTGAATGTCCTTTCACAGCTAGTCCACAATGGGTCCCATTTTCCAAGGAAATGCTAAAGTGACACAAAAATAAAGATGAGGTGGTCAGTGACTGAAAAACTTCTGATTCTAGAGCTTCCAAGTTCAGTGTTTTTTCTACTTCAAATCAATGAAATTAACAAAAAAAAAAAAAGAAAGTTGTTTATCCCCTTAACTTTTGATAGAAAACATTAATGGGCTTCTCAATTGAGGGAGGGCGGGCTGCTTTGTGGGGACCAGGAACACCTTGGATTTATTAGTCAATCAGTCAATCAATAAACATTTATTATGCCAGACACAGTGCTAGGCACTAGGGATACCAAAAAAAAAAAAAAAAAAGGGAAAAGGAAAAAAGACAGTCCCTGCCCTCAAGGAACTTACAATCTAATGGGAAAGATAACAGGCAAACAAATGTACAAACAAGCTATGTATAGGATAAATAGAAAAGAATTAACATAGGGAAGGCAGTAGAATTAAGAGGGGTTGGGAAAGGCTTCCAGTATAACCCTGCACCAGTCACTTTTCTGAGCCACAAGTTTCTTTATCTCTAAAATAAGGGCTTGGACTGGGTAGCCTTCAAGGCTTTTTCCAGTTCTAGGTATATGATTCATGGTCATCTGACTCAGTTTATTGAACTGTTTGGTGTCACTAAGCTGTAATCATGGAATGTTACTGTGGCCTTCTCTGTACCTAATTTTTCAAAGCCAAGATCAGGAAAAGTCTGATGAGTGTTTTTGTACTAACCAACTTTTAAAGTTTAGAATAAACCTAGAGTTACAGAGTGCAAATTACCTTTTTAAAAGCATCTATCAGGCACAGGCAACTCTATGGTTTGTGTTCTTTATGGAAACTGGAGATCTACCTTTAAAAAGAAATCCTGAAAACACTGGGAAGAAACTTGGGACTACTGAGATATTTCCACTGTGTGTGTGTGTGTGTGTGTGTGTGTGTGTGTGTGTGTGTGTGTGTGTAAACACTTGAAACAGTCTAGGGAAAGATGGAGATAGATTGGGAAGAGAAAAAGGTTGGAAAGGGCAGTCTGAGAACCTGCACCTTGGAGAAGGCCGGTGGGCAAGTGAAATGATCAGGGAGGAAAAGCTGACCCACTGCCCTCACCACTGTTATATGAAGGAAGTACAGGAAGGCCAGCCTTTCTAAACATTATGCTGGTGATTTTGAGAGAGAGGAGAGGCAGCCCTTTTTATTGTTTACTAAAAAGATTTGATTTTCATTACAGCCCTATATGTGTGTGAGTGTCCCCATTTTACAGATGAGGACAGTGCCCAGGGTCAGTCAGTAAACATTTATTAATCACCTGCTAAATGGAAGGCACTGTGTTAAGGGCAGGGGATATAAAGAAAGGCAAAAAAAAAAAAAGGAAAAAGTGGTCCCTGCTCTCAAGGAACTTAATAGAGGAAACAACACCCAAGTAGCTCTGTACAAACAATCCATATATGGGATAAATTGGAGATAATTAATGGAGGGAGGACACTAGGATTATGAGGGATTGGAAAAAGGTTCTTGTAGAAGGGGAGATTTTAGCTGGGACTTGAAGGATGCCAAGGGAAACCAACCCAGGCAGGACTTTTGACCTCAGATCCAGTGGGTTTTTTGGTTTTGGTTTGGTTTTTACAGTATCATGACCATGATTCCTAGCTACTGGTGCTAGAGCTCAGAAAGTTGTAAACAAACCAACAAAGCATCAGAAAGCTCTAAACAAACTGGCAAAGCTTCTTCACCCAGCATGGAGTAGAACAGAGACTAGTCCAGGCTCTGATACTGACTTGCTTTGTGACCTTGGTTAAGTCATAGAAACTCTATTGGCCTCTGTTTCCATATCTGCAAAATGAAGGACTTGAGTGATCAGTAAAATTCTGTGATTCTTGAGGGCTTCTAGGCAAATAAACTTTATAAGTGCCTTCCTCTGTGTGATAGATTACCATAACACAATTTAGCTTGGGCAATATAAAACTTGGGTAAAGTACCAATGCTTTGAAAATATCTCAGCACTTCATCTATAATCGGACAAGTCTGGGTCCATTTTAAATAGAATCCAGACTGACACTCATGTCCTCAGATTCCAAGCTGCTTGTCATTAGGGAACACTGATACAGATTCAGTATGTAGGTTTTGATGTTATCTGTTAAAATGAGATTTAACCTGTTTTTAATTGGTGAGGATGCTAAATAGCCATGGCTCCGTTAGTTCCGAGATGAAAAGTTTAAAAAATATATTAACTTCCTAGAAATCATTGAGACACAGAGAACTATGGGTACTGGTCATATGATCATAGACCTTAGGGCTAGAAGGGACGTCAGAGGCCATCTGATCCCACACCTTCATTTTGTAGATGAGGAAAATGAGGCCTAAAGAGATGAAGTAATTTGCTCAAGATCACACAGGTAATAAGTTTAAGAGGCAGGATTTGAACTCACATGCTCTGACTCCAGAGCTAGTCCTCTTTTGACTATGCCATCTACTGCCTGGGCTTCAGGGAAATTTGAAAATAATTGGTTGCAGATGGTCAACCATAATTCCAAAGAAACAGTGATGAAACTGCTACCCACTTCCTCACAGAGAGGTGATGTACTCTGTGTAGGACGAGCCATATTTTTTTTGGACATGACCAATAGAGGAATTTGTTTTGTTTAACTATGCATATTTATTTTAAAAAGTTTTGTTTTTCTTTTGGGGGACAGAGGCAGGAGGAAGATAAAAGAGATTTTTATTCGTTAAAAAAATTTTGTTTAAAAAAAGGGGAAAAAAAGTTTGTAGCATACCCTAAAACTGACATTTCATCTTGTAAAACTGGTACTTTCATTAACTTGGTTTTCCATAAAAGTTTCATGTGGCTTTTTTCCTTTTCTTAAAACTGCAATAGTTTATGGAATTCATGAAAGCCAGGTGTTATAAAACATTAGGAAGGCAGCTTGGTACAGTGGAAAGTGTGTTAGATTTGGGGTTAGAAAATGTAGATACTAGTCTTAGCTCTGCCATTTAGTAGATGGGTGACCGTGGGCAAGTCACTTAACTGTAGTTTCTTTATCTGTAAAACAGGGCTAATAATATTGGCATTGCCCACTTCATCGGTAAAGTGCACTTGTATATACATGAGCTATTATTTATTCAGGTGCTCAGAGTTCTTATTTTTTCCATGTCTTTTTGTTGTTGGAATAAAGAAAATGCTTTAAAAGTATTTTTAAAAGACATTGATGTTGGGAACCATGTTTGTGATTCTGCCTTGCTATTGCTAGTTGGCATTTATAGAAGTCATCTTCAGGGCTTTTTTAAAAAAACTAATTGGATTCTAAGGTTTAGAGGAAGTAGTGTCATCAATAGAACGGGAGTTCCTTAGACTGGGAGCTACCACCTATTTACAGTTATTTATAAGTGCCCTTTTATAGGTTTAATTCCTATTTACAAGTTTAGTATTATATATGTGCATTTGTGTGCATATCAGTCCTGGATCTCCCAAGATAAATTTCTGTAGTTTCTAAAACATACACGCCCCAAATGTTCTTTCTGTCATTTGTGTCAGTTCACTCCAGGAAACATAGTGGGGAAAAAAAAAGATAATGGACCTAATGATGGTTCACACATATGTCAGGGAGTCCTGACTAGAGTCTCAGTTAAGTTCTGAATTCCTCAGGCATTCAGTCTGCTGTTTCTATCTTCTTTAAATCTTCTGAACTTACAAGGCAGTAACTGATAACGTTTAATTATTGTTCAGTACTTCAAGGAGGCCCGGGGAAAACTGATATATAGTATTTAACTTCTGAAATGCCATTTAGTATTCTAATAAAAATCATTCTTTATATTTTAATTAATTAATTTTAAAATAAGCTTTTAATTTTATGATTTCTGGATTTAAAACTTCTTAATTTCTGTTATTGAATGCTCTTGCAAAACAGATAAGCAAAACCATTTGATGCAGTGACTGACACTATATCACTTGATCCCCTATGTCTTTATAGAGGAGGGAGCCACATTTAATTATTTATTTATTCTCAGAGGTGAAGATTAGTCATTGAAATGTTTAATCTGAGCCTAACTGCCTTTAATGTTGTCTCCATGTACTTTACTATAGTAACTCCACAAAAATATGCATGTATGTATATGTATCTATATATTTCTCTTGGTTCTGATTTTTTGCTCAGCATCTGTTCATAAAAATCTTTCTATGTTTCCTGGAACTCCTTGTATTTATCATTTCTTATGACCTGATAGCATTGTGGTGACATTCACATACTATAACTTTTTCTTACACTCCCCCTTCTCTGGGCACCTGCTTCGTCTCCAGATTTTATTAACATGAAAATGTTGCTTTTGCTGTGTATGTGTATATGCATGTATATATATATACATATGTATGTACACATACATACCCATATTTGGAATGGTCACTTTAAACAAACAAACCTTGACTCTGACTTTAGAGAGGAAGCAGTGCAACCTGTAGAACAAGGGCTGCTTTTGGCATCCATAGCCATGAACTTCAGAAAGATACAGAGAGATATCATTAAGCGAACATTGCCATTTGTTCTAGTTCATGTGTTACTTTAAGAGCAGTGATATGCTGTTTCAGGACAAACTAACTATTACTTTGAAAGTGTCTGGTAGTTTACATCACTCCCAAACTAACACTTAACTGGGGTCTGAAGAGAGGATGTCAGCTCTCAGTGTAGCTATTTCCCCATCTCAGACCAGGGTATCACAAATGAACTGTGTAGAAACAAGACCATAAGAACAGTGCTTCTCAACAATGCTCTAAACATGATTTACAGAGATTACTGCTGGGCTTCCCAGCCATAGTGATTATAATAAGGAGCTGAGTCAGTATGTATTTCTTTTTTTACCAGCAGCAAAACATCCAAATGTTTTGTTTTTCACTGTCTATTTTTCAACTGGGCCAGTCATTTGTAGAATGGGAATTTGGAAAATAACCAAACTGATTTCCTAGGGAAAAGGAAAGTTTTGGCTTTTAAAACAATGTTTAGTAACTAGAAGTTTAAGAGGCTCTATATATGATTAAGACTGGTCTAATATTGACTTATGTCCCTTTGGCACAGAGTTTATTTCCCTCCCTTAAATAGGAATGGTGCCTTTCAATGAGGAGTAGGAGACAGTGAGCCAAATCATTTTCCTCCCTGTGTAGAGTAGAATAATTCTGTAAAATGGAAATTATCAGACGGGAGAAATGGAAGAGAGAGGTTGGAGAAAGGATGCAAATAACTGCCCTGTTCTCCTTCGGGAAGCCAGTTCCCCCCTCCTACTTCTGAGTAGCAGCACTCCCTCTCCTTTCCTTAATTTCTTCTCTTTTTCACATCTCCCTCTTCCCCTCCCAAGTTCAGTGCAGTGGGTTGGGGATGGGCAGAGCATGGTTGGCATTGGTAAATACAGAATAAAACTTTTTTATGAATTCTAAATTTCACAAATACACACGAAAAATGAACATTGCCATTTACAGAGTCAAAGACAAAATTCTATGTAAACCGTAAATTTAAAAAAATGGATAGATTCACTATAGTACTTTCAAAGTTGTCCTGCTTATCTGTATTTCCTTTTGAATTGTTTCCTCTTCTCATCTGTGCATTTTAAAAATACTTCAGCGGTCTTTACAATCCATAGCAATACCTGTGAATTCCAATGATAAATGTAGTAGATTGTATTTTTGCTAATTTGGCAATTTACTTTGTTTTTATCTCTCTATTGCTTGAACTTTCTCGTTTTTGCTTATACCAGTTTCAACTACTATGGTCAATTCTTTGTTCAAATTGCTTTAGTATTCATCCATTACAAAGGGATACTATTTCATTCTCTAAAATTAGAGTCAGTAAAAACAATTTAAGACAAACTTAAATTTAATTGTTTAACATTTCAAATGATTGTTAAGTTATTTTTATTTATTTAGATAATTTAAAAGTTGAAGGTTTGAGGGGAAAACCAGATTATTATATTATAATCTTACCAAAAAGATTAATATTGAGAAATAGTTATGTTACTCTAAAATTCTATACAAAAATTGTTTTATTTTGAATTTATACACTTCATACTCAAGTATAGCAAACAAAGTGATGATAGAACCCCACTCTATCATTTGCCTACACCAGTGGAAGGTGATCCTAGCAGATCATGCCCATGTCCAAGTTTGGCATGTATTTATTCAAAGTTGACCTTGTCTGTGTATTCTGTATTAACTAATTATGGTCCTGTTTCTACTGTCATTTGGAGCAAATTCATCTTGTTTTTTTCTGCTTTTGGTGACTTTGAACTTATATACATTGAAAGAGGAGAGGAAAGGAAGCATCTATATAGTGCCTACTCTGTACCAGGTGCTGTATTGTTTTATTTAATTCTCACAACAACCTGAGAGCTAGATGCTATTATTATCTCCATTTTATAGTTGAGGAAACTGAGGCAGATAGAGGTTAAGTGACTTACCCAGGACCACAGAGCTAGTAAGTATCTGTCACTAGCTGCCTCTGGAAAAAAAAAAAGGTGTATTTTTTGTGGGAGATGAATTAAAAAATATTCCATAATTTTGGCCATTACTTCATGTCCCTTCTGAGATGGTCTGGGTAGGCGGTATAGCAAACCCAACAGTCTGGAAATCTGTACTACATTGAGTTTACTTGGTTTGCATAAAAACTATCCTTTTGGGGCAGCTAGGTGGAGAAGTGAATAGAGCACTAGCCCCAGAGTCAGGAGGACCTGAGTTCAAATTTGGACTCCAACACTTAATACTTTCTAGCTATGTGACCTTGGGCAAGTCATTTAACCCCAATTGCCCTGTCTTCTCCCCTAAAAAAAAAAAAACAAACCAAAAACTATCCTTTGGGGGAAAAAAGAAAGAAAAATGTATTCTAGACCATAGTCTTTAACCAGACTAGGTCAGATCACAAAGTCTTGGGCTAGTGACTTAGTTTGTGAGAGAAATAGTGGTATGCTTGATGACACAAGCTGATGCCCCAAGGACATCTGTCAGGGACCAAGTGTATAGCAATTACTGTCTTCTCTCTCTTTTTTTTTAATTTAAAATTTTATGTTTATTTTTAGTTTACAACATTCATTTCCACAAGATTTTGAGTTACAAATTTTCTCCCCGTCTTTTACCCTACCCACCACCACAGAACAGCGATCCCACTGAATACTCCTTCCCCCAATCTGTTCTCTCCTATATTCTCCCCTATTACCCCTCCAGCTTTCCAGTAGGGCAAGATGGATCTGCATACCCCAGTGCCTGTATATATTATTTCCCAGTGCAGTAAAATAATAATAATAATGATAATTTTAAAAACATTTTCTTTTAAAACTTTGAATTCCAGATTCTTTCCGTTCCTCCCTCGTCACCCACCCTTACTGGGAAGATAAGCAATTCAATATAGATTGTACATGTGTAGCTATGCAAAACATTTCCATAGTGGATATATTGTGAAAGACTGACCATATTTCCCTCCATCCTATCCCACCCCCCACTTGTTCTATTTTCTACTTTGACTCTGTCCCTTTTCAAAAGTGTGTGCTTCTAACTCCCCCCCACCTCATTCTGCCTTCCCTTCTATCATCCCTCCTGTCTTCTCTTTAAGAAGATACTTCTTGGGGTGACTAGGTGGTGCAATGAATAGAGCACTGACCCTGGAGTCAGAAGGATCTGAGTTCAAATCCGGTCACAGACACTTGACACACTTATAGCCATGTGACTCTGGGCAAGTCACTTAATCTCAATTGCCTCTGAAAAAGAAAGAAAAGAAAATGAGGGGCTTCAGCAGCCCTCAGAGAAGTGGCAGAATTTAAATGTTTAAAAAAACCTACTGCAATACTTCTCTGCTGTAAGAAATGATGAGCTGGTTGATTTTAGAAAAACATGGAAGGACTTGAATGAAATAATGAAGAGTGAAGTGAGCAGAATCAAGAGAACATTGTATATGTAGCAGCAATATGCTAGAAGAATAATTATGAACATCCAAGTTATTCTGAGTACTATGAATATTCCAATCAATTATAAAGGACCCATGAAGTAAGATGCTATCTACATCCACAGAAAGAACTGTTAATAGAAGTATGCATAATATGGTTTTATGTCTATTTATATATCTGTCCCAAATGGTAGCCTTCTCTCCTGTGGGGTGGGGAGATAGTTCTGAATTTAAAATGTAACAAAAACAAAAAAATCCAATTTCAATTTAAAAAAGAAGAAACATTTCTTAAATGATCCTGATTTTGACAGGTATTAAAACATATCACCTGCCCACCAAGCATTTTTTAAAAGTACCTACTGTATGTTAGCCATTGTATTAGGTGTCAAAGATACAAAGACAAAAATTAAGCAGTTGACCTCAAGGAGCTTACATTCTTCTGAGGGGTGGAGTGGGCAAAACATAATCACAGATAGGGATGGCTACAGATTTGAATCCATTGCTATGGATTCCAAGGAGCGCTATGGAGAAATACCAAGTTAGACACAGATGACCCACTTTGGGTCCTTTATGGTGGAGTCTGTTCATAGCCAACAGAACCCTCTAAATACACTGCGGATGTAAATTATTGCTAAATGTAGACAGTGGTTAGAAAAAAAATTTCCAAATGAGTTTACAAAATTCACTGTAGAAAGTTCACCCAAACAAGAGTCTAGACCTGGGAAAGGTTGAGCAAGGAAGAGAAGAAGAGGAAAAGAAGAAAAAGCAAAAAAGATAAATTGATCTTAAAGAAGCACAAAGGTTTTTTACTCTTGTGGGGCCTCAGTTACAGGAAGGATGAAGTCATCCTTCAGGGAGGCTTTTCTTGTTGCTGAGTCCTTTCATTCATGCTTGACTCTTCATGACCCTATTTGGGGTTTTCTTGGCAGAGATACTAGAGTGCTTTGCTATTTCCTTCTCCAACTCATTTTATAGATAAGGAGCTGAAGCAAAGAGGGTTAAGTGACTTGCCCGGGGTCACACAGCTAGTAAGTGTCTGAAGTGGGATTTGAACTCATGAAGTTTAGTCTTTCTGATTTCCAAGCCTAGTGCTCTGTCCATTGTACTACCTACCTGCTCAGGGAGACTTTACAGATGATATTATTGATGAAATTTAGGTAGTTCCAAAAACAATGTATAGTATTTATTGTATAGGTTTTCTTGAAATGGAAATTTGTTTTCTATTGAATCCTCTCACGTTCAGTAGTGTAAATGGAAATGTTCTTTTTTTTCTTTTCTTATTTTGTATTTAAGTCTAAAATGAATAAAATATTTATACAAAAAAGTGGTCCAGAGGTGGATGATCTTGGATAAAAAATTATTATATCTATACCTATCAATATCTATATATTTATAATAAAGCTGCAGACTACCCCTGTCCTTGGTATTTTACTGATTTCTTTGATCTATAAAAGGCTGTTTGAGTTTTTGTTTTTCATCTTATCTTGAATGACCAAAATCTGTGAGGAATATGTCATATGCATGAAATAGAGATTTAGCTAAATAAAAAATTTTGGTCATAAAAATGGTTTTTGGAAGAAATGTCACTTAAACTGAGCATTTAACGGGAGCTAGAGATATCCCATAACTGGCACAAGGTACAGGTTGTGTTAGCCATCTAAGTGACAGATGATGCTCTAATTTCTTAAACAGCAAAACAAAACAAGAAGACCTCTCACAGGATCCTAATTAGTGCTGTTTCTATAACAGCCACAGAATTGCACAATAAATTCTGGTAACTTTAGCCAAGTGCTGACCTTTACAAGGCTTTCTGAACAAGGTTTGGAACTTGTCCTGTAAGGGAAAAATAGATTGTTTGGGGGAAAAAAATTGTAATGTCTCCTATCCAGCTTGTTCCTTTAGGGTTTTGGGATTTATGTAAATACATAGATAGCATTTATATATCACTTTAAAGTTTGCAAAGCACTTTACATGAGTTTTCTTGTTAGATCTTCATAACAGTCCTGTGAGGTTGGTGCTATTACTGATCCTTATTTTACAGATGAAGGAACTGAAGCAAACAGAAGTTAGGTGACTTGTCCAAGTTCATATAGCTACTGTCTGAGACTATATATGAATCGACATCTTCCTGACTCGTAGAACTTCATGAAGTTGCCTTAGACATATGGAGTATAAAAATATTAACAAACCTTTAATACACAAACACGCACGTGTGTGTGTGTGTGTGTGTGTGTGTGTGTGTGTGTGTGTGTGTGTGTGTGTGTGTGTAAAATGACCCAGGCTTTAGCACTGAGATGTACAATTTCAATGCCTTGCTAGGGCCAGATGAGTAATAATTGTTTATTGAAATGGGAGGATTTTCTGGGGATCAAAGTCTGAAAATAGAGGAGATTATCAAATGCTTCTACTATTTGGTATATATCCTCATTTTACAGGTCAGGTAGCAGCTCTGGTAAGAGCTAGGAATAGAATTCACATTTCTTCAATTTAGTCAGCCAAGTACTGTATGAACTGTAGAAAATAAAGAAAATGTAAAAAACAGATCCCTGGCCTCAAGGAGCTTATAATCTAGTCAAGGAAGATTGATGAAAATGATAATGCTAAATAATTCAACAAAGTATATGTATAGAATTGTCAAAAGGCTTAAACAGACTAAGTACTGTAAGTATTCCATATGTGTGAATGAAATTGTCTTTGTGTTAAGTCTTTCCCAGTCCCCTTATCCTGTCTATATCTTGTTTGTAATTAGTTTTTTCATGTTGTCTCCCCCATTATACTGTGAACTCCTCAAGAATAGGGACAGTTTGTCTTTTGCCTTTCTTTACATCCCCATCATTTAACAAAGTGCCTGGAAAACATAGTAGGTACTTAATAAATGCTATTCAACTGAATGATCGAGATAGGTTGGTATAATGGATAGAATACTGGATTTGTAGTCAGGAAGACCTAGGTTCCAATCTCATCTTAGACACTCAGTAGCTTTATAACCCTAAACAATTCACTTTATTTCAGCCTTAGTTTTCTCATCTGCAAAATGGTATTAATAAAAATACTGTGGTACATTCTTAGCAGGGTGGCTTGAAGGCATTGTGTAATTAAGGCATTTCAGAAAGCTCAGGGTACTACATAAATATCATGCTATTTTTAAAAGAAAGAGAGAAATAGTCTCAGACACTTAACACTCACTAGCATGTGACCTTGGGCAAATCACTTGATCCTAATTGCCCTGCCTTCCCCCCTCCAAAAAGAAAAAAGAGAGAGAGAAATAGAATGGTGTAACAAATACAGAGTCAAACTTGGAATCAGAAAGACCCAGGTTCAAGTCCCATATTGGACATTACTGGTTTGTGACTGAATAATTATCATTTAGCCTCTTGGTGCTTCCAGAGAACCCTAAGATTATTGAGTCTCTACTCTCATAAAATCTCAGTAACCCTGAAAGTTAGGTAGAGCAATAGTATTACTGTCCCAAACTTGCAAATGAGATAACTGAAACTCAGAAAAATTCAGACTACTTTGCCAGGGTAACACAGCTTCAAGTGTGAGTTTTGGAACCAGGACTGGAATTGAGGGCACAGTCCCTGCCTTCTAGGAGCATATGGTCTGTTTAGGGACAGAAGATTGAGATGTGAAGCAATCAGAGATCAGTTAAATAATGAGAATATATGCCATAGGGGTGTGTGAAGGGAGTTCAAGCTGGAGGAGACAGGCTTCATGGAGGAGGCCAGAACTGAATTGGGTCTTGAAGGCTTTGTAAGACTAAGATAGATCAAAAAAGGTAAGATATCATTCCTGTTGAGGAGAACAGAATGAAAAAAGACTTGGAAACAGAAATGTGAAAGGCAATATAACTGGGAAATTAGCAAGTTTGAGTTTTAATGTTGCAGAGAAGAGATAAAGAGTGAGACATTACATCATTGTGCAAGAGTTCTTAACGTGGGGTCTGGGAACTTAAATTTTTTTTATACAATTTCAATATAATTGTTTTCCTTTGTAAGCCTATGTTTTTATTTTATGCATTTAAAAACATTCTTCTGAAAAGGGGTCCATAGACTTCATTGGACATGACACCAAGAAAAGGTTAAATAGTCCTGTTACAAAGGAACTTGAAAGCCTCTAGATAGAGTCTGAAATTAATTGATTATTATTCAGTAAGAAATGATTAAGAGAAATTCCAAAAATGTGGGAAGATTGGTATGAGTTGACATAGAGCAAAGTAAGAAGAACCAAGAGAATAGTTAACTACAACAAGGTAAATGAATAAGAAATGAAATGGAAGCCAAACTGAGTACCTGAAAAACCAGTGAGGGTTCCAGAGAGCAATAATGATATATACCTATTTCCTCATGAATGGAGGGTGGAAGAGGAAGAGGGTGGAAAGGGATGACCCTCTAGATCCAAATATTGTATATGGTGTCAGATATAATCGTTATATTGGATATTCTTGTTTATTTCTTTTTTGCTTGTCTGTGGGCAGGCATGACCATTATGACAAAAGACATCAATAAAATACACTGAAAATTGATTCTATCCATTTTGGAATGAGGAAGTGGTGTGCTATCAGTGGTAATGGTATGCCAGACTAATCAGAGACATGAAAAGCAAGAGGGAAAGTGTTGGTAATAATTCTGGCATAAAGAACATGTAGAAGACCTAAACTAGAGTCATGATGCTGGGAATGAAGAAGAATGGGTCGATGGACGAAAAGATGACCTGATTCAGTGAAGTGGCACTACTCAGCTGAGTTTAATATCAAAGGGTGAGTTGATTTTGTTAGTTAAGACTCTGTACTACTGTTTGAACCAACCATTTTCTTGTGTGGTAGTTTCTGTAGGGAACATCTATGTGGTGAGGAAGACTTAGCATATAACATTTACTGATGTGTGACCCTGGGTGAGTCATTTAACCCCATTTTCCTCAGTTTCCCTCATCTGTAAAATTATCTGTAGAAGGAAATGGCAAACTATATCATTATCTTTTCCCAGAAAACCCCAAAAGGGGTCACAGAGAGTTGGATATGCCTGAAAAATGGCTGAACAACATTTGCTGTTGACAAATCCTACTTTAATTGAAGGGTCAAAGAACTAAAAAAACAGAATCAGAGCTATAAAATCTAGAGCTTTAAAGAATCTCAAAGGTCATCTTGCCCAACCTCCTCAATTTAGAAATATGGAAATTGAGGATTAGAAAGGGAAAACAATTTGCCTAAGATTACCCAAGGATAAATATCGTCCTGTATTAACAAGATAGGTCAGTAAAAAGTTAACTGAATCACAGGAATTGCCCGTTAAGTGAGAAATTTCACTAGTTTTCCCATTCCAGATTTCTTTGAGAGGCACTAAAAGAAAATTTATTTTAAGCACACTATGTAAAAGGTGGACCTGAGGATTCAATTGACTTCAAGAAGCATTGACTTCAGTGTGTCTCATACCATCCTCTATACTTAGTGCTGTAAATACAAAGACAAAATTAACACAGTCCCTGCCTTATAGGAACTTACCATTCTACACTGTACTTTAGTTCAATGACAAGAGTTCCTTGGAATAAATTGTATTATCATATAATAGTACTTGTACCATATTGTTTATTATGTTATCATTTTAAATAACAATTTTTTTTAAAAAAAGAAAGAGGAATGCATATAACATTTACTGATGTCTGAAGTCATGGAGACCTGAGCTCAAATCTGGTCTCAGACATTTACTAACTGTATGACCCTGGGCAAGTCATTTAACCCATTTAACCCTCATAAAACTTTGTTTGCCTCCATTTCCTTATCTGTAAAATAAGAATAATAACAACACCTACCTCCCAAGGACTGTCATAAGGATCAAGTGAGATAATAATTGTAAAGTGTTTAGCATGGAGCTTGCCATGTAGGAAGGACTATAAACATGTTAGCTATTATTACTGTTAAATCTTAGAGTAAGCTATTGAATTAGTCAGTCAACAAGCATTTTAAAGGGCCTGCGATCTGTCAGGCACTGTGCCTAATGCTGGGGATACAAAGAGAGTCAGAAGACGATCTGGGCTCTAAAGGGGCTGTGTCTAATGGAGAAGGTTAGTTAGGTACATTTCAGGGAGGGGAGATAAGAAGAAGCCTTTGAAGATGTATACAAGGTATTTCAATTTTCAGAATTTGCCCCAGTAGTCCTGAGAGCTTCATAAAGCTTCATATCTGACTGATATTTGCAAGGCAATCACTGCCACTGATTTCCTGTTTTCTGGCAATTTTGAAAATAAGACCAAAACCCCCCAGTAGTGTTTTAAAATACTGTGTTGCCTTAAGGGGCAACTCTGTAATGTAACTGAGAGTCTTTTTTAAATACAATTTCCAGTAGCCTGAAGTCACAATTTATAAACACACCAGCATTTGCCAGAAAAAGCAAAATGAAACACAAATTGTCCATGTTTTTGCTGGACAGGAACAGAAGGTCTGCCATCTGAGACAAGCTTCTGGAGCACTCTTCACATAGCGGCAGGGTTGGGGAATGGAGGCTCTATTCCCTTCTCTGTTATCCTGTATAATGCATTTCTTTGTTCCGTAGATTCAGATTTAAAGCTGGCAGAGGCCTTAGAGATTATTCAGCCCAACTCATTTTACAAGACATTGGGACACAGAGGGCTTATGGGTGTTGCTCACAGCCACATGGTGAGGAAGGAGCAGAGCTAAGAGTCAGACCCAGGTCCTCTGATTTCAAATCCAGGACTTTTCTCACTACTCTTCATTGTTTGCACTTTCATGGGTTACAAGGTAGAAAGCTTTTTAGAAATTGAGTCCAACTCCTTCATTTTGATAGGAACAGAAGCTCAGAGAGGTTAAGCGTTTTGCCCTGGGTCACACAGCTAACACATATAAGAGATGGAATTTGAACCTAAGTGTTTCAGATTCTGAGTCCATCGTTTTTCCCACTGTAACATACTGCCTTTTTTGTGATTGAAGAGAGCTCTGGGATGAAGTATAGACCAGGACGATCTCCAAACTGTTACCTGATGTGATGTGTGTGTGTGTGTGTGTGTGTGTGTGTGTGTGTGTCCCAAAAGTGTTAATACAGATCTCTGAGCACTCTTGGTTACTGGGAAAGCAGGGTCCTTTCTGCTTGACCTTAAATCCAGGTGCTCCTTATAGCCGCCAACGCTCTTGAGTCAGTGGTTCCCCTAGATTTTGCCCACAGAACTACCTTGAACCAGTGTCTCCTTTTTCAGGGAGTACATGGCTTTTTGGGAAACTCCCTTGTGCTATTCCTGCTCTAAAACTTCCTGATCCTTCTTTTTTTTTTTTTAAGCAATTGGGGTTAAGTAACTTGCTCAAGGTTACACGGCTAGTCATTATTTGTGTGTGGGTGCTCATTTTCTGAGGCCGGATTCGATCTCTGGTCATCCCAACTCCGAGGCCGGCACTCTTACTGCGCCACCTAGCCGCCCCTTTTAGGGCAACTGGGGTTAAGTAACTTGCCCAAGGTCACACGGCTAGGTTTTTTTTTTTGCTTGTTTGTGTGTGCATTAAGTGTCTGAGGCCGGAACCGAACTCAGGTCCTTCTGACTCCAGGGCCAGCGCTCTACTCACTGAGCCACCTAGCCGCCCCCTTCCTGATCCTTCTTTAAAAGCTTTTTCTTCTCCAGGTTTCTTCTCAAAACTGCCCTGGGTCACCATCCTGGAGTTTCCATTCTCCTCTCCAAGCCCACTTTCATTATGTCATAGCTAAACACTTGTTAACTATTTTTAGAAACTGCTATTGGTCTAGTACAGGAGCTGGATAATAACGAGATCCCTGGTTTGAGAGTTAGAGGACCTGACCCTCAGTTTCCTCAGCTGTTACATGAGAGAGTGGACTAGATTATCTCTAAGATACTTTCCAACTCTAAATTCTAGGGCCCTGAATTCTAGGATCACTCATTTTTTGAGACTTCTATCTTTACACTGGTATTTCAGTCTTCAGAATTTGCCCCAGGAGTTCTGAGAGCTTCATAAAACTTCATATCCAACTAAAATTTGCAAGGCAATCACTGCCATTGATTTCCTGTTTTCTGGCAATTTTGAAAATAAGACCAACCCCCCCAATAGCATGATACTTCTAACACCCTCAAAGATGCCAAGATCATTCCCTGCATCCTGACTCTTATCACTGGACTTGGATGAATCTGGAAGAAAGAATGAGATTGATGACTTTGTGAAGTTCTGCCTCACATTCAGTTCATGCATGGATTAAGACATTACCCCGTGATGTCACTGGTTCTCTTCGAAAATGAGGGACAAACAACAATTTGTAACACCCTGTCCTGAGAGTTTCCTGAGCTCCTATAATCTCCATCTCCACTCTGTTTTAGCCACCCACTAGAGTGGTCATATTCTATATCTCATCATCACTTGAAAAGATTCCATCTCCAATACTATTAGAGAAATTATGAAGACAACAGGTTTAGAAAAACATGGGAAGAACCATATGAACTAATTTAGTTAAGTGAGCAGAACCAAGGGAATAGAAAATATGCTAAAAACAATATTATAAGGACAAAAAAAAGGCTTTGAAAGAATTAGAAGCTTTGGTTAGCTCACCACGGTTAACTTAGGCTACCCCACCTCCTGACAGAGAGGAGTAGGGATTGAGACATATCTTTTTGGACATGACCAGTGCTGGAATTTGTTTTGCTTGACCATACATGTTTGTAATAGAAGTTTTGCTTTTCTTTTTTTTTTTTCTCAGTGCTGGGGGCGGTGGGGGGTGGGGGAAGGGAGGAGAGAGAGAAGGCAGATTTTTGTTGTTAAAAAAATTTAATTTTAAATTAAATTAAATTTAAATTTAAATTAATTTTAAATTAATCTCCAAAATAATGAACTCTGAAATTTCTTTTACTATAAGCTCTTGTTCTACCTTTCTCTCTCCTTTACTTCTCCCAAATATGTAAAGAACATAAAGATAAAGAATCTTCCTTATGACCACCAGATTTTCAGTCCCTCTCTAACTTCCTAGTCATTAACCTTTCTCTGGATTCACTTGCCTCCCTACCCAGTCAGCCATTTAAGGGTTATCCTCTTCTCTATCCTTGCTTTCCTCCTGGACTTTCCCATTATTCCCATAATAACCCTCAGCCCTAGGTAATTTACACAATCCACATAGAGTAAGTGATGAAACTGAGTTGAATGAATTCTCTAAAAATCCATGCTACCTTACCTCAACTGAGCCCTCATTTTATTATAGCAATCCTTTTATATAACCCTTATTTATGAATAGATCTATAAATTAAAATTAATTGGGCTGCTTGAAGAAATAAATGGATTCCCTATCACTGGAGAACTTCAGGAAAAGGCTGAATATTGTTGTGTATGTGATAGGTGTTATTCTTCACATATGTGTTGGATTCTATGGCCCCTGGGGTTCCTTTCCATTTTGAGGTTCTCTGATGCTGTAATTTTTTATAGAAACTGTTATAATATCTTCTTTCTTCAAAGCCTCATTCTTTTCCCACCTCCGATTCTCATCTTCTCTTCTGCATTCCTTTGGCAAACGAGCTTTGTGATTGGGCCCATTTAATGTGTTCTTAGGTCTTCAAAGTAGGTTTTTGTAATTCTTATGTAACAGTGGAGGTTGTAGACATGGTCAATGCTGGAATTTGTTTTGCTTGACTATACATATTTGTAATAGAGGTTGATTTTTGCACCCATTTTTGAGGGTGCTATTGGCTATTTTATCCTCCTGAGATTAATTTACCTCTTCTCCCTACTCCCTTTGTCTCTGGGGGTTTAATCAGCTACACCCTGTTACAACAATAGTTTCTTTTCTTTTTTTTTTTAATCTTGAGGTATCATAATGATCTCTCAGATCCATGTGGTCCCCTCCTTTACTGTTTTATGGAGTTTATATTAGAATTAGATGAAAAATTAGGAGTCCAACAATAATAGCTCAGAGCCCCCAGTTAGGAAAATGCCTAACATTTAGGCATGAGAACAGTTCTAATGTAAATGTATATTTATCTTTAACTTCTAGATTTTTCCATGGTTAAAGCCAAAAATAAGGTTATCAGAAATGGTAGGATAAAAATGAATAGACTGTTACAATGTCTCTTAATGGAAAGGAAGTTGGGAGGAAAATAGGCATTTTCTTGTACTTTTCCTTAGTCCTTGAAACAGTACAATTGGTAATAACTTCATCTTCTCTTTCTCTGGGATGCCTATAGGGGCTATAAGACTATAAGAATATCTCTCCCTTCTTTGCTACAGCTCAGTCCTACATTTTCTTTCTCCTTTCATATATTACCTTTGTGCTACTGATTCTTTCTCTCCTTTCTTTCTGGCTGTCTCTCCAATCTTTTGTCTTTCTCTTGAAGAGCTCTGGAATTTGACTCAATTCTACCTTCTGGCTCAGAAATCTCCATAGTCTCACATTGTTCCCAGGGCTAAGGGAGAATTTTTATCTTTTTGAACTACAAATCCCATGATGCTATTCATTTTGCAAAGCTGTATTATACATGTACTGTATATCTGATCCATGACCCTTCTATTGTTCCAGCCCATCCTAAACAAACATAGATGAATAACAAATACCATACCAAATGTTATATTAAGATAGATGGGGAGAACAAACTAAAGACATTAACAGTTATATATATTTCTTAGAACACATGCTAAACAAGACATATGTTTTGTGGGAAAATGTTCAAGAGAATTAAGGCATCCTGAGTCAGGTACACCAAGGTAATATTAATCAAAAAGAATAAAATGCAACTGAGCAATACACTAGAATATGTGTATTTCCACCATTTTGGTAGCTGAAATCCTATATAATATTAAGATCACATAAGAAAAAAATCTCCTGTTTTCTGGAAATCTTTACTGGGAGAGAACAATCAGAAAATACAAAGGCTGAGGTCCTAGGGAGGTGATTGGTGGCTGTTCATTTCAGCTTACTAAGTGTAATTATCATTGATTCTGAGGTCTGAATAGAGGACATTTTATAAATCTGAAACAATGCAACCAATCAGATGAGTTGCCATATTCTTTTCTCAAGACCACCCCAAATCTTGCTGTAGTTTTAGTCAGGGGTTAGCCTTGCTCCTTGCTTTCCTTGAACTTAATGTTATCCTGCCTTCTTCTAGGAGATCATTCTTGTAGCATTTTCAAGATGGGTGAACTACACCTGGTTCCACAGATTTATTTGGAGTATTCATTAGTGAACGGTCCAGTTTGTAAAGGACTATGAAGCTTGAAATCTCTGTTTTAAGTGGCACTACCATCTGATTGTTTGTAGAACAGATAATCAAACATGTTCTCTATCACTAGACAGCCACGTGTAAGTAAATAATTAATCACCTCTTTCTCTCCTAGTCCCCTTCTTTCACCTTTAAAGTCAGCAAGAGCTTCTGCAGAGATAGGGGAACAGGATGAATAGATTAACTAAGACTTCAAAATGATTGAATATGGTCACAACTGAAAGCCAAGTTCACCCAACTTGTTGGTGTGAGTCAATCATTATTCAGGTTAACACAGAACTCTATTATTTCAAAGAGGTATAGTATTGCTTTACTTGACTAATCTATTTATTAGGAGAGAAAACCAGTCAGTCAATATACATTTATTAAACATTTATTATATGCCATATTGAGTGTATTAAGAGCAGGGAATACACAAAGAGTCAAAAGACAGTCCTTCCCCTCAAGGAGTTTACAATCTAATGGGGGAGACAACAAGCAAACAAAATGTAAAAACAGGATAAATAGGAAACAATTAAAAAGGGGAAAGCACTGGAATTAAGAAGCTAGAAAAGGCTTCCTGTAGTAGATAGGATTTTGGTTAAGACTTAAAAGGAAGCCAAGGAAGCCAGTAGGTAAAGATGAGGAAGAAGAATTATCAAGGCACTGGGGACAGCCAGAGAAAATATGTGGAGCCAAGAGATGGAGTATTTTGTTCATAGAATAAGAAGAAGGCTAGTGTCACTGCATTGAAGAGTATCAGGGAGTAAAGTATAAGAAGACTGGAAGGAGGGGGAGGGGGAACAAATTATGAAGGGCTTTGAATGCTAAACAAAGCATCTTGTATTTGATCATGGAGGCAATAGGGAGCCCCTGGAGTTGATTGAGTAGAGGAGTAACATGGCAGGAAGTGTGCTATAAGAAAATCACTTTAGTGACTGAATGTAGGATGGATTGGACTGGGGAGAGACTTAAGGGAGGCAAACCCACCAACAGATTAATGGAACAGTCCAGGTAGAAGGAGATTAGAGACAGCCCTAGAGTGGTAGCACTGCCAGAGGAGAGAAGGGGACATATTCAAGAGATGTTCTCAGGGTGAAATGGAGAGACCTTGGCAATAGATTGGATATAGTTAGGGATGGGGGAGGGTGTGCGGAGGGGAATGATAGTGCGGGGTTGAAGCACAATTAAGTTGCAAGCCTAAGAGACTGGGAGGCTGGTATTGCCCTCTACAATAATAGAGAAGGTTAGGGGAGGGGTGTTGGGACAAAAATAATGAAATGTTGAGTTTGAGATATCCACTAGACATTTAGTTTAAGATGTCTGTAAGGCAATTAGGGATGTGAGATTAGAGGTTAACTGCAAAGTGGTGGCAGGATAGGTAGATTTTGGAATTATCCGCATGGAAATGGTAATTAAATCCATGGGAGTTAATGAGATCACTGAATGAATCATTTAGAGGGAAGAAAAGACCTAGGGCAGAACCCAAGGGAATATACAGTTAGAGGAGGTCATGTAGTTGAAAATCCAGCAAAGCAAACTGAGAAGGAGTGGTCAGATGGATAGAAGGAGAGCCAGGAAAAAATAGTGTCCTGAAAACCTAGAGAAGAGAGTATTATGGAGTAGATGGTGATCAACAATGTCAAAAGCTGCAGAGAGGTCAAGGGGAATAAGGATTGAGAAACGGCCACTGGATTTGGCAACTAAGAGATCATTGGTAACTTTGGAGAGAACAGTTTTGGTGGAATGGTAAGATTAGAACCAAATTATAAGGCACCAATACAATAATAAGGTACCAAAATTCATCCCAAGGACTTAATCCATTTAGAATAGTTTAGAACAGGGGTGGGGAAGCTGTGGTATCAAGGCTTCAAGGTATTATACTTCATGATTGTAGGCACTATCTTTTCCCTAGTTCTTTGTGTTGCATAACACATTTTGGGGACAGAATGTTAAATAATAATATCCCATTATTATTTAATATTTATATTATCAAAATAATTTTATGTATACCTAGCTATAGTTGTTTTTTTTTAAAGCTGATCATAAGGATATCATCAAGAGATCTGGAAAGGACACAACCTGGTCATGTGAAAAGAATGAATGATTACAGATTGACTGTCTGAATTCTGTACTTGTATCCACAAAGTGTAAAAAGGTCTAGATGAAGGGCGTGTTGAATAGGACCTCTATGGAGAACCCATTCAATAATATGGGTAAAAATCACACAGAATGAGAAAGTTTTAAAGGCTGCTTCTCTCTTTCTGTCTCTGTCTCTGTCTCTGTCTCTCTCTTTGGAGGGGAGAAGACAAGACAATTGGGGTTAAGTGACTTACCCAAGGTCACACAGCTAGTAAGTGTGTCAGGTGTCTGAGGCCAGATTGAACTCAGGTCCTCCTGACTCCAGAGCTGGTGCTCTATTCACTGCACCACCTAGCCATCTCTTGGAGGCTGCTTCTTTGTTGTTGTTGATCTTTCATCCTCAAAGAGGAACAATGACATCAAGAAGGTGATGACTTGCAAATGAATTGGATTTAAGTAAAGCAGAGCTGTGCAGTCATCAGCCTTACTCTCTCCTCCAGAGTCATGGAAGGAATGCCTTAATTATCAATAAATTGAAAAATATTCATTTGACAAATATCATGACTGTGTCTGACTGATAGGTGCTGGGGGTATAAAGGTAAAAGTGAAACCCTTCACTGTTCTCAAGAAATTTTTACTCTAATGAAGAAGACAACATGTACATACACACATACACACACACACACACACACACATACAGAATATAAGCAAAATTATTGCAAAGAGTTGTTATTGCTCAGTTGTCTGACTCTGTGACCCCATTTTTGGGTTTTCTTGGTAGAGATGCTGGAGTGGTTTGCCATTTCCTTCTCCAGTTCATTTTGCAGATAAGGAAACTGAGGCAAGTGGGGTCAAATGACGTGTCCAGAAAGACACAGCTAGTAAGTGTCTGAGGCCAGATTTGAACTAACATCTTCCTGAAATCCAGGCCTGGCTTTATGGTCACTGTGCCACCTAGCTGCCCTCAATTCCTTTCAAGTAGAGGGCAAAGTTCATTCTTTGTATTAGTGGCTAATAAAGGGAGGTAATGAATAAAAATGCTTAGAACAGGACAAGGACCAATGGAGTAAAAGGGTGGTATTCCAGCACATGCTTAAGTGAAGAAAGGAAATGAATGTGACTTTAGGGAAGTGTTGTGTGGTGTGGTGTGGTATAGTGTGTGTGTGTGTGTGTGTGTGTGTGTGTGTGTGTTTGTTTCTAAACTTGAGTTTGAGAAAAATCAGTTAGGACAGTGCAGCAAAAAGACAGTTGATGTTGGAATTGGCAGATTTGGGTGTAAGTTCTGGCTTAGTTATTTATTACCTGTATGACCTTGAACAAGTAATTTTCTCCATCTGAGCCTCTCATCTATGGTCTTGAGATTATGTGGGTTAATAATACAGACTCTGTATTGCTTCTTCTTGTTTATCTCCACTTTTTCATTTGATAATCTGTCATGGAGGTAATAGTCCAGGCTCTTCTATTCTTGCCAGGGAGAGTAAATCACTATAAAAATCAGCAGGCCTGCTGTTCTCGTGATGATTCCATCTCTCCTCTGACACTGCAGAGCCTTGTCACTCACACCTGCTGGTTGGTCTCCCTGCTCTAAGTCCAGTTCATCCTTCAGTTGGTTGTCAGATTAATCTTCCTAATATGCAGATCTAACCATGCCATTCTCCCCTCCCCCATTCAATAAACCCCAGTGACTCCCTATGACTTCTAGGATCCAATATAAAATCTTCTGACATTCAAAGCCCTTCGTATCCTGGCTCCCTCTGACCTTTCTAGTATTCTTACCCCTTATTCCCCACAATGTACTCTGCATTCCAGTGACACTGGCCTCCTTGCTATTCCTCAAATATAATATGCCATCTCCTCCAGCCCCTTCATTTTAAAGATGGGAAAATGAGGCCCATGGAGCTTAAATGGCTTGTCTAAGCTAGCAGATGTTGGGAGGTAGGATTGGAACCCACATAGTCTTACTCCAAGTGCAGTATTCTTTTTTGTTGTATCCTGCTTCCTCTTAAGCCTCAGATATTCCCATCCAAGTATTAACTGAACCCAACTCCGTTTAGCATCTGAGATTAGATGAAATGAATGAATGAATAAATAAATGAAGAGAAAAGAATATACCAAGCACTGTGCTAAGCATTAGACAAACAAGAAAGTCCTTTATACTCAAGAAGTTACAAGATGACACATAAAGGGGAGCTTAAAATGGGGCTAAGGAGTATGGGTATAGTATGCCATCCTAGTGGGCTAATTTATAAATACCTAGGAAAGGTATGGTGGTCTGGTTCCAGACAAAAGGAGGTAAAAGCTTCCTTATCAGAGCCCAGGATCCCAGGCCAGAATCCAAGTTTTGGTGGGAATGACATGAGTAGGATGGACAAATACAGGTGACACAGTTTAGAAAGGACTGGTAAGTGGTGCCTAGGTCCAGGTGATAGGGCTGCTGACCAGCTTCCTTTTTTGGCACAGTTATGGAAAAGGAGCAACAGTAGGCAGTGCTAGGCATTAGACTAAGATAACAAAGATAAGATCCTTGATACTTTATAGATTTATACAGCTTGGTCAGAGAATTGGTCTTGTTTCTATTATACAGACAGATACCTATGTACTTCCCATCCTAACGAGCTAATTATCTTGTTTGTCCATTCTCATTTATATATTGCACATAATTTTTTTTTTTTAATAAATAGGTAAGTCTGGGGCTGCTAGGTAGTGCAGTGAGTAGAGCGCTGACCCTGGAGTCAGAAGGACCTGAGTTCAAATTTGGCCTCAGACACTTAACACAAAACTAGCCATGTGACCTTGGGCAAGTCACTTAACCCCAATTGCCCTATCTTACCCCCTCCAAAAAGCAAAACCTAAAATAAATAAATAAATAAGTTTAAAAATTTTTTGTCTGCTTTAGAAATAACTAAAAGTGGCACAGGGCAACTAGGTGCTGTATTACCAAGAGTGCTGGGCCTGGAATCAGGAAGACTCATCTTCTTGAATTCAAATCTGGCCTCAGGTGCTTACTAGCTATGTGACCCTGGGCAAGCCACTTAACCCTGTTTGCCTCAGTTTCTTCATCTGTAAAATGAGCTGGAGAAGGCAATTGCAAACTCACTCCAGTATCTTTGCCAAGAAAACCGCAAATGGATTTACAAAGAGTTGAACACAACTAAAACAACTGAACAAGAAAACATGGCACAGGAAACGTTTCTCAGAGTTGTTTATCTCTGGGGTAGGGGCAGTTTCCAAAGTGAATTCTCTTATCTCATTGTCCTTTGAATCTTGTAGTTAGCATAAATGTATCTTTTCTTTTAAATGCTAGGTTCCTATGGCTCCAAGGGCAGCCAGAACTATTACCCGGGGAGTCTCTGCCTAGAGTCCCACTCAATCTTACCTTCCTCTCTCCTCATTACTCCAGGGCATCTTTAATAATCCGGAGATTGAGGCAACATGGGTATACATAATAATTGAAAATAATTGCTGGGTGCTGTGGTAACCTACTGTCACCTAGCCTATGGCCTATTTTGGAGGTTCTGTGCCTTCTGGGGGTTCCATGGTGTGAGAGCAGCTCATTAGTGATCCCACAAAAGCTATTCTACACCTTTGCTTGCTGAACATGTCGAGGATTATAACTGACCTGATTTTAAAAGGGCTTCTCATAAAATTTTCCCAACAACCCTGTGAAGTAGGTAATGAAAGCAAAACAAAACAAAATAAAACCCAGCTTTACAGGTGAGAGAATGAGGTTAAATAATTTGTCCAAAATTACATGACAGAGATGGGACCTGAATCTTCTTTTGAGAGGAGGCCCAGCCTTGAAAGAGCCCCTGACTTGGATTCGGAAGAGAGCGATGTGATCATGGGCAAATCACTTAGCTCTGAGTCTGTTTCCTCATTTAGAAAATGGCAGTAGTGTTACTAGTACACCCTCCTCACAGGGGTTGTTGTGAGCAAGGACTTTTTAAATTACCAGTAAGAGCTTCTCTGGTTTGCCCAAAGTCTGCAGTTCAGACCTAGTATGGGGATCTTCCAATCCTATGGCCGTCACCGAAGTTCAGCCTCTCATTTCTTCCTTTCTTTGTTTCTTTCTTCCTTTTTTTCTTTCTTTTCTTTCTTTCTTTCTTTCTTTCTTTCTTTCTTTCTTTCTTTCTTTCTTTCTTTCTTTCTTTCTTTCTTTCTTTCTTTCTTTCTTTCTTTCTTTCTTTCTTTCTTTCTTTCTTTCTTTCTTTCCTTCCTTCCTTCCTTCCTTTTGCTTAGCCCTAGACCAGAGGTTCTTAACTTAGGGTAAGGGAACTAAAACAAAAACAAAAACAACAACAAAAAAAAAAAACCAGGGCGGTTTGGTGGCACAGTGAGTAGGAGCACCAGCCTCGGAGTTGGGATGACCCGAGATCAGATCCGGCCTCAGAAAATGAGCACCCACACATAAATAATGACTGGCCGTGTAACCTTGAGCAAGTTATTTAACCCCAATTGCTTTAAAAAAAAAAAAACCAGGGGCGGCTAGGTGGCGCAGTGAATAGAGCGCCGGCCCTGGAATCAGAAGGACCTGAGTTCGGAGCCGGCCTCAGACACCTAATCCGCACAAACAAAAACCTAGCCGTGTAACCTTGGGCAAGTTACTTAACCCCAATTGCCCTAAAGGGGCGGCTAGGTGGCACAGTGAGTAAGAGCGCCGGCCTCGGAGTTTGGATGACCCGAGATCAGATCCGGCCTCAGAATATAAGCACCCACGCATAAATCAAATGACTAGCCGTGTAACCTTGAGCAAGTTACTTAACCCCAATTGCTTTAAAAAAAAAACACAACAAAATTTAAAAACAAAATACAAAAATTTGATAATTGTATTTCAACACAATTGGTATTCTTTGGAATCCTATGTATTTTATTTTATGCATTTAAAGATATTATGCTGGAAAAAGGTCCCATAGATATTACCAGACTGCTAAAGTAGTTTATGACAAAATAAGGTAACAACTTGTACCCTAAACTATTAATTTACCTAGCCATTCCAATCTTCATCTTTTCTTTTTTTATATTGAAATGAAGTTATCTTTTTATTAGCAGTATTATTATTCATAGTCTCCAGATAAAGAAACCCAGGTAGATGAACTCCAAAGCCCCTTCTTCTTCTTCTTCTTCTTCTTCTTCTTCTTCTTCTTCTTCTTCTTCTTCTTCTTCTTCTTCTTCTTCTTCTTCTCCTTCTTCTTCTTCTTTTTTAAAGCAATTGGGGTTAAGTAACTTGCTCAAGGTTACACGCTAGTCATTATTTGTGTGGGGGTGCTCATTTTCTGAGGCCGGATTCAATCTCGGGTCATCCCAACTCCGAGGCCGGCACTCTTACTCACTGAGCCCCTTTTTTTTTAGATGGTATTTTATTTTTTCTCAATTACATGTAAAGACAATTTTTAACATTCACTTTTTTTTATAAGATGGTGAGTTGGAAATTTTTCTCCCTCATTTCCTCCACTCCTTCCTCTCTAAGACAGTAAGCAATTTGATATAGGTTATATATGTGCAATCATCTTCCATCTTTTCTAATCCATTTGAGAAAATGCCATCATTTTCTTAAAACAGAGTTCTAATTTTTTATTCCACTCAAAAATCTTCAGTGGTTGGGGCAGATAGGTGGCATAGTGAATAGAACACAGGCCCCAGAGTCAGGAGGATCTGAGTTCAAATTCGACCTCAGACACTTGATGTACTTACTAACTGTGTGACCTTGGGCAAGTCACTTTGCCCCAATTGCCTTGCCTTCCCCCTCCCCAAATCTTCACTGGCTCTCTGTTGCCTACAGAATAAAGATCAAATTACTTATCTTGTCATTCAAGTTTCCACGTTATCTGGTCCTAGCCTATACTTTCATCCTTCTCTCTCCTCTCAAACATACTCTATACGCCAATCAACTCGAGCTAGTAATTTTCTGAATGCACTCCATACTTTTCTGCTTTGAGATTGTTGGTCAAAATTCTCTTTGCCTGGAATGCCCTCTCCTCCACTTGTCAAAATCTCACCTAATTGTTGAAGAATTGGAAACTGAGGGAATGCTCATCAGTTGGGGAATGACTCAAGAAATTGTGGTAGGGGGTGGCTAGGTGGTGCAGTGAGTAGAGGGCTGGCCCTGGAGTCAGAAGGACCTGAGTTCGGATCTGTCCTCAGACACATAACACACATACCTTGGGCAAGTTACTTAACCCCAATTGCCTTCCAAAAAAGCAAAAAAAAAAAATAGTGATGGAATACTTTTAGGCTATAAGAAATGACCAACAGCATCTTTTCAGAAAAACCTGGGAAGCTTTATAAATATCGCAATTTATTTATTTTGCTTTTTGGAGGGCAGTTGGGATTAAGTGACTTGCCTGAGGTCACATGGCTAGTTTTTTGTGTGTTGAGTGTCCCAGGCTGTATTTGAACTCAGGTCCTTCTGTTTCCAGAGCCAGTGCTCTATTCATTGCTCCACCTAGCCGCCCAGAAGGTTTATAAATATCGATGCAAAGTGAAGTGATCAGAACCAGGAGAACATTGTATACAATAATAGCAATATCGTAACAACATCCACTGTGAAAGATTTAACTACTATGATCAAGCTAAAGATCCAAGGCAATTCCCAAAGACCCATAATGAAAAATGCTATCTACCTTCAGAGAGAGAACTGATGAAGTCTGAGTATAAATTAAAGTATGGTTTTTTTCACTTTAATTCTCTGCTTTTTTTTCAATATGGGTAATATGAAAATATGTTTTACATGATTTCACATGTGTAATTGATACCATATTGTTTGCCTTCTTAATGCATGGGGAAAGGTTTGGTGGGAGGGAGAGAATTTGGAACCCACAAATTTTTTTTTTAAGTTGTAAATAAATAAATAAATAATAAATTAAAAAGAAAAATCCCACATGTTTTGCAAATCGCAAAGTCAAACACAACTACTCCCATGAACTTTTCCTGTGTCTCCCCCTACTTTCAAGTCATCTCTCTTGCCTTTGAACTATGTACTATTTCCCTTCTAATTGAATTTAATTACCTTTATCTCTATTCTAAGTTCTCCCTTTGTGTCACTCTGTAAGGGCAGAAACAATTCCTTGTTCACTTCTGTTTCCCTTAAGAAGTGTCCAGTGACCCATTGATTTAATAGGTAAAGAAAATAATAGGGACAAATTATTACCTAGATAGTTACTGTACAAAATTCTACTTTTTGTGTTGCTCACAGTAGGCATTTATTAAATACATATTGTATTTAATTGAATTTATCACACAGTGAGTTTTTGAGGCAGGATTTGAACTTCAGATGTATGTAAGATACTATTTTAACTCTAATCTCTTATGGATCCAGTCCTATTGGAGATGACTGGTTTATAGAAAATCTATGGCCTCAGAGTATTTGAACTTGCCATTACTTGCCCACTGAGGGGGAATAATATCAAAGTAAGTTTATCCATTTAAAGAAATTCCATTTATATTTATTGTGCTAAAATGTTTATGCTTCAAAAGTTACCTCTATGCAAGTGACTTCTAAATCTATAACTCTAGTCCCAGACTCCCCCCTGAGGTGCAGATAGTACAAATACCCCACCAGCGCACCAAATTCTATTCAGTACTCTAGTATTCCAGTGGATCAGTGAGCTTATCAATGTAGGTACTCCCTTCCATGGTAGAGGTTGCAGCTCACCCTTGCCTGCTCATATTGTGCTACTTTTGTCCATATCTTCCAATAAATCTACCCAATATGTTGAGGGCCTTCCTTATGTTCTCAACATTTAACCCAGATACCATTGGAACATAAAGTTTGGTTTGTCAGTTATCCCTTGCTCTCACTCTATAACCAGTTGATCTTATTCTCAGTCATACAATTCTCTGATAACATCCTTTATATCATTTCTCCTACTTAATTCCTTATTCATAATGTGTTATGTAGCTCATTCGTGCCCTTTGGGCAATCTTTTTTTAAAATGATATTTTATTTTCCCCCAATTACATGTTAAAACAATTTTAACATTTATTTTTTTAACATTCATTTTTTTTCATTTCTAACCATTCCTCACTCCCTTCACTCTCCCTGAGATAGCAAGCAATCTAATATAATAAATGCAAACATCTTTGCCTGGCAGTCAAGACTCTCTAAAATCTGGTATCACCCTACTTTTCTAGAGTGATATCTTATTAACGAATGTATTCTCTAGTCAAACTGAACTTTTTTTTTTTTGCCTCCCCCCTCCTCCAAATCTTTCCAAACACAATGCATGCCTGTATTCTTACACCTCCATTCCCTTGTTCAGGCCATTCCCTATTTCTGAAATGCCTTACCTCCCTCTCTTTGCCTACTTTTAAATATATCCTTAAAATCATAGTTAAGATACCCAAGAAGCCTTCCTGGGATGCTAATAGTTAGACACTATCTCTTCGTTTAAGCCCTCCTTTAACTTTATTTTAACTCAGTAAGTCATGTATGTATTTTCTATTGTAGCTATCTCTGTTGTTTCCCCACTAAACTCATAGAGGGCAAGAATTCTCTTAAGCTTTGTACCCTCTCTAACATTTAGCTTGGCACTCTCAGCACAAGTGCTTCATAAATGTTAACTGTATTGAATTGTATTGTATTATTTCTGACTGTGGGGGCAACATTGCATGTCTTAAATTTGTTTCTTTATCTGTGAGATTAATCAGTTGGACTAGATTGTTTGGTGTTTAGACCCCTAAAAGGATATATTGATAGATTTCAGGGAGTCTATGAACTTGAAAGGGAAAAAATACACACACACATAATACATACATCTCCTTATTTTCACTAACCTCAGACTGAAAACTATAATTTCCTGAATTTTGTTTTATTATTTATACTTTAAAATATTATCCTAGGAAGGGAATCTGTAGATTCCACCAGTGGGGAGCATGATGGCATAAAGGTTAAGAACTCCTGGACTAAAAGATTTTAAAGGTTTTTCTGAGTTCTAACAGTCTCTTTGAGTCCTGAGTGACAAACTAATGGGTCAGTGAAGAAGAGAAAAGTCAGTTTCTTTTAGTTATAGGTGTTTTTTGAGATTTTGTTGTTGTTATTCAAGATCAGTACTTCAAATCACACCCAGAAATAATCACCATAGAATGTTAGACATGGAAAGGATCCTAAGATCATTTAGTCAGCTTCTTTTGTCTTATAATGAAGTATTGATATTCAATGTAATTAATTTAAGGTGACACATCTGAATGATAGTTAAACATAGACGATAATTGAACCATCTTGTCTCTTACTCCAGTAATCCTACCACTGTACAGGCAAACATCCACAAAGCCTCTAAGGGGCAATATTAAGTATTTGTATTATCTAGCACCAACACTCCAATGGTCTTGTGTTATGTGGTGGTCTCTCCTAATAATACCGGTTTGTAAATCATCATCAGATCAAAGACAGACCTGGAAAGGACCTTAAAGGTTGTCATTTTACAGATAAGGAAAGTAAGGCTTACAGAGATGAAGTGCCTTGTCCAGTGTCACTGTCTCTACTGTGTGAATTTCATCCATTCCTCCCACAGATCTGTCACTCAATCTGTTGGGAGCCTTCCTCAAATTCTCTTTACATTTCATGGAGCACATGAGCTGCCTCTTATCTGTCCTTCACTTTTACTCTATGACTACCCCTTTCACACAATTCTCTGATGAACTCGTGTGAAATTCCTTGTTTGCAGTATGCATATTCACATGTCTCTAACCTGCAGCTTGCTTACAAACTCCAGATGCCTCTCCCTTGCCCTTCGAATACAACTCCTTTATTGGCCTGTGAGCCATTCTTCCATGAAATTATAAATTAGTTTTGTCTTCTGGTTTTGTTTATACTGAAAAATGTCAAGATTAATAAGATTAATTTCCTCCAGTAATATGTCCACAGTGTACTATGCTAGGCACTGGGATAGAAAAAGAGACAAATGGGACAGGGGGTCAGTTCTCTGGAGTTTACTCTCTACTATAGGAATTGATCATGGCTCCCAAGTCTTTAAAGGCAAACAGAGCAGCCCTGAAAAGAAATGAATCTGAATTTTTAAATAAATAAAAAAACTTAGCAAATCAATAAAGGTTCTAAAGAGTTGTTACAATTATAAACAATTAAGATTTCAGTGATTGTTTAAAACCCAGTCGATTGTCATGTGGAAATATTTTTTAAAAGTTCAAAGTACTTACCAAACCAGGTATTTGAAGACATAGTCTGTATGTCATTTCCTTAATTTTTATTATTTATGTTAAACTTTTTAGATAAATTAGAATACTCTCCACATGCTTCATACATATGTGTATGAATATATGTAATATGCTTATTTACTTATTTTTAGACCTTCTTTCAGACACCTTCTACATGATTCCTTCCTGATTTCTCCCCTGCTGTTATCTTTTCTCCCCAAAATATACCGTGTATATATTTTGTATAAACTTATATAAATGCTGTTTTCTTTCAAATAATGAAACTCCTTGAGGGTAAGGTAGTCTTCTTCCTCTTCTCCCTTCTCCTCCTTTACATATATATATATATATATATATATATATATATATATACACATACATTCATTTGTATATACTTGTGAATAGACACAACGAGCATTCGTATACATTACATTCACATACGTAAATGTATTCTTTAAATATATATTATATAAATATGTGTACATATATATGCATATGCACGTGCCTGTGCATATACACATTTGGAGTTATGTGTGTTATAATATGTATATGTATCTCTGTATGTATACGTGTGCATGTACACACGATATTTTTTTCTATTGCCGATCAGAGAAAACTCAGGAGCCCTTTAACTTTGGATCAGAGAAATACTCCAAACAAGACTCGGTCCTCGGCCTTTGGGAAAATCAGTAGACTTAAACCTACCCACCCTTTCCTTTTCCCCAGCTGCCAAACAGGCAAACCCAAACGAAAGCCTGGCTGTGTTGCCTTGGCCTGGAGTGAACTCCCCCCGCAACCCCCTTCCTGAAGAGTTGCTGGGGTGAAAAGTTAGGGGCGGTTACTATGTCAACCCGGGAGGCTGGCTCTTTTTCTCCTCCCTGCGGCCGGTTCTATGCGCTGCGGGGAGCGCGGGGGCCACCAAATCTGAAGGCTGCTAGTTTCTTCTCTCTCCCGCTTGGCCAGGCCCTTTCTTAAGCAGCCGCCCCGCCCCCTGGCCGGCAGTGGGAGGCTCTGAGGCCCCTGATTGGTGCAAAGGCGCCCGGGCCCTGAAGGCCGCCGAGCATTCAGCTTGCAGCACTGCTTTGGAAACCCTGAGCGATAGTCCTCCACTCTGGCTCGGGAGGGGAAACTATCCACGCACGGCAGCGCCCGGGCGTGCATTCGGCTGGCATGGAACCGCTTTGGAGATTTTCTGCCTTTTAGGAACTGCCACCGAATCTGAACGCTAAGATCGCGCCCCGGTTTGTGTGTGTTGGTGGAAGTTTCTTTGGGGGCTCTTCGAAGAGGTAAGGTTGAACTAAGAATGAATAATTCGTGCCCGTTCCTCTCCTTTCCAGTGAACTGACACAGCCAGGCTGTGTCTGTGTGGCTATAATTGAGACCTTGGTGCATGTCTCCCTTTACCCATTCATCCATTTTCACTTAGGCTCCATAAAATATGGGCTCTGGTCGGAAGAGCTGAGTGACCTAGGGGAATTAAGACGGTTTAGATCGAAAGATAATGGAGATGCTCCACCCCTCTAGCTGCTTCTGAGATGCTGTCCGCTCCTCCTGACCACCTGTTTGTTCGGCAGGCGCTTTCCTGGATAAAGCTCCGGTGTGCTACTTTTGCTTCTCCCCTTTTCCCGCTCGCCCATAGAAAAGTCTGGCCAAAGCCGGGACCAAATTTGTTTGATGGGCTGTGAAGCGTCTGCCGGCTCTAGGATGTGGTTGATTGCTTAGCGATTATGATAAAACTTCACCCCCCATTTCGAGTGTCCGGCCAGCCAGAAACTTCCTTCAGCTTGGGGTGCTGCCTGGGGGGTGGGGGTGAGCATGAAAACTTCTCTCCAGCTTTACATTAATTGTGCCTGCTTTTCTCCTCTTTGTCTTCTCAGTGGTGGGAAACTAGGAATAGAGGCAGACCACTTACTGAATAACTGGGGTCAGACAAGCCTCCCCCAATGCGGGGGACCTCCTCGGTGTCACTATCCTGAGATACTGGAAGGACGTGGGAGAGCTTGGCTTCTAAAGGCAATGTCCCCTCCCCCTCTCCTCCAGACTCTTGTAAGGTTCCAATTTCAGGAGAAAGTAAAGGGGACAGGGGACATACTCTTCCTGATATCCAAAGAAGCTAAACTGGTGAAGTTAGTCCAGTTTTTCTGTGTTAGATGAGAAGATTGCTATATAACCCAAAAGAAAATATCAAGCTTAAGTTAACATTGCCGCCAAGGTCAGGGGGACCTCAGGTGATCTGCTGACTGAGCAGCCACTTGACTGTGCAAAGTTAAATCTCCTGGGACTGTGCCCAGAACAAAAACAAAATAAAAACCTTGCCGGTTGGGGTTAGTTTTTAACACAATAATAATAAGTTTGGAATCAGGAAGACTTGAGTTCAAAACCTGCCTCCCAAGCTTTCTAGCTGTGTGTGAACTTGAAATTATAAAATCATAGGTCTCTGGAGCTAGAGGGAATCTCAGAGGTCATCTAATCCAATCCCCTCATTTATAGATGGGGAAATTGAGGCCCAGTGAGATTAAGTGACTTTCTAAGGTTACAAAATGCTTTAAGCATCCTTCCCTGGGTCGCATCTGATTTGATGGAAGAGAATACTTTGATGAAATCACTTAGCCTTTGAGTATTTCAGTAATATGATTTAAAAAAAATAGTATTTGTAATTTCATCCGGATCTGGAGCTCCTGATAAGGGACTTCTTCTACCAGGGTAGATGGGCAATTGCTCTGTGACTTCCAGTCTTAGAATTTGCTGAAGATATTAAGAAGTTAAATAACTTGCCCAAGGTTACACAACCACTAGGTGTGAGAAACAGGATTGGAACACAGCACATCTTGACTTTAGAGCTTTCCATCTGCTATACTGCACTTCCAGCAAGGGTGATGATGATGAAATTTTGAATTTATTTTCTACTTTTTCATGAACTTATAAGTTTTCCAATACTTGGTTTGCTCACATTCCTACCCATGTCCTGCACTCTTCTCACTATTTCCTCTTCTACTTCGTTGGCACTTCACCTAGTTCTGGTTTTGTCCCTTTATTCCAAATACAAAATCTGTCCCCGTTGCTATTCCATCCTATAGTCTGTTCCCCTCTGCTGTCTGCATTGCTGTCTGTAGACATTCCCATTACATTATGCCCCACCCTCCTCTCTTTTAATTAAGTACCCCCTATGTGTGCTGGGCTGTTTCCTTCTCTGTTCTATCTTCTTTCTCTCCCCTTCCCTCCCATGAATAGTGTTGTCTCCCCTATGGCCACCCTTATCAGTCTTAGTACTTGTTCATCTAACATCTTTCTGTAATTGTCTCTATTAAAAAGTGGTTCCATTTTCAATTATATTTCCTATTTATTGCCTTTGACATACTTCCTCCTGCCCCCAGTTTAACTATTCTATGGTCCAGTTACATACACCCTGGTTTCTCTGCTTCCTCCTCCACCCCAATTACCTTTTCCCAAAATGACCCCCTCCCCTCAGTCCCTTTCATCTTTTTTGCTTACTCCTCCCATGTATTCCTTTACACTGCTCAGCCTGTTGCTTTATCCTAAACCACACCTTGTTTCAATATTTTCCCTCCTGGTTTTTTTTTCTTCCACTTTTCCTTCTCTCTGTTTTCTCCTACATATCCTAGATTCCTGGCTCTCACTAAGCCCTTTCCAGTCAGTCACCTATTTTCCTCCAGATATCTGTTTAGGGATTTTGGTAATGATGTTTAAAACAGAACACACTAAGGAAAAAAAAAGTCTAGGGTATTTATTTGCAATTTACCCAGTAGTGTGGCTATCAGGCCCCCTACTGTACTTTTTTTTTCTTTTCATTTTAATGCAGTATCTTTCTTCCATTGCTTAGAATTGTTTAGGTTGGGGAGAGCTAAAATTCAGCTTTGCTATGCAATAGTCTACCCCTCCAAAAAAAAGATTACTTGCTTACCACAGTTTTAACTAATCAGTGATTTGCCCTCCTCTTTTAGTTCTCTTAATTGAAATCTTGGAGGTCCCAGCTTCCACTGGGATTTCTGAGAGATAACATGCATTAAACCCTTTCCTGGGAGCAGGGAAATCCTAATGCCTGGTATCTTCAGAAAGCCCCAGGGGGCACAGGCTAAACTGACTGTCAATTAATCAAACTTTTCAGTTATCTGCTACTCCCTCATGGACAATATTGCCCCTTCTGGCCACAGGAAACAAAGAAGAGACAGCTCTGGCTTTACTGGGTTAGAGAGTGTCTTAGGAGGAGCTGGCTATGGTAACTAAGCAAAGAAATTATAGCTTTTAAGAGGCAGCCTGGGGTAGCAGACAGAAAACTAACCTCAGGGTTAGGGAGGCCTGAATTTTAGTTCTGTTAATCATCCTATCATCTGGGTAACCAAAGCAAGTCACTTAAACTCTCAGTGGTGCCCCAAGCTACTTGAAGATTAAAAAGCAGTTTGCTGGTCTGCATTGGTAGAGGGAGGGGACAGTGCATAGAGTTCTGGGCCCAAGTCAGGAAAACTCCTCATCCTGAGTTCAAATCCAGACTTAGACACTTCCTAGCTCTGTGATCCCCAGTGGATCATTTAGCCCTGTTTGCCTCGGTTTCCTTAATATATAAAACGAGTTGAAGAAGCAAATGGCAAACCACTCCAGTATCTTTGCCAAGAAAACCACAAATGGGGTCAAGAAGAATCAGACATAACTGAACAACAGTATTGGTAGAGGGACTTTCTTCAAAGGGAATTTTATTTGTTGAAATCATAGTTTGAGTACAGAAACTGGTGCTTTAATAGTCATTTGTTTTGGAGAATGTTGAGCATTTTGTATTAAACCCTAGCAATTAGGTAGCATTTGGTTTCCATTTTGTACAAAGTAGTCACTGGGACCTTCAATAGTCCTAAGGCTTTAGGAATCTTAAGATAACAACAAAAACAACAATAATGTTTGCTAGCTTTTATGAGTGTTTTAAGATTTGCAAATCACTTTGCACTTCATTTGATCCTCACAACAACCCTGGGAAGTAGGTGCTATTATTATCCTCATTTTTTTTTTTTAAGCAATTGGGGTTAAGTAACTTGCTCAAGGTTACACGGCTAGTCATTATTTGTGTGTGGGTGCTCATTTTCTGAGGCCGGATTCGATCTCAGGTCATCCCAACTCCAAGGCCGGCGCTCTTACTCACTGCGCCACCTAGCCATCCCCCTTTTTTAGGGCAATTGGGGTTAAGTACTTGCCCAAGGTCACACTGCTAGGTTTTTTTGTTTGTGTGAATTAAGTGTCTGAGACCAGATCCGAACTCAGGTCCTTCTGACTCCAGGGCCGGCGCTCTACTCACTGCGCCACCTAGCCGCCCCTATCCTCATTTTTAAGATGGAGAAACTGAGGCTCACATAGCTAATAAGCATCTGAGGTTTGATTTGAATTCAGGTCTTCCTGGTTCCAGCTCCATGGCTTCCTTGTCAATTAGATTTAGAGCTTGGAAGGACCTTTAAAAAACCATCAAGTCCAACCCCTTCATTTTACAGATGAGGAACCTGAGATCATAGAGAGATTAAATAATTCACCCAGGGTCATGAAGCTAGAAAGAGTCTAAGGCAGAATTTGAATCCAGACCTTCCTGACTCCTACTTTAAAGTTTACCCCATTACTTCACTCTGTCATCCATAGTAGGTTGATAAATGAAACCCAGGTTCCCCAGCCTATTACTTTAAACTTGGAATTGAATATGTTCACTTTTATGACATATGGGAAAGAAAAACTTTTACTTCAAGGGTTCACTTAATTGAGTGATTTTTTTTTTTTTGGTGTCTTTTGCTAGGTTAAAAAAACAAAAACACAACATTATTTTTAGGAGTGCTTTTTGAGACAAATCTTCAGACACAGGAACACAAAATTGCAGGAGCAAAATTCTCTAGAAAGAATAAAAGAGAAAAGGATAAATTTATATTACTTTCTGTAGACTATACACACACACATACACGTATATATACATATATACCTATGTATATTTATATTTATGTATATACATTTGTATGTGTGCATATATATACATATAGATAGATAGATAGATGCACTAATACACACAGATAAACTTTGATTTTAAAATAAGTGATGTGGAGAATTTGATTTGTATTTCTTCATTTGGGGGATAGATACAGCTCCTTTATGCAGAGCTCCTCAGTAAAACAATAATAGCCTGCTAAAACATTGGAGGTTATGCTTCTGCTTTAGCTTCGAGAGTTCATTTGATTTGGATATTGATGAAAATGAATTAACTTTAAGCATATAGGTTAAGGATCTAGTCCATTTCCTGCTTTATCAGAGAGTCCTGCTTAGACTTTGTGTCCCAGAAGATGCTTGAGGGTTTTGGCAATAATAAAACAGAATGAAAAAAATGGATTCTATACCTGTCTATACTGACAAAGTGATGCAGAAGAGAGATAGGAAGTCAGGAAGACCTGAGTTCAGATACTGCCCTAGATGGTTACTAGTTGTGTGACCTTGGGCAAGTCATTTAAGTTTCGGTTTTAGTTTTCTCGTCTGTTAAATGGAGCTCATAAAAGTTCCTTCTTCCAGGGTTGTTGTAAGGATCAAATGAGTTAATATTTGTAAACTTTAATGCAAAATTGTATGCAAACTTTAACTTTAACACTACATAAATACTAGCTCTTATTATGGAAAGAACATGAATTTGGAGTAAAAAGATTTCACTTCAAATTCTAGATCTTTTACTAGTTTGAGCCAGTTGCTTCATCTCTTTGGTTCTCAATCTCTTCAGCTGTAAAATGAAGTTTGACTAGATGTCTTTAGAGGCTAGGTGGTAGAGTGGATAGAGTACTAGGCCTAAAGTCAGGAAGGCTTGAGTTCAAATGTGACCTGAAATACTAGTTATGTGACCCTGGACAAGTCACTTAACTATCTGCCTCAGTTCTTTCATCTATGAAATGAAAATCATAATAGTACCTGTCTCCCAGGAATATTATGAGGATAAAATGAGGTAATATTGAAAAGTGTTTTGCAAACATTCAAGCATTATATTAAATGTGAGCTATTATTATTTTTGGGTCCCTTTACATTCTAGATCCTAAAATCCTATGCATTTAAATTAGAGTGCATATATGGTGAACCATGGAGTCTTGAGCAGGCTTTAAAGGTGGTCAGGCCTGAAAGAACCATTCAGTCCTACACCTTCACTTACAGATGGTAGCCATGACTTACACAAAGTTGCCTAGCAACTAAGTGGCAGACCCAGAGTCCTGACCTAGGTCTGAATCCTCAATGCTTTTTCCACTAGGCCACACTGCCCCTTTCCCCTTTCTTATATTCTACTTCTGCATTTCTCCTGTGTTAAGTTGGACTAGATTAAATCTCTCTTTCAATTTTAACAATGCCTCTATAAAGCTAAGTCAGAGAAAACTCTTCTCCCTTAATCTGGGCTTCTGTAAACTTCTGGTTGGAAAGTTATAGATACCTTCATAACTGAAGCTAGACAGGACCTGTGGGTAAAAGGTGAAGTGAACTAGTAAAGTATGGAAACAGGGTAGCATCAGTCTTGGAGTCAGAACACCTTAATTCGTATGCCAGCCCCAATCTTTACTGGCTGTATAATCTTAGACAGTGACGTTCATTAATTTGAGCCTCATTTTCCTCCTCTGCAAAATGTCAGTAATACACTACTTCATAGGACTGTTGTGAAGGTGCTTTGTAGGCTTGTGTTTGAAAATGACAGTGATCAAGCAAATGGCTACACACCTGCTATAATTTGAATAGTGTCCAAAGGTCCTAACTCATTCCCCACTAGCCTAGCTGCATCAAAACCCTCTCTTATGTGGACTGAAATTTTCAGTTATTAAGATCACTCTGTTGGATTATATTGATGATTAATATGTCTGCATCTTTCTTGGGAGAGATGGAGGAAGAGTTAGCCTCTCCCATGAACTCATCAGTATCATTAACGTATTAGTACAGCCATCTTTCTTTTCATTCATTAATAATCTATTAGGATCTACTATGTGCAGGGCCCTGTGCTAAGCCCTTGGGGAGAAACAGTCAGCAAGTTTGAGATATAAATACTAAAGTGAGACAGTCTCTGCCTACAAAGAGCTACCATTCTAGGGAGATACATATTCATGGATAAATACATATAGGGTATATACTAAATAAATACATATTGACTTGAGACATTAAGGCCTCCTGCTTTAGAATCCCCAGTTTCTTTTAGGGCTCAGCTCAAATATCATCTACCCGAAGCTTTTCTTAATTTCCCCCATCTGTTAGTCCCTTCCCCCAAGATTGTCTTGTTTCTTTTTTTTTGGTACATATTTTATTTACACTTCTATGTGTGCATGTAACCTCCCATAATTAAATTATATACTCCTTAAGCAGAGAGTGTTTCACATTGGTCTTTGTGTTCCTGAAGCTTAGCATAGCACCTGGCATATAGCAGGTATTTAATGCATTCGTGTTAATTGGTTATTTGAACTTACAGTCTTCTAAGGAAGTTGACATACAGGAGTTAGAGGTGCAGAGCCCCCACAATCTGGAAAATCCTGGTAAAGTTTTTTGACCCTCCCTTTGTACCAAAGAAGTCTGAATTTTTTATTTTGTGGGGTGTTTACAGTACTTTATTATAAGATTTGGATTAAGTATTTGGTCATAAGCTGTCATCTGCTATCTGTCTCACGTCATCTATAGCTTCCACAAACTTCCCCCAAATTCCCATTTAAATTCTTAAGTTGACCCACGATATAGTAAAACTGTGATGGGGAAAGTAGAGATGAGCCTAAGAAACAGTAGGTGAGTTTGTAGGAAGGAGAGATCACTTCTAGCTGAGGGCATCTGGGAAGACTTCATGAAGGACTGCATTTGAGCCAGGCCTTGAAAGATTGGGAGGTTATCAACAGGCAGAGCTGGCATCATGGCGTGAAGGAGGGAAGGGGGTCAGAGTGAGGGAATGGCATGAGCAAAGGTGACAAGTGGCAAAGCACTGATTACCATTGGAGGGTGTATGGTATGGGAAGTCTCAAGTCACTTTGAGAGTACAAGGTCCTGAGAGAACACAAATCAGGCAGCGTTTTGATGGAAGGTGGGAACAAGAAAGTTTGAAAGCATTGGGTAGGGAGATGCTTTCAACCAAAGGGTGAGGGGGGAGGCAGTTTGTGTGTGTGTGTGTGTGTGTGTGTGTGTGTGTGTGTGTGTGTGTATACATAGTGTTTACTATCAGGGACAATATCATATGTTCCCTAATTTACTGGCCTGTAATCCTGAAACTAGGAGACAACTTGGGAAAAGGCACTTTGTACAGAAAATTCAATCAACAAACAGGCTTTTAAATAAATTGTAATTGATATATTTTTACATTTACATTGCCTGATTTCCCTCTTTATTCCTCCCTCTATCCCTTCTAGAGGCAGATTTTTTTCAAAAGAGGAAAAAAAACAGCTCAATCACTGCATTAAAAAAAAATCTGACATTTTATGTAATGTTTCATATCTGTGGCTCTCCCAACCTATGCAAAGGAACGAGGGGAGGTATCTTTGCATAACTCATGTTTGAGACTAAGTTTTCCATTAGCATTTTAAAAATGACTACTGTGTGCCAGGAGCTGTGGTGGGCATGAGGGATCCAAATACAAAGAATGAAATAATTCTAATTGTAAGGAGCTTATATTCTATTGAGGAAGACAAGTGCATAAATATATGCAGAAGAAATATAAGTAAATATAACGTAAATACAAGGGAATTGGGGAGGAAGGGCACTGGCAGTTGTGGGTCTCAGGAATGGCTTCATGTAGAAGGTGGTACTTGAGCTGTATTTTGGAGGAAGAGAAGGATTCTGAAATGGAGATAAGAAAGAAATTCATACCAGGCATGAGTGGTGGACAGGACAAAGGCTTGAAACCTGGAAATGGAATGTTGTGTGTAAGAAAAAGAGAGGACACTAACTTGGCTGACTCTCAGAGTGCAGGAGAGGGAATTAATGTCTAATGAGGGTAGAAAGATAGGTTGTGATAGTCTTTAAAAGCTAAGCAGGAGAGTTTCTATTTTGCCCTATATGTAATAGACAGCCACTGGAATTTATTGAATACGACTGTGACATGATCACAACTGTAATTAAGGAAAATCATATTGATATCAATGTAGAATAAGCATTCACCTGGAAAGAGACTTGAGGCAGAGACCAGTTAGGAGACCAGTTGCAATAATCTAAGTGGGAGTTGATGAGCCCCTGAAATAGCTATGCAAGTGGAGAGAAGGGGTTGAATACAAGAGATATAGAGGTAGAAAAGATTTGGCATTTGATTGGATATTGGAATGAGAGAAAGTGAGAAGCCATAGATAATATGGAGGTTCTAAGCCTAGCAGACAAAATATCGAGGTTACAAACCTGTCCAATCCCCAAAGAGTTTCATCTTTTAGTGGATCCAGTGGAAAGGCAGGGGAAAGTCCAGAAAATCTTAACCTGGAGTCAAAAAGCCCAAGTTCTGATCCTGGTTCCTTTATTGAATATCATCTGTCAGCCAGTCAGTCAACAAGCATTTATTAAGTTCTTACCGTGTATCAGGTCTGATGGTAGGTTTGGGAATATAAAGACGGAATAGAGCCTTTCCCTCCAGAAATTCACATTCTAACTGAGGAGACATGTAAATAAATAGGTGAATGCTAGATACGCGGGGTAAGTGGATTGGTGACGCCAGAGGGGGAGCCTCTAATAGCTGGAAGAACCAGAAAAGGCCTCCTAATGATAACTGATCTGAGCATTGAAGTCAGCTAGGGATTCTAAGAGGCAGAGGGGAAGGAGAGCATTCTAGGCATGGGGGATTCCTGGTGCAAAGGAAATACTCTAGAAAGTTCATTGTGTTGGGCATCAGGAAATCTAGGTTCTAGTTCTGACTTTTCTACTTTATACCTGTATGACCTTGGGCAAATTACTTAACCTGTTTGAGTCTCAGTTTCTCTACCTGTCAAATGGGGACTATGTGCTCTCTAAAATTTTTTATTTTGTTTTGTTTGTTAGTGTTTTAGTTTGAACCTTCTTTGGTTCTCTCTATGATTTTGTTATTTTGTAAAATGGAGAGAGAGAGAAGTCTTCTTTCATTTTAAGAAATGTAGAGAGGATTCCTGTTTAGATTTGGACTGGACGGAGCGGCTAGGTGGCGCAGTGAATAGAGCGCCGGCCCCGGAATCAGAAGGACCTGAGTTTGGAGCCGGCCTCCGACACTTAATCCACACAAACAAAAACCTAGCCGTGTAACCTTGGGCAAGTTACTTAACCCCAATTGCCCTAAAGGGGCGGCTAGGTGGCGCAGTGAGTAAGAGCGCCGGCCTCGGACTTGGGATGACCCGAGATCAGATCCGGCCTCAGAAAATGAGCACCCACGAATAAATAATGACTAGCCGTGTAACCTTGAGCAAGTTACTTAATCCCAATTGCTTAAAAAAAAAAAAATTAAAAAAAAAAAAGATTTGGACTGGACTAGAATATAAGATGGCCTCTGAGGTTCCTTCCAGTTTGGGGTTCTGTGAATTTGGTAGTTTTTTACTTTAATTAATATTTAATGGCCTTAATTACAGCTAGTCATCCTTCCAGAGTGTGCTTCCTTGTCCTGTAAATGGGTGCACATTTAATTTGATATAAGTATTGCAACTGCTTGTGGAATCTGTGGTTTTATGTAGTGCTGTGTCTTTTCCTCATGACGGTAGGGTGTAGTTTCCATATTATCTATGACTTCTCACTTTTACTTATCCCAGTATCCAATCAAATGCCAAATCTTTTCATTCCTACTGCTACAGTATCTCTTGTATTCAACCCCTTCTCTTCACTCACATAGTGCCCTAGTACATGCTCAGTTGATTTATATATTAGAAGTTCCTAGGGACGGTTAGGTGGCGCAGTGAGTAGAGCGTTGGCCCTGGAGTCAGAAGGACCTGAGTTCGAATGCGGCCTCAGACACTTCATGTACACACAAACAAAAAAACCTAGCTGTGTGACCTTGGGCAAGTTACTTAACCCCAATTGCCCTCCAAAAAAAAAAAAAAGTCCCTAGCCATATTACATTGTTTGATGCTGTCCTATGGGCGTCTTAAAAATCAACATGTCCAAAATTGAACCTGTCTTCACCCCTTCTCAATCCATCTTGCCCTCCAAACCTCTCTAATTTTTTTGAGGCCACCACCATCTTTCTAGTCACCCGGGTTTCCCCACCTCATTTCTATGCTGTTGGACTGGCTGGGTTTTGGACCTGTTGGTGATCCCATATTCCTTCATGAGACATGTGAAACAGCAATAAGCCCAATATTACCTTAGAGTTTAGAGAGATGTAAAATATAATACTATAATCAGAGAATAGGGACAATATCCAATATCATATTCTTAACTTTTCCAGCATTTCTGCATAAAACCAAACCTTAAAATAAACAAGGAAATAGATCACGGCGATCTTTGCTGTAAGGTGATCTAGTAGTCTGTATTTTTTTGTAGTCAGAAAGTCTATTCTTGAATCTTAGTGACCTTGATTGCTAATTGATTGCTAATTTCCTAGAATATACACATATACATAAAGTCTAGAATTTAGAGATAAGGTTTGTTGCAAGCAACGGATAAATCCTCCAGAATTTAGAAGTCATTAAGTTTTTCCCCAGCTATTCTTTTAAAGAGTTTTTATAGTAGAAAAATTTTTGTGTATTTGTCTTATTTCAGAGGCAAATAACTTCTAATAACATACTTTTGTAGTTTAGAATCAGTGAATTTGTTGGTGTGGATAATCCTCCACTCTTTTTCCACTTAGCAGGTGGCCACTAATTTGCTGTGGCCAAAAACAAAAATAAAAGCCTTTCATTGTTTTATGGCAAGTATTATGATGAGCTTCTCTTCCTTGACATTCTCATGGATTTAGAACTGGAAGGGAATAAAGAGATTGCCTTAGTCTAGTCGGACTCTTTCACAAATGAGGAAAATGTAAATGGTTTGTACAAACTCACACCATTATTAAATGGCAAAGCTGAGATTTGAACTCAGGGACTCTGATTTCACATCCAGAACTCTTTCCACTGTGCTACATGATCTTCTGAAATTCAATTAGGCTGGTCTCTTGGACAGCAGTCTTGTAGTCCATTGCTGGACTCATTCTTGAAGCCTTTCCAGGTCTTCAGACCCTGCCAAACCTGTACTTTGCTTTGGACAATCTTCTGAGATTCCAGGGTCACTTCCCTGCCCTACAGAAACACCAGAAGAGGACTATGATGTATGGTCTAATAAAATGAAGAAAATTTCCTGCATTCACATTTAGAGACTACATTTTAGCCCACAGAGATTTGTTAACTCAAATACTCAAAATAATTCAACAATGATTCTGAATAATATTCATCCTTGAGTTATCAAAATCCAGTGAATGTGGGACTGTTAGAGTTAGCTAATTTGGGGCAACATAGGCCTCTTATCTTTTTTAAAAACTGTGGGAAAATGACATTAATTTTTTGATCTGTAGATTTTATATTTTCTTTTCTACAAGTCAGACATTAATATGATCAAATTAATTGTACAGCAAGTTTTGTTTTTTTCTTAAATGAGCTACATATTAAATTAATAGAATAGTTATCCCCCAGAGAAGAAAAAATAAGTTTGTGGGTTGTTGTTTTTTTTCCACTATTTCATAGTGTAGCAAAACATGTGAAATAATTAATTCTCATTATCTTATTTTCTCTGGTAATTTAAATATATACTGAAAGCAAGGAAGAATGAACATAGTGTATTTATTTTGCCTCCCAATTACTAAACTAAAATGTACCATTAGGAATCTCTTTGTATCTCTGGCATACAACTAGCTAGTATTATCATAAAGACTGACTGCCATTGTATTGCCTTACCACCATTACTCATGTTACCCATGGGAGGGTATAAGTTGAATAGGTTTAGAAATACAGCCATTCAAAGGAATTGTTCTCGCTCAAATGTTCCATGAATGTTTCTGAAATAACATCCCTTCCTACTTCTCCTGAAGGAAAAAGGAAAATGGTCACATTAATGCCTGTAGCTTCAAAAATTCTGAAACCAGTTGATGTTTCACAAGTAGAAAAATGTTTTTAAAATGGGAAAATGTATTTTATTCTGAAAGGAATCAACTAATTTAAAGGGTAGACTGGAAAATTGCATACAACATGCTTTGAACTGTTGATATGTTGCATGATCTTTAGAGCCTTCAGGGGCTAAATTTAACTTATGGTTTTCCCATACTTTATCTATGGCCCCACATTTTTAAATTATCTCATTTTATCGTTAAAAAAAAGTTTAGCTTTAACATCCCAGGTTCTCTTTTGGTCTCCTTATCACATCCCACCTTTTATAATAGCATACTCTATCCTCTCATCTTTTTCTTTGTGGGTTCTTAGTCTTGTGTGCTGCATTTCTTTGCTTAGGAAGAAAGAAATCAGTGCCTAGAAAGAACCTTCTAGAGGTCTCCTATCTCTGTGCCTTTGCCCTGGTTGTCTTCCATGACTAGAGTGCTTTTCCTCCTCACCTCTCTACCTCTTGAACTCTGGTTACTTTCAGGATTCAGGCAGGTACCATCTTCTACATGACATCTTTCCTGATCACCTTGCCCAGGTGCTAGTGCCTGACCCACCCCTATTCAAATACCATGCCTTTATTATGTACATATTCTGTAATATATGCTCAAGTTATCACCCCCATTAGAATGTAAGCTCCTCAAGGGGAGGAACTGTGTCATTTTTGTCTTTGTATTTGCAATGCTTAGCATGATGCCAGAAGAGTAAGCACTCAATATTGATTGATTGATTGTTACGTGCATAGAAGAGGATATCATACGCTATTTATATGGTAGTCTACCAGTTTCACTTGAAAAGTAAGTGTTAATCAAAAATAATATACCATGAAATAAATGAAACAGCACTGAGAATGAAAAAACGTACCCTTCAAAAAAACCCAACCAAAGAACTTTATGTCTTTTACCGGTAGATAAGAAGCAGGGAGACTTCTATCTTTATTAATAATAATAGCTAGCATTTATATAACATTTTAAGGTTTGCAAAGTACTTTACACATATTACCTAATTTTGTCCTCACAACAACCCTAGGAGGTAAGTAGTGTTAGCCCCATTTTACCAATGAGGAAACTGAGGCAGGTGGCAGTTAAGTGGCTTGCCCAAGATTACACAGCTAACTCAAAATCCCCTACTCTCCTGAAGTCCTCACCTCTCCCAAGGCAATAAAACCCTGCAGATGAAGTATACAAGGTAATCGATGCCTGTTCCGCTGCCATGTGGCTTATATGAATGTAAACCACATATATATTTTGTGTTTCTATTTAGGACCAAGGATACAAAAATTCTTTGCTTAGAAAATGCCTTATAGTTTCAGAGACAGTATTCAGCAAACATTTGTTGAACACCTACTCCATGTCTTAGGTGCTGACTGGAATACCTTCCTCTAAGTAGTAGCAGTCAAGAATCAGTTTTTCCTGATCTGTAGTAATCCTTCCAGTTCCTTTCCCCTGGAGCTAGACAACCTAATTGAGTAATATAAACTGGCACAGGAGCATTCCAGGAGATTGTATGTGCCTTTGGGGCAATCAGTTTCATTTTTGTGTCTCCCCCCAGTGCTTTGAACAAAGTAAACAATGCTTGTTGAAGTTCACCAGCTGACAGCAACAGTTACAACGCTGACATAAGGGGGATGGGCTAGTAGTGCTTATACTCCATGATGATGCTGACAGAGGGGCAGGGCAAGGGGTACCAGAGCTACATGACACATCTTTGGTGACCTCTGAAAAACGAGATAAAGTAACTTTGTTTAAGTGCAACAAACTCTCTCTCCTTTTTCATTTGCTTCTGGAATTAGAAATCTGTGCAGAAAGGAGGAAGAAACTTTATGGGGAGACAAGGGAAAGTAACAAGTTTTCTAGATTTTCCTGGAAAGTTGTCTTTGCAGAAATTTTAAGAGGTATCAAGTGGCAAGTCTCATACCTTCACACAGTGCCCCTCTGTTGCATAGGGAGTGAGTATTTTAAAGAAAATTTTATGCCAAGTAGATTGCTTTCCTGAAAGGAAGATAGTGGGTATCTGCACAGATCAGTTTGGGGAAAAGAGGACATTGTGCAAACAAGGCCTGGTCCAGCAAGAGGGTTCCTGGGCCCTTGTAATGCTGAATGGGAACAACCGTATCTCTCTGGTTTTTACTTCCATGTCAAGCAAAAGGATTTGGGAAACACTTTAATCATTGTTAAGAGAGGATAAAAGAAATCCTTTAAACCCAGGCTCACTGTTACTTCTAAACAGAAGAGTGTGGTTTTTGTTTAATTGCTGAAGGAGAAGATGCTTAAATAGTTTAGCAATGGATTTTGCAGAAAGCTTCATGATTATGTGACCAGTTATAAACACCCCAAGGGGGCAATTCAGTCTTTCCCTTCGTTATAGGATCTGATTAACTATTTGGATTCTAGATGAAATTGTCTAGAATCTTATTCCTTCCCCCCCAAATATTATTTTCTTAAAATTCTGGACTTAACAAACAACAAATAAAACGAACATTTCCATATACATAGTAGAACAGAAAAAAGATGATTGTGCATGAAACTGTGAATAACTTATATATAACTTACTTCTTTTAAAATATATAATAAATCTTACAAGTAACTTTCAAAGTTGTCCTCATTGACTTACAGTTCTTTCTGACTTTCCTGTTCTCATCTCTATAGTTAAAAAAGTGTTTCATTGACTTTCTTTTCATTTTCTTCATTTTTTAGATGACTAAAAAATGACTCCCCCCTTCCTCCCATTTTAAAACAAAACAAAACAAAACAAAAAACACAAAACTCTGTCACAAATATACCTAGTCAAGCAATCATCTAGGCGGTACAGTGGACAGAGTGGAGTCTGGAGTCTGAAAGACCTGAGTTCAAATCCAGCCTCTGACACTTACTAGCTCTGACCCAGGGCAAGTCACTTCACTCTGTTTGCCTCAGTTTCCTCATCTGTAAAATGATCTGGAGAAGGAAATGGCAAACCGCTCTAGTATCTCTGCCAAGAAAACCCCAAATGCAGTCACAAAGAGTCAGACAAGACTGAAAGTACTGAACAGCAAAAAATCAAGCAAAACAAATTCCATAGACATAGTAATATTTTACTCTGCATCTCTGTCAGGAGGTGAATGGCATATTTGGTCATGAGACCTCTGGGATTGTGGTTGATACTTGCATCGAGCTAAATCTGGAAGTATATTTTAAACAATTGTTTCTATTAACTGTGGATACTTCTAGTTGGTACCAAATTTTTGAGGTTCCCACAGCTTGACAAAACTTACAGCAAGAATAATTTTTCACCCTCATCTAGCTGCCTTGATGGTTCCAATCTCCTGCCCATGGCACTAAGGAACATAAAAGGCATTTATGTAGTCATTAACAGTAGAGTTAAAGACAGGTTATAATACAAGGAAACTATCATTAGGGTTGGAGGTGCTAGGCCTGTCTTTATAATTAACTAGCTATATGACCTCTGGCAAGTCACCTCCCCTTCTGGAGCCCTGGTTCTCTCATTTGTAAAATGATAGCATTGGACAAAGTAATCTCTTAAAGTCTTTCAATTCTGACATTCCGTATTTTAAAAAAAATTTCATAAACCAGCATTGTAATGGCCTCAATTTTGAAACCTACTGCTTCTGTCTGAGGTGGGGAGAGGGGAGTGAGGATAGATTGGCTATAAACTGGGCTTTATCTCATATTGTTTTATAACACATAAGATCCATATCCTGCCATTTTGCTGGCTACACAGGAAGCAGTAACAACAGGAGGGTTATAAGGATGAAGTACAAAAAGTGCTTTGGTGGAAAAGGTGCAAAGTGCTGATAATTATAAACAGTCCATGGGTGCTCACTGATTGTGGGGAAGGGCAGTCTATTGGGGAAGTCAGACAATCTGTCCCTGGCTCTCCTGCTGATAGGAGAAAGTCACTTATCCTCTCAGTGTTTCCAATTCACCTATCATAAAGCAGGTCTAATAATTACCACTGGCCTCTAATAGGTTTGGGTTTGAATACTTGAGAGAAAATACCTGTTAGGAGAGTTCTGAGCCCCTATTGAAAGACCAGATACATGAAGATAAGCCTCAACCAAGTAAGAGGAAAAAGAAGTGGTGAGGGGGAGAGGTATGGGAACTTCAGACTCATGCTTTTGTTTTCATATTTCCTCACTTTCTCCACATATACTCCCTCTCCCAACCAGTCATCCCTTACAATAAAGAATAAAAAAGGGGGAAGGTTTGGTGGGGGAAGGGGAAAAGGCAGTTCAGCAAAACTGACCAACACATCAACCAAATCTGACATTTATATATAATGTTCCCTACCCAGAGCATTATCAGCTTATCTCTTCTTTGGGTTCTACCTTGGTTGTTACAATTTTATAGCATTCATTTTTCATTGTGTTTTTGGGAATTCCTTCTATTTGCATCATTGTAGTCACTGTGTATGTTGTTCTTCTTGGTTCTGATTACTTTGCATCAGTTCATAGGAAAAGCTGTTGTTTTTTAAAGAGATGAAATGCTAGGGAAATGAGAGGTGGTAGGGCACACTGTTCTCATTGGCTGGTATACTGTTAATAAAAGGATCCACCTTGGGCATGAGAAATACCAAGACAATGCCTTAGTTGGCCAGTAAGAGAGGAGGGATTTGAAGTTTACTGTAGTAAGGGACTGCATTTATGAAGAGGCTTGGCTTTCTTCTTAGACCTAGAAACTGAAGAAAAGGAATTTTTACCTTACAAATAAGGAGGAGATCCATTGAACCTTAGGTCTGTCCAGTGTAGGGGGGGAATCTGGTTCAATATTGTCTAAATTGTTTTTTCTGATTGTTGTTGAGTATTTAATGTACTAATTAACGAAGTTTATCAGGAAAATAATTATTCAAGCATTAGTTTAAGTATTCCTAAAGCATAGTAATGGATTACTGATGAAAAACCTAGGTTATGTGACTTGTTTATTCACTTTAAAGCACAGCTTCAGCTTCTCTGACCAGAACCAAAAATGACTGCTTTAAAAGGTGATTACTAGAGGTCTTGACAGTGAATCCAGTCAGAGGCGAATATAGTGTTTAAAGAAGACTTTTGTTGCTCTTGTTGAGTTGTTTCGGTTGTGTCAACTCTTCATATCCCCATTTTGGGGTTTTCTTGGCAAAGATATTAGAGTAGTTTGTCACTTCCTTCTCCAGTTCATTTTACAGATGAGGAAACTGAGGCAAACAGGGCTAAGTGACTTGCCCAGAGTCACACAGCTAGTGTTTGAGGCCAGATTTGAACTCAGGAAGATGTCTCCTGACTCCAGGCCTGGCATTCTATCCACTCTGTCACCTAGCTGCCACTTAAGAGGCATATTAATTTTAATTTCTAAATACTTGAAAATATTTGCTGGAATGGGAATACTCTTTAGGACTTCATAATTGACTCATCTTGTTTTCTAAGTTCAATTTTCATAAAAGTAGAAATTTTAAAAAGAATTTGTATAGTTCTTATTTCTTAGCCTAATATATAAAATCACAACCTGAAAGGCAGATTATTGAAGAGGTGACTATCAGTGCTACGAAAAGGTAATTTATATCTCCTGTTTTTTTTTTTTTAAAGCAATTGGGGTTAAGTAACTTGCCCAAGGTCACACGGCTAGGTTTTTGTTTGTGTGGGTTAAGTGTCTGAGGTCGGATCCGAACTCAGGTCCTTCTGACTCCAGGGCCGGCGCTCTACTCACTGCACCACCTAGCCACCCCATTTGTATCTCCTTTAAAGAGCAGTTTCATTAGTTCACTGAAAATTTGATGTGCAAAAATTAGATTTAAATGTATTTTCTAGCCACATGTATTGCTTAAAGGGAAATGTATACATGTAGGAGTCATGTTGAAATTAAAACCATGGTGATCAAGGGTCAGTAATAAAGAGATTTTATTTTCACTTTGCAAAAAGCACACCAGTGTACATGTTTATCTGGTTTTTCTAATAAAAGATTCGAAAAGTAGTATTATAGTAGGAAGCATTCTGGGTTTAGATTCCAGTTTAAATGCTTTCTCTGCAACTTAATACTGGTATGATTGATCTTGGGCAAATCCTAATTGCTCTGAGCCTTACAGTTTCTTCCAGAAAAGGTGGGAATTGCAGTAGCTGCCCTTTATAGCCACTTCCAGTTCTAAAGCCTCTGACTCTGGATAACAAGAACCCAGTAATCCCCAGATATAAAAGGTCCCTGCAAGTCAGGGTTACCATATAAAGTACACATTAATTTGTTGCTTCAGTATCTCTCCATGACATCACCATTTCCCTTTGATATCTGTTCTTCAGATCACACAAACATGTTGTTTTCCCAGGAAGCCCAGTTTGGTTGATTAATTGAACTAAAGAAGTCCAAGGACAGTTTAAACACACTAGGCATTGGCTCGGTTCCCAAATTTGACTCTCAACCAAGCCTGCTCACCTCAGTGTTGTTTAACTTTAATGTTTTGGATGGAAGTTGTCATTCTTTTAACATATTTCATCTGTGTTAAACAAGTATAAACCCAAGCTATATTCCAATTTGTCCCTTGTCTCACCAACAAAGAATATATCAGTTATGTGTCTTATTTACCATTTACTTCTGTTATTGCTACTTGGGTAGGATTGGATTTCAGAGCCATAAATGCCACTTTACTTTTTCTGAACTCTTATAGTGCCCCCAGCCCTTAACACAGTGCCCAGCATGTAGTAGGCACACTTAATGAATGCTTGTCCTCGTGATTTGACTCCAAGTAGGAGTCTTCCATTTTGCTATTTAAACCTGGAAATTATTTCGACTGGAAATTTTAGAATAGCTTTTAGGTTCCAAATTTCCAACTGATTGCTTGATCCTTGCTAAAAATGAACATCTGTTAGCTTTGTCAGATCTATCTTTTTATCCCAACACAGTATCTTCCATATAGTAGGCATTTATATAATGCTTGCTAAATAATACTAATAGCATTTATATAGTGCCTATTATGTGCCAGACATGGTGATAAGTGTATTAAAAATATTATTTCATTTAACCCTCACAAAAACCCTGAGAGATAGGTGCCATTATCATCCCTATTTTATAGTTGAGGAAACTGAGGCAAACAGAGTTTAAGTTACTTGACCAGGGTCATTAAGCTAGCAAGTGTCTGAAACTGGATTTGAATTCAGGTCTTCCTAACTGTAGGCCCAGCACTCCAGCCACTGTACCACCTAGCTACCTCTAACTAGAGTCTGAATCCCCTGACTAGGATTTAGATGATCGCTTAGAGTTATTAGGCAGCTAGGTGGCATAATAGATAAAATGCTGGGCTGGGCATTTGGAGTCATGGAAGCCTGAGTTTAGTCTTGCCTCTGACACTTGCTAGCTCTGTGACTTTGGACAAGTCACTTAACCTTTATGGGTCTCATTTTTCTCAACTATAAAATGACGGGGTTGGTCTCTAAGGTTCCTTCTACCTATAAATCTATAACCTCCCGTTTGGAGATAAGATAAAATATAGCTTTTGGTTTTAAAATTCCCCTAAGTTCCCAAAATTGAAAGATGAAAAGTCTTTGGACTTCCTTCCCCACCAACCTCTAATATAGGTATTTTCACCAACTTTTCTGCTTTCTTCCGTGTATTGTCTTTTCTATTAGAATAGAAAGTCCCTGAGGGCAAGAACTGTCTTTTTGTTTCTTTTCCCCTAAGAGCATAGCATTGTAAATAGTGCTTGATAAATATTTATTGACTTAATTTGTATAGAAGTTTGCAGGTATACCTCAGAAATATTACAGGTTTGGTTCCAGAACACCTTAGGGAGGTGAGTCATATGAATCTTTTGGTTTCCCAGTGCATATAGAAGTTATATTTACACTATACTATAGTCTGTTAAGTGTGCAATAGTATTATGTCTAAAATAACAGTGTATGTATCTTAATTAAAAAATACTTTATTGGGGGCGGCTAGGTGGCGCAGTGAGTAGAGCGTTGGCCCTGGAGTCAGAAGGACCTGAGTTCGGATCGGGCCTCAGACACTTAACGCACACACAAACAAAAACCTAGTCATGTGGCCTTGGGCAAGTTACTTATCCCCAAGTGCCCACCAAAACCCCCCCAAAATACTTTATTGCTAAAAAAAAAATGTTAACCATCATCTGAGCCTTTGGCAAATTGTAATCTTTCTGCTGGTGGAGGGTCTCGGCTCAATGGTGATGACTGCTGACTGATCAAGGTGGTGGTTGCTGAAGGTTAGGGTGGCTGTGGAAATTCCTTAAAATAAGACATCAAGGAAGTTTGTCCCTTTGATTGACTCTTCCTTTCACTTGCTCAGTTAGAGGCCATTGTAGGTTATTAATTGACCCAATTTCAATGTTGTTGGGAATGGGGGGAAAGAGAAAGAGAGAGAGAGAGAGAGAGAGAGAAGGACATTGGTTGGTGGAGCATTCAGAATACACACAACATTTATTTATTAGAGTTGCATCTTACATGGGCACCATTTGTGGAGCCCAGAAACAATTACAATGGTAATGTCAAGGATCACTGATCATAGATCACTATAACAGATATAATAACAATGGGAAAAATTTGAAATATTGCAAGAATGACCAAAATGTGACACAGAGACATGATATGAGCACATGCTGTTAGAAAAAATGGTGCTAATAGATTTGCTTGATACAGGGTTGCCACAAACCTTCATTTTGTAAAAAGTACAATATCTGTGAAGCACAGTAGAGCAACGTGCAATAAAAAGAGATATGTCTATATTCCCCATTAAAATAGTTTCATCTGGGACAGCTAGGTGGTGCAGTGAATAGAGCACCAGCCCTGGAGTCAGGAGGACCTGAGTTCAAATCTGGCCTTAGACACTTAACACTTAACTAGCTGTGTGATTCTGGGCAAGTCAGCCTCAATTGCCCTTCCTTCCCCCCTCCAAAAAAAAAAAAAAGCAAAAAAAAATCTTTTCATCAGATATAGATAGCACTGGACCTGGTGTCAGGAAGAACTGAGTTCAAAATCAGCCTCAGACCCTTACTAGCTGTGTGACCCTGGGAAAGTCACCTAACCCCATCTGCCTCAGTTTCCTCATCTGTAAAATGAGCTGGAGAAGGAAATGGAAAACTACTCTAGTATCTCTGCCAAGAAAATCCCAAATGGGGTCACAAAGAGTTGGACACAACTGAAATGATTGAACCACCATCAACAGCAATTGGGATGCCTTCTCTCTAACCTTTACTAATCTAATTATTTTTCCTTGAAGACTTGGATCAAGACCTGCTTCTTATTTGTGCTTCTGGATGTCATTGAACATGCAGCTTAATATAAATGTAACGTTTCTCACAGAGGGGCAGTGTGGCCTCTTAAATAACTTACCCAAGAGTTAGCATGACCTGGTCTCAAGTTCCATCTCTGACACAACACTGGCTGTGACCCTCAGCAAATGACCTAACATTTCAGAGTCCCTTGCAACATGTTAAGACCATCAGTTGCTCAGCAGATACCCATTTAAATGGGCAGAGGGAGTTTCCTTACTGGCTATTCTCTACATAAAGGAAATCATAGGTTCAGCTTACAAAATAAAACAAAACAGAGAACCAGTGTTCTGATGTAATGGTTTCTGGTCATTTCATATTTGTTGACCTTGTCTTTCCAAGTGGACTGTAACCTCTTTGACAGCAAGGGCAAGCTATCATAGCTCTGTTCCCTACTGCATGTGGCACATTGCAACCATAAAATCATCAGAATTTGTTTTAATTGGTTAGCCAATTGGATATTATAGAATAATAAAACTGAAAGAGATTTTAAAGATCATAGATTTCAGACTTAAAGGACCATAGAGATCATCTCTTCTCATAGTTTGCTGTAGAGTCTGTAGTCCAATCCACTTTATTTTATAGGTGAAGAAACTGAGACTCCCAGAGAGAGACAAAGTAAGTGGCCCAGTGTTGTACAAATAAAACCAGATGCTCTAATTCAAATCCAGATTCTTGTTGCCTCCCTCTCTTCTGTAAGTGAGGCCCAAAGACATTTTATAGCGATTTGCCATAGATCACACATTTAAGGGCTCTAAAAAGGTTTCCTCTCATATTTCTTCTCTTGATCTGAAAATATTTGCCAGTGTTCATAAATCTAATAAATTAGGTGATGAGCTCTTAATTTTTTAAAATAGTTTTTTACTTTTCCTTGAGTTGTCTCACAGAATGGATCAGTGTTATAACAAGAGCACCCATTCTTGAGGAATTTATTGTAAGGGGAAGTTTAAGGTAGTAGATTTTCTTGACATCCCTTGGATAAGGAATTAGGATTGTTGACTATCTTAACCTGAGTGCAGGTTCTGCAACCATCTTTCTGTGTAGCAAATAATTTTTCTTCTCTGGGCCTCAGTTGCAAAATGGGACAGACAAGACCAATAGTGGTGTCAAACTCAAGTAGAAATAGGAGCCTCTAAACCATATAGAAGGATCCTTACAGGCAACAACATATTGGCTTAGAAAACCACGTTATCATTGTCTGTGTTCTAGTGTATTTTTATTTATTTTGTTAAATATTTCCCAGTTACATTTAAATCTGGTTCAAGCCACACTCAGGGGCCCAATGGGGCCTAAGGCTATGTATTTGACACTAAGGCTATGTATTTGACACTTTTGGTCCTACACTAGGTAATCTTTAAAGGTCCTGTAAGGTTTGACATTCTGTCATTATAGACTTACTTGGGGTCCTAAAGTTTTATATATTGGATCCTTCAAGGGCATCCATACTGAAGGCCTGGGTAGAAGAACTTTTTATAGTATGGAAGGGTTGCCCACATGGTGTATGAAGCTAAATGAATGAATGAACAAGCATTTAAGTGCTACTCTATGCCAGTCTGGAAGCATCGTGCTAGCCCGGGGGTGAAAATACGGAAGTGAGATAGTTCCTGACCTCAAGGAACTTACAGTCTAATAGAGAAAGAAATACATATAAGGAGTAGGGTCAGAGAAAGGAGTTTTGGTCTGGAGAGTCATAAAGAATATGAGAACCATCAAAAATTTGGGAGTAGCAATCCACTTTCTAGAAGCAATTAAACTGATTACTGTTACTAGAGCAAAGAAGGAGTGGCACAGGCTGACTCCCACATTTGTAGAGTAGGCTGTGGTTTCCTGATATATGTTTGGGTGAAAAGATGGAAGCATAATTTGGAGCCCAGTAGATCATAGGATAACAAATTCAGAGCCCTGAGCAACCTCAGAGATCAGCTAGCCAGTCTCCTTATTTTAAAAGTTAGTCAACTGAATCCCAGGGCGGTTAAATGATTTTCCCAATGGTAATAAATCTTAAAGTTAGTGTTTAAACCCACGACTTCTGACTTCAGAACTGCTGTTTCTCTTTTCAACTATACTATGTTGCATTCCATTATATGGTAGGTGAGTGTTCCTTCACTCACCGGACAATCTAGACTAGAGACAAGGAACCTGTGGCCTGGAGGCCATGTGTGGCTTTCTAGGTCCTTGGGTGTAGCCTTTTGATTGAATCTAAGTTTTACAGAACAAATCCTTTTATTAAGGGGATTTGTTCAGTGAAGTTTAGATGTAGTCCAAGGGCCGCACTTGAGGACCTAGAGAGTCACATATGGCCTCGAGGCTGCCGACTCCCCACCCTAGAAGACTGTTGAGCCTTAGGGCTTAGTGCCCAAGCTAAATGACTTACCTGGGAGATGGGGGAGAGAAGAACTATTTCTGGAAGTCTTATCTGGAGGATCACTATTTGGGGGCAGGGGAGACTAGGGAACAATGCAGGCTAGAGCAGGGTAGATGGTCAAGATATTCATGCAGGACAGTCCTGTTTTCCTGGTGGACTAGGTTGATTAGATAACCTCTTAAATTTTCTTCAGTGCTAATGTCGTATAGTTATGTGTTCATCCAGCTCTGAAGTATAGCCCTTAATTTCTTAACACCAGATATCTTCTCTCCCCCTGATAGGATTAAGTATACTTGACTATTCTGATTTTATCTGCTCTAGAAACTTACTGTATTATTCCACATCATTAATCAGAACAGGTAAACAAAACTGAGCCCATTAAATGAAACCGATGAATCCAAAATCAAATATTACCTACCGTGCACATGAATGATATCACAGGGAGCTAGCTGGATGGCTTCGTGGCTGACTGATGGTATGTTGGGAGCACTTATTTTCATCGATGCCTTTGGGACAGGTGTCTGTTTCTCTGTCAAACCATAGCAATGTTCTTGTATTCCTTATACATATAGGATCTGAAGAGCTAGATTAGGAGGGACTTGAGAGGCCATTTACTCCAAACCCCTCATTTTATAGATGAGGACTCAGGGAGGTTCAGTGGTTTATCTTAGGTCTTTTTTCTTTTTGGAAAGGGGAAAGGGCAGTTGAGGTTAAGTGACTTGCCCAAGGTCACACGGGTAGTTTTTGTGTTAAGTGTCTGAGGCCGGATTTGAACTCAGGTCCTCCTGACTCCAGGGCCTGTGCTCTATTCACTGTGCCACCTAGCTGCCCCTTATCTTAGGTCTTACAGGGAGGATATGTCAGAGTTAAGATCTGAAGCCAAGGCTTCTAATTCCATAGTCGGTACTTTTCCTACTCTACCAACCTACCTGCCCCCTAGCCTGCCATAGAATTTAGATAAATTGTTGTCAGTTGAATTTTTTTAAACTGAGACCCAGAGAGGTTACATGAGAGGTCCAAGGCCAAACAGGAGAGACAGAAACTGAACTGTGTAACTATCAATAAGTCAGGTGGCCTCTCAACTTCAGTTTCCTCATCAGTAAAATGGGAAGAATAAAACTTAGACCTACTTTGCAGGAGTGTGAGAATGTCCTGTTTAAACCTTAAAATTATATAGATTTGTTCTACTAGTACTTTTTTCTTTAGATAGTTTGTATTTTATTCATTTGTATGGGTATGTATTTAGATAAATTGTTGTCATCTAAATCTGATACTCTTTTATTAAGGATGCCATGAAAGGCCAGTCCAAAAGGAATAGCAAATCCATATGGGGGTAGGTTTATTCTCTGGCTGTTTTCTTTTAGTTGTTTCTTGTGGCTTGACTTTTTAAAATGAACTCTAAGCCTTTAATTGGTGTTTTTGTAGAGGTTCTCAAAGGCTGATGAAGTGTTGTGTTTTTGAAATCTAAAATCAATTACAGTGAACACAAATTTCCTGGTCTACTAGAAACTGCCCCTTAAGCCAAAGGAAGTTGGAACTGCAAAATGATACCTGGCAAGGCCTTGCAGGGGCAACATGGCAAGAAATGAAAATGTCTCAGTTTTCCAAACATGTGAGTGTGATTAAAAAAAAAGATTTCAGAATGTCAGGATTTATAAGAGAGACCAGAGAGGACTGGCATCTTTTTATGCCATTCTTCACTTGCAAAAATTGATGAAATTGGTGGAGATGGGATTACCAATCTGCTCCAGTGTGGCTAAAACATAGGTAGAAACGACATAGGTGTCCTTTCTTTTATTAAACATGGAGCAAATTCTAGTCCCAAGTCTGTTATAGGTCCCAGTATAATTTTAAGGAAATCTTCCAACCTTTCTATAATGATTTACATTTATATAGGACTCTAAGGTTTGCAAAGAGTTTTACATAATTAGCTAATGCTAGATGCAGCTAGGTATCACTGGGGGTAGAACTTGGAAGTTAGAAAGACCTGCATTTGATTCCCGACTCAGACAATTATCCACTGTGTGACCCTTGGTAAGTCCCTTAACCTTGAAGCCTCCATTTCCTCATTGGAAAAATAATAGTACCTGGTGGCTAGGCGGTGCAGTGCATAGAGCACCGGCCCTGGAGTCAGGAGGACCTAAGTTCAAATTCAGCTTAAGACACTTAACACTTACTAGCCATGTGACCTTGGGCAAGTTATTTAACCCCAATTGTCGTGCCTTCCCCCTTCCAAAAAGTAAAAAGTAACAATAATAATAATATTAAGTTCCTAACAAGATTGTTGGGAGGGTCAGATAATATGCCATATGTACAGAGTTTTGCAAACCTTTGTGTGATGATTAATAACTTATTGTTATTAATCTGTGCCACAACCCTGTGAAATCAATGTTGTGGCTATCTCTATTTTATATGTGAAGAAAAAGAGGTTTAGGTTATTTTCTCTAAGTAAATATCTCAGGTAGGATTCAAATCCAGGTCTTCCAGACTCCACATCCAAGGATGAATCCAAGATCTGTGTTGCTTATCTTCACTAGCTTCAGTAACCTTAAATTAAGGATATGTATGCTAACTTCCTCTCTGTGGACTTCAGTAGGAATTCCTATGAAGGATAAGTAAAGTATTAATTACTAAATAAACAATATCATAAATCAGGTATACAAACACTATAGTTTTCATTTTACTCTTTAGTTAACCTGAATCAACAAATATTTAGTATCCATGTTGGTTAAGTGACAATATGAGAAATCAGTACAGGGTGTTCCAAAAGTCTTAGTGCAGTTTAAAACCATTGAAGCTCTTTTCTTTACTGAAATCCTCCATAAATAATACTCTTGATATATATTATAATAATCCTTCTGGTATTCTCACAGGGCCTGGAGTCAGGAATACTTGAGTTCGAATCTGACCTCCAACACTTACTAGCTGTGTGACCCTGGACAAGTCATTGAACCCTGTTTGCCTCAATTTCCTCTTCTGTAAAATGAGCTGGAGAAGGAAATGGCAAACTACTCTAATATCTTGGCCAAGAATAACCCAAATGGAGTCACGAAGACTCAAACACAACTGAAAATGACTAAACAACAAATTCCCTTAGAGGTACCAAATCATCTTTCTTTCCCATCTTGTAAAAGACTCGAGTAAATTGCTCCCACAGCCAAAGCTGTGTTACTTTGTTCTTAATTCATTGACCATTTGGGACATCAGCCATGATAAGCAGAGTCCCTTAGGCTGAAAGCTGAGTGAAGATCACTGAAACTGACAGACTCTAAAGCATTTTTTTGAGATGAGTTCCAAATAACACTGACTTCTTTTGCCCTTTTTAATTTTTCTAAATGGGTATTTAACTGAAATGATTTTTTTTTCCTCTCTGATGTGTAACTGTTGTTATACATTAACTTAATGCCAGGCAACAGGCGGCACCTGCAAATCACACTGGTGGTTTTTGTGTTCTGTAGCAATGGGGCAAAGTTCAGAGCCCTGATAATTTCATGCTCTGGATTCCACTCCCAGTGAACAACATAATTTAGGAAAAGAAAATCATACCGACTACAATGTGATTTCATTAATGGCAGTGGGAAGATTTTAAAAGGTATAGTAGGTGTCTGTGTGGCTCTTTATGAATCCATAAGTGTTTTACTTGTTTGAAGTTCATGGTTAAAGAGTAATCTGTGATTCTCTCCATGTGACATCAACATTGGGGGGGGTGTAAAAAGGAATTCCTGCTCTTCTTTAACACCTTGGAAAGGTTGACTTCTGCTAAGCTATTGCCTAGGCTGGGGATTGCCTCCTGTCACCTTTAGAAGTAATATGTATGGTATTTTTGGAAAAATGGTGAAGATTGTTTTAGTTATCTGTAAGTGACAATGAAACACTTGGAGACTGCATTGAGGTGTTGCTCCTGCTGACCTTGGATCTGTTCTATAACTGCATTTCTATCAGACTAGGCTAGGAAACCTTTTCAGATAAGCAGATGGATAATGGACATTCCTAAGGCATTAAACTGTTAAATGTGTCTGCAACAAAAAGTAAATGTTTGTGATCAACATTTAAGTCATTTAGAATTGTCTTCATTGGACATTTTGGCTGTTGTTGCAAGTACTCCTATTCTGTCTCTTTTGATAGGGTTGGGGGAAGGGAGAGATGGTGGAATTGCTGTAATCCTGACCCACCTGATTGAAGTTTGTTAACATGGTGTTAATACTCCCTGGGAGAGCCATCTTACAGAAAATAAAGTTTTACACAGAAATTAAGGGAGTGGAAATTTTAGGAGGCCAAAACAAGTTAAGATTTTTGCATTGCTTTTTTGAGATCTCTGTCCTTTGTGGGTAATAAATCAGTGTTAACAGCATTAAGTATGTGATTACTGAGATAACACATATATTGATATTTTACCTTCACTAATGTCGATTTCAATTCAGAAATTTTAACCATGATTCTCATTTAACACAGTAGTTGACCTGGAGTTTTTTCTTTCTTCAGAACAAGAATGGTTAGGTAATTAAAAGTTAATAATTGGACAGATTTACATAAAAAGAAATTAATAAATGGGAAGTTCTCCTAGAAGATCTCTTGTCCAACAACTTGATTTTACAAACTGAAGTAAAAAGTGACTTAGCCAAGGTCACGTGGCTCCCTAGTTTAGTGGCAGTGCTTGGATTAGAATGCATGTTCCTCAATTTCTTGTGCAGTGGTCTTTCTGCTACATTCCATTGCTTTTCACTCTGATCTTATCTGGCCATGTAACTTCTAGTGCAGTAAGAACTGGGTCCTTGAGTAAGGGTATGGTCAGTGCTTCCAGTGGGGACTGATTATCAGCCTCACAAGTTCCAGCGTTGGTGACTGGCTCTAGAGCCAGGAAGCCTTGTTGACTACTCACTTTTCCACTGGTAAAGAGGGTACAGAGTAAAAGAGGCTCCTCCTCCCGCTTTCCGCTTCATCTGAAGAAAGACCCAATATAGGTCAGACATGTAGGTGTAAGTTTGTGCAAACGTAACTGAGTCATAGCAACAAAGAGACTTTCTTCCACTCTTTGCCAGCAAAGAGGCTGTTCCAGCCAAAATTAGGATCTGTGTTCTGTCCCTTCATAAAGGAAACCAGTTATTTCTCCCTAAGTAGCATACATAAGGAATCAACTGTCACACTGTAAGCAATGCACTGCCACCCACAGGATGGATTAAGGATGATTAAGCTATTCAAAAACAACAATGAAAACAAACCTCAAAAACTTTTTTTTAATTTAAAATTTTTTAAACTTCATATTTTTATTTCCGAGATGGGACATTTAACTTATTAATAAACCTACTGTGGTGCTTGAGAGAACTAGGGATGGTTTGCCTGGAGAAGAGAGATTTGGGGAAGAGAAGGACACGATAACTGTCTTAAAGTACTTGGAGAAGTCACTTGAAAAAAGAGAGATGATTTGTTCTGCTTGACCCCAGAGGGCAGAACTGAGACCAATAAGTTTGGTTGAAAAAATATAAATTTGGGTTTAATATAAGGGAAATTTTTCTAAACAGTTATAGCCACTCAAAAGGGAAATAGGCTTTCTTGGGAGTTGGTGGCATCTCCTTAATGGAGGGTTGTTTTTTTTTAAGTTGAATCATTACTTGCTGGGATATGTTGTAAGGGCCATTCTTATTCTGGTACAATTTGGGCTATCTGGCCTTTAAATTCTCCTCCATCTCTTGAGATTCGGTGAAGGAAGTAAAGAATGGATAGTGTATTATAATAATTTTGCGAATGCAGAATCATTTCCCCTCCAAAGTTGCATTCTCAGGCACTGGTTTAGCCAGGTCTCTAGTACCCAGGGCTCTTGGTTGTCCAGTGACTGAGTTGTAAAGATACTTCATGTTATATTTAACTCTAAGTTGTATTTACCAACATATGACTACTGGGAAAAAAATCATGGTCATAGAAAAGGCACTGAAAGGTCCTTATAGAAAAGTGGGGTTTCAAGTGTGGTGCCAAGATTAGTAGTGGTCTTCAGCCAACTTGAGAACTGCTCCTAAATACAAACTCTTTTAACTTTAACAAGCTTTGGATTTAGAGTTGGAGGACCTAGTTGGAATCCTAGCTCTGATACTATGACCTTGAGCATTTCATGGAACTTCTCTAGGCCTCAGTTTCCTCATTTGTAATATTAGTGTTTTAGATTACATTATCTCTAAATTCCCTTCATACTCTAGCTCTTAGGATATTCTGTTTACTGAGAGCAAACTGTGTACCAGTCACTTGTTCATTTGACAGAAAGATGAGTAAGAATCAGTTGCTGCCCTCAAGGAATTTATAGTCTGGTACAGGAGATGTAAGGCCAAGTACACTTGGCAGATTTTCTTGGCAGCTTACTCAGGTTATCTGTGATAAATGCCAAAAGACAGGTCCAAGCAAAATGCCAGCAAGTTGATATTCTTAAAGCACAGGTCTGACCATGTCACTGCCCTGCTTTATAAGCTCCAGTGGATCCCTATTATCTCGAAGATCAAATATCAGCTTCCCCAGTGGGCATTTAAATCCCTTCACAACTTGATTCCAATCTACTTTCCCAGGCTTATTATACATTACTCTCTCCACAGTCTAGCCAGACTCCCTGCCCTATCATTCCTCACTCATGATATTCTACCATAGTCAATGAATGAGGTTTTATTAAATACCTGCTATAGTCCAGGCACTTTCTAGGCTCTGAAGTGACAAAGAGAAAAATAAAACAGTCTCTACCCTTCCGCAGCTGATATTCTATTGGGGAGCACAAAATGAAAGCATATGAATGTATAAAAAGATAAATACAAAGTAAGGGGAGGAAGGGGAGGAGAGGCTCAGGAAAATCATATGTAGGAAGTGGCATTTGAACTGAGCTAGGAATTCCAAACAGGGAAAAAGGAACCATATTTCAGGTTTGGAACAACCTTCCAAAGACATGGAGATGAGAGATTCTATAAGGTAGCAGTTCTCATCCTTTCAGTGACTCTGTGAGGTCAAAACTATTTTCATAAATGATATTAATGAATTAAAACTAAAATGTTGGGGCAGCTAGGTGGTACAATGAATAGAGCACTGGCCCTGAAGTCAGGAGGACCTGAGTTCAAATTCCGCCTCAGACACTTAACACTTAATATCCCTGTGACCTTGGGCAAGTCACTTAACCCCAATTGCCCTGCCTTCCCTTCTCCAAAAAGCAAACCCCCCCAAAACAAAAAAAAACCACCAAAACCCCCAAAAAAACAAAACCCTAAAATGTTTTATTTCCTAATATGGCAAACATTGATAGCCAAACCTAACATATACATAAGCTTATTGAGGGGCAGGACCTCAATAATTTTAAGGAGTATCAGGGAATTCTGAGGCAAAAAAATTTGATAAGTGCTGCTGTAAGCCTGGAAATGTAGATAGGAACCAGATTGTGAGGGGTTTCAAATGCCAAACAAAAGAAGTTTGCATTTGAATCTAAAGCTGTCTGTGCATAGACTGTCTCTATGCCTAGCTAGTACAGTCCCAGGCCTGGAACATAGTAGGTAAATACTTAATGTTTGATGGTGCAATATTCAGGTTTCATTTACTTTATTGTTCTAGTTTGGGTGGCTAGTCCATTTTATCTCATGGTATTATGCATTTTGCTGAAGAAGCTTTGTAATATTCTGGGGTTTGGTGCAACTAGTACAATATTGTCTGGGAATAGTCACATTTGGAGAATCTCATTATAAATAGGCAATATTTTTCTTAGGATTTTATATAAGGCATCTTCCATGGCACTGGCAAACACCTTAGGCTGAACATTTATCTCTCTATAGTCAACAAATAAGCCATGTGCCCTGTGGGCCCTTGGAAAATACTTCCTGACTGACCAGTCCTGCTAGAAGATGAATGCCAGCTGTATTCATTTCAAGTGGGAATCAAAATTGTTGATATTTAAAATCTGAACTGTATTCTGGCCAAATAATTTGTACAATGGTAAGAAAGCAATATAATCAAGGACTTGGTAATTACCACTCTTCCCCCCTGCCCCACTTCTCCCTTGATTTCTATGATAGTATTTTCAGTAATATCCTCATTTATAAGATCCTTAAGAAGAGGAATTAATTACTTGTATTTCAATATATAGGACCTGGACCATGGTGGTTACTTAATAAATGCTTATTGGTTGAATCTTACCTTTGTAGAAGCCCACCCTTGTTTTATAATCTGAAAAGGAGCCATCAAATATCTATACCTTGAGACATGAAAGGAAAAATATACATGATAAAGATAATTTCTACACTGACAGGGATCCAGTGAAGCCAGCTGGAGAACCCAATATATTCATTTTTTACCAGACTTATTTTTATATAGGTATAGGGAGTTCCCCATGAGGAATTTCCATTGCCAGTGAAGATCAACACCTCATAGTTTTTTTTTTTTTCTGGACTACTGAGAATTTTAGGTGACATCTTCAAGATCACATAACCAGTATGTGTCAGAGAAGAGAATGGAAGCTGGATCTTCCTTATTCCAAGGTGGGCTCTCTATACACTTATAGTGCCAACACAATTTTCACAGCACGAATGGTGACTATAAATATGCTGGCATAATTTTGAATTGTAAAATATAACAGACTTTCTATATAGAAGACAGAAAGAAAACATTTATTCAGATAGCAGAAAACCAAATCCCAACACCAAGAAACCAAATCCATCATAGCAATGTAGAAGTTAATATACCATAACACAGCAGAGAGCCATACCATCCTTTAGCCTTTCCACAAACCAACACTCACAAGCCTAGCTGTCACAGCAGGGGGAAAACACTCACAAGCCTAGTTGTCTCCTTGGATTTGTCTTCTCTCTCCCACCATCTAGCTGCTTTGACTCTCAGTTTTCTCTGGGTTCTGCTCCACCATTCAGCAAGTTCCTCCCACCATAGGCTCCATGTGACTACATTCTCTGTCCCCTATTAGGGGACAGAGAAGCTCTTGAAGATCTTCAAATTCCCTTAGGTCCATTAAGGAGCAAAGGAGATCTTCAAATTCCCATTCCCATTACAACACTATCCTATGCTGCCTCTCCAAATATAGCTAACTTCTTTTATCAGGCACTGATTATTGATTGAGCATGTGAATTTTTCAGGACCCTTATTTCTTTTCATCTCTCCCATACCTGCCTTTTGGTTTATTTAAATATCTATTTGTATCTTCACCAGAGGAAAGGTAAAGGAAAGAAAATGATATAGAACTAAATATTTTGTCCCCAGGAGTAGAAACAAAACGTCTGTGGGTCTCTGGCTTCCACCTCCCCTAATTCATGTAAAAGGGGACTCTGAACAAACTCTGGAGCTACAGAACTCACCAAATGACACAGAGAAGCTAACCTCCCGCTGAGGACAGCCTGGCAGGCCGGCAGGAATCAGCCAGCACAGCACTCTGGGAGCCAGAGCTGAGCCCAGCCCCACAGGAGCCTGAAGTTTAAGCCCCAGGGCAGGCCTCACCAATAACCGGCTGGAGGGACTTCAGATCACCAGCAGCTGTGGCGGTTTCCAGAATTATCAATACATAGATGTGAAGGACAAAGTGAGAGGTCAGTGCAGTGTGGACTTTGGGATCCAATAGTTGGGAGTGTGGTTGGCCTTTGCCCCCAGGGCAAGAAGCTGCTGAAGGGCCACTGCTGTGCAGCCGCTCCCATGTGGCAGCTTTAGCTCCTGGCCTGCAGAGTATAGGGGGACCAAGTAACCAGTCTGAGGGGTAATCGCTCTTGCTTAAACCTGCTTGGATCTGGATTGCAGTCTAGGGTGGATGTCCTGGGGTGTGTGACCAGCTTGCCAGAGCATGTGGAAGCTTCAGAGAGGGCACCCAACTAATACCTTTGGCAGCTGAGAAAATGCCAGTGTTTGGGACAGAAGCTCCCCAGTCTGGTGGCAGAGTCCTACTGTAGCAAAAAGCCCAGGGGTCAAGTGATTGAGTGGTGACATCAGCAGGCAAAGGAAGTAAAATAAACAGTACAACCCAACTTTACACTCCTATTTTGGCAACAAAAAGGATCAAAGCATGGAACAGGAGGAAAACAGTGAAGTCAGAACTCCTGCACCAAAAGCTTCAAAGAAAAATATGAGCTGGAGGCCATAGAGGACCTTAAGAAGCAAATAAGAGAAGTGGAGGAAAAATTGGGAAGAGAAATGAGAATGATGAAAGAAAATTATGAAATTAGAGTCAACAGCCTGACTGAGGAAAATAACACCTTAAAAAATAGACTAATTCAAATGGCAAAAGAGGTTCAAAAAGGCAATGAGGAGAAGAATGCCTTAAAAAGCCAAATTTGCCAGATGGAAAAAGAATCTCAAAAGCTCACTGAGGAGAATCATTCCTTCAGAATTAGATTGGAGCAAATGGAAGCTAGTGACTTTATGAGAAATCAAGATGCTGTTAAACAGATCCAAACAAATAAAAGAATGGAAGGCAATGTGAAATATCTCATGGGGAAAACCACTGATCTGGATAACAGATCCAGGAGAGATAATTTAAAAATTATTGGATTACCTGAAAGCCATCATCAAAAAAAGAACCTAGAAATCATCCTCCAAGAAATTCTCAAGGAAAACTGCCCTGATGTTTTAGAACCAGAGGGCAAAATAGAGGTTGAAAGAATCCACCTATCACCTCCTGAAAAAGATTCCAAAAAGAAAACTCCTAGGAATATTATAGCCAGGTTCTGAAATTCCCAGATCAAGGAGAGTATTACAAGCAGCCAGAAAGAAACAATTTGAATACTGTGGAAACACAATCAGCTTGTGGAAACACTGCCAGCTTCTACACTGAGGGATTGAAGGGCTTGGAATATGATATTCTGGAGGTCAAAGGAGCTGGGATTAAAACCAAGCATCACCTACCCAGCAAAACTGAGTATCATGTTTCAGGGGAAAATATGGTCATTCAGTGGAATAGAGGACTTTCAAGTATTCTTGATGAAAAAACCAGAGTTGAATAGAAAATTTGACATTCAGATACAAGAAGCAAGAGAAGAATGAGAAGGGAAAATAAGGGAAAAGAAATCATAAGGAACTTATCAAAGTTGAACTATTTACATTCCTACATGGAAAAATGATAATTGTAACTGATGGAACTTTTTTCAGTATGAAAACAGTTGAAGGGAATAGAAATATATATATGTACACACACATATGTCTATATAGGAGAGTATATGGCATATGAATACATATGTGAATGTGTGTATATATGTTTACAGGTATACATAAATAGAGGGCACAGGACCAATTTAATAGGAAGGGATGATACTTAAAAGGTGAAATTAAGAGGTGAGAGAGGAATATAATGAGAGGAGATGGGGAGAGACTGAATGGGGAAACTATCTCATATAGAAGAGGCAAGGGGAAATGGTCACAATGGAGAGGAAGAATAGGAAGGCAAAATCTTATTCTCATTGAATTTGGCTTATGGAGCGAATGACATACATGCTAAATGGGGTATCTCACCCTACAGGAGAGTAGAGGGGAAGGGGATGAGAGGGGGGATGATGGAAGGGAGGGCAGGCTAGGAGGGAGGGAAGTTGGAAGTACCCACTTGTGAAAAGGGACAGGATCAAAGTAGAGAACAGAACATGTGGGAGGTGGGATAGGAGGGAGGGAAATATAGTCAGTCTTTTACAATATATCTACTACGATGATGTTTTACATAGCTACACATGTACAACCTATACTGAATTGCTTATCTTCCCAGTAAGGGTGGGTGACAAGGGAGGAAGGGAATGAATCTGGAATTCAAAGTTTTAAAATCAAATGTTTAAAAAAAAATATATATATATATATACATATACATATGTATATATATATATATATATATATATAAACACTATTATTAATAGTTTTACATGTAATTGGGAAATAAGATATACAGGCACTGGGGCATAGAGATCCACCATGCCCTACTGGAAAAGTTGAAGGGGGTATGGGAGAAGAGATGGGAGAGTGCAGATTGGAGAAGGGAATATACTGTGGGACCACTATTTTGGGGCAGTGGGTAGGTGAAAATGGGGGAAAATTTGTAACTCAAAACCTGGCAGAAATAAATGATGTAAACCAGAAGTTAAGAAAGCATTTGAAAAAAAATAATAAAAATAAATATTTTGTCCTCAAAGTCTTAGTGCAGTTTTAAGCTTTTGAAGTGTTGGGGACAACCAGAATTTCAATGCTTCATTGCATTCATGGGCTATCGGTGTGGCTACTTCCTCCATTCTTGCAGAGATTCTGTCTATATCTTCTCATCCTGCATGACTTTTGTCCCTATCCCCTCAGATTTTCCTTTTAAAATGTTTTACTGGTGCTTTTTCTTTCCATCACTGTCATTTCCCAATAAGTCCACCAAAGAAACTCCCCTTGTAACAAATAAATATAGTCCAGCAGGAGCAGCTAGGGACAGAATGTCAGACTTGGGAGGGGAAGAGGGTAGAATGAAAACTTGTGCAAAGATATGGAGGTAGAATATGGCATGCCAGGTTATGATCATAACACTTATATAGCCCTTTAAAGTTTGCAAAACTCTTTACAAATGTTATCTCATTTGATGCTTGTGACTACTCTAGGAGGTAGGTACCATGCAGATGAAGAAACTGAGATAGTAAAAAATGACTTGTCCAGGGTCACACATCCATCTATTAAGTGTCTTAGGAGGGATTTGAATGCAGGATCTTCTCACCTCCATGGTCAGCATTTTATGCATTGTATAGTCAAGTTGTCATATGCATAGAACAGCAACTGGAACATAAAATGCATGAAGGGCAGTGGAATGAAAAATCAGGTGCACCCTGTACCCTTAGCATTAAATTAAGAAACACAGGCAGAGAAGTTAGGTTTGCTAATGTCAGGAAGTAGACAGAAGAGTCAGTAGACGGAAGGAAGATTCAATAATAGCAGTATAAATCTAGACAAAGGAGAGAGTGACTAGAGACCTTGAATGATATCTAACTGCTCCTTGAAGAGTACCTGTTCCAGTTCTGCTTACCTGTGATTCTGGGAAAGACCTTAGCTTAAAAAGGCCAAGGTCTCCCACTGTATCTGGGGCCATCTCCAATCATCCATATCTATATCTGTCCACACAGGTGACTCCAGAGGAGAAAGTGAGGCCAGTGACTTTGCACATCCCTGCTTTACTTAAAGCCAGTTCACTTGCAAGTCATGCATGACATCAACCTCTTGGTGTATTGGTCCTCTTCCAGAACAATGACAAACAGAAATACCTATCTATCTACTTCACATCTGCTGCTCTGCCTGGTTTCAACTCCAAGATTCCCCACCCAGAATAAGCAAGTCACTGCTCACTTAAGCCTTGATTGACACCACCTCTCTCAGCCTCCTCTGCTCTCTGACTAGAGGTCTGGAGAGTGGAGTACCAAACTCCTCCCAATGCCTTCCTTTATAGAAGGCAGAAACTGGACTCAGCTCAGTTCAGTTTACATCTACTATTCTTCCTGGTTTCAACTCCATAGAACTAGACACCCCAAAAGTACTCCATGGTGTCCCATCCTGCTCTCCTCTGCTTTCCTGCTTCCTTTTTGGTGTTGTCTCTGCCCCCATTAGATTGGAAGCTTTTTGAGGGCAGGGACTGTCTTTTTGTTAATTGTATCCCAATCATTTACCACAGTACCTGACTTTTAATAAGTGTTTAGTGAATTGGACTGGATTGCCTCTATGGAGGAAGCTTGGAATGAATGATTTGTCATCCTGGGAGTAAAAATGACCAGAATTCAGGTCCTTCTTATGACACATATTGGCCCTGTGATCCTAGGGGGCAGGGAAGGGCGTGGGGAGGCAGCTCTCTCAAACTGTAAATGGCAGAACAATTGACAAGCTGCTTGGATGGAGAGTTTCCTCACCTGGAATTCCATAAGCCAGGGAGATGACAGGTCCAGTACAATCATAAGTCCCTTCCAGCTCATTAGCTCTATTTAAGATGTTCAGACATGTTTAAGTAACTTGTCTATTTGTCGTTGTGGTGGTTGTTTTCTCAGTTGTGTCTTACTCTTTGTGACCCTATTTGGAGTTTTCTTGGGAAAGATACTGGAGTAATTTGTCTTTTCTTTCTCCAGCTCATTTTAGAGATGAGGAAACCGAATCAAACAGGCTTAAGTGACTTGCCCAGAGTCACACAGCTACTAAGTGTCTGAGGCTGGATTTGAACTTCAGTTTTCCTGACTCCAGGCTATCCACAACTCCACCTACCTGCCTGCTTGTCCATGCCAAATTATTTAAATAGTTATAAACTGTCCCTAATCTCATTCCTCCTGTCCTGTGGACCTTAAATAGCCTTTACCTTTTTGTCATACGTATGAAAGATGATGCTCTTTGTTCAGCCATTCTGCAGGATTCATCAGTTCTCTCAGTGTTTCTTACCTGTATTGGATTCTGGACAGTATCCTAATAATAAATAGTTTGTTGGCATGAATGAGTTATGAACTGGTCCCTAAAGTAACTAATGAATTTCTTTGAAGACAGAAAGAGACTTGGAATGGAAGAATAAGTTTAAATTGAAAATTTGCAAAAAATTGAAAATTTGCAAAATTTGGGAATTTGCAGGATTTAGGAGATGACCCATGTCAACTGTATGAGCTAGATTGAAATCTAGGTGAAACAATGGATGGAATGCTGGACCTGGAGTTCAAATCCTGTTTTATACAGTTACTAGCTGTGTGACTTGAGCAAGTCACTTAACTTTGGTCAGACTCAATTTTCTCATTTGTAAAATAAAGATAATAATAGTACCTACCTCATAAGGTTACTGTAAAGATTAAGAAAGATCTGTAAAGTGCTTTGTAAACCTAAAACACTATGTAAATGCTAGCTATTAATTATTAAAAGAGTGATTGGGGGAGAGTAAACAAGAGAGGATTTAAACTGTGTGTGTCAGTAGGGAATTGATTTTACCTCTTAATAACTTTACTTTTGTTAATTAAAATAGTTTGCCTTGTTTAATTATCAGCAATTAGCAAGCAACCAATATATATGAAGTACCTCCTATGTGCAGAGGACATAGGGGCAAATAAAAGGTTCAGCTTAGTTGACATAGTCCTTGTCTTCTAGGAGTTTATAGTTTGGTAACTTATAGAAAGAATCTAGTTTGTAAAAAAGATGAAGATATTCCATGCAAGCCTTTAAGCATTCAGTGTCTGCTATAGAGAAATTGATATAGTGAGATCGTTGAAGGATGATACCACTGATGGGATAGTTATAATAAAGTCTTTTTCATTAAGATCAATAAAAATGAGAGAATTTTAAATAATGAAATGATAGTTATAAGGTATAGAAGAACCATATAAGTGGGGCATTTTAAGCACTATTACTGAAGAGTTGGAGAGAGAGGAGAGAAAAATACAGAAAGGGAGGCTAGGGGAGAGGGGCAGATAGGGAAGAAAGTCCTTTCATTTAAGTTTTAGATGAGATAGGACTATGTATTGACACATCTATTCAGTCCATTAACAGCTGTTTGTGGAGAGTGAAGAGTGTGCTGTATGTACCATACTAAACTAGGTGCTTTGGAAGATATGAAAGAAATGTAAGCTCACAGTGTAGTAAGGAAGAGAAATCTAATGCATGAAACAATAAGAACAATTAAGTGCTAAATTATTTGTACTCTACTAATTTTTTTTTTTATTTGACTGTCCTCATTTAACTGCCCTTTTGGTTTTGTTTTGCTTTAAAAGTTAGTTTTGGAAAAGTGAATTAATACTGGCACAATATCACTTTACTAACATTAGTAGACTTTTTTTTTTAGTATTCTAAGAGCCCTTGGTAAATAGTTAAGCATGGGGGAGACAGTAGTAGAAGCAAAGGCATGATCCCTAATGATGGACCAGTCAGCTATGACATACTGGCAAATGAAAACTATTGCAAAGTTAGAGTCCTAAGACAACATTCTGTGGGACCTCAGGAGCCTACAAACTCCTGGAATATTAAAATCCTGGACAATTCCTAGCTCCTGGAAACTGGTTCTAGGATATTGCTTTTTATCCATTCAGAGCAGCCAGGGAAGGAAGAAGCCCAAATAGATGTTTTCTGTAGCAATAAAAGTCTCATGTGAAACCAACTCATCCTATCCTATATCTCAGGAACTACTTTATACTCCAAATCCTAAAATTTGTATTTTGGAAAATTAGTTCACAGAGTATTTTTCTTGCTCTTGAATCACAATAGTTTGGTTTACCCAGAAATTATACCTCTTTCTAGTCTTGATTGGGGGATTAGGGTCAGGGTATATAAAGTCTTTAGCAATTGATTGGTTCATGGCTATCTTTGTAATTTATTTTTAATGAAATGAATAAATGTGGAGTAAGACCATCCATCCTTTCTATGAGGGTTAAAGTTAATGAGGCCATTACACTCTTCTCTTTTCATGGCTTTTTCATGGGGGTGAAGAGGGTAGGGACTGGACAAGGGGAGAGAAGAAATGCAGTATATGTACTGTATGTCAGCAACAGCAGAATTTAAGTATTTAGGAAGAGAGGATCTTTAGAGGAAGCTGCATTATGTAGAAGAATGTACAAAGAATGAAGTGTGTTTCTTGGCATCTTTATGGGTTATTCTGGTTTTAGGTCATACTTAACCTTTCCTTTCACTATAAATTTGCTTCCCAAACAATTCTTAAAAAATAGAAGCCACTGTTTGTGGCTGGGGGTAGGGGGGAGGAGTGTGAGGCAGGAAAAGGGAGAGGGGTCTGTTCTCAGTAGTTCAATTAATTTTAATGACTTGACAAGGCACAATAGTCTTGTAACTCAATAATCCCAGCAGGGACATGAATAAAATCTGACACAAAATGCGTCCATAAATAGGAATGACAGCAGCTCACCAATGTGAATATTGGCATTAAAATTTAATTCAACCTAAAACAGTCAGTAATGAACTGTGCTTGACTTTGATCTAAAATCATTGTTTCCTAGCAGAGTCTTAATAAGGGTCCAGTTTTTTATCTTAAGCTGATAGAATGTTGGGACTTTTTCCCCCAGAAGAGACCTTAGATATCTTTTAGTTTCACCTAGTCATCTAATGAGGAAACTGTTGTATAGAGGAGGTAAAGTGACTTCAGATCAGGTTAGATAGAAGAGGGAAACAAGAGATCAGAGACAATAGTATAAGGAAAGAATGTAGGAAGGGACCCCTTTCCAGCTTTCTGATGGCCTCTTTTCCTCCTTCCCACAATGTGGCAGTATGGGGCAGAGAGTTAAATTTTTTTATCATCCGTGTCATGTATTGGATAGAGCTTTGGATTTGTGGTCAGGAAGACCTGGGTTTGAATCCCACCTCAGACACTTACTAGCCATGTAGTCTTAAACAAATGACATCCTTCTGAGCCTCAGTTTCCTAATCTTTAAAATGGTGATGGTCATAACCACCTACCTCAAAGGAATGTTTTGAAGAACAAAGCATTATTTGCATGTGAAGTGAGTGCTTTACGAAACCTGAAATCATTACATATATGTGAGTTATTACTATTAGAAATAAAAGCATATAAATAGAAGAATTTTACATTTTTATGTGGTAGATGATTATCTAGGCATGATATGAAGGGAAAACTTCCTAACAATTAGACTTATTCAAAAATGGAAGGACTCCCTGATGAGGTGGTAGGTTTCTCTCACTGGAGTCATTTCAGTCATTTCAGACTCTTCATGACTTCATTTTGGGTTGGGTGTATGTTTGGTGTTTTTGTTTGTTTTGTTTTGTTTTTGGCAAAAATCCTGAAATAGTCTGCCATTTCCTTCTCCAACTCATTTTACAGGTGAGGAAACTGAGGCAAATAGGATGAAGTGATTTACCTGTGGTCACACAGTTAATGTAAATGTCTGAGGTAGGATTTGAACTCAGGTCTTCCTGACTCTAGACCCAGAGCTTTATCCTCTGTACCACTTAGCTGCCCAGGTGTTACTATGATCTTCATTTTACAGCTGAGGAAATTGAGGTGACTTGCTCAGGGTCACACAGCTAGTGTTTATCTGAACTTGGATAATAATTACCATAATTATGACTAACGTTTATATAGAGCTCACTATGTGCTGAGAGCTATGCTAATAAGCACTTTTTTATACTTATTATCTCATTAGATCCTCTGGACAACCATGAGCTTTCCTTAATTTCCAATAAGGAAACTGATGCAAATGGAGATGACTTGCCCAGGGTCACACAGCTAGTTAAGTATAAGGCTAGATTTGAACTCAGGTCTCCCAGGTCCAGGGCTCTATCCACTGTGCAGCCTAGCTTCCTGGAATGAGTCACAACTTTTCTCTTTTTTTTGGAGGGGGGAAGAAGGCAGGGCAATTTGGGGTTAAGTGACTTGCCCAAGGTCACATGGCTGGTAAATGTTAAGTGTCTGAGGCTGGATTTGAACTCAGGTCCTCCTGACTCCAGGGCTGGTGCTCTATTCACTGAGCCACCTAGCCACCCCTGGGTCACAAACTTTTCAAGGAGGTAGCACTGAGATCGAGTCTTCAGTGTATGACTCACATCTATACAGGATACAGATATGCTTATGTACTCACACACACACATATACATGTCTGTGTGTGATAGCTTCATCAGAGAACAATAATACCTGACACATTTCAGTGGTCTAAGTCAGTCATTACGCATTGTCTTGTGTGCCAGGCATTGTGCTAGCCTATTGCAACTTGTTGGTGGTGTTGCAGCTAGCAAAAACTCTCTGAAGTAGATCCTCAACCCTGAAGGAACAATGAGGGCCCCTCCCCTGTGTGGCCTTGGGTCAGGAGAACGGATTCAGCCACAACTTTGTTCTCCTTCAGTCATTAAACTGCCCAAACACAGAGTGAGACAAACCCTTTCCAAGCTTTCCTTTGGCAGTTAGGTCAGCCCTGGGGGTAATGTCACCCCACTTTCTAATCCCATTAATACTCAGGGATCCCTTTTGAAGTCCAAGGGGCATTTGGTCTCTTCCCTACCCCTTTCTGCCTCTGGCATTGTGCAGCTGGGCCCCCTGGATGGGGAATTTGAAAGCTTTTTTTTTTTGTCTCAGGATAAAATACTCATATAATCTGCACATTTTCTTCTTAAAAGCAGACCTATTGGGTTGATTCTTCCACTCACAGCTTCCCATTTTTCCTATTCCCATTCTCTCTTTTCCTTATCCCAGTGCCTCTATCCCTCCTCTTCCCCTCCCCCAATTACTTGGTATTTCTGTTGTGTGCCTTCCCTCTGAGATTCCCTCTGCTTTTCCCTATATATTTTCATCTACTTAGTGGTTTGAACGTCTCCCTCCTTAAGAGTGTGGGCTCCTTTGAGGGCAGAGACTGTTTCCTCTTTCACTTAATACAATTTGTGGCACATAGTAAGCACTGATGATGGCCCAGTGGATAAAGCACCACAACTGGAATCAAGAAGACCTGAGTTCGAATCCAGTATTACACTAGCTATGTGACCCTGGGGAAGTCACTTAACCCTGTCTGCCTCAGTTTCCTCATTTGTAAAATGAACTGGAGAAGGAGATGGCAAAGCACTCTGGTATCTTTGTCAAGAAAACCCTAAATGGGGGCAGCTAGGTGGCACAGTGAATAGAGCATTGGCCCTGGAGTCAGGAGAACTTGAGTTCAAATCCAGCCTCAGACACTTCACCCTTACTAGCCGTGTGACCTTGGGCAAGTCACTTAACCGCAATTGCCCTGCTGTCCCCCCAAAAAGAAAAGAAAACAAACAAAAAAAAAGTTGGACCTGACTGAAAATAATTGAATGACAACAACAACAACAAAAAAGCTGGTTGACTGACACAAGCTGGCCTGGGGAAATCACTTCCCCTTTCAGTGTTCTAGACAATTCTCTAGGACTGTTAGTTGCAAAGATTGTGTTGACCTGCTTTGGGAAAGGAAGTTTCCTCACTGGGCACTTCCTGTACCTGTGAAATCACGGGTTCCATTTCTGTCCCCATACCTGTTACTTATCTGTGTTTCTCAGTATACTCCCTGAGGTCAGGCACTGTTTTATTTCCTTCTTTACATATATAGCGCTTAAACAAAGCAGTCACTTAAATATAGAGACAGTTCCTATCTAGAGCATTAGGTCTGGTGTTAGGAAGACTTGAGTTCAAATCTAACTTTGTGATTCTGGGCAAGTCACTTAATCACTACCTGCCTCAGTTTTACCAGCTGTAAAGGGGGATTAATAATGCCAACTTCTTCCAAGGGTTATTGTGAAGACCAAATGAGATAATATTTATAAAAAGTGCTTACTGAGGTGTCTGGCACATAATAGGTGCTTTATAAATTTTTCTTCCCTTCCCACTTCCCACTCTCACACATTACCTGATATGTAATAGTCATTTAATAAATACTTGTTTTCTTTCATAATATGTTTAGTAAAATGATTGTTGAATAAATTGCGTAGTTTATAACTGTTCAGACTTTTGTCTCCTTTCCCCCTCCTCTGTTATATTAACTGATACTCTATTCTGAATATAAATTGCATGTAAATGCCCGAATGATCTAATAAGAAACTGTGGAAAGAACGTGAGAATGATAGACTCACATTCTCATATCGGCTTAGCTACACACTGAGTGCTTTAGGGCAACTTATTGTCTCTCTAGGCCTCAGTTCCCTCATCTGTGAAGTGAAGATGTTAGAGTAAATTACATTTAAATTCTCTTCCAGATTTAAAATTATTTGCTTTTCTTGCATACTCCAGATAACATCCTTTGCCATCGCATCTTCTTCTGGTTCATTAGGTTATTTAAACAGCAATCCCTAGTCCAAACTGAACCTAAAAAGCCATATCTGGTTTCATTTCAGAGAACCATAGGCACAGGGAGTATAATTTAACTGATAATATGTATGATAAACTCCCAGATGAGGAAATTCTTATAGATCAGTCATTTCTCTTCAAATTTTAGATGTAGAGAGTTCTCTAAAATATTGGAAGGTTAAGTCATTTGCCTAGAATCATAGAGATAATATGTGTTATTGATGGGACTTAAACTCAGTCTGCACTAATTGGCTTTGAGGCCAAGTCTTATCTATTAACCTGCACTTCCTCCCTCCCAGGTTACCCTGAGAATTCTATTGATTCTTATGCTAGCTCAAGTCAGTTGTTGCAGTTAATGAATATTGTTTACAGATGGACTGGGAGTCCTATTACCTAAATCCCAGAGAATGGGAAGAATGCTGGGTTTTGATTGGTTTTTTTTTTCCCCTTCTTCCTTCCCCTCCCCCCCCCCACTTTGGATCTCTACCTGCATCCACAGAGAAAGTTTCTCACCAGGAGCTTCCAATACCAAATTAGAACTCCACTCCCTCTTTCACCCCCAGATATTTATATAATGCTTTAAGTTTTACGGTGTATTTCCTTGCAGCTTCTGTGAGGCAGGTAATGCAAGTATTATTAGCCCATTTTACAGTTGAGAAAAGTGAGGCTGGAGGATTTTAAATGACCTATCAAAGATCCTTAAGTTCTTCTCTGGGTCTGCTTCCTCACCTATAAAATGAGAGGAGCAGGATAAATGATTTCCAGAGTCTTTTCCAACTCAAAAATTCTTTGATTCTAAAATATTGCTTGACAGAAACAGGCAAAAAGCTTTGTAACTGACCTAACAACGTGGAATTTATGAATGTAGGTAGTTGGCATGTCCAACACTATAATAAAAAAATGCTTGACTTTAACTGCAGACTGAGAATGTCACGATCAGGTGAGTCACCGCCAAAGAAAGGCTGAGAGGAGTGGATGTAGGGGCTTAGCCCCAGTCAATCTAGAGCATGGGTGGGGAACCTGTAGCCTCTAGGACACATGTGGCCCTCTAGGTCCTCAAGCGGGACCCTTTGACTGAATCCAGACTTCATAGAACAAATCCTGTTATGAAGTTTTCTAGAGAGAATACCAGCACACATTTCCATGGTTCTTTAAGACTTAACAAAGAAAGCCCTTTTCTTCCAATAGCTCTTTATGATAGAACAAATGTTATCCTTTGGTAGATGCTTAGAGAGATGAGAGGATTTATATAAGCCATTCAGCTAGTGGCATC